>OX459112.1:160045897-160674231 GCA_949775065.1 Brachyopa scutellaris
CTATCTTCAGCCAATGTGTCTAACTGACGACAGTGACATCATTGGTCGCTCTCAGCGTGCAGTTAAAAAAAAAACAGGCTAAACAGGTTGGCATTGAAAGTAAATGAGGCCAAAACCAAGTACAAGCCAGCTATCGGTCCAGGACAAAATGTCAACAATAACTTGTAGTTATAGTTCCCCTACCTCGGAGTTCAACTTTCGTCGCAGACTGACTTTATAGAAAACGGTTGCTACTTCGATTTGACGAAACATCTGAGTTCAAAACTCGAAAATCCGAAGATGAAATGCACGCCCTAAAAAACATAGGTCTTGCCAGTTCTGCTCTATAGTACCATAGAGCTCCAGACGATAAGCAGGAAGGCAGTTTAGATTTTGACCATTTTCGAGAAAAATTCTTCGTCCAACATTTTGTCCGATAGGCGAGAAGGGCGAACTGTATGAAGATGTGGATGTGGTCCGAAAAGCCAAATCACATCGACTACATTGGCTTGGCCACATCAAGCACTATAATCGATTATGTAGGTAGCAGTGGCTGCCAGTAACTCGAGCACCAGCACACTTAGGCCTAGAGGTGTATCCCCGCTACTCATAAGAACCAACTTCTTTTTATGCTAGGTCACTGAGATCATTGAAGAAGTATTCTCCTGGGTGTGGTTTTCTACGACGGGAAAGTGCTGGGCATGAACAGAGGAGATGTGTTGGGCTCTCTTCTTCTTCCTCGTCTCGGCAACTTCCACAGAAGTCATTTGAAAGAATGTCAAGCCTAGTTGCAAACCTTCATATAAAGCAGTACTCTGTAGTCTTTTTAGGGAAAGAAGGTAGTTATAGCAGTTTCGATCCAGTCTAGTCCACATCTATCTGGTGACAAGGCAAGAAGATCCACCTTTCACTCTTACATTGGTTTTATTGACTGTGTCAAGTTTGAGTGATAGCTTGTAAGTAGCAAGGGGCATTGGCATACTTATACTCTTCCTTTCCGGTAGAATATGTATTGCTGCTCCTTGTTTAGCGAGTTTGTCAGCTTTACAATTCCCTGGAATGTGTCTGTGCCCCGACACCCAGTATAGATGAATAATGCTCCAGCTAGAGGAATCTTTGAATTTCAGTCCAGGATCGAAAAGGATAAAATACTACCATGTCTCAGGCAGGGACTCTCCACGGGTTGAGTGTGCGTTGATTATGTAGGTAAGTATCGAGCTTAAATCGAAAGAAAGGCGGAACCTCCATTTCGATGCAATTTTCTAAATGTTTTGTACTTCAAGAGGACATACATATATACCTACATATGTAGATAGGCATTTCAGTGATGTGTCAAGAATAATTCCGTAGATCCTTAACGTTCGTTGAAGCGTTTCCCAACTCTAACAAAGAGCCACAGGATGTCATACGTTTGTTTCGCAAGCTACAGGCTTGTGTCTTAAAAGCAATAGCCAACGGCTCTTTCAGCAGAATTTAAAAATAAAAATTATTAACGCGATTCCAGTGGTTTCACAATTTAATGAGCACATCATGGATAACGGTTTTGCTTACGGCCACGACGATATAAAGTTACAAAACATCACCAACACCACAAAGGCGTTGAGTTGCGGATAATAATTAAGCCCAATTCCTATAATTTCGAATAAAAACACAGGAACTCCCCCCGCTGTCGGCCATCCTCGAGCAGACATCCTTTTTTTGCAAATGAACACATATTCCCATCCAATCATCAACCAACAACCAACCACGTGAAAAACAAATAAAATAAAACACCATTGGGGAGTCTTATTTATGGAAAAAAAACTCGATTGCATGATGGAGGAGAATCCTTTTCAGAACACCGCTTGTGTCTTAACGAGAAGGACCCGTAGCAGGTGTATGTGTGTGTGTCTGTTTAACAGCAGACATTGTTAACCAAACAGGTATTCAAATAGGAAGTCTCGCTGACGCTGCAAGCAAGCAAGGGCTTTGCTTGTATCCATCTCCGCCGCCAATGTCGTATGTGCACAGCAAACCAAAAAATAAACATTAAATCGACAAATAAACAACAAAACAAAGGCACAGACAGATAGAATCGTTCAGAGACAAACCAAGGAGCAGAATGGTTTCAAAGTGAGTCCCATACATCCTCGTATACCAATCCTCGGGGATATCCTCTTCCTCGCCGGTGAAATAAAGTCTCAACAAAAAACAAAGCCCGACGAGCGACGAGGTAGGTAAAATCATTCACAAGAAGTGAGTGACTCCCTGCATCTCGCATGTTTGCTAAATGAACTCCATTTAAGGATGAAAACACCAAAATGCACACATAGATAGTCTTGGGCTTGGATGGTTTGGGGTTTGGAGAACCGACTTCAATTTAAATAAAAGAATGCAATGACTGAAAACGAATGAAATGAATCAACAGAAAGGAGAGATAAAAAAAATAAAATAAAACAACAATAAGCAAAGACAAACATCGCAAAAGGATAACTTACCATCCTCCAGTGTACGTGCGATCCTTGAATTGGATGGCTTCCCCTCGACAGACTTATAGAAGGGTACGATGAAAAATTCATACCGTGTGTACTTCATCAGACCGGTAACTGTGCATGTGGATGCGCCACCACCGTTCAGTATCGTTAGCATTTTATAAATGGTACCAGCGACGCCACCGCCACCTACAGCCTGCTGTAGTTGCTGGTCTGACTCTGGATGTTCGGCAGTTGGCTCTGCTGCTGCCACCAATGCATTCGAGCGTGCACTGACGACCGTTGAATCGGGTAATTGTCGTGCATAGATGTAGAATCCTTCGACGTACTTGCCATTGATTATCTGAAAGGATAACACCGGGATTTAATGTTTTTTTGCTTCTTTCGATTTTCGCCGGTTTTCTTTTTATCCTTTTTGCAAGGATATGGTACTAACCTGCCACGTTAATTTCATGCTTGTCGATTCCGTGGACGTCGCATTGATCAGTTCCACTACGTCGCCCGACAGAAGGCTTGCACGAGCCTCGCTTAAATCCAAACCGCTGTTGAAGCTCTTCTATATGGTGGTAAGGGAGGAAGTTAAATAAATTCAGCTACTTGCATCGTCTACTTACCATTCCGACAGCGATTGGTTCCGACAATACGCTTGGCAGCGATAGTCCATGCGAGTTTTCGGCACGTATTACGAAAAAATAATTGACTCCTGCGCTCAAGCCCACCTGAGTGAAAGTCGTATTCTGAATACGTGCTCCCACGGCTATCCACCCGTCTGTCTCGTTTTTGCCAAACATTTCCACCACATATCCCTTCAGGGCGGATGCCCCAATCTTGTTACTTCTAGTCCATGAAATCGTCACAGTGTCTTCGGTCTTCTCTACCACCTGCGGCTTGCCCGGTGGTCCCGGATATGTCGACAGTTCTGGAGCTCTGAAGAACTTAATATTCGGATTCGTAGGCGCCTCCAGCTTCAGATAGCCACTCCATGAGGATTTCCCATTGCGGTTGCTAGCCACACACGTGTAGAGTCCTTCGTCTTCGGTCTTTTGCAGCTCACTGATGGTCAGCGCTCCCGCCTCAGATATATTCCTTCGCTCGTCTTCGGTACTTTCGTCCACCGGTATTCCATCCCGGTACCAAGAAACTTTCGGCGCCGGTGTGCCCACCGTTCGACAGGGCAACGTCACAATCGATTTCACCGGCAGCGTTTGGTTAACCGGACCCTGGGCGATTAACGGCGGTGGCAATTCAAATTGTGTATCCACTGTCACAACAGTACGACTGCTCACACTGCCGACAGCGTTGAGTGCATTGCAAACAACCACTTTGCCGGAATCCTCTCGAGCGAATCGAATAATTGACAAAACACTTCGTCCTTCAGGTGTGAGGGTGGCTTCCATGCGGCCATCTCGATAGCCGGGAAACATCAGTGAGCTATTGCCTTCCACAGACCAATAAAGTGTTGGCTTTGGGTATCCGGTTGCCTGGCACTCGAACAGTACTTCATCTCCAATTTCCACAAGTTGATTTTTCGGACGAGTAATGAACTTTGGAGGAGCTTAATGGAAAACGGATGTCAGTCAGTTAAATATTTTATTGCCGCTTTGATATGATGAAGGACAACTTACCGTGCACGGTGAGGGTACCGGTGGCGGTAATTGAACCGACGGCATTGTCTGCCTCGCAACTATATTCGCCCATGTCTTCGAGTGTTACATCGTCTAATTTAAGGCTACGATCTTCGAGGATGTGTACACGTCCTAAGTAAATAAAAGTTTAGTTAAGAGGAGACTCGCAAGTGAAAGAGATAAACAAAAGTATTAAATTTATTTGTGCTGGCGGTGCTGGTGCGATGGGCGGAAGAAGAGGAGAAGGAGGATAATTGCGTAGCTGGAAAGGATCGATGCGAAAAGTTTTGCTTTATAATTGCACACAAGCACACTACTGCTAGTGTTGAAGTGTGAAAGTTTTTCCTGGGAAATACAAAACAGAAGGCTTTACAATTTAAATATTAAATCGCAGAGGGTGGTGTCCTTAAAGAAAGTAAGCAAACTGGTTTGGTGTAAGCACTGGAAACAACGATTCCTCCTGCGAACAGAACTGTAATTTTAAGCTGATAAATATTAATTCTACAGAGGTTGGAAAAACAAAAGTTCTTCGTCGTCCTTAAAGTCCTCTTAGGGCTGTCTATTAGTGTCAATTAACTTCTGATCACTTAATAAGAGGGGTTTAAAAGAGGTCAAGAAGGAAAGCAAAGCGATTGACGTCCACAAGATACGATGCGAGGAAAGAATGGCTTACAAGCTTAGGTTTGGTAAGCTTTAAAGGGTTAGAGGGCGATAGTTGAATCTTTGTATGCATCAGTTGAGTTCCTTTAGTGGTGTCTCAAACACTATGTAATACAGACATACATAAGTCGTCATTCTGAAAGAGCAGATGAGCCCCACTTCTTCTTTGCCTCAACAGCTATTATTTAAATCTTTAGAAAGTGGCGTAGGCATCTTGCCATTATGATTCTGCTACTTAAACTGCTACGACTATAGCTTAATCTACGACTATTAGCACTGGCTCAGCTTATGTCAGTAGATGAGAAGATTGAGATATGTATCGACGCGTCGGCTCGTTCCTGTTGCACATTTTAAGGCCCAATACGGGCCTTATCACGCGATCCATGTAAAATGAATCGCAGTGCAAAATATGTCTCAAAGATGGCAAAATATAAATAGCTGAACACTTCATAAGCAATTTTAAGGCTTCGCGCGGGTCAGGAAGCTGGATTGAGAGGGGCTATAAGGCGAAGTCATCAGAGAACATTAGGCACCAAAGTGGACGAATTCCAAAAGTCGATCGGAAATTTTAGGACGTGTATGCAGTTGCTTTGGCCTACCTCTACTAGGTTGCTTAAGAAGTGGCTGCCTAAAATATGCCTGCGACAACGTGCTATGCATTGACATCCGCATTCCGCTCAGAATATATGCGGTATCCTCTGCTTTGCCTATGTCGTTGCAGTATTTCCAAACGTCCGTTTCTGTAAGTCCGAATTAACCGAAAATTATACTGAGTTATATCATATCTAACCTTAAGGATTGCTCTAGTTACTTTACGGTCCCGTGGCCGTGGTGGTTAATGCGTTGGTCTACTACGCAATGCTGCCCGGGTTCAATTCCAGACCGGGTCTAACACCTAAAGAGTTTTTTCACGGCACCACCTCTTTCGAATTTCTGACAAGCATCAAAGAGTATCATTTGTCATGATTGAGCTTTTCAACTCGCCGTTCGGAGTCGGCAAAAAACTGTAGGTCCCTTCCATTCGTGCAAATATATAACACGCACATACAAATGGTTGCGAGAAGCAGGCCCAGGTTCACCTCGAGTTGTAGCGCCAACTAAGTAAGCCTTAGATACCCTATGCTAGCGTTGCCATCTGTCTCGGTTTTCCCGGGCATGTACACTTTTTCGCCTATGCGGAGAATGTCCGGGATAGTTTTTCTAAATTTTCCGGGTTTTTCATTATTCATCAATTAAAATATTTGGCTCATACCATATTAATAATTTATTATCAATAGAAACAATTTATTAAGTAATGGTCCCAAAATCTACGCAAGATTTGATTTTTCGCCATATTAATGTACTAAATTGTTGTCAACAAAAAAAAAAACGACGGCAAAAAATCACTTTTTTTCAAAAAGCCGCCAATTTGTAAAAAAAATGTTTATTTCCGTAGTTCAGACGATAGCGACATTCCTACTGATTAAGAAGATTTTTTTATTTTCTTTTTCTATCACCAGAAGGGTTGGAATCATGACAAGGAGGACGCACCCTTATTTTTTACCACCTCACTTTACCAGCCTGTAATTTTTTCAATTTAAAAAAAAATTGTTTTCATTTTTTTTGTATTGTTAAAATATTAATAAATATCTTATAAAAGAATGGCAGGCAAAAATATTTTTAGTTTTTTTTAGCGAATTTTAAAAAACACCCAAAATTCGTACCGCTATACTAGAATACCCCCTTAACCCAGATTCTCCTACTGTCCCATATGTGGGACACCAATGCTTTTAATTTTTTTGTTATATTAGCAGACCAGATTCAAAAACTGTTTGAAATCTATTTAATTCCTTTGGATATGTTGCCTAGTAACCAACAGAAAAAACCAGCGATAGTTCCCTCATTTTATTTTTATTCACTTTTTTTGAGTGAAGGGAAGTACACTGATGGGACAGTGTCTTCAAAAAGGGAGGTCTAACACCATTTTTACAAAAATAGTGTATACATAATATTTGAACAATTCAATGTTAGAATTTCAAGTTATTGATTTCCTTCGTAAGATTTATGAAAATCTTTTTGTATTTGGTAAAATAAAGATTTTTTTTATTGGTGTCCCATATATGGGACAGTAGGAGATTAGAGTTCATATCTGCTTTTTTTTGTAGGTGCGTAAATTTTGACGAGATCCTGGCCTTTTTTTGGGAGAAGACGAATTTATACTAATTCAGCACAGGCTACAATAGCCTTGGTAACGCCAAATAATGCGTGTGGAGATTTGATGGATGAAGATTCATGGGAAAAAAATTAAGTGGCTATATTCAACTTACCACGCAGTCAACTACTTGCGGGCGCTGAAGTTGCATTTATCGATGGCCCTATGCAAAAAGATACTAAGTGCACTTAGTATAGTTTTGAGTTATGTATACCATAAGAATCCCCAAATTGTCTTTTATTTTTCAAATTTTTTTCGTGCGAATCGAACCAAAAACCTTGAAAATAGAGCTATAATAGCACTTAGTATAATGTCTTTTGTAAACACTTGTTCCAAGCCAAATCATACTAAGCGCTCTTAATATTTTTATCGCTAAATTTTCCAATAAACGCATATATACTATGTTGACATAGTATTCTTTTGCATGGAATTTTTGGAAGTTGGATACACTAATGTGCCTTTTAGTATATTTTTGTCTGTACGTAAGGAAAAGAAGATGACACTTAAGTGTATCTTAGTATACTTTTCAGTGTATAGATTTCCAGCCACATTAATACTAAGTGCACTTAAAATAGTTTTTGATATGTTTTCTTCCGTGTTAAACAGAACTAACACCAAAAAGTATATAAAGGGTGATTTTTTAGCTGGTTTGGTTTTGGCAACACTGGTTTTGACAGCTGACGTGTGTTTAGTACCTTGTGTCACTGTCAAACAGCTTCAGTTTGGTTTACAATTTAACCATGGATCGTCTTACAAATGAACAACGCTTGCAAATTATTGAATTTTACTATCAAAATTCGTGCTCGGTTCGAAATGTTCATCGCGCGCTGCTTCCATTTTATGATCGGCATTCTCGACCTTCTGAGCAGTCTATTCGGAAGATTGTGACCAAATTTCGCACCAAATTTACTTTGTTGGACATTAAACCACCAACACGTTTACGTACTGTGCGTAGTGAAGAAAATATTGCGGCCGTATCAGCTAGTGTGACAGAAGACCGCGAAATGTCGATTCGGCGCCGTTCCCAGCAGTTAGGCCTTTGTTACAGCACTTTTTTTTGCCCGAAATGGAAGTTCTTGACTTGCATGATATGTGGTTTCAACAAGACGGTGCCACATGCCACACAGCACGCGAAACAATGGCGCAATTGCGAAGCGAGTTTGGTGAACAGTTAATTTCACGTTTCGGGCCGGTCAATTGGCCGCCTAGATCGTGCGATTTGACACCATTAGATTATTTTTTGTGGGGGTATGTCAAGGCTAATGTCTATAGGGACAAGCCCGCTTCGATTGACGCACTGGAAGCCAACATCCATGCATTCATTCGTGAGATACCGGCCGATATGTGTGAAAGAGTATGCCAAAATTGGACTCAGCGGATGGGCTACCTGAGACGCAGCCGCGGTCAACATTTGCATGAAATTATCTTTAAACATTAAATTGCAAGGTTCAAACTATCGATTCAAATAAATATTTCATTCATTTTTTCGAATTTTTTGTGTTTTTTTTTTAAAAAAAGTTCTCAACCTCTTAAAAAATCACCCTTTACAAAAGTTTGAATTAGACAGTCAAAATAATACTAACTGCAATTTAATATAATAAGCCACAATATTGCAGACCTAGCTCCACCTCTAAAAAATTGTATAAAAATTATGAGAGTAACAAAGCATTCAGCTTAAAAATCCGTTAATAAACAAAGAAGTTATAGTCAAAAAACTTTAAACGCTCCTCCTGAAAAATAGCAAAAATGCACTTAGTATCTTTTTGCATGGGGCCATCGATATGATGACGGTTTTGATAATGACGACGACATTCCATTATCTGTAGCTGTTACAAAAAAAATAAAATAAATTAAATGCAATTGAAAATCTAACCTGGACCAAAAGAGATTTGCATGTTACTTCAGGTGACGCGATATATAGCAGTGTGCTCAGTAATCAAACGCTAGTAGAGATATTTGATCAATTTTTCGATAACAAATTCTACGAAATGGCAATATCTCTCACTAGTAGTTACGCCATGCAAAGGAACATAAGCTTAAATGTTTCATTACACGAAATGAAACGTTTTTTTCGGAATACTGTTGCTTGGACCTTAGAGGATATGATGTGCTGATCAAAACATATCGTTGTATGTACCGAACATCTATTTATAAGGGGGAAAAAGTGGCACAGTCCGCTCGTGTCGTATCTTCTCGATGTAACCTTCAACAATTGTTGGCAGTTACAAAAACAAAGTGGCGGTAATATGTATGCGTGTACTTGCCTTTCGACGAAGAATTTCTCTATTGTTAATAGAGTCTAATTGTCATTATAAGAAAAGAAGTCCTTCACGTCCATCTGCATTGGAAAATTTGGACTTAAGATTCGACCTCATAGATCGTATACCATTACGTGGTAGAGCAAGGGAACCGAACTCGCTGTAGAGTATGCCATCTGAAATCACCAACTCGATGCGAAAAATGCGACGTTGGAGTTTATGAACGATGATTTAAAATATTTCATAAGAAAATTTAATATCGAAATGTTTTTTTTTTCTTTGAACTCCTACTGTCCCTTATAGGGGACACCCCATAATTCGGGACCCAAAAGTCCAATAATTTTGTTTGTATTTTTTAAATGTAATTTAGACCAATATTTGGTACATAAATAAAATTCATCAATCTCAGATAAAAAAAAAGTTTCAGGAGAATCTGGGTTAATACACAAATTTTTAAGCAAACGGTCTTCTCTTTGGTTTGTGCTCTTATTTTTCATCCCGTTCCCAACTTATCTCCCTCTGATAAAAATAAACGTCTTTTCTTTGAAATATTTGGTAATCTGACATGGCTAAATCCAACTTCAGCTAAGGCTTGAAACACACTTTTTTCCTCGCTTTTTAACTGACGACTCATATTTTGCTCACAATTAAAGCTTGTCCATATTTCTCCTAAATCTGAACAGGAAATAAAATGAATCATCGTACTTGTGAGTTATCAGTTATCACAATGATAATGGAAACAATTAACAGTTTTTCGAATAAAAAAAAAGTGCTGGTAACTTTTTCCTGAAGTGAATAAGGAGAGAAAAACTGACCACTTTTGAGATCTTTAGAAGGTGTTAACTTTATCTGGCCACTACGGTAAGGTCCAATCTTCTAATTTTTATAACTTGTGGATGGAAAAATTCTGGCAACAAGAATGAGGATGACACAAAAAACCATACCTCTCTGGAGCCAAGTGTCCAATCTCAACCAAAAATGCAAGCAAGATTCCAGCTTTTACCTGTCAGTATCCAAAAAATGTGTCACACAAACAAGGAAGCAAATTAATTTACCACTAACTAACAAAGAAATAGATTATACAATTGAAATCAAAAACGTCTCTCTTCATGAAAATCTATCAAGCCTCAGCCCACTCTTGGAACTGTTTAAAAATCCAAACCGAATCCTCTGCATTGTGCAGGATTAATGGTTGTCTGTCAATTAGCGGTATTAAATGCAAAATGCAACGCGCAGACAAGTAAGGCACAGAATCACTGACAACAATAAAACACAAAATATAGAAAGACGAAGGCATCACGCCTCACGCCACACCGCCCGCCACAGAACTTCACTAATTGACAATCTGATGAGGGTTCACCATTTTCCACAACAAAAAAAAAAAAAAAACACAAATAATGTTCGTCCTTTCTTTGGTACTCGTATATCCCTGCAATATAGTAAATACTTACGTAATGGCATATTGCCACCAGATGCAGTACGCCGCCACAGGACATCGGGCAAGGGATCACCACCGATGCGACATTGAAATATCACAGAGTTGCCAACCACTGCGGTTTGATTTTGTGGTCCTCGAATGAGGAATGGTTTAACTGCAATACAAAAAAAAAATGAATTAAAATCCACATTCATGCGAATTCATTTAAATATAGTAACTCACCATGAACTTTTAGAAATGCAACCGCAGATTCACGCGTCCCAACGATATTCTTCACCACACACTGATATCGGCCGTCGTCCGACTGACGTGCCTCCTGAATCGCTAAATTTCCACCGTCCACAATGCGTATCCTCTTCGATGCGCTCAGATTTAGTGTTTGTCCGTTTTTACGCCATGCAATTGTGGGTTCGGGGGAGCCACGTGGTGCACCGCATTCCATTAGTGCGACATCACCCTGTGCGACGCGGGTGTTTTGCGGTTCCAAACGGAACTCCTCACGAAGGACTAGAAAAAAGAACAAGTAGAATAGCATTGTAAATTAGAATCAGCAGGATTGTGAATAGTTCTATAGATAGCAGGACATAATTCTCTTTTCGATTTGCCAGAGTATTACAAAGATAAAGTTTCAGAGGACGAATCGGGGGTGGGGGAGGAGGGGTAGAAAAATGCAACATGATAGGGGATAAGGACTTTCAATGTACTTTCTCATTGATTTCAAGTGAAGGGGATGATGCCGAAGCTTTAGTTAAATAGCAATTACGAAGGATGACAATTTATTTGATCCTTATTGGCGAATAATCCTGCTGAATGCCCATCCATCCCCCCGGATGTATGAAAAAAAGTAAATCCCTAGTAATTGGCCAGGTGCGTTCGTACACATAAATTGTGTGCAACTTTTTCATATGCCGCCGCCGCAAGGATATTCTACAGTCTCAACTGAATGCTTTATCGTCCTTTTTTTTTTGTACAAATTATTAACGATCAAATTGGTTTCGTAATTTTTTGCTTCGTTGCAGAATGTATGGAAGGAAATCAGTGGCAGTAGTGCCTGAAGGATAGTTTTACGTTCCACAGGTACGTATGTATGTACGCTCGTTTTTGTATGTTCGAAACGGATGCAATATTCAATTGAGATCGCTTCCTATTATCTTTCTTGGGTTTCTTGTTATTTCTTTTTTTGCCTTCTGCTCAAGGAGTCAGATAAATTAAATTCAATTACTTGCTGGCATCGACTTTTATACGTTTAGGCGTATGTAGCGCTTCAAAGGAGAGTACGAGTAAAGAGCGACAGTCAGAATTTACAAATGATGATGTGGGTTGGTTGATAAGGATTGCGTGTTGCTTTTCATCTGCAGGCAGAGATTTTCTTTTACGGTGTTCGCCACCGGAGTGTGAGTAATTTGGTTTTTCCACTTTATTTTCTTTTTGGCATGGAACGTCGAAAAGATTTTCTTGCCAATTGAAAAGGATCGCATACAATTCTTTGAGATGGGATGGGTAATTAGGTGAAATCGATGAGCTATCAATGGTAGAATTACCTCAGTGATAAAGGAAGGATAGCAGACAGAGAAAAAATACGCCTGGGGCTTTAGTGCACAGAAACAACCTACATCAGCAAATAGCACAACTTAACTTAGCATCATCCATCTAATTAATATTTCGACTGAACATGAATTCTTTTGATCTCGTTTAATCTAAATAATTGCGACATTGCAGGACCAATTTTTTTGGTATTGAAAGTATCTTTGAATGGATACAATGATATAAGGAAGATTAATTAGGAGCGACTATGAAGCTTTTACTAGCCCACCATTTTTATTTCTTTCAAATGTAAATAGTGGCAGCAGGAGGTCCTGTGAACGTCATTTTTTGTCCTGCATGGTGTACTGCACTCTTCACTGTACTTTGTCTCCTTAGAAACTAGGATGAACCGTGCTCATCCCCATAAAATCTAAACCCAAAATGCAAGGTCTTAATTTTGCAAAACAGGACACTGATAGAGGAAATGTTCTGTAGTATCCTCATTTTCAAGACATAATCTATACGTTGGGACCTCTATAATACGTACATATATCTCATGTTGCTAGCTAGTAAGAAGTTACGGCACTCTCTATGTCCTAGACTGATGAGAAATCCAGCGATGACTGTGACTTCGTGGTTATAGCAGAAAGCTGAATCTGGCTATCTCTCTGTGAATAAGTGAAGAACTCCTGCCAGGCTGCTACCAATAATAGGTTCCGGACTCAATGGATAAGAGGTCCCGTGTGACCCGAACCCCATTAAAGACGGAGTCGGTTTCTTTTCAAAACGCTTTCAGTCTGTACTTAGATATTTTTTAAGAAGTAAACAGATGCAGAATACACGTCGACCCGCTATAGAACGCTATACTCCTCAAGATCCCGAAATACACGGGACTATTTTTTTTACGGAACAATTCGTCAGTGATTTTGGCGCAACGTGAATTTCAGCGCAGACCGTCCTACACCAACTGATCAAACACTAAGGCGTTTAGTCGCTCGCCTCGAAGATACTGGAACAATGCGTGACAGAAGAGGCACCGGAAGGCCTCGTAGAACTCGTTCCGATAAGAATATCACCGCTGTGGCTGAAGATGTTGCGGATAAGCCGTCATTGTCGACCAGACGAAATGCCACGCAATTGGGCGAGTTTTTACAGCCGCAAATAGATGAATTGGGACTGGAAGACATGTAGTTTCAATAGGACGGTCTAACCGCACACACGGCTCAACGACAATATAAATTTTCAAGGAAGCGTTTCCAAGTCACCTAATGTCTCATTTTGGCGATTTGCACTGGCCGGCAAGACCACCCGAATTGACAGTTCCAGACTGCAAGCAATTTTGGTAAAATTTTCAGAATACGTTTTTCTTAATAAAGAATACAACATAGCAACAGTGCGGTTACTCAACAATTGGTGATATTGGTACCTGTCATACAAAATTTCGTAATTTCAGCTGAAATGTGAATATGAATCATTTTGATCAATTAAAATAGACAGACCGACAGGCAGATAGAAAAATAACTATGTGCGCAGGCAAATTCTGAAAATATAGGTGGAGCGAAGCGCACCGGGTTACGGCTAGCAGTAAAATAAAACATGAAAACCGGGCACTTGATATGCAGACTATACGAAGAAATATCCGAGCTATCCTATCATTTGAAAATTTCAGATCTTTTGTGAGTTCCTGGACATAAAGATTCTTTGGCACTTATTTTCAGACTTATGAATTCTCATATTGGGCTATAGGTAAATTGAACTTACTTTACGAGTATGTCCCTCTTTTTCCTTCCGCGTTACCGGTCCTTAGGAGTTGAGCTCTATCGCAAATGTGATCATTCTCATAACAACACTTTTAATTGGACACTTAATCGCATTGCTTTTCGCTGAATATTTGAATTCGAGTGATTCTGACAGAAGTTTAGCGAACTTTCGACAACCTTAAACCATAAAGTTAAATGACAGTTTGCCAATTTTTGGACGTTTGAAGTCAACTAAGTTCTACTTTTCCATAGCCGGGCAAAAGAAAACAATCGAAAAGTTGTTGTTGGAGTGTCACTCGGTTGTTAACATATTCAAAGAACAAAATAAAATAAATATACGGCATCAGCAGTCCTATACAGAACCAAGCGTGTTATTTTTTCCACGAAATGGAAGGGACCTACAGTTTTTTGTCGACTGCGAACGGTGAGCTGAGAAGCTTCTCTTGACAAATGATACTCTTTGATTGCTTGTCAGACATTCGAAAGAGGTGGCACCGTGAAAAGACTTTTAGGTGTTTTTGCTGGGTTTGAACCCGGGCAGCATGCGTAGTAGTCCAACGCGCTAACCACCACGGCCACGGCGACCACTATATTTAAAGAATATAAATGTATAAGTAGTGGCTTATCGGTCTTCTTCCCTAAGTATGCGTGTAGCTGTCAGATTATCTGATAAAATATGCTATTTTAAATTATCGCAGAATGGCGACATTTTGAAAGGTTTGACCATATCTGCTACTTAGCGCTTTTTTCCATAATAGCTACGCTTCTTCTGAACCTTAGTCGTTGTGTTTTCGTTCCAGATCTTATATGTAGCCGTTATTTGTATCCAAAATGCGCCTTCTTCGAATGTATTTCAGAGTTAATTTCCTTAGGAAGTCCCTTTCCTTAGAATTAAGAGTGCTTATTTGCAATAAATAACCCAAGATCGTTTAAAAGCTGACATATACGAATGCAAAAATAATCTCATTCGAAGGTGGTCGCAGGTTTATCGTTTACCACCACAAAACAGCACTTGCCAGTTGCAACCTGCAAAGTCATATTTCATTTAAACTTTCCTACAATTGCTGCAAGCCTACAGCGACTGTATAATTACCACATTTCAGGACAATTCCTTTTTTTCCTTTATTCCTTCCTCAACCATAAGGTACCTCCAACACTAATTACCACCCTCAGACAAGCTAGCATTTACCTAGGTTTGACTTTTAAAAACTCGTTAAAAGTATCCAACGATTTCATGTGAACAATTATTGTTTAATTAATAATAACCCGATACCCTCGATACCCTTTAAACCCCAAAGTCACAGTTTCTATGGGCGGCATGCGGTACCTATTACACCCTCCGACCAAGTTTCTTGATTCTTTTTTAATTACAAAACCCCAGATACCCTTGAACAGCATCACCGCCCCCCTTGGCTGCTGTGTAACATCTGGGCTTTGTATCAAATTTCAAGAACAACAACTGCATCGTCCTCTATTATAATCCCCTTTTAATGAAATTAAATTAATCTAACAACACTTTAGCCGATAGACGATGGCTGATGGGCCTCGTATAATCGATCATGCACTTACATGCCACTTGAAGGGTTGCATTTCGGCTTCGCGCCACACCAAACTCGTTCTTCCCTTGACACCAATAGACGCCAGCATCGCTCTCCCTCCGGGAATGGATTACCTAGAAGGATACAAGGGAAAAAATTGATATAAATTAAATTAAAGTCCATAGTCCTGTGCAAATAAGGAAAAGAGAATCTGACACAGAAAATTGCTGCTGGATGGATGCCGGCGAATGGGTGGAACGAGCAAGGCACACCGTGTGCTCGCCGTCATCATCATTCGTGCAGACGGCGACAATGATGACGGAAAAAGTCCCTTGACTCCAATTAGATGACATACTGGCGACTTTCGTTTCAAGTGCATCCAGACAAACGCACTTCAAAGTATCTCAACTCAACCAGCTGCTGCCACACTCTGGCATGACATGGCACTGCTTATAGCTGCTCACGTATGAAATTAGAAGTCACAGTGTTGTGAGTGTTTTGCTTCTCATTTTTGTTTTCTTATCTACCACAGCTTCTACTACCACTTTATGTGCGCTTTGAAGTGGGTCACAGTTGCGAAATGCATAAATATTCATTCGTTAGATACGAGAGAGGAGATGAAATAAGATGCAAACGCCACCGCCACCGCCGCATAACTCAAGCGAATGTCGTCAAGAAAGGAATGCGTGAGCAATTGAAAATGAGTGGAAAGTACGCACTCAATGTTGCTGATTGCCAAGGACTGTAGTCGTAATGGAACTCTTGTAATCAGAAACTAACCACGGGGAAGAGGCTGCTTTGTATTTTTTTTTTGAATTTGACAAGACCATTTGAAGTATGGCCGAAGATGTCGCAAACACTTAGACGTACGTACAATACATTTGGTGGCGTATGAGTCTTTTGGATTTGCCGAGGATGCCTAATTCCGTATCTCAAACTGATGGAGAAGTGAGATAGTGGCTGAGATCAGCTTTCAACTCAAATGTCGTGGATCAGGTGGGATATCTAGTATTGTTGTGCCAATGCTATGTACATTGTAGGTACCTAATCTTAGACCAAAGTAAGTGAGGGTAGCTGCTAGGCAAATCTCTCGTTCCGAACCAAACACGTAATAGCTATGTTGTATTGTGTTACCGAATTTTGACAGCTTATTTCTCGGACGTTTGAAATGGTAACACTGTCATTTTTTGACGTTTGTGATCTGTCATATTCACAATTTGACCATGAAGCGCTACAATGTCTTCAAATTGTTAAAATTTAATATAAAAATTCGTGTTCACGAGCTACTAAATATTTTATCCAACCAAGCGAGCAATTTAGGGAATTGCCAGGTTCAGTTGCTGATCGAATAGTCCCTATACGATGCCAAAATACTGCTGCTGTTGCTGAAAGTGTGGTTGAAGACCCAAATGTCTCGACTTCTCATCATGCACAAGGAGTTGGCCTTTTTGCGACCTCAACTTGGCGAATCTCGCGAAAAGACTTCGGCATGCATGCGTTTAAGATTCAATTCGCAGGAGAACTGAAGCCCCAAGATCACCAATCTTATCGTACGTTCGCTGATTGGGCTCTGGAACAATTGGAAATGGATCCAAATTTTGGCGAAAAAGTCATCTTCAGTGATGAAGCAACTTTGATGGCTGAACGGCTTCGTGAACAAGCAAAATTGCCGAATTTTAAGAGAGAATTAATCTACAGCGATATCAATAGTCTCCATTGTACCTGGAGAAACTTACTGTTTGGCTTCGGAAACGAGAGTGGCCAGACGGTGACTGTCAATGGCGAACGGTATCGGGCCTTGATAACTGACTCTTTGTGGCCTTAATTGGATGGCATGTACCTGGACGATATGTGATTTCAACAAGACAGCGCAACGTGCCATACATCGGACGTTACAATGGAGTTGTTGCAAGAAAAGTGCGTTTTTTCCAGAAGAGGCGATTTGGAATGGCCGCCAAGATCGTGTGATTTAACGCGCTTAGACTATTTTCTCTGGGGCAATGTTAAGTTGCTGGGTTCTGGCAACAAACCAGCAACAATTGACTAACTGAAGAACAACATCATTTAAACCGCATTGGTGAGATCCAACCCAATATATGCAACAAAGTCATCGAAATTGGACCATCGGATCGAGTCCTGTACACAAGGCCATTTGAATGATATCATTTTTAATATAAATATAAGGTTATTACATAACTCAAAACAACTCTTTTTATTCAATTTAAAAGTTAAAATACGGTTAATGAAAAACTCTTAACATGATATGCTTACCACAGTCTAACAGAAGGCAATACTTGTAAAGGGTTTTCCAATAAGAGATGTTATTTTGGTATTCAAAGAAAAATGCGATTTTTTGAGATAAATGATCGGATGTTTATTTCATAATAAAGAAGAAGGTATGCCGTTAATAATGAAAAATCATCACATCAGCCAAATGGCCACCACGAGCACGCATACAGGACCATATCCTTTTCATGAAATTTTCCATAACCAAATCGCAAAGTGGCTGCCCTATGTCCTCGATAGCCTCACGAATTTTATCTTTGAGATCTTGAATCGATGCTGAGCTGTTGGCGTAGACCTTATCTTTCACCCCAAAGGAAGAAGTCGCAAGGTGTTAAATCACAAGATCTCGGTGGCCAATTGTGATCTCCTCTTCGATAGATAACACGGTCCGGAAACTTTTCCCGTAAAAGATCAATGGTTTCGTTGCTTGTGTGGCACGTAGCGCCGTCTTGTTGAAAGTAAACGTTGTCCAGATCAATACCATCAAACTCCGACCATAAAAAATCATTAATCATCTCTCGATAGCGCAATCCATTCACCGTAACTGTTGATCCAACCTCATTTTCGAAAAAGTAAGGTCCAATGACCCCGCCGGACCATAAACCGCACCAAACAGTCATACGTTGAGGATGGAGATGCTTCTCAACAATAACTCTTGGGTTTTCCGTGCCCCAGATGCGACAATTTTGCTTGTTGACGTAGCCACCGAGGTGGAAATGGGCCTCATCAGTCAAGATGATTTTTCGATGGAATTCCGGATCATTTTCATGCATTTCAAGGACCCAATCAGCAAAGACACGACGTTGTTGATGATCGGCCGGCTTGAGTTCTTGTGTTTACTGAACTTTATAAGCCTTAAGACCCAAGTCTTTATGCAAAATACGGTGTAATGACGTTTGTGGAATGACCAATACCAAAGAACGACGAGGAATGGACAAACCTGGGTTTTCTTCAACACTTTGGGCTACAGCAGCAATATTCTCAGTTGTTCTTGAGCGACGTGCACGGGTTTTATTCTTCACATCACTAACTTGTCCCAATAGCTCGAATTTTTTCACCAATTTCTGTATTGCGGTCCGACAAGGTGCTTCACGACTACCAAAAAATGCTTTAGTTTTGCGAACTGTGACTGCAAGATTTTCACCATTTTTGTAGTGCATTTTAATAATTTCAATGCGTTGTTGAAGCGTGTATCGTTCCATTTTTAGTAATGGCGTAGTTTCTGCTTGTCAAATGTCAAAGAATAAAAGCTTTAGAAGTGACAGCTACCGAAATAGCGGGCCATTCACAATAACACCTCTCATTGGAAAACCCTATATAATGCTCTTAAAGCTATTGGACATGTTATGAGCAAAAAATGACTTTGAATTCTTTGCCTGCAGGACATCGACGCTGCGCTGGTTTTGAAAAAAAAAAACTGACTGAATCCAAATCCTTGCTCCCGATACCGAGTGAGTAAGTTAAGTGGTTCTTTGCTGACTCACTGTATGTTATGCCACAAGGATGCAAATATAAAACTGTCAAAAGTATTCGGTAGATAGACGCATCCATATTTGATTCGTATCGCATAGGATACTGGAGAGTTACGTCAGTAGGATTACCAAATTGGACGAAAACACTCAGCTTTGACTATTCCACTCAAACATGATTTTTTCGTAGTTTTTCTAATCAATTAAAAAAAAAGTATGAAAACTGCGTGTTTTCAAAAATTATTGACTTAGAAATCCATTCGTTGAAAATCAAATGAAAGAAGGATTGGGATTCAGTTCATTTTACTAACACTGACAGTGGATTAGTTGCGAGTTGGTATGACTTGCAGGAAACCCATTACAGGTGGCAACTCGTAAATGATGCAAGTGTGGGTCCTTCCTTAAAGGTAGGCGTAGAGTTTTCACAGCCTCTGCATTCTTAGCTGCAAATGTGTTCGTGTTTTTCGGAATTTACTTAATTTTCATATATTTCACCAATTCTGTGGTGGTAACAGTGGGCTTATAGAGCAAATATATAAAATACAGTGCACTCTCGATTTTTACAACCTCGATTTCTGTAAACCTCGATATTTGCAACATACGTAAATGGATTTCCTTTTTATCGATTTACGCAACACATCCAAAAGAAAAAACTCTCGATTTTCGCAACTTTGAGATTTGATTTTCGCAGCATATAAAATTTGTGTATGTAATTTTTACTTTGCAATATTGCAGGCAGAGAGCAAACTTCTGCCGACATCATAAATCTACTTCACGCAGTGTAGTAATAACAACGCGTCTAGATTACTTTTTTAAATACGGTGAATGCCCGAGTGAATCAACATATGTCTTTCCTTCATAGAGCCGTATTCCCTTTGAAATGATCATTTGCGCAGTGTAAGCAATAAATCCGCAGACCATGTAGCGGTACCTACTCAAAAAGGGTACATCGCCATAAAATACGCAGATCAAAAACGTAAAGAGGCGCGTTTTTTTTTTCAAATCTACATATATAGATTTCGAAAAAGCTCTCCATACAAAAATAAGACTGGATAATTATCCAGGCTAAGGTTTTGTTGTATTTAACATTGAAAATATGTTGCGGAAACATGTTTAGCCTATATAGGTTTGAAAAAAACACGTCTAAGGTTGGCTAAGACTATCTTGTTTATTCTTGCAATTATGAAGCAGCACTGAAAGCTTAAGGTTAAAATTTGCCACGTGTTTCCTGGCAAACGCTTGGAAATAGTTAAAATCGAATGCAATTGCTAAATGTTGGAAAAACGTAATCAGAACTCTTGATCATTGGGAGGAAGAAGACATTGTTCCTTTTTTTCTTAATCGGGATAGTCTTTTGTCAGGAAGTTCTGACATCACAACAATGCTTAACCAGATGTTTCCAGATTTGCAAGAAATTAAACAAACGCGTTGAACCACATTTTTGACACTTTATGAGTATAAACCGTCAATTTTTTTTTGTTTTTCACATTACAATGAGCTTATGACAGCTGTCAGTGAAAACAAAAATTACCAAATGGCTGGTTTGACAGATTTTACCCACTTCACCCAAAGAGAAAGTTGGTGTAAGAATTCGTAAGTCTCTCAGTTGTGGAGACATTTTTGACACTCTCATTTGGGTCCCTTTTTTATGAATTGTTACGAATCTTTTGGGCTTACAAACAGGAATTTTTGAGAATTCGTACAAATTCGCAAGTTAACATACAGAGCTAGTGTGTACGGTTTTTGAAGTGTTTTAATTTTCTGTTCAATTTTTGCAACAGCGTCTGTTTTCATTAGTTGCAAAAATCGAGAGTGCACTGTATTTCCTATTTGAATAGATCGTAATCAAATTTTAACCAAACAATTAAAAAAAATAAAAATTCCATTTAACAATGCCCACCTTTAGAAAAAACAATCCGCCAGCTGGTAACAACAATCGATGTGATCCCGTGTCTACTCTTAATTCCTGTCCATCCTTATACCATTGTATCGATGGCATCGGATCACCCTCCGCTTTGCAATTTAACGTAAGGGGATCATTTTTTGGCACTGTCACGTCCATTGGATGTTCTACGATACGAGGATTTTCGCCTGAAAAGAGAAACAAAATATGTTCGGTTAATAATATGATGCAAGGATAAGCATTTAAAAAAATTTAGATTTCTATCTTCTAAATGCAATCGACCCGGCCGAAGCGGCGATGGCAGATGCATGCCGACATAAAAATCTAAAACGGAGCAATAACAAAAAAAAAAAAAACCCATTAAACTCAAGAACCGTCAATTAGTCGGTTGAGTGGGTAAGCAGAGAAAAAACACAAAGATCCTGAAATAATAGAAAAGAAAATTAAAGAAATGCTCTCGATAAAATTAATTTCCTTTTCTAACCCTCACAATGCGAGAAGAAAGGACATTAACACGTAAAGAAAAAAAAAAAAAAAACAAAGATCCGGGCAAGATAATTTAATGAACGTGGCCCAACAATGAATAATCGAACACCGATGAATATTTATGACCGTTTACAACTAAAACTGGCATAAATCGGCCTCGTAGTTTTAGATGGACTCGCTCCTTCGTTTAGTGTGCTCGTAATTTACTTAAAACCCGCCTCTATTAATCTTTTTTTAATACACACACAGCGAGTAATCGCTTTCATTTTCAACATCCTGAACCTGATCGTAATCCCTTTATAGTATATCCTTCAAGTTATATCAAAAATACTCATAAATATCCGCTAAAGGCATTTTAATTTCTAACAAAATGACGACGCAACGGTGCCCTGTTTACCGTGCGCGCTTCATCTTAAAGGACATTCTCAATAAAAACGCGGACGAGAAGCGTATTTCTGCCGCATAATTGGATTTGAAGCGAATTTAATGGCAGATTTCTGCGCGCTGGAGCGGGAGTAGAGTCAAATTAAGTCCGGAGATACTTTTTTTTCATCTTCCTTTCTTTGGAGCACACAAAAGAGACAATCGAAAAAAAAAACGAGGAAAGGAACAAGAATCCTGGTTAGAAAGTCGGTCGGTCGAGTCGAAAACATCCGCCAAGAGAATTCATGATAATTGCTGTTGTCAATTTGCAATTTCTTCCGATAAATTCAATCTGACCTAAGGTCCTTGTTCAATTAGATGTTCTTTCCGTTGCTATGTGCTTGTATACTCGTGTATACCTGTATTTGAAATATTTAAAATTCCGCAAGGTATTTGCTCTTCGTGTCTTTAATTTCACCTCGAATTTTGCCTGGCTTTCCTTTCTTGCCTTATTGGAATTTAAGTTTAACTCTCCTGCTGTGATGGGGATGGCTACGGAACGGGGGGTATGCAAATTCTCTTGTTCCCTTAGTTATTTTAAGGATAAGCGAGGTAAATGGAAAATATCTTTAAATTTGTCCCGTTTACTTTTTTTTTCTATTTTAGAATTGTCGGAAGCAGCTAGAGACACGAGGTGCTGAACTATAAATTCCAGTACCATACTCGTGTTACTGGAATGCAAAATCTCTGAGAATTGCAATTATATAAAACAGAGCAAACAATTTAGGGTGGTAGAATGGAACTATGCAAAAAAGGACTCTATTGTACTCGCCCGGTAGGGCTGGGCTAATGGAGAACAGTTACAGCAGAGATCCCTTCTCTAATGGGTATGGACAAGTTAGCATAAAATTCAAATAATTTCGGTAATTTCTAGAAAAAGGACAGCATATTGTAAAGGTATTCAAGGTTGCCATCATTACACACTTCTAAGGAGACAGAAAACAACAATTTTGTGGGTAAGGAAACGACCCAGGCAAACCGGCTTGGGTTACTTATTTGAGGTTGGGATGTGTTTTTTGAAGTTATTTTCGGTTTTCTAGGTGTAAAAAGAAGGTGAAACGCGATATTTGCAGACATTGTTTGGGGTTTTTGACATTCGCAATACTTCGCGTTGTGAAGTCTGAAACTGGAAATGTGTTAAAATCACACATTTTGATTAAAGGAAAAATGGAAACATTATGTGACACAATAGGGTAGCTCAAAACGTCACAGTTGACAACCCGTGATGAGAGTAATGTCAAAACATACTGCTACTTTAGTTGCAACAAACTTTTCACAACATCTACTGCTGTTGACCTAATATTTCACGAATGAAATAAGAATAGTGTAATAACAGGATTAACGACGTAAAAAGTTAAATAGTATTGAACTTTTATCTGCGTTCCGGCAATTTTCAGGAGAATGTAATTTTTCATTCTCTTGCAAATTCATTGTTCATCATTCATCGAAGTGTTCCTCGGAAATTTGCCGTTAAAACTGTCGAGTGACGTTCAAAGTCCAAATAAAACTACTTCACATTTACGAACGATCTTAACATTTACGACTGACTTACCTACGTAGTGTAACGTATAATATGAACAACTACTACGTTTACACTTCACAGTAATAATTTTATTTTTATTGTTTAAAAATCTCAATAACATCTGACAGTTTGGGTAGATGCAGATACAGCTGCTCAGAAAAAGTTTTAAAAAAAATTAAAACGTTGAAGTAAACCCTGAAACAATATGTACATATAAAGGCCCCGGCCCATAGAATCCGTCAATCCGTTGTTCCTTCATTTTCAAGTGACGGCTCGATAAAATACACGCATTCTTATGGGAGATGGCCCATAACCAACGGATGCATGAACTTCGAAGGATAAAGTATGTCTACTTTCTACTTTTTGCATCCGTCGATACTTTGTCAGTACTCATATTCCCGCATTTAAGTTCACACATTCACATATTGAAGTTCACGTATTCACAAATTGAGAGTATGCATTTACATTGGTCGAGGATGGAGAAAATGAAGGGAAACTGTCATCGCCGTTGACATTCGTTTGACAGCATTTGTTCTGTTGTCTGTACACAGTTTCACGCATTTCAGTTCACACAGTCACATACTGAAGTTCACGCATTCACAAATTGAGATTATGCATTTTCATTGGTGGAAACATAGAGAGAGTGAAGAGAATCCTTTGACATTTCTATACGTAGATATGTGACGGTTGACGGATTCTATGGGACTGCTCTATCCGCCAATACTTCAACTTCAACTTCAAAGTACAAAGGAACGAAGTCGACGGATTCTATGGGCCGGGGCCTTAAGGTATTTACGTTATTTTCTAAGAGAAACATAATGAGTGTTACATGGGCGAACAGCTCGCCGAATGCCATTTATATGTATCAGAAACCTTTATGCTTCGGCAGGAGGTTCAATACAGTTATACCTAAAAGGTAACAAGTGGTATATGGATGGATCAAAGATGGACACCGGGGTTATTGCTAGTATATTCGTACCAAACACTAGAATAACCATTACACATTCGAAGTTTCAACCTATCAACTACATATGTTCATATGCCAAATGTATGCTCACTTTGCAGTAGATTTGTTATTGTTATTGTTTGCAATTTGATGTATCAAAATTGCGCTGCCACAAATTCCTATTTAAATTCGTTGAATGACTGAAGTTATCCTGTTTTAATTCGTTTTTGGTAGGTATAAATAAAACAAACTTTGGTATATTCGCCTAATAATAACCAGACAAAACTTCTTAAACGAATAAGAATGAAGCTGCTCCGCTTATCTAGTTTCGTATAGAAATAAGAATCGTCAAAAATGACAAACCTTGTTTAAAAACAGGCTAAAAAAACAGATGCAGTAGAACCACGATTTTCCGTGTTCTGATAATCCAGATAATTCGCGTTCTCGCTTACCCGTGTGTACCAGGCATTTCGCTAATCCATGTAAAATCAATTGATTGTTATTCAATTATCGTCGAGTATGTATTTTACATGCAAAAGTCGGGGAATCCGTATTTGTAACAAACAGTATTATTTCCTAGTAACATGCGCTTTCGTGTTTGTTTCTGAATGTTGTATTACTATAATATATTTTTGTAAATCTGAGAGGCAGGTTATATTGTAGTGGGTACGCAAAACATTGTATTTCTGCATATTTAGAAGTAGGTAATATCTTTTAGTGGGTAATTATTGTATCTTAGTATACATATTACGTTGCAGCGAAATATTAAAGGACGGTGTAAATACATTACCTATCATGGATGCAAATAAGCTCATATAAACTTAAAGATATGTATATTTTTACCAAGTTTTCGATTTTCCGTGTTCTTAAATTTTCCAGCAACCGCTTCCCGGTCATTGTACCGGATAATCGAGGTTCTACTGTAAATACATGCATGTATGCTGGTATGCAGAAAATAAAAGAATATTTTCCAAAAAAAAAAAAACTCCATTAAAAGTGTGTAGATTTCTATATACAAACATACATACATAATGTATTGTCAATTAAAGTTTTGAACATTAGGCGTGTTTTTTTTGTAACCTATATAGACTTCGAAAAAGCTTTCAGAGTAAAAATAAGACTCGATTATTATCCAGGCTAAGGTTTTGTTGTATTTTACGTGGGTAAACATGCTGCTGAAACATGTTTAGCCTATACAGGTTACAAAAAAAACATATTAGCAGCATTGCCGCCACCAAAGGAGTGCACCTGCCTGTGCAATGCGATCACTGATCTACATATAAACATAGCTTTGATTTGATAAATAATTTGTATTCCTACTCGTTATATACTTGTGTTCATAAACATGCATGTATGTATGTACGTATTGTGGTATAGCGCTCATCGTTGAATTTCACCCTTCTTGTTGCGCATAGGTACTAAGGAACAAAGATAGTCGACGGCGACGCCAAATTTAGCACGCATATACATTACCCACACTATTACGTCACCCACTGCTGCATGGCTCTTGGCTGCGGTTTCCACTGATGGAAAATTGGTGGCTATGACTTTATGAATTGCTTTGAGCATAGCTCAGCTTCAAGATAACGCAGAAGGATGATTTATAGCTCAAATGAATCAGTGGAAAATTTACTAAATCCACCTATTTTTTTGTTTTTCAATCCGATAGGAGCTGTTTAAATGCAGAAAAATTGCTTTTTACCCCCTTTCTGCCACTTGCTCAGCTCCTAGCACACCGATTTTAATCAAACTCAACTAAAACACTCTCAGAAAAATACAAAACTGTTCCCCAAAATTTGAACTCAATCGGATCGGTAGTTTCGGAGTCCATAACATACATACAAGCAATGTTTCATTTTTATAAATATAGAAGATGATTATCCATACTTTCATTTTCGAGATATTGGTCTTCAAACACTGATTTTTTTTAACCAATTTTTGTGAAAATCGCATTTATATCGGGAAAGTGTGCTTTTAATTTTTTTTTTTATTATTATTTTGAAGCGCCATATCGTCACCTACAAATTCGCTTTACAAAGTTTTTGACTGGGGCTTACAGTTTAGCAGGTATAAGGTTAATTTAATAACAAAGACCATTAAAAAACGTCTGTACGTAGCTTTATGATTACTTTGGTCCTTTTATGGTCTAAAGCCGGCCAAAGAGCCTTGAACACCCCACACCAGTCTATTCTTGATCATCTGTGGCCCGCCATACTTATAATTGTATTCTTTAATTTCGCGCTAATGCCGTACGATGATGTTACTAGTTTAATACTTTTTATTTCCAATTGAATTCTACGGGAAAAGTATGAGTAACTGTTTAAATGGAGAGGTTTATGGTATTTTGAGTAAAAATCCAAAATTGTTGCCGTATCTGAGTCTTCGCTCAGTATTCCGTCTACTAAAGTGGTAGATAAAGATATAGATGTGGTAGATAATCTCTGTTAAATAAGTCTTATCGGGAAATGAATGAACCGGGATTAAGTGAACTTAGCCCCAAAGACGACCCACCTCATATTTAATGAACCCAACGATAGTTTTGCGGTAAATCTATTTTTACGAGTCCTTAAACCGTGCTACCATTCTAAAATTAAGTTAGTAGTTCCCCATTAGCCACGCTCTAATTGTGATTTTGAATTGACAAAGACAAGTCATCCTTTCATCAAAACCAAAGTTTATTTGTATGCATCAAGGATCATCCATTTAAAGTAGATTGTTTACCTCAAATCTGGTGGTAGATGCAAAATTGCACACATACCAGTGTATTCAGTTGTTAGTTGCAAAACAAATTCTATTCTACCCCCCCAAACACAAACAAAAGGTAATACTTGATATTATACGAGTGGATGATGATGAAGTCCTTGCACTTCTTTGTATACGTGTACGAGTACTCGTACCTAGTGATGCCAGCCAAATACACACGTCCAAGAGTCAACAATAAAACACTCAAACAATTGGAATGTGAACATGAAGATTTTATTGTATTCATATACCTATGCCTACTACGTGTCTGAAAAGGTGTCCTATTCTAGCACTTCTGCATATTGCTCTGCATAAATAAATAAGCGCAATACCCTGAAAGTGCATATAAAAGAAAAAGGGGAGGAGCCAAGCAAAATAAAAAATCACAAATGGTAGGATTCTGACACGGCTAGAGATGAAGATGGCATCGTTTGCTTAGAGGGTTTTTCCTATACTTGCATGTCAGAGACAAAAGCGTTCCTTTAACTCCTTGAAATGGTTGATGCCGAAGACACCATGGCGAATGACTGACTCATACGGCGGTGGATGGATATCAACTCAACTTCCTTAGTTTTACATATAAATATCTTGCAGCACTGCCATGCACCGTTACGTTGATGATGATAAGGACCTGCTCTGCACAAGTAGTGATCTACGAGAATTAGTTGACATTTTCCACTGGGACAATAGTTATAGTAAGGGTGGTCCCTATACAAATATCCTTAAAGATGAACAAGTGAAGGACTTATTTATCTAGCTTGTTAGAGCGAGAGTTGACGTAGTTAGCCAGGTGCAATAAAAAAAAAAAATAAAGGAGGAAGGAAAGAAAAGGAAAACTTTACTTTACGACCCGTTCCGTGTTGTTTACCTTTCGACCACCATGCACGATAGGGATGAAAGTCAAGTGGAATTCTGTCCTTTTTTTTAAATTTTTTTCTTTTCCATTACCAGGATGTTTGGTTGATTAAGGTTGGATAAAGGGACAGATAGTAGAATGACGAATGAAAGGAAACCAAAAGCGGTGGCTAGCAAATAGTATTTTTTACGTGTGTGCACATTCCCACAGTAGGGATTCCAAAGACATCATCAAACATGGTGACAACGCAGCTGGTGGTCTTTCGCTATAAAGTGAGAGAATACTCACACTGTCCTTTGTGGAGAGAATTCTCCTTTTTATTCATTTTTAAGAGTGCCTCACATGATTTCAGAATAAATGTCACGTTTCGTCATCACTTCGCCCACTGCGCCTGCAGCTTATTCCAATAAATACATACATATGTAGGTGTAAATAATCTCCAAAAATATACATATACCTATCTATACACAAGTATGAGAAAAAAAAATATCCTTCCTACCACATACAGCAAATATTATGTTAAGAAGAACTCGCACGCGTCTCCCCCCCTACCACACACATATACAAAACTTCATTAAGAGTCTAGCATATGACTTTGACTTAATTACAAGATGTTTCCACAAGACACCGCCACCACCGCGAGCACCATCAGAGTATCAGGAGCATCGTTGGTGTTGTCGTCTTTTGCGTCCTTGCCATCGTCTTCGTCTTTGTCGTACCAGAGAGAGGAAAAACTGCCTCCGGGGGCTAAGAACGCAAACACAAGGTTCGTTTGTGCGAATTTCGTTTTGGGGAAATTTCATTTGATTTGTCCTGAGGGCCATTCAAATATTTGTGCGTTTCCCTTGCTAGCTAAGCTACCCCTCTCTTCATGTTTGTTGGAGCAGTGAAACCACCACTTTGGCACCGCACGCCTTTGCTAAAGAGCCTGTGCTTATATTTCCCTACTGAGCACACATATTAGCATAATTTACTTTAGTCTCTTAACCTTCCCTACGGCTACAATTATTCATAAGCGCAAAAATCAAAGAGGTCCTTTTTCCTCACTCACATATGTACTTCCTCTGTAGATTGTGTGTTGTTTTTTCTCACACATTATGCCGCACTTTATGTATGTATACGGTGGTAGGGGTGGGGGGACGGCCGGGCGTGGTAATATGCAAAATAAGTTTCAACTTAGCTCTAGCTCTACGGTGATGCAAGGACAGTAACGCAAACCAAACAAAGATCTGCTGCAAGTGCGACGACGATAACATATGTTATTTTAGTCATACACACATATGTACTGTACATGGGTACGTGTATATCCTGGATGAAGGATAGACCCGGAAAAGTAGCCTTTTAAAGCTGTTTACTCAGCTGAGTTAATTTTATTCTAGTTTCGGTGCGAGATGTAAAGTTGCCGTAAAAGTACCTGTCTGCCTTATCTGATAGAAGATGAGTAAAATGCTTCAAACATATGTACATGTGTGTGTACTGTGTATGACTGTGTTTGTGTGTTTAAAATGCGCTTAAGTCGGAAAAGTTGCCTTTTTCATATTTTTTTTTTTATGCACAGGTTGATGCATTCGCATCGTTAAAATGAAAGATGGCATCATATACGTCCGTAGATGTAAAGAAAAGATAGAAACACACAAACACACTAGGAAAATGTATTCAAAGTCTGTAAAGTTTTGCTTGACTGAAAAAGCCCTTAAGTAGCTGTCAATTTGAAAATCATCATTTTAACGGCGATGGGATGGGGTTAAGTGGCTTTTAATACTTCCTGTTAAATACAGAGACTGTGTTAAGTTGGTTAAGTTATTAATAAGCTGACAAAGTTGTTGACAGAGATCGTGTTTTTTTTTTAAAGAAGACGCCATTTATGGTGGGCGATTAGATACACAGATGCGATGCATCCAAAGAAGTAATCCGATTTTCTGATTACCTTTTAAAAACTTAAGAAAAATAGTAATAAAGTTATTAGTTTATTTTAAACTCGACTTGTGTTGATTTAATGATGATGATTTAAGTCAGAGTGGGTTTTTTAACGGTTTTTTAAGCTATTCGACGAGTTGACAGGTTTGAAGACTCTGTTGACACCAGCTGCTGGAGGAGAGATTAAAATGTATGGTAATTTATATGGTAATCGATGGAGAATGCGTTATGCCCACATGGAAGGAGTAATAAATTTTCCAATCGATTAGAAGCAAGTTTACGACAATCTTTTTAGATGAGAAACACTTTTGGTCGAGGTGAAGCTATTCGATGCAGAGGAAGATACTACCTACTGGTTTTACACCATTTCGACTAAAGGAACTGATATTGGGACTTACGGTCGTAAATGTATATGAGTATATCGTCACTAGGTATTAGCAACCATAGTAAGCGATACCTAAGCCCACACGCTTCCCACCAAATGCTTAGGTGCCGTTCAGAATTTTAGAACGTGGCCTAGATCTTCCAAGAATTAACCCACCATATACCCAGAAATTTGCAAGGAATGTGTCCACCAGTATCAGCATTTATCCTGGTCTGAGACAGCAATTCACCTTTCTCAGAGGACAGTTTCCGGTTTGATTTCTTAGCTGAGCCCCAGGATTTCTTTGCTTCTTTTGTGCCTTTGATACCCTATGTCCTTAAATATTTGTGACCATCTATCTTCAATTGTCCGTTGGCGAGGGAGGTGAAGGTAGTCTTCAAACATAAAGCTGGTAAACATTGCGGCAAACGATCTCAGACCCATTAGTCTTTCATTGTTTTTGTTGAAGACATTCGAGAGACTTCTGAGTGTTCACATTCGTGGGAAGTTTCCGAAAGGGAAAGGTAAATTGGTAGAAACTGCTCTACACGAGGTGGTAGGAGATAGTCTGCATCACAAGGAATACGCCTCAGCGGCTTTCTTCGATGTAGAAGGAGCCTTTAATAATGTAGAGCCCCCTCTCCTGCTATTGAAAGTGCACTGGGTATGATAAACGTGGAACAAGCTATAAGCGACCGGCTGCAAAAGATGCTGGGCACAAGAACCATTAATTCCACTTTAGGACATCGTAAAACCAGGAAAACAGTTAGCGGACGCACCCTCAAGAAGAATTCATATCACACCTGTTATGGGTACTGGTCCTACATGATGTCCTTCAAAAACTGAGCTCTGATGAAATCAGCGTTACTGATTATTGTTCAAAGAAAACTTATTAATATACTGAGTGAGATCATGGCAACCGCATTGGCGACGATGTGGACTTAACGTCAATCCTTCCAAAACGGAACTAGCTCTTTTACCCGAAAATACAAGAAACCAACTTTCAAGTTCCCCAAGCTAGACAGCGTTGATCTCTGTCTATCAGATCATGCAAAGTATCTTGGCTTTATTCTAAATGGAAAGCTTAATTGGAACCTTAATTTACAAGAAAGAATCAGAAAGGCATGTAATGCGCTCTTTATCTGTAAAAGAACAACGGGAAAACTTGAGCGCTCAAACAGGCAATGATGCATTGGCTTTGGGTAGTTATAGTCAGACCCATACTCATGTGCGGGGCACTTGTCTGGTGGAAGGCAGCTCTTAAAAGAAACATATTAGGAAGATTAACAGCGGTTCAGAGAACAGTCGGTGTTACCATAGCGGGATGCCACTCGATCTGCATACAATGCACCTGGCAATTAGGACTGCGATAGCGATTAGGCTCACTAACTTAGGCTATTTCAGAAATAGAAGCTATGGTCAGGTCATCATAGCGCTATTCTGAAAGAACTTAGAATTGGCAGTCTCGATAGAACGGATGACATGCTCCTAGTTCGCTACACTGTACGAAAAGCTGTACCCGGAGAGAGAAGTTTGGAGGAACACATCATACACACATTGCGGTCTTCATGGACGAGTGGAAAAGCGAGAATGGCACGTATTCTGGAATTTACTCAAAAGAACCAGAATTGAACACATCACTAAGATTTCCGGACTTTCAGGCAGAGAGCGGCGGAGCTGATGGTAACGAAGCTGATATCAGATAAGGATATCACCATCTACATGGACAGTCAGGCCGCACTCAGAGCTCTAGAATCATGTATCGTTAAATAGGCAATTGTAAAAGGTTGTCGCTCTGTGTTCAAATTCCAAGCAAACAAAGCAGGGTCAAACTATGTTGGCTACCAGGATATTCTGGTGTAGACGGAAATGAACTTGCAGATGAGCTAGCTTAACAGTGGAGGCACTGCCTATAACCGAGGTGTTGCACTAATCACCACCATCATGCGGGCAAAGACCACTTTTATAAGTATGGCTGGCGAAATATGATCAAGACTAGAGGGGCATACTGGTATCCAATCCAAGGCTCTTTGGCCGGTTAAATAAGTTTAAACTTTTTAGGTGCGTTTAGTACATTGAAGTCTTTTTGCTTCTAACTGTGGTCGATAGGCCACAGAATGGTCCGGCTAGCTAATCTGAAATCTATTAGTGGCGAAAGTCTTACTTACTTAACTGGCGCTACAGTTAGGGGTGAGCCTGGGACTATTTCCCGCAACCATTTGTCTGTGCGTGTCATATTTTCATATGAATGGAAGGAACATACAGTTCTTTGCCGACTCTGAATGGTGAGTTGAAAAGCTCATCATGACAAATAATACTCTTCCGAATGTTTGTCAGACATTCGGAAGAGGTGGCACCGTGAACAAACTTTTATGTGTTTGCTGGGATTGAACCCGAACAGCATGCGTAGTAATCAAATGTACTAATAATTAAGCCACGGCGCCCACAGCGGAAGTCTAAGGACTAATTCATTCTGATGCTTTGGAGCGTACTCTGGGACCTGTGTCGTAAATAATTTTAAGCCCATCAGCAAAGATCTAAAATCTATATCCTGAGTTAGAAAAGTACTTTTTCAAACATCGTCGCCTTGGGACAAACTTTCCTTAAGATGCCAAAGAACTGTCATTGAGTGTGACTTTAGTTATTGAAAATGCAACTCTTTGGTATCAGCTTTTAAAGTACTCTACCGCTTATACAATTTCTTGGACAGCCTTCTAGTATCTGAAAACAGCTTAACATACTCATTGCTCCTCCATTCAATAGAGTCATAGAGTAATATTTTTCATCAGCGCAAAACATGTTCCTTTACTCCTTTTTGAAATAAAAATTTAATAATGCACATTTCTCGGAGCTATATAGGAGCTTCGCAAGAGTCAAAGTTTACGCAGGAAACGTATCTTCTAAACTACTCTTAAATGTAGATGAACGTCATTTTAGAATTTTTAACACAATTCCAATTTTTATAAAAGTGCAAACAGCTGTATACTTTGTTCTTCTTTGCATACAATTTCACTTAAGTTCTTCATCCTTTTTCATCAAAAATAAAAAAACGCTCTCGTTAAAAAAAAAGTAAACGATTGCTTCTTGTAGAAGTAGATCCTTAGAATGTCATGTGGCAAATAGAACCATTTTTCACAGTTAAACTCTAATTTTCTGTGAAATTTCTTTTTAAGTCCTTAAATAAAATGAAAGCAAGGATTTTTGTTTTCATTTATTTAATATTTTTTTTACTAAACGAAATGAATGCGAAAATCCTCCACAGTGGTTATGTTGCATCCTTTCACGCAGTTATTCAAATATGTATGTTGTGCTGTTTCCATTCATTCATTTGAGTTGAACTCACGCTAGGAGAGAACAAACGCTCATCTCTATCTATACAGGGATGTCCTACATTTAGTAAATTGGGTAAATCTCCATCATCATCATCATCATCATCCTGCCACACCAATACGAGTAATATACAAAAGAGAAAACATGCAGCCTTCATTCACAATGTTCAAAATAAAAAAAAATAAATAGGAAGGAGAACAAAAAATAGATTTTCAATTTAATCCTAGCACGTACTGCATCCTTTTGCTGGTGGGAATACTCGTACCATAGAAAATATGTAGATACGCGCGGCGGCAGGGAAGCGAATGAGTGAGTTCGTTTGAAAGTCAAATTAACTTAGGAAAACAGCGGCGCGTATGCAGCATTTGTAGTCGCAACCAAAAACCCCTCTCATCGCATTTGATCGTGTATCTAATATGGGAAAATCCCATAAAAACGAATCTTGTTATCAAAACGAGATATATTTCGTTGTATACACGTTTTTTTTTACCCAGCTGTTTCTCGGTCGAAAACAAAAAGCAAGCAAACTGGGGCAAAACAAATCAAAACAGATACAAGGAGTGGAAAACATCTCATAAGCACTTAATAAAATATTTAACATTTAGAAGTAAACGAGAGGCTTTTCCCCCTTTAAGCCACATCTACTACAATAGGGAACAAGGATTTGCGATGATAATGATGTACGCACGGCTTACTTAACCATGCAGTATGCAAAGAATGGGCTGCGATAAGCTAATGGCAAACATTTTAAGGATTTATACAAAGTATCTGCAGTAGGTGAGTGGAGTATCTACCTACCTTCTGTTCATGTGTAAAAGATGTGCATGTGGGAAATTGAAACCAATTTCAAGGATGACTTAGATTTAGAAGATTATTTTCTTCCTCTCATTCTTGTCCTACACGTTTGTTGTGTTCCGTTGAGGATGGCAAGGACGTTTCACGTTGTAAATGAAGAAATATTGAAGAAGAAGAATTTTTGATGTATGAGGTGCTTTGAGATGTCATCTGTTGTTGAGAGTTGATTGCAGTATAGAAGGTGCACAGAACCACCTGAAGTTTGTTTATCCCAAAGGACTCTCTAGCTTCCCAGAGGACTGATTGCTTTTAATCAGGGGAATTGTTTTGTAAAAGAGAAATTCCAGTTCAACTGAATGAGAAAATGGAAAAAGGACTCTGGGCACATCCACATACAACGCACATTTATCCCATCGAACTGTATGGGAGAAAAAAAAAACTAGCATCCTTGGATGTTGGTTGAATCACTTTTCGTCGTTGGTGGTTGGTTGTGAGGTGATGTTTGCTTTTTATTTATTTTTCACAGGAAGCTCTGGTGCCTTTGGAGGGACTCTGGTGTGTTTTTTTTTTTTTGGATTCGCATTTTCCATTTTTGATGGAGATATTTTGTTGTTTCGAGGTTGATTTTCTTTTTTTTTTCTGTATTGGTTGTTTGTTTTGTTTTTTTGTTTTGGTTTGCCGTGGGATTGGTAAACACTGCAGTCCAAGTCTACTGGTGGCGTCAGGATACCAAACATCAGCACTTCAATCGTCGCAGTAGTCGTCGGTGTTTTTGTTGTCACATCGTCAAGGTTTGCGTTGCACGAAGGATTTTCTATCTGCAGCTTCTAAGTGGGTTTTTTTGAAGTACTTTATATCGATTTTATGGGGTTTTCTGTTGTTGTTTGCTGGTAGATGCGCTCCTCTTCGATAAACAAACAGGTGCGCTGCATGTACACTATACTAAGGCTTAAGTTTAGAATGTTTCCGAGGCTGTAGTGCTAATGGAAATCATCGTTCTCGATGCTCCACTTTTGTCTGAGAATTTCAGTTGAGCAGGATTTGTGTCGTATGCAGCATGCAAATCCGTGCTCCATTTTGATTGCAGACACTGTCTTTGGATTTGTGAACACATTCTAAGCTCTTTTGATGGTTTCGATTCAGTTGTTCTTGTATAAAATGAAACCATCTGGGGAAGGCGACAATCGAAGCGTGTATGGAAAAATTGAAACACGAGCTGCATGGATAAAAATCGTTTTCGAAAAAACGTGCACAAAAAATCCTTTCAACATTCCAAACTTCCAAACTAACAGTCAACATGCTACGTCGAATCCCGAAGAGGATTGCCAAATAAAAATCGTTAATCGATATACTATCAAGGAAAAGCTTTCTAATGAAAGGGAAGTAGAAAAATGATCAGGCCGTCAGAAAGCTGTTAAATTGAAGAACATGTTTCTATTCGTCACTGAACACTGGGCCCGAATTACCGCATCCGTTAACATGTGAGTGAGTAGGACTCGTTATCTAATGATCGAGTAAATCATACGTAACATGATATTCGATAACGTAAGCGGTAATGCCAAATCGTCACATTTCGATAACGAGTAACTCGGTAACGGATCCAGCATTTCGGCCCCTGATTTTCGTAAGCAAAACTTAACAAGAGCCAAAAATTTCATATCGGTTGACTAAAGATCAGCAGCTAAAAGCCACAGAGTATCTGGAATGTTGATCGTCAATGAAACTGAAGGTTGCGAGTGGATGTCTCGACCTGCGCAATACCGATCCAAACAAAATAGTCCATCGCGATGTGACTTGGATCCACATTTACGATCCCGATTTCGCACGGGATTAGCTAAACAGAGTTAAATCTTTATTATCCGTGTTACTCGGTAATCCATGCGGTTAACTTATCTGTGTAGGAGCCTGTTATTCCAACTCGATACGCGGAAGTCGGGGAATCCCCATATCGGGGAATTTCCTGTAACATACCTGGTATGAGCTGTTGTGTTCGCTTTTGCATTTGTTTTACTCAGTTATATTTCTGCAAAAATAGTTTTTAAAAATATGTAAACTTAAATTTATTTGAGTACCATGACAAAAAAAAAGCTGGCCAATTGCTAGTCAGGCTCGCGCTCGGGTTCCGTAGTTTTAAAACAAGTTATAGTTTAAGACTAGTTACATTTTGTTTAAATAACTGTTTCGTTTCGTTAACACAAAAAACGAAAACGTCCCACCTCTGTATTTACTTTACAAACTTATAATAAGTAATATTATTCACTATGAGAAAATTGGATAAACATTAAGAATGCTGAGTGTGTAGCGCGTCCATTAATTTTTTTTTTTTTGTAATATTGAGCTCAGGGGTCTCAGGTTCGTTTCCTGGCAAAATCCGTATTTTTATTTATTTCTTTTGTATAGCAGCACAATTTCGGAGAGCCTTTAATTTTTCCAAAATTATTGTTATTCGAATAGTGGTAATTTCTTTAAAATTGGTCCAAGTAGTTGACGAGTTAATCGGTTGAGAAATTCAATTTTTTGACGTAAAATTGAATTTTTTGACGTGAACAATTTCTAAAAAACTATACAACTATATTTTTCTTTAAAAATATAGTTAATCACCTACAAACTATGATTTTTTCATATTTTTGACTTCATTAGTTTCCGAGAAAAATGTGTGGTACTTTTTGTATGATATTTTTCACACTTTTTTGGGCATAACCCCCAAAGTTTCCAACGGAAAAAATTAAGAAAAATATTTTCGGAATCTTTGTTTTGAGCCCTTTCGTATGATGTCCCACTTGATATATTTTTTGCAATTTAATTTTTTTTGAGATTACATTTTACCCACCCTGTATAGTTGTTTCGGCACCGTAGCGCAAGTTGTTAGTGCGTCGGACTACTGAGCCAGCGGTCTTGGGTTCGAATCCCGCCGCAAACACCTGGAAGTTTTTCACAGTGCCCACCTCTTTCGAATGTCTGACAAGCATCAAAGAGTATCATTTGTCACGATTGAGCTTCTCAACTCGCCGTTCGGAGTCGGCGAAAAACTGTAGGTCCCTTCCATTCGTGCAAAAATGTAACACGCACACACAAATGGTTGCGGGAAGCAGGCCCAGGTTCACCTCGAGCTGTAGCGCCAACTAAGTAAGTAAGTACAGTTGTTTCACAATATTTTTGAGTAATATGTTGCCAATATACGTGGACCACCGCATTGTATAAGTGTGCCAAATTTCAAGTTTCTATGAGTAACGGTTCTTGATGTTTTTATCGTGACATACATTTTTGAGTTAGAGCGAACTTATAATGGTTCCGTATTGACATATGGCTACGGAACCCTAAAAGTGTTGATATTTTGGCAAAACCTTACAAACATCGGTTTAAAGACGTTTAAGGATTTATTCACTTTTGCTCACTACTGTATGTTTATCTACAATGTTCCCCAAAAGTCTGCGTTCAACGATGAGACTCTGAAAAACAAGGACGTTGTTCAAAAATAGAAAATATTACATTTTTGAATTGAATGTATTTCTTAAAAACAATCTAAGGCGCATTTATTTTAAACAAAATTTAAATTGTTTTTTATTTAAAAAAAAAAAGTTAACGAAAATAAAAAAAGTCATCGAACTCACTCTTCCAAATTTTGCGGTAAAGGAAAACTGAAAAAATAATTTTAGCTAAATATAACGTAATTTTATCTTTTGACTATTATATTCAATATAAGTCGGATATCCTTTCAATTTTATGACCTCTTTTAAACGATTTGGCATAGAAGCTACTAGTTTTCCTGTACAGAAGCTACTTAAAATTCTCCATTCTGATAATAAGGCTGTAAGTTGCGCTTCAATATGTACTTCGTGCGTTCGGATCCTGCGTTTTAATTCATCCCACAGGTGCTCAACGATTGAGGTCTGGACATGGGCGTTTGCAACATGTGGGGAGCGTTAAACAATAGCCACAAATGCACATCATGGGCCGCATGTTTAGGGTCATTATCTGGCTGGATGTGAAAATCATTCGAGATTCACAAAATTTGAGCACTGTCTTTAAAATTTATTTTTAGCCTATAAATATATAGTAACTTCGGGTATTGACGTATTGTGGAATATGCGGGTAATGTGGGAAACTCGAAAACTAAGCTCAGTTTGGTAACTCTTTTTACATCAGCAGTTAGTGAATGTAAAAATGTAAAAATTAAATATTTAAAAAGTTAAAAACCTTAAAAGTTTTCGTGTGCATTCGAAGTTACTCTACAATACTCAATACATAAACTGGTCTATGGTTCCTTCAAATATTTACAGCTTTCTGCCCCGGATGCAGAAGTATAGCGTTTCACTGTGTTGGTGGTGAACTTTGGCTTTAGCGCTTCGTTTCGACGTCTTCAGACCCTCAATCGGCCATCCGAGCCAAAAATGTTGTATATTGATTTGTCCGATAATATAACCTTGCGCCAGAAGTCTAGATATTGTTAATTGGTATTATATAGTACATTCCTACATATGTACATTATTTAAATCAAAAATTTAATATTTTCTGTTTTCAGAGTTTCATCATTGTACGCAGACTTTTGGGGAACACTGTATTTATAGATGGAACATGCACGGATTTTTTTAAAAATATTTTTGCTAAAACTTTTTGCTTGTTTTAAGAATCGTTTATAATTATATTACGCACATTTAAAAATATACAGAATATAGTAAATAAGTTAATTTGTACAGTTTTGTTTTTATGAATTTTTTGTGTTTTTCAATTTCCCGGCAACATTTGATTTTTGGTTTTGTGGCAACGGCTATGGACGGGCTATAGCATGTAATACTTTTAATTTTTAAGTCATCTAAAAAAACGCAGAGGATTGTAATATGTTTAGCTTTTGCATTGTCAAGGGTTAACCTCTTTGCCGAAGCATGCACGTCCAATGCATGAGCTTGCGTCGCCCCTTAACTTCTCAGACCGCTGGCTGTGCGACTGCAACCTTAACATGAATGGATCTTAATGGAATTACTCATAAATATGTATTACATCCTAATACCGTCACCCTGTGTAGTTAACTTCAATATTGTAAAACGATGCCAGCCAAAGAATAACATTTACCCACTTAATCTGTGTGTGTGTCCTTTCATGGCACTTGAAAAGAATGCAGCAATTCCATTATTGCATTATCAAATTATGACAATTGTTGGCGCTTGCATGCCAATTCGTGCCAAGAAAGACAGCGTTGCTCCTTTTATCCATTCGATCGTTTTCTTTATACGAGTATGTATGAGAGTGTGTGTGTGTGTGTGTATGGGCTAATCCGACAGTGATTTAGCCAAGTCCTGTCAAGGACGATTAATGGGTGTACAATTTGCTTGACTCTTTTATGTAGTTTCGTCTTTATTGTAGTTTGTATGGTTCTTGTTACCACCACCCTTCATCGTCCCCCCCACCGCCCCCTTTTCACTTACGAAGAAGAAGCCGCACAAGAAAAAGGCAAGACTCCTCCGGTCTGAATTTATGACAGATCACTGTTGTTGTGAGGAACAAATGCACACACGTAGCTGTGGAGGCGACATGTCATCATAGTCGCGCAAGCACTCAGCCAGCAGACTATTTGTATGCTTCGCCAAGAATTGAAAAGGCACAGCTACAAATACGACTACAACAGGAAATTCGTAGCCAACTTGTGGGCTCTAAATTGGAGACGAAAATTGGGTATCTTTGCGAATTATCTAATCCTCCGAGTATCCAATCAAACAGAAAACGACAAACACAATAATTTGGATGGATGGCTGCTGGTGGCTTTTTCATTGCGTCCAACAACGAGCCCGTCTCCGACGCGCAATGGGGGCTAATGGCTTCAATTGAAATATGACTTGGGTTGTCGCCGACGACGATGACGATGACGGTTTCGCCACTGATAAGGGACTGTGCTGTGCATACTGCGGGAGACTAAGTAGAATAGACCAACCCCCACTGTCTATTGGTATCCCTCAATCAACCCCAATCTGCCAAATCAATTGAATTTGTTCATTTCTTGGATTTTTTTTTTTACTTCTTCTTGGTAGAACATCGAAGAGGGCAGACCTTATTCTGTTGACAGATTCTTAAGGATTGAGTTCGTCTTTTGCTTTGGCTCTTTGTGAATTACCCTCAAATTCATTGATAACTGAAATGATTTCCTTCATGGAGTGATTCAAAGGAAATGAGTGTTTTTTTTTTTTTATATATTTGTGGATAAATAAGGATTTCAAGTTCGATGCTGGTTGTTGTTTGTGGTGAAGACAACTACTGATTGAACTTGAGGCTAAAATGTCCTTAAATGTTCGGTAATTATGGTCCTCATTGTGTGGCCGATCTAATATTGGTTTAGATTGCCATTAAGATGTCAGTTTAGGAGCGGTTTTGTGTGTTTTTCCCCTGTTTTTGTGAAGTAACCCGCGTTGCTTATTTAAAAAGAAAAATGTGGTTTAACTCGATATCGACACAGGACAGTATATCTATCGTTTTGGAAAAACAATCCAACCGCAATAAAATGTTTTATCTTTTCAAAATGTTTCTGCAATATTCTCGAGTATCTATAGCATTCCCCTTTATCTCAACTCTCGAGTATTTCCAAACAATGTTGCGGTACTTGTTTGGGCGTTTTCATATCACATAGTAAATTACCAGCAATTTATTTGTTCTTTAGTGTAATTTTAGAATGAACCGAATGAGAGAGGAAATTAAGTAAACAAATGAATTTGGTCGAGATTTGAAAGATATTTAGTATGTGTGATTATGAAAGGACCTGCACTCTTACGAAAGAAAGTTGAGTCTTGGCAGACTCAGTGGATACAATCGGTAGACCTTCATAATTTCACACCTTTTCATAAAAGAAGGAAGCCGCTTTTGTTAGTCAGTCATCCATAGATAGGGTGAGACCAGAGGACAGGAGGATGGACAGTATCATTTATATGAAATAGCAGTGCCAGGACTGAATGGAATGAAGTAAAATTGCTTCAACCTGATCGCAAATGCTGAATTTTTCACAGCCCGTAACGCATTATAACTGCCATGCTTTATCTACAACTAAATTTGGGCCAGTAGCCGAGGTTTGTAAGTCAGTTCCTTAAAAACAGAGATTGGCTGAGTTCCAAAATGCATCAGATGCATTTTAGATACAAAGTCATGAGTTCCGAAACTCAAACAACAAAATTATGACAAAGTCGCAAGTTTCTAAACGCATCTTAAATGTTTTTGATGCGCATAAGCTAAGCAAACTACGCATGCTTTTATTTGAATTTCAATAAATTTCATGTTGCTACCAACAACAGCCTTGAAAAAAAATTTATGAATATTATTAAGTACTTGGAAATTGGAATGTATCTTGTCTGTGTCATCCTGAAATGATTATGTTATGAAAAACATCATTTGGGATATTTTGCATAAATTAAGGAAACTTCCCTCGGAATGCCTTAAACTTAATGGATAAGGCTGCAGCACGTCTGTTTCTGCCTCTGTTTTAAAAAATGTTCTTATACGTATTGCAGATATATTTCTACTGTTGGTGGATACTTCCGTGGGGTTTTTAACACAATTAAGCCACTGATTTAAAATTCCTTTAAATTTAACGCTATTAGACATTTTTGTTCTGGGAGATGTCAATGCCAATCCACGTATAAAATGCGTTCCGAAACGTCAAACTTGTACAAAGTAAAATTTATGCAAATCATTAAGGTTGCATTGCGGATGCGTATCAAAGAAGTATTGCTACCGCATCGAAACATTTTTTTTACATTTTGGAACTCAGCCATTATTTCCTTGCTGCTGACAAATCCTCAAAGATCAAAGGCGTTAACGTTTATCGCTGCACCAAGACCACAATTGTGGCTTCTGTGCAAGTTTAAAGTCGACTTTCGTTGTACTCAGGATTTTTTTTTACCCGAATCTGTGCCTCTACACAGCAATATAGTCGTATCTTCCTGGATGGATTCAAAGCCTTAAATGGGTCTGGCTATGGAGTCTGTGGAATGCGACAACATCCGACATCACTCAGTTTGTATCTGTTTTCTAAGCAGAAATTGATGCTATCCACTGTGGAAGTAGGTATTTGCGTCTTTTGCGCCTAGTCAGATTGTGCTTAAGGTCTTCCTTTAACCCATTCTAAAATAGTTTTGCAGTACAGTCTCAAAGCATGACATGTCCATGTCTAGAAATCTTTTTTTTATCATTGCGCTGTAAAGTAGAGATATCTGCGTTGACACATGAAACGTGATATGTCCAACTATAGATAATACATTATATTTAACATTTTTAAATATCCGTTAGAAGAAAAATTTATATTAGAAAAATTAAATGTCCTTGACATGAAAATAATCAGTTTTGGTTTGTGACCTTACATTTTTTTTCATGTGAACATGTCATGTTTTGAAAATGAACGATTCAATTTGGCCGGAAGGTTGAACTCATTGAAACTCGTTTGGGTCCTAGGACAAAACGAAATGACAGGAAGGCGATCGCTGGTGAGTTTGCCAGAAAAGGCCTACAGGAGGCTTTCTTAGGATTAGACCTATCGTGAAGTCGCCTAGCGTCTTTAATCACTACCTCCATTGACTTCAAGGTCTTCAGTGAGCACAATAGAAGGTGACTTATCTCTCCTGGATGACAGATAGCAGCATTTTGATTATCCCTCAACTAGACATGAAAAGACCAGTCTATAAAGAACTTAAACCTACTGGTGCTTCAGCGTACTAGGGCTCACTATGACTACTGTGGGGAACTCGCTGACAATGCGAATCATTTTTGGTTTCGATTTTCGGTACTGAAGTGGTAACTTTCTGTGAACCTAAGGTCTTTGCCACCGAAATCCTTACATTCCGTTCTCCGAAGGAAGAAAAATGTACACTGAAGTGGGCTTCTCTCTCCCTCTAAAGGCGTTCAATTACACACATATTGCCGGCCAGTCCACATTGCCTCTTCTGGAAATAACGCGTTCTGGGACCTTTTATTGCAACAACTCCAATGTAACACCCGATGTATTCCACGTTGCGCAGTTTTGTTGGAACCACATGTCGTCCAGTCACCTATCATGGCCCAATACCGTTAGATATTAACAGTCACCGTCTGGCCACTCTCGCTTCGGAAGATGTATAGCCCAATGACGCCGCCTGACCAAAATCCATAGCAAACAGTAGGTAAGTTTCTCTAGATGCAATGGAGATTCCTGTAACTGCTGTGGATTATTCTCTACCCCAAAGTGGCAACATTGCTCATGCATGAAGCCTTTTCGCCAAAATTTGGATCCATTTGCAACTGCTCCAGAGCCCAATCAGCGTACGTACGACGAGATTGGTGATCTTGGGGCTTCAGTTCTTGTACCAATTGGATCTAACTCCTTGTGCACGACTTTCAGCAACAGCAGCAATATTCTCGCTTGACCGCGTATTTTGGCGTTGTATAGTGACTGGTCGATTAGCAGTCGAACCCCTTTCCTCGGATTTCGCGATTATTCGTTGAATTGCTCGATCAGATGGACGATCATTTCGGCCGTAAATATTTCGCAGCTGGCGAACAGAATACGAATATAGTAAATTTTAGCAATTTCGACACTTTGTTAACACGTTTGCGGCCAAGACGGCATATACCGTCAATGGTTGAGGAAAAGAATTTTAGGTCTGTTGGGACAAGACAGGATACCCCGACGAGAAATACAATATACTTCCATATTCCAGCATTATTTGTCCTACCGGAGACACATTTTCATTTCGTTTTTATGCGTGTGTCATTCTAGAGTCCCCAACCGAAAATCACGTGTCCGCGAACGTGTTAATTGGTGTAGCGCTCCATGGTATAATGGTGACTATGACAGGATACAAACGCCAAAGAATAACAGCGTTGCCACTTGAAGCGTCAGAGGAATAAGCTGTCATAGTTCGGATATAACTATTGAAAAACACATGAGTATATGTATCTACATACATATGAATATGTATCGTTGTTAACGTTGAACCAGCCACCGCGGTGGTGAAATAGAGCTGCGCAAACCTTCCTTTTCTCGAAGAGCATAACACGGTTTGAATTAAGAGCTTGAATATCGTTTGAATTCAATGAGACAGCAATAAAAATTCATAAATTATTCCAAATCACTTTGAGGGGGTGAATTTCAAATATTCAAAGTCACACACTATCGACTCATTCAAGTGCTAAGGGAAATTTCCCATCTACAATTGATTTATCCTTGCTAGTAGATGCAACCATACCAAATTGACAATCTTCCAAGGAGATGAAAGAAACTTTTTCTCAAGAATAGACAAGGCACCCCCCGTTAAGTGGAATTTATTATTCCAGAGGAAATTACAAATCTAATGACAGAGGGCACGAATAAACTGTAACAAAATAAGTCGAAATGATTGAATCTATTTTAGCGTGAAATCAATCATTTTCACTATGAACAGCAGGAATATACATAAATACGTGGGGTGGATGCAGAGATAGTGTAGGTGAATCGCCTCCTCCCATATATCTCGAACACCTAAATAAACAATGAAATGCTACCCTCGCCATCGTGCGTCATCATCGTAATCATAACTTTTTTTTTTTTACAGAATAACAAAATGCGATACGACGATTAATCCTCAAAGTTCGATAAGCACCCAAAGGCGTAGACACACATACATACATATGCATCCTGCGATTGCGATTCTACTCTATTCAGGAAAGGAAATTAAGAGAAGAATGGCAAAGAAAATTACAATATTTCCGCACTAACTCACACAACTAGACCCGGTGCACGGTGGGGTGACATTCGAGACATTCGAGAGGAAAACTTTCCTCCCTCAATTTATGCTCATTTTCGGACAAACTGAAGGATAATGACGTTACATATGTACATTACGCTTCGGTGGATCAAGAATCGCATCATTTTGGGTGGCGAATGAAACCATCCCATCTAGTGTTGTGTGTTGTTTCTGCATTTTCTATTTTCCTACGTTCTTATCTTTCTTGAGGTGGAATTCGCACACGAAACCCCCCCCATGGCTATAATGTGAGCATAACACCCCACCACATCGCTTCGTTAGTATAATAGAATCTCACCCAAGTGTGGTGCATGATGCGAAGAAGAGATTCATCTGAATTCACTGACAGGATGAAAATTTCATTAATTCCATTTCCACTTGTGTGCCACATTTTCTTCTTTCGTTTACCTTTTTGCTGCTGCACATTTATGTAGCTGTCAGCAGTAAATTTTCCACCCCCGAGGTGAGTATAGAAAATGTATTTTTAAATTTAAAAGAGTTTGGTTTTCCTTTCCTTTCCAAGGACTCGTTGGACGATTGAAATTTGATCATGACGGAGAGTGCAGAGATAAACGTTCTGTTTGTATGTATTTTCCAATGTCTTATAATAACAGTACTCGTATCTGACCTTTGTGTGGCTGTTGCAGTGCACTTTTCTCAACTCTTGACCTTCATTCTTCCTGTCGTCATCCTTTGTGTATCTTGTTCTTGTCAATTTATACATTTTGCTGCCTTGTATCTTTTGCCTGATACGGTGGACATTTTCCGGGTAAAATGTATAATTTTCATTTTATGAGTATTTGTTTATGGAATTTTTTAAGTACCCATCCCCTCACTTGTTAGAGATAACTTTACAGTTTCTGAATGGATTGTTTCCACTGATAAACTTTGACTTCGACAGAGGAAAATCTGTTGAATTATCATTTTATTCCAATGATGACATTGCTGACGGATTTAAAATATGCGTTTTAGAGTTTTTTTTTTCCCCGTCTATTAAGTGGAAACACATAAAATAAAAAATTGTGTGTGTGTGCCTAAGCATTTGGTTGGTAAGATTAAAAACCAATTAAATGCGGGTAATTTGGTTTAAGTTTCTGATAATCCCTAAGGTAGTAGAGTTGCATTATACATATACTCTCGTAGTAGGTAATTACAGCGAGTGGATACATGCTGCGTTTGGTTTTATATTGCTGTGGCTTCGGATGCGGGTCTCTTAGGGGATGAATCAATAAAATCGAAAGTCGTAAAATGAGAATTCAAAGTGAATTAAAATATTTTATTTTTAGAAACAGAAGCATGGAGATTTTTTTTAAGTTTTTTTTTTTAAATAGGTGATGCCTATTAGCGGTAATAGTGAGTAAGTTCATTGGCGACGACAGAAGCTATCATATTTACAGCTTGAACTTGGACGTTTCGGCATCTGGAGATATGCTATCAATTATAGAATTATTTATTAATAAATATTTATAAACAAAATTTTAAGAAAAAAAGTTGTCTTCTGAATGTTAATCCAGCAATCTGATATAATGGAATCGCTTATATTTTACAGAAATAATTTTTAGGTGGCAACACCTTGCCAGAAAATATCGTAAGCAAGGTACATGTGTGGTGTAAGTTATCGTCTGCGTAATAGTATCCGAAAATACTTTACGCGTGTGATTAGGCAGATGAATGATGCATCGCATGCATTTCGAACACCGTCAGAACGTCTACGTTCTCACCTGACGTGTGAATCTCCATGTGTCTCCGTGTCTACCTGATTTCTGCGACGACACTTTATGAAACTTTGCCCCCGATTGTTTTATTTATTATTGTTTGAAATTATTTTGACTGAGCTTACTTACATTAGCTAAACTGACTACTATTAAACCGTTATTGACTAACCCCACTGATGATGCCAAATAAATTTGTGGGCTAACTTCATGAGAATGACATACGAGATCAGTGCAATCAGGCAGCGTAATTGGGAATTTACAAAATACTTCACTGCGTGCTGGTGTATGGTAGCAGAGATCTTATAAGTGACAATGTTGTCTTCCATTCCTATTGAATTATTAAAACTGTCATAACGTCAACGTACATACATACATACATATGTATTTTTATTGCCGAGTTATAGACCAGCAAATAACAATATTAGTAATTTTCCCGCAAATATGCATTTGGAAAAACAGCATAAGTAAAGATTTTCCGTAAGCTTTTGACATATGTATTTATGCTGCAACAGCTACTGAGACCAACGCAACCATAAGCAATTGTATAAAAATGTTTTTTTTCTCATCTTTATTTATGTATCAACAACTTTCTAAAGCGATGCATAGTTTTCTGTAAGCCTTTCAACTGCCCACCTGAAAAGTTGTAAAAAACGACTTATGCTGTTTTTCCTTGTTGGCACAGAAATAAATTAAATTTTTTTTGAAGTTTGACAAAATAAATCACTCCAAACTCGTGTGCTATTACGCTATTTTTTCACCTTACTCCAAACGGTAGAAAATCGCTGCCTTTTCTTCTACAGAAAAGTTCCTACGTTTTCTAGAACTCATGGCTGCATAAGAGAATAAAATCAATAAACTCCTAACTAATATCCTACTTTTTAATGACAATGCGTTAACTCAAATAAACACACAAAAACAATAGAACTAAGATCAGCTTCATGATCGGCGGTTTAAAATCACTACAATGAACAAGAAGTATTCAGACTAACGTACATACATACATCATATGCATATTATACGTGAATAGGTATGTAATTTTTTGCAAATTTTCTCACTTCGTCGTTATAAGCGACGAAATCGATTCTTTCTTCTCGAAAATTGGTCGTTATATCCGAACCGTCGTTATATACGACAACGTTATATCCGACGGTAGAATAGCTTAAAATATAAAGAAACCAACCAACTGAAAGGAAAATGGTCATTATAAGCGACTTCCACTCTAATTGGGTAAAATTTTATACAAATTTAAAATGAAAAACAAATTGTTTTGACATTGGCTAATGCAATACATAATTCAAACAAAAAGTGAGCTCATGTAAAATGAAATATTAGTTCGGCGGACACACTTCGACTTAAACTACAAATGTACAAACGAAATATTGGTGCGAACAGAAAATTGAGCCATTGATTGACAAAAGGTACACATTCCCAAAATATGTTAAATTTAACTATACGAATGCGAAAGTGTAGATATTTCTACTCAACTTTTGAAATTACAGTCAAACTTCTTTATAAAGAACCTCCAATCAATAAGTTTGTTAGTGATAAAGAAATTTAAGAATACATTCAGGTGGGCCTCACTTAACACGTGCTTCTTATAGCACGGCATCGTTTTAACATGGTTCACTTTTTGCGACATATTTTCGTTTAACACGGTTCAAAGCCTTGTTTTACACGGTTTCTGAAACAATTTTCGTATGCCTTATGCATACTTATGTATACTTGCTGTGTTTCTATGAATATGTACATACTGAAATAGGGACTTCCCCATATTAACTGTGCCAACGCGATGATAGACAATGGAGAATGATGATTTTTTCAACAAAAAGAACAACATTGATGAAACTCACACACGGCCGCGTGTGGAGAACTTAAGCAGTGATAAATTGTTAGCTTTATAAGACTTTTTTTGGTTTGTTTTTTTTATAAACTTTTGTGTGATTTACATATACAGGTATGTTTTTGTTTATTTTCCTATGCATGAATTAATAAAAGTTTTAAATAAAAATAATCAAAAAATTAAAAAAAAAAGTATTTTTGGTTATTTTTTAAGATTTATGGAACGTAACACGTCTTTTGCGCTGGTTTCTTGTTTCGTTTAGCACGATTTTGTTTACTATGATATTTTTTAAGAACGTTGCCCCCATGTTAAGTGAGGTCTACCCGTATTTCGCTATAGAGGAACTTTTAAGTCTGACACCGATTTTTGTGTCAATATAACTTCGTTATAATATAGAGAATGATGTATCCAGGATTTTGTTTTTACGAAAGGGACAAAAACAAATTTTGCCATATAGAGAGAATTTCGGAACAAGGAAGTTTGTTATAAAGAAGTTTGACTGTATCCCCGTTAGAATTTCAACTTCTTACTGCTTTCTCTTGCACTGTAAGGAGAAGTCTCATTATACTTGTTTGTTTCCGAATCTTATTTAGTGATTTTTAGCAAATGTAATCTTTGGTTGAATATAGTATTTAGAATTTTATTTTTTAAGTTTCGTAGTAAACAGTTAATTTTTTGAGTTCCAAAAAACTATAATTTGTAGAATGTGTACTTTTTCTACTCAGTGCTTTAATATTGTATTTCAGTGAAATTTCTTTATAAACAAAATTGAATGGAACAAAAAATCAATTTTTTATAGAGAAGTTTTTATTGCAGCTGTAGGTAATTTAATTTATAGTAATTTATAGTGCTTCCAAATTTACTCATATGCCTTTCTGAAGCTTTACTGAATTTGTTTCGAGTTGAATGTATATTAGATTACCACTAGGAAACATAATAAAAAAAATCTAGTACAGTAGGAACTCGATTCTTGCAACTAACTGGATTAGTTGCTTCTACTGAATGTCTAATTTAGGTAAAAATATTTGGGTTATTTAATATAAGAAACATACAAAACTTAAAGGCTTTTATTCAATCTAACGTAAAAACATAAATTAGGTTTAAAATACATGTACCATGCATCATATGGAGGTAAAAAGTTAGAAATGAACATGTCATTTCAATCAGACATGAATATCCTTTGTCAAGCAATTCTATTATTTCCATTTTTTGTTTAATCGTTAACACTGTTTTTTTTCCACTCATTTTTAGACCGAAAGAAAAAACAATACGCAGAAAACTTATTTCGTAGAAGTAAACACAATCTAAACTTCTTTGCACCAAATCGAACAGAGGAAAATATCCAGAAGCGTATGCGTTGTACATACTTACATACATATGTACATGAATTTATCTGTCAGTTCAAGTAATGATCAACCATAGCAAGAACGAAACAAAGAGAGCAAATTTAACGGGATATTGTTTCAGTTTGCCAAGGAATTTATCAATTCCTTTTCTGGTGTTGCAAGAATCGAACATACAATTTTGTGAACGTTGCAATTATAAGATAGCTAATGAAAACTTTTTGGGGGTTGCACTAACTGAGTAGTTGCAACTATAGGGGGTTGCATGAATCGAGTTTCTACTGTATATAGTCGCTAGTACCTACTACATTTTTTTTAAATTTCCTCAAATGTATACCTCTTACCATAATACAGCAACAAATTGAAACCAAAACAGGGCCAAGAAATTCTTATAAAAAATAATGTTCATACTTGGCAGCATTGTATAGCGGAAACAATGTCAATTCAGAGAAAAAAACTCGTATAAAGTAGAAAGTAAACGGTGACTATCTTTCTAATATTTACCATCAAAAGGAAACGTTTTCGATCTCTTGAACACCTCTTAAGACATTAAAACCAATACTGCAAGCGCTGATTTGGCAGCTCTTCGAACATTTAGCGAGCCGATCGTTTTTGTTTTTCCGAACAGTTCTGCATTCTCAAACATATTTCATCGAAAATTGGCTTTAGAAGACAGGACTAAGTTACTGCGGCAGTATGGGGACTCAAATAATATTTTGGTATATAGTCTGAGACTAGTTGTTTAGTCTGCTGGCACTAGATGGTGTACTAAATATCGTATCGAAATGTCATTGGAATGTCAGTGTGAGAAGTCTCATTTTTTTAGGTGCTGTGAATTAAACCGATATTAAAATCGCTTTCTTTTTAATTATATAATAATAAATTTAATAAAATTTAATTTAACATTTTAAAGTATACCTCGGACATCGATATTCCAACCCAGCTTTAAAATTGGCTAAAGTTGAGTGTAAATCCACAAAACCTGCGTCTCTTTGAATCGACAAAGCAAAGTTTTAATTACTCGCCACAAAAAGAAGGAGATTCCTTTTTAAAATTGTACTCAACTCCAGGCAATAATATTAATTACTACGACAATCCCCCATCCTACTCCCATACATCATCTCGACTTACATATTAATTACTTAAGCAACGCTTTAAGAACCACCGATTGCCCATAAACAAGTTGATTCAATTGGCAACAAGATTGTTGCTCCACGAGTGCATTTGTAGGAAACCGCAGGAGCTCAGATTGCAACACAACAATTGATTCTCATACTCCACCGGTGTACACTGCATCGCCCTACAGTTCGACTCCACCACACATGGATATATCACTACTTTTCGGTCCTCGCTTGGATGCTTCGTACGAGTGGCTACCAAAGATGAAGACTTCACCGACCAGCCAGCCGCCAATCGGTTGAAATCATTTTACCTTAATTGAATTGCGATGCGATCCCATGCAGCATCTCCACATACCCGTAGCCACATTTATTTACATGCAACTTCTAGGATCCGCACTTGGGTTCCCAATAGAGGTGATTTATTTGTACATGATTATGATCTTAGTGCAGGAGAGGTCTGTGTGCGCGCCTGGACGAGGGCTTTATTGTGTGCCTATTCCTGTGCACTCCTCTTGGTCAGTGGTTATCTATCTCGTGTTTCTCTTGTGTATGGAATGAATCTGGAATAGAATTTTTAATGGTCCCGATCGACAGAGTTCCACTGACAGACAACAACAAGATAAGTTTGAATATTAGATTTTTGTTTACTCGATGTCGATGTTCCGTCCGGGACCGGTGATGGAAATGTTAGAAGAGAGATTCATCTTTCTTAAGTGCCTCCTCGCGTAGCAATAGATGAGAGATGTACGAGTAGAAGGCGACGACGACGAAGCAAACACGATGAGACCACCTCTGCGCGCCAGTGATTGTTCTCGTTTGTTCTTCAATAAACCAAAAAAAAAAAAAAAAAAACACACACACACCAAAAAGAAGAAGATTCGATGATTGACGAGAGCTGGTGGTGGAAGGGGGGGAGCTACAGGGTATAGGAAGTGGAAATAGCGGTGAGAGAAGTCTTAAGAATAAACAAATAATACCGCGGGTTGATATTCATATTTATTTCAATTTTTCGATGTTTTTTTTTTTCTTCATCTTTAACATTAATGATTCCGAGTCTATTGAGATGTCAATATTTGATTAAGTCCGTCCCTGTGTGTGTGTGTGGGTATTGTATTTTAGGGGGATCGGGGTCTGATGTTATATTAATTGGTACGTCCTGAGTGAGGTTCTTTTTGATTGTTAATCAACCGTACAATGAGATGGATATGTACTCGTACATATTTCAAATCTTTTGTGTAATCACTTTTTTCGGTACGGCACACAGGCGAGAGGAATTTGTAAAGGTTAATGACTTTTGAATTTTGGTTTTGACCTTTGGAAATAACATATCCCATGTGTCGTAGGAATACAGAAAATGGGAACACATGAGGGTGTCAGTTGGTGGGGAAGACGATTTTCGAAGGTACGTATCCAGTGAATGAGAACATGTGCATGTTTCGAGAGATCCATCAGAGTTCCATCAGAAAGGCGGAAAGTTAAGGCCCGGTCCCATAGAATCCGGTGGTGCGTTGCTTTTAACTGATAGCTAGACACGCTTTCTTATGGAAGGATATATGTATGAACTTCGACTGATAAAGTAGGTTAACTTTCTCCTTCTCATTAGTCCGTTGATCCGTTGGCAGTTCAAACATTCACATATTGAAGTCCTCGTATTCACAAATTAAGCACATTCGTTGGTATACGCATTGAGAGAATATTGAGAAACTATCATCGCCGTTGACGTCAACGTAGGTATGCAACGGATTTCACGGGAAGGCTCTTTCCCACAATACGTGAACGTCAACGTAAACCTTCAAGGGAATGACATCGATGGATTCTATGGGTCATGTGCCTTTAGTATTGGGACAGAGGCTGCACCAATGAAGAGGTCAATGATGGAATTGCTGCTTAGGTGCCTACAACAATCGATTTAAAGGCCGAGGAAAAGGAATTTGTTCCACGATTTTGAGGAATTCTCCGAAAAACCCGTTAAAGAGTATCTAGAAGAGCTTCAGTTGGATTTAAGAATGATTGAGCAAAACTTCCAAGAATAAACAATGGCAGTACAATGGATCTACATTAATCTAGTGTGAGTTGGGAGTAAAGAATAGGTTTATCCTACTGAGAGATTGTGCAGAGTCTTCAACAACCTAAAAGAGCCTGGGTAAATAACCGACTGTGGGGTGACAAGACTCTTTGGTCCTAGAAGAAAATACTCAATACCCATGGGCAAGTCGTCGAGCATCTTTAAGCGGAAATGCAGCAAGAGAAATCACGGCAAGCAAAGTATTGTGAACAGAACTGGGGATAGAAAGTCACGAAGAAACCCCTAATCTATATAACATATGCTATGTAGGTATATAAAACAGTTCACTGACCGACTGACAGACAACCCACAGAATAAACCGCTGGAACTAAAGGGCTGAAATTTGGACAGTACAGTCCTATAATGACATAGACATCCACTAAGCTAAGGGAAGATTTTTTGAAATTCCATCTCTAAGCGGGTGAAAAATCCTTAAGGGAACTGGTTCGAAGGAGGAACTGTGCGTTATCATAGAAACGGAGCTATCATCACTAAACTTTCAGCAAATACTTAGGTTTCTTAGAGCCACTGAAGTGGTTGAGATACTAAAAACCTCGATTCATTCGTAGCTATTGAACGTTTCATGAAAAAACACCGTGAACTGTATATGGAAACATGCATAGGTTATGGTGTCAAACAGGAGATTTGCTAATGAAAAAAAAAAGATCAATATAAACTCGAGTTCTCACCAAAATCGAATCTCGATACTTCATAATTGTAGCAATCGATGGCATCGCCTACACACTTGGACTCAATCATCTGATTAATTTTGCAGACCTTTTTCCGAGATTAATAAAAGTTTCTTGTACAATCATTTCGCAAACTTTCAAGGCATTTGCCACGAGAATATCCTGAACTTTATGACAACTTTTCAAGTGGAAAATTAATTCATACATTTTTTATGTGTAGGCCATAGTATGGGTTCCTTAAATAAGCTACAGTGATTATTGCCCTTTAATGTCAAGAAATTATCATTTAGCCCGCCGCTGTTGTTTCCAACTTGTGTACATAATACCATAAAGCCTATGTATATGACCTTTAGAATGTTAATTCGATGGTCAACCACTCAAATGCTTTAACTTCAAGTGGGTAGTAAGCAAAAAAAAAACAAACTTCACCCAAAAAAACTGACAAATGACAAAAGGACTCACAACAATTTTCTACAAAGAGGTTTAAGAAAAATGACAAGCAGCTGCTATAAGATCTGCATCCATGCTGACAATGGCGCCCAACGCATGGCTTGTGTCCCAAACTGAGATCTTATGTTCTTAAAAGTTAAGTCTAACAAAAAATTTCGGTTTCAGAACAGGACTAGAATACGATATCAGACCTCACGAGAGGTTCAAGACTATAATAGATTTCAATAAGAAGCAATTAATGTTTAGTCAAACTCATACTCACGTTCGAGGCACTTGTCTGGTGAAAGATAGCTCTCAAGAAAACATATTAGGAAGATTAGCGGCGGTTCAGAGAACAGCCAGTGTTGCCATAACGGGAGCCCTACGCACAACACCCATGGCAGCACTGGACACTTTCCTGTATCTCACACCACTCGATTTGAATGTAATGCACCTGGCAAGTAAGAGTTCGATTAGATTCTCTAAACTAGGCTACTTCAGAAATAGAAGCTAAGGTCATAGCTCTATTCTTAATGAATTCTTAGAATTGGCAATCTCAATAAAACGGATGACATTCTCCCACTTCTCGACTTCGCTACACCGGACGTAACGCTGTACCCAGAGAGAGAAGACTGGGGCAGAATGGAGCGGACTACACGGATGGGTCGAAAACCGACAATGGCACAGTTTCTTTTATTTACTCAAGAGAACCGCAGCTAAGCACGTCTCTAAGGCTTTCGGACGAATGCAGTGTCTTTCAGCCAGAGGTTCTAGCAGTCCCGAAAGCGGCGGAGCTGTTGGTATCAGATAAGGATATCACCATCTACATCGACAGTCAGGCCACGGTCAGAGCTCTAGAATAGTGTGTCGTTAAATTGACAATAATTGTAGAAGGATGTCGTTCTATGTTTAAAACACTAAGCAGACATAACAGGGTCCAATTGTGATGGGTATCAGGACACTCTGGTGTAGATGGTAATGAACTAGCGGATGAATTAGCAAGAAAGGGAGGGGCATCGCCTATAACTGAGATGTTACACATAGCACCACCATCATGCGACATCGGGGCAAAATTAAAGAATACAGTTATAAGTATGGCGGGCCCCAGATGGTCAAGACTAGAGGGGCCCAAGGTGTTTAAGGCTTTTTGGTCGATATTCGTTTAAATACGAAAAAGTTAAGAACTTTAATAGGTATGTATACTCTCCGGACACTGCCTTTTAAGGAAATACGCCAAAAGAATGGGACTTTAAAGTATGTAGGTACAACTGAGTATGTCGAACACATTCTTTGTGAATGTCAGGCCGTTGCTCTTTCTCGTAAGATATTTTTACGGAGCTACTTCTTTGATACACTGGAAGAGGCTGACCACAATCAAATCTTAAAATTTTACAGGGAAATTAAAAGTCTAGACGGAAATGTTTCGGTTTAGTCACCATCATATGACGGTCCTAGGGGATCGCGATAGGCCCACTATGGTGCCCAGTTTTTTTATGACAGTTCAGTCTCTTAAACCCTTTTTTAACCTAACCTAACCTTACCCTCCTAGCCAGTTTCTGGATATCGTATACCTAAAAGAACTCCCCTGGCATGTATTAGGTGCTTTATAATCTATTGGATTTTTAAGATCCTTGAGCAAAAAAATAGTAAAACTACCCAATAGATATGAAGTATCTGATAGAAGGCAACTTTCAAAAGCGTTGGGACATTATAACATTACGTATTTAAAAAATCGCTTATTTTTTTTAATTCAAAGAACAATCTCATAACGCCTGCAGAGGAGATTAAAACACCATAAAGCAGTTGCTATTTATTCTTCATCTTCCTGGAGGATGATGTGATATCTGTCGTCGTTGTCGTTGTCATCATCAACATCTATCCCCTTTGACTTAGTTACGTTGCCATTGTTCTTTCCGTGGCGACAAAAATAAAATATCAAAACAAAAGGAAGTAAGCAATGAAAATACAGGAAAAAAAACTAAAGGCTGGGAAATTTCTATGTAGTAGTACTGCTGCAACTAACAATGGACAAAAGGACGATTTATGTTTACAGTGCACATAAAATTGCACCCTGGGTAAAATCCTCATGTTTGTTTGTTTTTTTGTTCTGCTCTCTCATCTTTCTTCCGTTGCAACAGGATTTTCCACATAAATAAATGTAGGTAAGGATGTGTACGTGTTCTATAGAGGTAGGCGGATGGAATAGCTACAGATACAATGTTTCATTACGCGATTATCCCTAGATTGGTTCCCGCTTGACTACCTCTAGGTATAATTCTTCTCTTTCTTCTTTTTTTTTCTATGTGAGTCCTGTAAATTGCCTTTCGTCCTTTTTTTTGGTGCAGAATTTTCAGAAATTTCAAATTTCAGCTGCTGCGGGTAACACACAACACAGTTGAGAGATGTTATAAAATTCTCTCGGCGAAAACAATTCAAATAATTTTATTTTACACAAGAATATTAAAAGAAATGAAGAAAGCAGTGGATGGAGAAGGAGGTGATGGCAAAAAAAAACAAAGACGGGCAAATGAAAATGGACAAAGCGAACGCTGCTAGGTATGTGCTTTATTGTTATTATTATTACTCTCATTACAATTTTACTTAGTTTTTTGTTGGTTCCTTTTGTCTCGCTCTGTTTTCGTTTCCTTACTTCTTATTAAATGATTTTTCCTTCGTCTGCATCGTGCTTGAAGACCACCCAAAGATTGTTTGAACAAACATGAAATACTTTCTTATATGTAGCTACTGCCGTAGTAAGAAGTTCAACAAGACACAAAACACGGTTGGCCACAAGTACGTTAAAATATACAAAACAAAAAATGAAAATAAAAACAATTCCTTTCCCGCTCTCTTGGCCGTCTGCTACAGGAAGGAAAAAAACTACACCAAAGAAGGATGTTAGAAGGATGCGAGCCAAAATATAATTTATCATCCAGATATACAAACAGAAAGCAAAGCAAATGGAGGTGGGAACCAAGAGATGAGCATCTACAGCAGCACCACACCGCCATGTATCTCAAGAGATACATTTTTATATTTATGTAGATACATTATGTTATCAAAAAAAAAAATTCAGATAAAAACGATATGTGGTGTCAGAGTATTTCAGTACTAAGTAATTATTTACAATGGAATGGAAAATATTTTAAATTGAATTGCACGGAAGAATAGAGACACAGAGGAGGAGAAAAAACATCCAAAAAACACATCATTCTCTCCTTTTGTACAGAAAAAAAGAGGAGGAGTTGCCATTTACGACGAAGGAAAAATATAACTTAATCAATTCGCTGCGGACCAGCGCGACTCAGCTTGGATATTATTTTAATCCCTAGGTTATGGATGCACTTCATTTGCTGCAGATACTCCTCGTACACGTATTTTTACTTTTTGTTTTGCAACACACATGTGTAAATTGAATTTCTCTTAAAAGGGATAAGTGTTTCGGATTAGATGTATCCGCTGTTGATTGTTGGAAAATTGCAGATTCAACTTAAAATACACTAAGACGATTATTTCCGAATAATTCGATATAGACATGGAGTTTTGAGTGTTTCTTGTCGTCAAAATAAAATATATGTACAAAGTTTTTTGACTCTGTCTGGATGTGACTACGAGATTTGCACTACAAAAACGACGGAATATCGTTTTCAAAATGTTGGATTTGTTGAAGCTACTGATTCAGCAGGAGCATATGTAGCTAAAAGTAACAAATCTTCTGATTTTATGACCAAAGCAGCACTTATTTCTAAAAAAGTGGTTAGTAGGATTTTTCGGCAAACATTCTGCAATGAGTCACAAAAACTCTCATATGTTTCTAAGCTTCAGTTTTTCATTAAATAGGTAAGCATGTATGTTATTTATGACAATTAGGCCAAAGGATCATAGACTACTGCATATGGTAAAAAATTAGTGATAGAAGCTCAAACCCTGTAAGACGATTCGGAAAAATTACCTACAACAGCTCATAGAATGGGTTGAAGAGAATTAAACTAGTTGGATAACTCTAAACGGGAAAGCATCAGTATTACCCTCTATTCACCTAGGAATAACAAGAGCTAAATAAACCAGCAAATAAGAAACTTTAATTTCTAGTACAGGATATTTAGAACCTTATGTTCTGTCTCTATCCAGAATTACTCCCAGTAATACGTCCCTACATACCTACATATGCGTTCGAGAGATACATAGCTGAAACTCTCTTTATCACGATCCATCTTACCCAGAGAGACCTTCTGGATTCCTGGTGCTAACGCTAGTATCTGTTTAAATATCTGGGTTTTGACTCAGTGATGTCACATGAATTAAATTCTTCTGCCAGTCAATGCCGGACTTACTCCACACATATTTAACAGGTATCAGCTTCTAAAAGACCCATCTTTCTTAGACGATATTCGAAATTTCCATAACCTATAGATAACGCTACTACCCATGTTAATGTTCCTCGACTCATTATTAGAACTTTTCTTTTAGTTGAGTAAGATCGGCGAATTGATTGATTTTTAAGCCTGCAGACAGGCGTTTCTCGGTTGATCCCCCCTAAAGGGGAACATCTGGTAACCCCAGGTCTGTAACCGATATCTTAGCCAGGTCATCCAGGCAGTCGAAGAACCATGCCCCATACAAGATAGGCGCGGTTCTTGGAGAGCCGGGCAGTGACATAAAAGGTGTGCTACAGATTCTATCTCATCCCAATCCATGCAGCTTCTACATAAGTCATTTGTAAGGATGTCCGGTTACAACACCGAGGAGTATATGCATTTGGCATCTTCACATAGGAAATAGGGATATTGTTCTTTTCTGGCCGACTGCGGGCCACAGGTTGCGGGTTATAGCACGATCGCTAGCGTTGCGCGATCAGTCGTCGGCTAAATTTGTGGTGATGCAATCTATTAGATTTCTAGTTTTGTTGAAAGCCGGTAAGACATGTCTGTCAGCTAATGTTATATCCATATCAGAGCCTATCCTGTCCAGTCCGCATGCTGTTTCTATTCTTACATGTCCGGTTACCCAGCATAGTAAAACTGTGTAATGTTTTATCATTCTAAGTGTTGTGAGGTTCTCCTTTACCCATTGTGAATTTACGGAAGTTGAGTGCAGTGCTTTATGTGCGGCTTGGCTACGCACGCAAATGGCGGTTTCCGTTGCGGGTAATTTTCTTGCTAGGACAATTTGTGCTGCTTTCTTAACAGCATATATCTCTGATTGGAAGACGCTGCAATAGTCGGCTATAGTCGGTAAGACTGATTTATCCAAATTTCTTCCGAGAAGCCGCCTGCTCTGATACCTTTCCCTGTTTGTGAGCCATCTGTAAAGATGGATGTTCCGATCTGCCTGCCTTGTATGGAGACCTTGAAATGTCTGGTAAAGTCAAGCTGGGGTTTCTCGTAATCTGTATGAGTCCTTTTTGATTGAAAATGTCCAGTATGAGCGTGTGTCCAGACGAACGGGGCCTCCAGTTGCTATACTCTCTACATCAGAGAGCTCCTTTGGCTGTCGTGTTTCTTCAATGGGTGGAAGGTGCAGAAGCATTTCTAGGCCAAGTTGCGGTGTGGCCTTGAGCGTTATATATAGACAGGCTAATTTTTTGGACCTTATTTAGATTTCTAAGGTTGGATTTGATGTTAGTCGAACCCCACCAGATTATTGACCTGTTGGTAAGGATTGGTCTTACAATCGCTGTATATACCCAGTTTACTATGTAGTAAAGTAGGTAAGCACATACTTTCATGTCAATCTCACTGTAATATGCGCTATTTTCTCTAATTTTTCTACATGTTCGTAGGTAGATATGTATATCAATTGTGATATGTAACTATGCATACCATACTTATGACTCTGTAGTGTTTACAAGCTCTCCTTCCATTTAGATGGATGACATCGTCTCTACCTAAGTACCTGACATCTTTAGGTTTAAAAAGCTACCATGGCGGACTATTCTTACTGGCGTATTGGTTTTTTTTTAAGGTTGCTCAAGCTATGTACGCTTTAAGTATTTGATCGTGTCCCATTAGTAGATAACGTTCATAGTTTATTACAATATCTGCATTCTTTCCTAAATTGAACTTATTTTTATAAAAGGCTCAGATCTTTTATTAACTCAAGAGGTATTTGGCTTTATCTGTAGATAATATTGCCTCGCGTTCTAGTGCTTAGTTGAGCCACAGCTTAGTTTATTTTTGGTCAAACATTGTCTTTTTGAAACACATGCAGTCTTTAGCCACCTTTTTTATGAAACCTGTTTTACATTGGACGTATTTCGTTATCTACAAGCCTGCAACTAAAAACATCAGCGAAAACCGCAACAGACAGCACAAATAACAACCAATTTGTGTTGAAACGCAAAATGTCATTGCGTGAAGAATGCACTCGAATAATGTGCCCAATCCCAAGGCCGATTGCTAGTAAAATGTTTCTTTTTTCTACATGTAAACAACCGGTAAATGAAATTCACAAAAAAACCGACCACCTACAAAAGAAGCTTCTCGTTCTTTTTAAGTCTTTATAGGAACATCTGTTATGAGTTGACATAGCACTAACACTGTTCTGATGGCTCACCTCTTTTGTTAATGGATGTCGCACCATCAGGGCTACACTAATTCTGATTTATTTGACAATCTAATGGTTTTTTAAACACTGCAAGTTGAATTTTTATTACTATGACCACGGTCAACGACCGAACCAATAACGTGCAGGTATCCTTTTAAATTAAATTCCATCGGAGCAATATTGTTCTTTACCAAACTTATAGCTTATTGTTTAAAAAAAAAGAAAGAAAATCTTTCCAATGCCATACTCTGCCGAAACGCATCAATCATCTTTTTTATTTCTGTCAATAAAAACAGCAGGACAACTCGCGCTTCCAGTTTAAGTTGCATAGCAGCGTTTTTTTTTAACGATCACCGATCTCCAGCAGATCAGTTCAAAAATATTGATATATGAGTTCTTATACCCATATAAGAGTATGAGTATGAGGTGCTGGCTTAATACCAAGAAAATTGAATTCAAAGATCTTCTCATTCCCATTCAATGTGATGATCGCCGCCGCTGCACGATCTTTTCAAAGCGAGAATATCCCTTAAAACGGATAAAAATAATGATCGCTGGCTGCTCGCGCTGCTGGGGAATTAATTGATTTATTTTTTTTCTCTCAGATTTGCATCGGGGAAAAATGCGTTATATGCGGGTCACCCGAAAACGCCATATGAACTTAAACATTTTATTAGCCCCTAAATTGCGTGTGTGTGTATGATAACAAGCGGAACGAAAATGTTCAAACGTTACTCGCGAGTCGCGACGCGACGCGACGCCTTCAATTAGTTTGAGAAAATTTGTTTTTAAAAAATAAATGATTTATGAGTTTCAGATGTTTTTAGTGGGCAGAGGAGAGGGAAATAAAGAAAAATTCGAAAATCTCGACTACGAGTATGTGTGACGCACGGCTTTTTCTTCGGGCGCGATCGCAATTTTTACTCGCTCATCGGCATCTCCTATTTCGGATACACGAGTACTTGCAGCGCACACACAATTCTGTGCCGATGAGATGACGACCAGATGATAGGAGACATGATGAACGGGACAAATGAACGCGATGCGGTGTTGAACACACAGTACACGGACAACGGTTTTGTTTTGCATGGCTAATAAATCCAAATGAATGTCAACCTACGCGATTGCACCAAGTATCGAAGAGATAAGAGATCTCTCCATTCTGAGGTTAAAGAAAAAAAAAGTGCGTTCCTGTCGCCCATTTGCGCTGTACTCATGCTGTTGTTGGGTAATTCGATACGCGTCGCTGCGCTAGCTGAGAAGGCAAACGGACGCACAACCAAACCAAAAAACCAGGCCATAAACTGTCTCAAGAAAACGCAGCAAATTAGTTAAGTGTAGGCAAAAGGCAACCAAACCACCAACCAGCATGTATGTATGTAGATACTTTTACAACATGCAACAAGGTACTCCTGGAGTTTGTTTTGTCAGTCAGCCGAGCCGAGGCCCGAGATATGCCATGCCGGTAAAGAGAGTGTGGGGTTCAAGTGACACTTAAGAAGAAAACGAAGAAAATAAAATCGTATTCGTTCGCCTTATCGAGGAAGTTATGTATTTCAGTTCGATGGAAACGGCAGGAAACCATTCTGAATAGTCTCACAACCAACAAGTATTGAATTTCTGGTCACAGACAACCCAAACGGGTGGGACTTATGTATCTTCGTCTCCCTTTTACTCGAGAGTCAGAGTTCGAAGGTGGTTATTCGAGATGGCACAGGTACTCGTATGCATTGAGGAAGACCCTTTTTGAGGTGATTTATCTGCATGCTCCATTAGAAAACGTATATTTTCGTTTCTCTAATTTTCTATGCCGTCAGAGCAGCACCAAGGTGCGACCCATCGTCGTCTTGGAATACAAAATCAATCCTTGCATGTGTTTGTATGTATCTACACCAACTGCCACCTATCATCTGCGGGCCTATGTGTAAGTACTAATTGCTCTGACATTAATGATTTGTGACTGATGCCGAGGTGATGGAGGTGTTGTTTGAATTTTTAGATACATTTAATAAAAACGTATCGGGAAGAGGGTGGCAGCGGCAGGGGTTTTTATTTCTTTCTAGATTCTTGGAAAAGTCACATGTATGCGTACGAGAGTATTGTGGGGAGAACGTGGGTAGGGTGGACAATTTATACATGCATATATTCGAAACGACTGAAATAGAATGCAGTGGAGTCGAGATGGATGGATGGGTTAGATGCATTGGAGAATCCTAATGATGACTTAATTATTTGTTACCATTTGGTGGGCAAATGGGTGGGCACGTATCACATCAATCAGCGGTTAAGTGAGTCGTGTATACATTTTTATTAGAAACACTTAATTTCGAAGATGCGATGATTGTTTTATTAAAGAGGTAAGTACTACAAACATATATTTTCATTTAGAAGACAGATATAAACTCGTCGTTTGTTGGTAGTGCCAAACCCGGATAGAATCTTATAGCTTTTTAAATCCTAAAAATTCCAAGTCTGACTTTGCTTTACGGGGGTTTTAGAATTGTGGAAAAAATCCACGCTTGGACTTTAAGAAGTTCAAATATCTGGAAACCGTTGGGCTGTTAATAGAGCACCTCATGAATTAATGCCTTCAAAATTGTAGAGCAGGGTAATGAAAATTAAGCCAATAATGCGAAACACACACGAACTCCAAACGCCAAAGGATGCCTTTAGCTATTTCTAAAAAGGAACTTTTTTAGATGATTTAAGTATTGAAGAAGAAGAAACAAGTCAGAAAGACAGATAATACAAAGTGACAGATCATCGTATAAAAATGTTGGTATGACTGATCATGAATTGCTAGGGATATCCAATATGCAATGTGAAAGATCGCTTTGTCAACACGAAGAAGTTGATTTCACTTGCCCAGATGATGGTGAATCTAATAGAACGCATCTTTGAAAATGTATTTGTAGGTTAGGTTGAGAGGCTGAGCCATCTCAAAACCCCATGCACCAGAGTGGACCCATCGAGATCCCCTAAGAATCCATCCAAGGATGGCACCTAAACCGCCACAATTTGGTTAATTTGGCCTACCTCCTCTACATATGTTACTAAAAAAGAAGGAGCCTTAAATGTTTCTACGACTGCGACAGGGCATAGCCTGACATTCACATCGAATATGTGTGATATCATCCGCTACATCTAGATCATTACACTATCTGCAAATATCCGTACCTGTGAGTCCGACCCTCTTGGCATGTTTCCATAGAAGGCTATGTGCGAATAATATTCCTATAGCTATTCTCATTTGTGCCCTGCTAAGTCTTAGGATTTCACTAGTCTTTTTACGGTCCAGCGCCAAGCCCTTTACCCTACAATGTTAGACCATCTATTGTCAGCCCATCTCGTGAGCGCATATCTAACCTTTGATTTAATGCTTATAGGCACGAGTTTGTCGGTCTATATTTGGTATGTGGAACTGAAGGCAATTAGCGTATAATCTAGTCGGCTTAATGGTCTTATTTGACAAAGGCATTGCCTTCTACGAAATGTAGCGTGATCTTAAGAATATTTCGATTTAACGACGAAATCCAGCGAAAATTATTCACAGAAAGATGGAAGGATGTTGATTCAAAAGCCAATTAAAATTTTGGAAAGAGACTTACACTAAATCGGCATTTTAATTCCAAACAGGATATGGTACGAGTATGATAACTTTGTAGACTGAGTAGTATATATACAATATACATACATATATAGAAATGACCAAGCCCAGTTAAAAGAATCAGGAACAAAGTGAGAAAAAACTATGTATTAGTGGACCAGTGCGATAAATCTCGCATGTAGAAACCCTACAACTTATTGAGGTTTACGAAGGAAATGGTTACCTACTGGAACCTTGTGGCACCTTGTAGCAAAAACTAAAAGCTAGTTTCCCTCATCGTGGACCTGAGAAATTGTTAATATTTATAAAATGCGAGTGCAATTTAAAACTGCCCCCAGGGCATTCCCTTATTTATTAAAATATGTAATGTTGAAAAAATGAATTTCGTAATAAATTTACTAATATGCACTTTTTCAAAGTTGTTTATGCTAATGAGCAAAGTTCAGTTGATAAGCTTTCCATCAGTGTTAGAATCATTGAAATCGGTACAGAAATATACTCTCAAAAGGAATCTGGAAAAAACTTCTGTAATTCATAAGCAATGGCATAGCTTTCAATAATACAAAACTCTCCAGTTATCCTGGACACCACCCATAGAGTTCGTTGAAACCTAACATCTTAGCTTCCTATCAATACGTCGAATCTGCGCTGTGTGTAAACATTGTAAGGGTATTCATATCCCCTTTAGCGTGTGTAGACTATAAAAAAAAATTTAAAAAATTGCAAACTCTTCCCACAGCGATTTAATTATATTGATGTTTAATTTACTGTGACAGCGGACAGCTTTGATAAGTGGAGGAATTCCTAAAACGGACACATTTTCGGGGAAAAATTCATAATTTCACATTCAAAATGCGTACTTATAAACGGAAAGCCCTCATAACCGGCCCAAAATTAGGGGGCCATGAGTGTCTTTTTATGGCAGCTTTTAAGGTATATAGGGTATTTTGGTTTTTAGAGTACACCCACGCATGTTTCTGCTATTTCAGGATTTAACGTTCTCAAATATTTAAAATTAATTGTTCTTCAACAATATTCTGGAAAAGGCTAGAAACCCTTAAGGCAAAGTTTACTACAACAACTATTTCGAATTAGTTGTTGGTTATACCACAGAACCTACTACATATGTACATACAAAACTACATCTGTCAGAAAATGTCTATAAAAGAGGGCTTTTTGGATATAGTGAGCGGACTTCTCTAACAAACAAAAAAAAAACTTAAATGGCGCCCAACAATATTTTAATTTTTTTTTTTCTATAAAAAAACCTCTTACAACTTGTACATTGAATATTGCGTTGTAGGCTGTTTAGAAACTGAGTTACGCTATCATAAAATCGTGTAAATTTCTGCAAAGTCAAGAACTTAAAGGGTAGTTACTGTCTCCCGAAGATTTTAATGAGGAAATATTATATCCAACCTATCAGACTTAAAAAAAAACGTTAACCGTCTCTTCCTACCAGATATCTTGCCAAAGAAATAATAGGAAGCAAAGCATTCATCTTTTCTATTTTCTTATATGAATTTGGAATGTCCAAGTTGGGCTGATAATACGAGTCTCACCAAGATCCCTACACGAAAATTTGTCTTCTATACTCATCATATATCCTTCCGCTGAATGCAGATTGTAATACGGTAACGTTTACCCGAATTTCTAAAGTAGTAGACTAGCGCCTATTATTGGGCGCCATTTTAGTGAGACTATAATAAGCCACCGGAAAAGGTTTATATGTGAACTACCTAAGACCAACGACATGTAGACAACATTGTACAGCTAATTCTATGATCCAAGAACCTAATGTTTATATTGTTGTCCGCATTACCAGAAAAGACTTACGAGCAATCTCAGGATGTAGCTGTTAAAAATCTGCATAAGAAAACTCCTTTAACAGCTACATAAATCACCCGTCCCATGTGCGTTTTATCCTGCTTTAAATCTATACGCTTAGTGACATCAAAAAAGGTCTTCTTCCATCTAAACTTCTAATGTTACGACAGAATAAAAACATCAATAGAAACAATTAAGCTTGGCTCGTGTTTCTCACTTGCTTGCACTTGCCAATGCCTCGAGGTTAGCGTGTGTGTGCTCACGAAAAACACGAAAATTTATGTAAAGTCAACGCCTTAGTGACTTAGCTAAAGCTGTCCCCTGGGCAAAATAAACTCACGGACGTGTGCGTTCTAACACACCCCGTTAACTCTCCTTAAACCATACGTAGCACTGTAAAAACAGATTCAAAACCACCACCATTCCATTCGTTAAGGATATGACGTGCGTCGACGATACCCAAAACGATGAAGTGGCAATTCTATCGCCATAGACAGGCAGGATGTGCATTTAACAAGAAGAGAGAATAGAAAAATCCACCCCATCTTCGACCTATTAGTCATCTTAACTAAACCGAGACATTTCGATGTGTCACAAACTAAAGATAACACGCGGAGGAGGGGGACGGAAATTAAAAGCAATCGGTGCCGGTTTCCCCCTCGACAAGGATGCACACTTTCTATTTTTAAAAATACGCCTCCTAAGCTCTGGTCGCATCTGCCACCACCGCATCACTCTTCAGCGGCAAGAAATCACGTCACATCCAGTGAAAGTGAGATGTCATCACAGTGCAACGATTAATACTTCCCTCGAGATGTGGAGGCCACTTTCAAGAAGGGGAACAGATACGTGCGTGTAAGTTACACACGCGACCACTCAATCCAACAGACAGGAGACGCCTAATCCCTAAAAACTACTTTATGGTTGGCGCACCTAATTTTAAACCCATTTCGAGTGTCGTGTAGCTTCATGTCAATGAGGAGGATGCGCCACGCCACTGCCACTGCCAATCGCCCCAGATAACAAGGTGCTCAGATGTAAGCCTCAGCTTGGAATTCTCAATTGGATGTTGTAACAATAAAACAACGGCACTTACAAGGACCCAACACGCATCTAATACTCGTAACTTACCATGTGCAGCTAAAGTCCGCTGGCATACACTGCAGATTAATATCACCACAATTGTAAGACATCCTCTTGTTTGCTCCAGCATGTTGAGATGATGTCGCTGCCCCTGTTGATGTTATTGCCAGCACAATCACACACAATATTACAATTGTGCCGTTGTTCGATATCTGTGTTAGATTAATCCAAATAAGTTATTGTATGTGTATCCGTTCATAGATAAATGTTGGCCACTGGTCACTGAGATTTTTATTATTTTATTTTGTTTAAATAAAATTGAAAAACACACTTTAATTTACAAAAACCAAAATAATATATTTTATTTTCTTAAATATTCATAACTTCCATTATACACTTCGATTAATTTGTATTTCCAAAAAAATTATTGTTGGATGTATTTTTTTTTTCTTATTAAAAAAACAAAATTAAAAAAATTATTTCCAAAATGAAATTTCCATTGCGTATCTAAAAACAAACCACACGCAGCACGAAAAAGAAAATTCAAAAATTCGTAAACGAGATCCCCGCAGATACACCAAGAACTTTTAAATGAACAACCGAACCGACCGGCAAACAATTTCCAACTGAACGCGAATAGGATAGGAATACTCGAATGCAGCAAGTATCTTTATCTTCACTTCACCCGAGTGGATTGGGTTTTGTGTTGCGCGATACTGTTTTCCCCATTCGCATTTGTTTTGTATTTCATTTGTCAATTCGTTCCTTAGACTGCCAGTTGAGGTAGCAGTGCATGCGGGATCATGGAATTTAAATGCAAGAATGACAAGGAACTACCTGGAAGTGGAACACACGGAAATGAGATATTTCATTTCAACTCTGACTGTCATTAATTTCCATGCGCGAAGTGAAATGAAATTGAAATACAACCCCATTCATGGAACGATAGTGGAATAAAACTACCACTTCTGTGCAGTTTACTTCACTTTTATTGCTTTGTGTCATTTGTGGGTGGAAGGGCGGACTCAAGGTCTCATTTTAAAGACATTCATGCATTTTTTATTCAAGAAACAAAAATATTGATGTCGAATGTCTTTAGGAATCGGATTAGATGCACCACTCCACTTCACGTTTGTTTTGCTTGATTCAAATTTGATTTATGTACATTTTTTTGTTTGTTTTTGGTTCTTCCTGCACTGACCTAGACTGTATCCTTAAAATCCGTTTATAGGTAGAGACAAATGTCGGCAAAGTTTTCCCATTTGAATCTATGAATTCGGGACAATCACAATGGTTGAACTCTTTGTGCTGAATGGGAAGATGGCTTTCATAGTATTCATCTCATTTTGAAACTAGGGCGGGCGGTCTTCCGACTCAATCGGGATGTTTTTATGTTAATGGGATCGTTATTCAGAGTGTGCGCCAATATGCGGATGAGGGTTACTTTTCAATAGGAAATGGTTTTTTATTTTTCATTTTTATTTTGAATAGATTGGTATGCACCATATAATTAAGATGAGGAAATATTCATTTCGAAATGAATCTAACCTCTGCAATTTGATATTTAAATGTTGGAAGGTTTATTATATGTTTGGAGGCATTCTTATATTATGTTTTGTAGAAGTGTTTGCCCCCCACTTGGAATTAGGTTGTTTGATGTTTTTCCTTCAAAGCCAGCTTTAGACAAACAATGGGTGATGAAGCTGAAAATGGGATTCAATATTAAGACTGCCAGTGACTTCGAACTTCAAGAATATTTCTCGATTTATCTGGGAATCAAATACTGTGATTTCATATAATAGAAAAAAGTTTCTATTGTAGTTGCGCAGAAAAAAGAAAACCTGATCAACAGGGCAAATGTCCAAAAGAATGTGGATTGGTACACAAATTTGCAAAGAGTAGAACACAGAGTAAACAAAAATCCAACTGCCTTTCAATTGTGAGTTGACTTATGCCATATTTGACAATTTGGTGTCATTCTATGTCGACCATATTGCAATGACGAAAGAAATTATTTGAGCTCAATTTCTGATCTGTAGTGGAATTCCCAAAATTTTAACGATCGTTAATCGTTATCGTTAACTAACGACGTTTGTCGCTTATGATAGCGAAAGTCATATTCCCAAAATCAAACATAACGATTATATTCGATTAGTTGTCGTTACAAAGTATAAGCGATTGCTGTCACTAAACAACATAAATATCTTGGTAAACCCTTGAAAATTATGAAGTCGAATGTGTCAATAACAATTTCTTATACATTTCAGTGATCTAAACACAAAAAAAAATTATTCAGTACTAAAAAAATCAAAAGTCGCTTAGTTAAGGAGATAATCAGTGTTTTGTGATTAATTCTAAAATAAATAAAATAGCCGAGATGACAACTGTTAGAGCCCCATTATTGAACGTCAAATTGGACTAGAAGAAAAGCGAACAAAATTAGGGGTTTATCAAAAAGCTTAAGTTCTACCAAAATAAGGCTTATATTGGCCAAAAAGTTTTATAAAAGTAGTCTGGACCACGCTAAAATATATTTCCTTCAGTTTGCATCATCAAAACCCCTTTTTTCATTTTCATTTCATCTAAATCAAATGGGCTATCTACTACACGTTGCAGAAGTACCGGATGCACAACATATTCCCTCATGGCATTTTCGTTTACCGAAACAGCGCAGCGACATCGTTTGTTAAATATTGCAGTGCCATTTTTTTAACAGCTGTTGGTAACTTCGAACACACGAAATCAAGAAATTCACATAGGTATAAATTGCTTAGAGAAAAAATTCGTTAGAGATAACGAGAGCGAAATTTTCGTCGCTACGTCAACGAAAAATATCGGTTTTAACGATGAAAATCGTTGATATTTAGTTTGAGAATACCACTTAACGATAATTATCGCTATCGGTTGTTAACGAATAACGATCGTTAAGCGTTTGGGAATCGCACTACTGAACTTTGTATATAATAAATTGTTTTCAATGTTTACTCACTCAAATGTGTTGCTTTGTCTAAAAATTAGTAATAAAAAATGTTTATTTCTTTTTATTTTGAACAAATTCCCCTAGTTTGCACTTTGCTCTTTGTAAAACGATGATTTTTTAAGTTAAAAATTATCCACGATATCAGGCGATATCTGGCACCTTTGCTTGAGTTATTTTATATTTATTTCATACAGCAAAATTCATTAATTTTTAAGAAAAATTATTCGATTTTATGTAAAAAATCTTTAAAAAAAACAGAGATTTAACCCCTTTTTTTTAATGCATTTTATTTTATTCTTTTACTTCATTATACCTTATACGCTAGACAAAAAAACGCTTACAACTAGCTTAATTAACTCAACGTATCTTAACTAACTTACTGGCCCTACACGGGCACTCTAAGCTAAACATAACACTTAACCTATGTCTGTCGACTTAACTTTAAAACTTTGTTTTAATTCAATATTGAATAAAAATTTTAACAACCAAGAAAAAGTGTGAAATTTAAAAACTTAGTAACTGAACTTTTGGCTTATAGAGATTTAACCCTTTCATACCCACTGTTGCCAATAGGCAACATTGACGTTTTAGTTTCTACGTCCCGTAATTTTTAATTTTTTTATTTACTGTTTTTTTCACACGACAGGTTGATATGTTAAGAGTACATTGTAAAAGAACTTTCATGACACTAGCATTGCGAGTGATCAGATTCTACCTTTTTTCGTTGTAACTACAAAAAAATTAAAGTGTAAATAAAATTTCCAAAAAGTGATTGCGCAAAAAATTAAAAAAAAGACTCAAAACAAAGTAAATTTTTAATAACAAGTGAATATTATTTTCCAAATATGTCAGACAACAAGATGTGAAAATAAAAGTAAAAAAAAAGTTTAGTTTGAGTCCAGTAACATAATTACTGATTAGGGTTAGCACCCCCTAGCGGTCAAACCAGGAAACATATAAACTTGAATTTGATATCAGTTCATATTTAAGGCTGGACCAACAACTTAATATTATCAAAACAGTGTTAACACCGCCCAAATTAATTCGGGCATGAAAGGGTTAATGAACGATTCATTGTTTGTATGAAATTGCGTTCATAAAAATATTTGTATGGAAGATTTTGGGTATGAACGCTGGTACTTATTTTAATGAATTTTTTCAAAAGCGTATGAACAATTCATACAACTATCGATCACGAGTTGCAAGAATAAATACATTGGATTAATTAAATAAATCAATAAATTAAAGAAAAAAAGAAAATGAATGCATGGATTCATACGCATCATGTATGTATCTATTCTTAAAAAGTATGTATCAAGTAATAAGCAATATACCGATTCATAAGGGGTACGTATTTTTTTCATCAACCATAAAGTATAGATACATACTGAATGGTTTCGAATGCTTAAATGATCAGACACACAATGCATTCGTATTAACTTAATGGCTGTGGCGAGCGTAGGGGTGGTGGTCGTCGCTTGTCACGCGGAAGATCCACGGCTCAAATCCAGGCGTGTAAGAATTTATTTCTCAAAAAATAAAAATAAGTTGATCAGTTTCAGAAGTTAATAACAAAATCCACTACGAGAAGGCATAACACTGGCAGTAAGATTGATCTGACAGGGCTAAAGAAATTGATCGCACAAAAACTACAATAAGAAACATCTGGAAAAAACTTCTGTGAATCATAAGCAAGAACAAAAAAAAGCTCTACAGTTATCCTGGACACCAACCCATAGAGTTATTTGAAATCTGAGTTTTTTCATCTGTCTGTCTCCCGTTCTTGTCCTTATGTGCTCGCGCTAATTTATGAATGTCATTCATTAATTTTATGCACAGATTCTTATTTTTTATGAACAATTCATAGCTCTCTGAATACATTCATAAACGTATGAACGGATATAAATGTTCTGTGAGAATTTGATGTTTAGCTCAATTTTAATGAATTTTTTCATTTATATCATGTACCTTTTTGGTTCATTGTAAAATGAATAGATTTTTCACTATGGTAATGCTATCTGTAAACTATGGGCCTTTACCAGTACTGCCGTAGGAGGAGCAGCTTTGGCAATGTTAAGGCGACGGCCTATAGAATCCGTCAATCCGTTGCTCCTTCATTTTCAAGTGACGGCTCGATAGAATACACACATTCTTATGGGAGATGGCCCATAACCAACGGATGCATGAACGTCGAAGGACAAAGTATGTCTACTTTCTACTTTTTGCATCCGTCGATACTTTGTCAGTACTCACATTCCTGCATTTAAGTTCACGCATTCACATATTGAAGTTCACGCATTCACAAATTGAGAGTATGCATTTTCATTAGTGGAAGCATGGAGAAAATGTAGGGAAACTGTCATCGCCGCGCCGTTGACATTTGTTTGACAGCATTTGTTCTGTTGTCTGTACACACTTTCACGCATTTAAGTTCACACAGTCACATACTGAAGGTCACGCATTCACAAATTGAAATTATGCATTTTCATAGGTGGAAACATAGAGAGAGTGAAGAGAATCGTTTGACATTTCTACGTAGATATGTGACAGTTAACGGATTCTATGGGACTGCTCTATCCGCCAATACTTTAACTTCAACTTCAAAGTACAAAGGAATGAAGTCGACGGATTCTATGGGCCGGGGCCTTTAGTGTGGAAAATACCAAGGGAGGTGTCCAATTCGAAGTCTTAAGTTAGCGCTATTACTCCAGCTACTTTTTTCCTTGCTGAAGTAACAATTTTAATTAATGAGTGAATAAAGTATTTTGGTTTAAAAAAAATTGCTTTTTTAACTTCAAAGTCATATCAAGACTCAGTCCTAAGTTTTTTTTAGTGGACTGTTAAAGATTAGCAGATTATGCTGAGGTAGATTTGAGACTTTTTTTATTTCTTTAAAATAACATCGCTTGGGATTTGTATGGATTAATTTTAATTTTCCACATGTGAAAATATACATACTTCCCATTAATAGTTAATATTTTTTGTAAACTACATACATATTCAGTTATATTTGAACTACAAAATTAGGTGTGTCATCTGTAAAGAATCCGTTTTAACAGTAAGTATAAAGTTTTGGGGAAGTCTTCAATATAGAGGTTATGTAATGTAAGAGTGGCGATAAAGTTGATTTTTGTGGAACGCCCGCTTTGATGGGAAATAGTGGAGAAGAATCGGAGAGTATTTGAACATAAAAAGTCATATCTGGTCGATTGTTCTCTTCTAAGCCCAAACTATTCAATTGGGATAAAGTTAATGATAAAGCTAGACGTAGTTATCAATGGCAGAGTGGGCTTATCTATTGGAATGATTTAAACAATCTTCCATCTTTTTGGAAAGTATCCACGTCCAAGACAGCTTTCAAATCGTAAGGTTAAGTACTGAATAGCATTTCTTGGTACATATATTTTTGAGGAGCAAGCTAGGAATTCTATCACTTCCATACCAGTTGATTTTTATAAGCGAAGAGAGAAAATTATAATTTAACAAGTGGTGCAGATATCTGAAAAATGTTTGCATCAATTGAAGATTGATTAATGGTGTGGTTGGATGTTGTAGAAATAGGGTAGGCACTGATTGGCTTTAATTTGGCTAAGCCCAGTGTTGTAACTGTTACTACACATCAATTGTGCTTATTTTACCTCCAAGTGGTAACCACCGGGTACTGGTCGCTGCCCATCCGGGCACGACTTGCTAAACTTATAAGCGCGAGTGCTGAGCAAGGGAAAATAGCAGCACTATAATTCACGTCAGCGGATGAATTCCATCAATAGAACCAACGGTGGCGCTAAAATTTCCAGAACGGAAACAAAACCTTATCTGAGCTACTCCGACATATTCGGAGCTCAGGTCGATAAGGATCTCCAAGTACTAGTCAGGGTCTTGGAAAAGAGTTGGTGGCGGATGAGCCCCTAGTGGGCCAACGGCAGCGTTCACACCCCCGTAGTGGGTTACTGACACCGGTGTACCCGGCCCCTTATCCTAGGGGTATACAAGGATCTGGCCCTCCAGGTTGGGGGTTGTGCGTGAGGCTAACTACCTAACCACGTAAAAAAAAAATTTGTTCCGAAACAACCAAAAGCCTCGGAAAATGAACGGCGACGGTGCATCCGAACAACTGGCAGAGGCCCTAAACTGCTACAAGGCAGATATAACCGCCCAGGAAGTGCGATGGAATGGGCCAGGCAGAAAAAGGATGGAAAACTGTGATATCTACTACGGTGACTGCTATACAGAAAATAAACAGCGCTTATTCGGATGCGGATTTGTCATACGCGGCAGACTTAGGCAAGAAGTCTTGAGCTTTCGGCACGTGAGCGAGCGTCTTATGACAATCCGTTTCAAGGCAAAATTCGCCAACATAAGCCTTATATGTGCTCACGCCCCCACAGAAGAAAAAGACGACGCTACCAAAGATAGTTTTTACGAGCTCCTCGACCAAACATACGAGCAATGCCCTAGAAATGACGTTAAAATCGTACTGGGCGACTTTAACGCCAAGATAGGAAGAGAGGACATCTTTGGTAGGACGGTTGGAAGGCACAGCCTACACGACACCACGTCCGAAAACGGACTAAGGCTGATTGACTTTGCTGCGGGGCGAAGTGTCAGTATAGCAAGCACACAGTTTCCACATCTCAATATCCATAAGGGGACATGGCGGACTCCGGATCGAATAACCTTCAACCAAATCGACCACATTGCGATCGACACCAGACATGCCTCCAGTATTATGGATGCCCGAACCTTCCGGGCGGCCAACATTGGCTCGGACCACTACCTTGTTGTAGCCAAGGTACGAATGCGGATACCCACAGCGCCACAACAACGAAATACTGTGAGAAAGTACAATGTCGAAAAGCTACAATCGCAAGACACCGCCAGAGCCTAAAGAGAACGCATATCCCGATCTCTTGCTACAAGTCCTACCGCAGCAACAGCTAGTATAGAAGACCAGTGGCAACACTGCCAGCAAGCCATCATAAGTGCCGCGAATGATGTGCTGTGGGTTTCACACGACCACCACCACGAAACCCCTGGTTTGATGAAGAGTGCAGACTAGCTAACGCGGAAAAACAACAAGCGTATAAAGCGGCGCTGCAAAGAAGGACTAGATCTGCTCGCATGCTCTACGAGCAAAAGAGACGGGAAGAACATCGGCTTCTTAGAAGGAAAAAGAAAGAGCACGAGAAGCGTGCATTCGAGGATATTGAGAGATGCTACTCCAGGAACAATGTACGGAAGTTTTACCAGAGGGTAAAAAGAATGTGCCAGCAAAACAAATCCCGTACAGAAACCTGTAGAGACGCGGATGGAAACATCGTAGTAGAAACACAGTCGGTGCTGAGAATTTGGAAAGACTACTTCTGCAGACTGTACAATGGCGATGACGACCAAAATTCCGCTGTCAGGCAGAATGAACCATTCAACTTAGATGATGATAGCCAAAACTCCCATCCACCTGATCAAAACGAAGTGCGGATAGCAATATCCAAACTTAAGTCCAACAAGGCTGCTGGACCTGACGGTTTACCCGCAGAGCTATTTAAAGCAGCTGGAGATGACTTGGTAGTGAGCATACACCAACTCATCTCTAAGATTTGGTCAGATGAAAGTATGCCAGATGAATGGAATCTCAGCATCGTTTGCCCGGTTCATAAGAAAGGAGACCCTCTCAACTGCTCCAATTACAGAGGCATCAGTCTCCTGAACATCGCCTACAAGATCCTATCTGCCATATTGTGTGAACGCTTGAAGCCTTTCGTCAACAACCTGATTGGGCCCTATCAGTGCGGCTTCAGGCCAGGAAAGTCCACCATTGACCAAATTTTCACACTCAGGCAGATCCTGGAAAAAACCCAAGAAGTCCAAATCGATACCCACCACCTGTTCATCGATTTCAAGGCCGCCTATGACAGCATCTGGAGGGATGAACTGTATAGAGCCATGTCTAGTTTTGACATCCCTGCCAAACTCATCCGTCTGTGCAGGATGACGATGAAGAAAGCTCGCTGCTCCATCAAGGTCGGTAATGACCTCACCGAGACCTTCGATGTCAAAAAAGGATTCAGACAAGGTGATGCGCTGTCATGCGACTTCTTCAACATCATACTTGAAAGAATTGTTTGAAACTCACAAGCCAACACACAAGGAACGATCTTTCAAAAGTCCGTTCAACTACTTGCATACGCCGACGATATTGACATCATTGGTAGAACACAGCGAGCTGTCACCGGTGCGTTCGCGAGTATAGAAATGGAAGCGGCCAAAATGGGTTTAGCGGTAAACGAGGGCAAAACTAAGTATATGCTGTCAACAAAAAGGGACAACCAACATCGACGAATTGGACAGAACGTCACAATAGACAGCTACAACTTTGAGGTAGTAAAGGACTTTGTCTACCTCGGCTCTGCCATAACATCAAAAAATGACATCTCGTCGGAAATCAAACGAAGGATTACTCTTGCCAACCGCTGTTTCTTTGGGCTAAGAAGGCAATTGAGCAGTAAAGTCCTTTCCCGATCGACTAAGGAGACTCTATATAAGACCCTTATCATCCCAGTCTTGCTATATGGAGCTGAAGCATGGACTTTATCGAAAGCGGATGAAGATCTCCTTGGTCGCTTTGAGAGAAAAATCCTTCGTAGGATATTCGGTCCCGTTTGCGTTGACGGGTTTTGGAGGAGAAGATTCAACGACGAACTGTACGAGCTATACAGCGACATCAGCCTGGTCAAAAAACTGCACATTGGGCATTTAAGATGGCTAGGACATGTAGAGCGCATGGACATCAGTGCTCCGGCTCGGAGAATATTCAACTCTAACCCGGAGGGTCAGCGCAGCAGAGGACGACCTCGCCTAAGGTGGCGCGACCAAGTAAAACAAGACCTCAACCAACTTGGAGTGCGCAACTGGAAGCGGTTAGCTAAGGACCGGGCTAACTGGAAGAGGTTGTTGGTTGAGGCCTTGGTCCACCCCGGACTGTAGCGCCACCTAAGTAAGTAAGTAAGTAAGTTAATGGTGTGAATGATATAGCCGTCGTCGGTTATTGAGTGGCTAGAGAGAGAATACTTAGCTATTTTAATAATAATGCTGTCGACATATTTTCTTAGAGTCTCGTTTATTTACTTTCGATGTCTTCTTTTGATTTGCCAACGTCTTGGTTCTTCGAATGTTAATTTCCCGATATCTTTATTGCGAATGATGTTAGCCCGGAATATCATACATATGAAACGCGTATACCTACCTATTGTCTGTATGAAGCCTTTTTTGTTACCTGGCAAGATTCACTCCCGTATGGAAAAGTTAACTGCTTCGTTTGATTTATCAGGAAAGTCCATGTTTTCTTTGTTTCTCTATTATTATCTGTCCCATATTGATGCAGTCAAAAGTTAGTCACCCATTTAAAAAAAACATCATCTGTTTCTTTTAAATGCGGTATGGTACAGATTAGAAGAAAGACATACCTACTTGTGGAAAAAAGAAAATACAATTTATAATTTATAGTAAACAATCTACTTTTCAAAATGCTGCTCTAATTGTCAAGCCATCCTGACTGCAGCAAGCCCGAGCAATCATTGTAATCGATTTGCAAGTTCTAGCACAAGATTGTTGGTCTGGCTTAGGTGAAGTGCTTAGAAATCGTTCTGGAAACATCTGCATAAAACATCATTAGTATCTTGCTCCAGAAAATATAGAACCAATTCCAATAGCTACACTGTATCCTTTCTTTTTCCTTCTTTCAGGTGTTTGCTTGGATTGAACCCGGGGCAGCATGCATAGTAGTCCACTACTGCTGTTTCCCCAGAGTATAACTGCAACAGTTCTTCATTCAGAAGCATAACTCAGCGATGCAGTCGTGGGAGGACAGGATACAGGACTTGTAAATAAAAACTTGTTTCTTAAACGTGAATTTGCTTCCATATATCACTGATCACCGGCTGCTAATAACTTTTATTTAAATTCAACTCTCTGTACGGTGCAAACCATCCGAGAATATGTACCTAAACTAACTTCATAAAATAGTAGACAAAAAGAAGACGACTATCCTATGCAATTTAAAAAGACGGCTATAAATTAAAAAAAAACACTTAAAACGCGTCCTTGGACGAAAGGAAGTCGAACCTTTTTTTAACAACGTGCTGATAGAATTTTCTCTCCCTCTTTTGTAGCGAAGATATCTTCAAAATTAAGGAACAAGCAAATATTTATTGACAGGTGCTAGTGAGAAGGTTTCGATAAGAAATCGCCGCAGGTAAACCAGATGGAAACCCAAACTGAAGGATGACAATCCAAATCCACAGGACTTCATTCGATATGCATTTTCTAGTTAAGTTTTGGAAATCGACACCTTTTTACTGGAAACAAAAGAGGCGAGGAACAATTTACATCTAAAATTCAACACGCATTCTTTTGTAGATACTCGTAGGCAAAAACAACAATTTCCATTATTTCGAAATGTTTGCGATGAATATTAAGAATGCACCTAACCAAAACTAATTATGGCGGTAAGCAGGTATGGTACCGACGTACAGATGTAGGTAGGACATACTGCACCTATATGTGTGTGTATATTTTGGCCGCAATCGAAGGTAAATATTTAACAATAAATATTCTTATGCAAGACTGTGGAAGCTGTGACGGACATCTTAGATGCAAATTCTTAGAAAATTTCCCATAGAAGATTGCACACCTTGATCGTTTGTTTACGAAACCATAAACGAATGTTGATTCTTATGTGGAATAGAGTCTATAGCAGGAAAGGTACCCATCCTTTATTTGGTTATTTTAGCTATTGACTTTAAGTTTAATGGTATTGGTAATTGTATTTCTTATAAATTTGAGTTCTGGAACCACAGTAGAATTGAACTGGATGTAGTCAAAAAATGTCGAAATTGAAAATATAAGAGTTTTGCAGCTACATAAGTGAAATCCATCGAATATGACATGAGGTATGCATGTATCTTCAGTATTGAGTAAGAAATTATATAGATTATTAGTTCTTATTTATTCCATTGAAATGTAATTAGATACTGCATGCGGACATCGTTATAAACGAGCTGCCTTCTCAGCTGCGACAACTACTCGCACTGAAACGCACTGAAACTGAGCCACCAGCCTCCACAAAATAAAATACAACATCTCGTTTGTTGGGTTCCTATCAATGTGGATTTTGACATCTGACCTTCGATAGATATATTATTGCGTCAATACTTAGGAAAAACGAAGGAAATGTAAAATCGATACTCGTCATATTTTTATCGATTTTTAAGTTGTGACAGACACTGGTTGCGCGTATACGTATCTATGTAGCTTTAGCTTATCTATACAGGATGATAATGACATAATTATTAAAGGGCAACAGCATACATAAGTTGTGAAGCTTAGAATAGCCATAAATGGGCGCGTCTAACAGAGTAGATCTTATCTGCAAAAAAGTTTGACACTCAGTTTAATTTATTTGAAACCTAAAATGCATCATGACACTCACTGCTCTACACGGTTACAAAAAATACTGAAAATATATCAATCAATGGGGTTAAAAGTATACACAGAGGTCTTATAGCATTGGCTGGTATTCTGTATACATTCAAGGAAAAAACATGGAACCATCCTCAAGAAGAGGAGAACGCAATTTATTGTCAACCTGAAATAAGTAAATTGTGATTCAATTCGAGCTTCATATGTTGACAACACTGTAAATCAAGCAGCTGCCAAAAAGCCCATGTTTTCAGAGTGTCAAATGTCAGTTTGAAACAACACATTTGCGAAAAGGATCGTTTAACCACCGCTCAATGGGTTAAAATTGTTCTGAAGAAATAAAAATTCTGTGTGTCGGAATTTACGGGAATATTTTGGTAAATATCGTCCTACTGAGTTTTACAAATAGGGTAATACCTGTGCATTATCGTGGCATCCGTTCCGCCAAAAACATTGCTGCGCTGTATCTGAAAGTGCTTGCAGCTTTTGAACTTGTTTTATGGCTCAATTTGGCGGATTAAAACAGGAATCCCAGAAATCATTTCTCTGATAAGGCACATTCCCACCTCTCTGGGTATATCAATAAGCGAAATTCCCGCATATGGGACGAGCAATATCTTTATGTGATTCAGGAGACACCATAAGATGCCCAAGAAGTTACTATTTGATTCGCATTGTCGTTAGGCTATGTCATTGGACCTTACTCTTTTGAAGTAAGTAACAGACAATGGTGCGCACTAGGTATAGGTGCATAATAATCGAGTATTTCTGGAGCAAAGTCAAAGATATTAATGTGGAAGCCAGGCGTCTGTTTTTATCGTCCGATCTACAAAATCTCGGCGGTTCCTAAACTTTTTTAAAAGATTTGTTATCTGACCAATGTGGATTCAGGAATTGAAGGTCGACCTTAACTAATTGGGCAATTTTGTAATTATCTCATAATTAATTTTTATAAACACATGCGAATAGATGTTACTTTTACAGATTTCGCTAAGGTTCACTTATTTAAAAGTTATCTGCTTTGGAGTTTCACTCTTCCCTACTATTGAGACTAATTTAAATAGAAGTGTTCAATTTGTGATGAATATTGATTGCTTTTATGTTTTCCTTAGCATTACAGTTGGTGTCCCTCAAGGGAGTCAACTTGGACTTTAATTGTTCCTCTTATTCATCAATGATCTATCATTAGTTATCAAATATAGTGAATACCTTCTATTTTCTGATAATCTGAAGCTATTTCTCACCTTTGTGAATTACAGTGAAATCTCCCTTATGTGGACAGACACGGACCGGAGTTTTTAGTCCGGTTATAAGAGCTGTCCGTTTATAGAACGCATTTTGTGTCGGAAATAAGAAATTGGTTCCCGAAAATATGTTCGTTTAGGGGAATTGTGCGCATATTGGAGTGTCCGCTTATGGGAGCTTTTACTGTATTACAGGAAAATGTTGTTAATGTGTTTTATTTTATTCGATTTATAACTAACTTAATTAACTTAATGTAACTTAGCTAACCACTTGAGTCTATGATAACAATGTTTGTAAGGCTAATGCAATGCATGGGTTTGTTTAAAATACTCCAAAAAATTTTCACCGATCCTTATGAAAAATCTATATTATCATTATGATTAACGACTTATACTCACCACGGACTGTGGCGCTATTTTAAACAAGAACACTTCCAGAAGGCGCTACAGTTCAGAGTCAACCAGGGCCTACTTCTCGCAACCATTTGTGTGTGCGTATTATATTTTTGCACGAATGGAAGGAACCTACAATTTTCTGCCGACTGCGAACGGCGAGTTGAGAAGCTCCTTGACAAATAATACTCTTTGATTGCTTGTCAGATATTCGAAAGAGGCGGCACCCTGAAAAAAATTTTAGGGATTGAGCCCGAGCAGCATTGCGTGGGCACACCACGGTGCCCACAAGAATAAGAAACAGAAAAGTGAAACAGAAAACAAACAAGCCAATTGACTTTCCTGCTTCTTGCATTAGAGTAGGTCTGGAAGGGTCAGCTCATAACCGACTTAAAGACGTTTTAATGAGGCAGGTGGATAGAATACACCCCTGCTTGTAGTAGGTGAACTATTGGCAACGGATATGATGACGGATAGTGACAGAGTAGGCTAACTTTCTACTTTTAATTAGCCGTTCGTTTGACAACCGATTGACAAATCAACCAACAACAACCTTTCAATGTTCTTTTTATTCGGCTATGGAAAAGGATTCTATAGGACTGAAACGGGTGCGGCGACTTCCATGGGACGTTTAGTATACCTAAGGCGATAAAAACATGGTAAAATTCCGCGTTTTTGTTATAGAATTTGAAACAACTCGATTACTTCTGGTTGACAGGAGATTATTACCTCTTTATTGGTTCCTGTAGTTATTAAGGGCCATTTTACTTATACATAAAGGAGTATACCTTGCTTTGGTTTAACATACTCAAATAATAAACATAAATTAATTGAACTTTTAAAACCATCCGCCTTGAGCTGTAAGACTTTTATTTATACTCGGTTACATATATTCATTCGTCGAAGAAGCAATTGTTCCTATTTTATAAATGAGTTTCTCTTCTACCTACGTAGATTTATAAAATTTTAATTAAAAATACTATACGTGGAATAAAATCGATGTCAACCTCAATGGCATGGCATATTAAAAATCTATAAAATCAAAAATGTTCTCTCAATAATTTTTATTCTCCACCATTTATTGATATCAACCACTCAAGTCGTTTCGGGGCTTTTGACTGAATAAAGTCTGGTATAATAAAAATCCCAATAATAATAATTTTATTGCCATTTTGGCTGATTTTTTTTTTTTTCTTCTTTTCTTTAGAGCTCCTCGAATCCCCATAAAATCGCCAACGCCAAGCGAAGGTAAACAATCGGCAAAAGTCTACTCATCGCATTCTGAGAATAAGAATGCGTTCGGCGGGGGCAATAAAACCTCGGCGTTCTGGTTTCGGTTTCTAATTAAATTTCCGCGCAGTCGGGTCGATATCGGTATCGGTAGTCTCGCACGAGAAATGTATCGGATTTCACATGCGCAGAAGGCTCTAAAAGAGTTCATTCAAACAGTAGAACAGTGTAAGGCGTTAAAATTCCAATTAACGCCCCGGGTATCCTTTTTCTTGTCTCGTTTCTAGATGTAAATGCCGTATCCTGTAGTTTGACGTAACCGGAACGAATTGGGCACGCAATCACAATTCCGAAAGCAGCTGTAATTGATTTAATAGGACGAGTATACGTAGTTTTGTTGTAGCGGTGGCAGGATGCTATAAAATAGGCGGACAAAAGGATAATTTATATTTTTGACCAACTGCTACACAAACACTGCTCCTTCTCCTGTTCCTTGTACGATAAGGAGCTGGAGAATTCCACGAAACGTGTTATAGGTGGGAAAATTGTTTGAATTTGCTGCCGACAAGGGACGCCTACAATTTGGACCAATTTCGTTCTTCATTTCTGTTTCTTTAATTTTCCTTTTTTTATCTGAAATTCATCGACATACTCGTAAAGCCTGGGAACAGGGGAATATCGGCTCGATTAGGTCGAATTAAATTTATTTCTTATTATCATTTTATTGGACGTCGTTTACGGACATTCGCTTGCGGGTTTTTATGTTCTTTGAATGCCCACTCATTTGTCAGGCGGCGCGGCGGTATAACTCCTTTTAACCGTTTTATTGCAGGAACACGAAAAAAAAAACATAATTTCTTGGACACCTGATTGTGCAATGTTGTTGGTTTATTGTCAGGCGTTTTAGGGCTTATTGAGCGGCGCGGCGGGTCCGTTCATGAAATCGAAAAGCAATTTGCAGTTAATGTCACTGTGGAGTGATTTGCGAAAATGTTGCTAAGAGTTGTTAAATGTTTGGTCGGTGTTGTTTGTATGTTTAAATATTTCTTGGCAGTCGTATTTGTATAGAGAGAGGGAGAGAGCAATTTGCATTTTCGATTGAATACCAATAAATTCCGAAAGGCATTAAGGGTTTGAGCATTCACAAACAGTAGTAAATAAAGTAGATGTACAGATTACCTGAGGTATTATCGCATTCACCTCGATATTTACAAGTTTTGAACGAAAATAAAAATGGCTTCCTTAGTGGTTACTTCACAAAGAAATGAAAGATAGCCTTTTACCTTATTCAATATCATCCACACAATCCTTTTGAAAGGTAAGATACTTTTGAATAGTACAGAAGATATTTTGGAGTCTGACGGCCTTAAGGCCTGGATGGTAAGAAAAGGAATTCCTATATAAAGCGTCTACAATTTTTTAACGCGTGACTCTGGTAAACCTACTTTTATAGAAAGCTCGCGTTTAAAGGTGAAAATAGATCATGGTACTTAATTTAAGTCCACGGTTATAAATAAGTAAATACATTTGTATGCATTATCTTTAAAGAGGGCTCACCTAAAAACGCAACAACAACGTAGACCTGTCCTGTGGGTCCAATGTACTTCAGTGCGAAACCACCCCACTTACTGAGTCATTTGTTCCTAAACTATGCGTCAATCTTAATCTGCCGGTCACTTTGGCAAAATTGAGCTCAAGTAGATCTTCATCTCAAAATATGTAGTTGCCTAGAAAAGCCTTTCTGATCTGAATTAATGCAGTTGACTAACAAAGGTCTGAGCTCCTGATTCCAATTTTTTTAATTGCTCGTTTAAGGGAGTGAACCATGTAACCAGTCCCGTGACGGGTGATGTAACAGAAATGTTGTTCTATTGGCCTTGGATGATGGCATGCGTTGATCTTATGCCAGTGGTTGTAGTATCGTATTTGCAACAGTTCTAGCAGCTTGTATCTAACGTGGGCTAAACTGCAGCCAATGGTAGACTCTAGTTAAAGCATCAGCTCTTCCGTTTCCCGGGACACCAGTATGTCTCGTGCTGTGTCACCTCTTTTTAATCTCTGACAAGCGTTCAAAAGCATCATTGGTCGTGGAAAGCTTTTCAGGTTGCAACTGGCAAAAAAATATTGCGAGAAGCTACGCTTGGTTCTTAATTGGACTGCTGCTGGCACCAATTGGTATGTTGCTCATTCGAATTGAACTGGAATATAATTCAGTATTGAGCATTCCATTTAGGACAGTTTTGATGGTACCACTAAAAGGTATCACATACAGGTACCACATAACAAGAGGTTTCATTTCACGCTATCGTTGAACTATTAACATTCAACTATCATTGCAATTACTTTTGGTAGGTAAAACTAGGAGGTTATTCTTATTAGATGTGGATCGATACACAATCGCGGACACGTTTCGTAAGGATCGTATTGCTTTTGGTCATAATCGAGCGCCTTCTCTCATATAAATAGTGAATTTAATCGATGTATTTAAACGCCTCGGACATGTTAATGATGTGAAGGCTCCTACTCGTATTTGTGTGGCAATGTCAGTTGAAAATATCGGCGCTGTAGAGAGTATGACTGCAAACTCAGAGGTGTCCATTTCGAGACAGTGACTTGAATTGGGCCCATCAGCAATTACTTTGCACCCCATTTTGCATAAAGATATTGGCCTGTATGCTTATAACGTCCAGTTGGTACAAAAACTTAAGCCAGCAGACTACGCACAGCGCCAGAATTTTTCTTCTCGTATTGGTTTAACCTCTTCATGTTTCAAGTGCATATATGTGCACTTCCAGCAAAAATGCTCAGCTTTTATTTATATAAGTTAAAGAGAAAATGTATACGGAACTAAACTTTTCTGGATACAAAGATAGATTGGAAAAAAAAAATGTTTTTACATATGAAACCAAGTGTCCAAAAGCCCAGTCACGTTCGACTTATAGCTGAAGTCTTGTAGCTTTAGTTATTGACTCAATTGCATCGATATCTTTTCGCGAAATTCGCCATTTAAAATCATGGAAAAGTCAGGGAGTGAAAGGCCCGTTTTATTTGGTGCTCATCCTCAATCCATAGATTTTGACTATATACAGGGTGACTCTGAATAAGAGGATTGCCGAGCCGGAACCGATACAAAGGATTGAAAGAATTGAATTGTTGACAAGAAATACAGCTTCTGAAATTCAGAAAAAATTAACGTTTTTCTTATATATTGTCGTTTTCTCGCAAGTGCAGTTTCTTTTTGTTTGACCGATGTCGTTAATTTTCCAAATTCCTTTGTACCTACACAATTTCTAATGACCTCGGGTACAATAGCTTAATGTAAGATCATGTGAATTCGGCAAAAATAAAAAAAAATTTAAACTTCGGGGCCATTATGTGGAATAATTTTTATCATTACAGACTACACTTTCAATGAGAAATAACTTTACACCGTAAAACTGCATTTATTTCCCACTTAAGGTGAAGTTAATTCCCATGTGAAATAATTCCTGTGAAGCTCTTTCCCTGCACCTTAAGCAACTAACACTAGTTTCGTCCACTTAAAAAAGAATACCATTTCAGTCTTCTGAAATACATATTATTTGTTTCGAATATTTTGTAGTTCCCTTTTTGTTCTATCCATTTAGTTAGACAAAGCGATGAGAGCTATTCAATAATATTGGCATTTTGGCCAACCTATGAAAATAACTAAATTTTGTAAACTTGATACTACTGAATACTTTATGTAAATTAAAACAAACAAAGATACATTAAATACCCACCACCTCCGCGGTACCTGACTTTTGTCCAAACCACCATCATAATGTTTTAATTTATGGAATTTTAAGTGAAAACAAATATTTGCTTATTTATTGTAAATCACCACCGTTATTAATAATTCAATTTTCCCCAAAAATAAATGAAACCAAACACTGACCTAACCACCACCCATTCGTGTGTATGTACGCATAAAACACTACACGAAGCAAACGCTATAACGAAAGTTTATTTTGCACTCAAAATTCAAATTAACTTCCACACTACCTGATTAAATTGTAATTTATTATTTTTTGGTCTAAATTTCCGGTGAATTTATTAAAACCAAAAAAAATGTTAAAATGCAAAAATTAAAAAAACCGGTAAATAGAGTTGTTTATTTGTTTTTAATCAAAGTTTGAAATTGTTTTTGTTTTTTGTTTTTGCTATTAAAATTTTTTGCGTGGGGGTTTAGACAATCTGATGGGAAAATATATTATTTGTATAAAATCTAAACTATTAGCATCGCGTTCTTCTGCATTAGTCAGAAAGTCAGATACAGCCACACTACTTTTGATTTCAAAAGCAGCAACAGCAAGTCGTAAATCCTATTATCGGTAAGTGTTCTGAAAGATACTTTTTTTTATAGGTTTCTTTGGTGTATGTGGGTGAACTATCTTTCCACTTTTATTGTCACTTTCTCACCAAATGATTGAATGGAATAACTTTTATTCGAGCATTGGTAGTTTTTATTACTCATCGTCGGAAATGTGTGTGTGTGTGCTTGCCTTTTGTTTGTCCATTCATACCTAGGAAAAAAAAAACTAATAACTGATGCAAACATTCGATACCGTCTCGTCGCGGCGGCGGTAGAGCTAAAAATCATAGATACTTTTTTATAAGTAGGTATCTGACGAATAAATCCAAACATTGAGAGCAAATGAACTGCAATGGCTAAGCACAGTGCCGGTTTGTTTTACGTCTAAGCGCCTGCTATTGAATGACTGCGGCATCTACAATGCACATTGCACACTCTCCCTGCCTGTGTGAGCAAATGCGGCAAATTGTTTGCCTAAGCGCTTAGGTGGATATTTATGATTTATTTTTATTTGTTTATTTATTCACTTTTTCTTTCTTTTGTTTAAATTGATATTTTTCACGATGTGAATTCAGCAGAATGCATTTAATTGCTGCGCATTGTGGATTTAAAAAAGGGGTGCGAGGGGCGCACTTATGGGTTTTATTTGAGCGCAATTTGAGAGTAATTGCTTTTGAAAAGCATTGCAAGTCAATAAAAAAAAACAACAGGATAGTTATTTAAATATGATATAAGTGTATTTTATTTGAACTTAATGTGATGAATTTTTAATTAAACATTTAAACAGTGTTAAGATACTTGTGACTTCTGCAAATGATATTGATTCATCCAGGGAATTTGAATGGATAAGCAAAAGTAACGTTTATTTGATTATTTATTAGCTTGTCGTTAAAGTACAATGAAAAGGGTCAATCTACCCAATGAGTATAGTCTGTGGATAAAGAGACATATTCCATAGTACTGAGAGGGATGGCATACTAATCATATTTAATCTGGATTGGTATAAGGGAAAACGGTTTGGTCAGACCAAGGTAGGTCTCTAAGGGCAAATCGAAGAAATATTTTTGTTTTTGATTGATTCAATTCGATCAATAATTTTGTAAAAGGATCACCAAACAATAGATGCCTTACTAATGTTAAATACCTAAAGAATTTGAATAACATATGGATTAGAGATTCCCCATGTCCCCATGCTCTATTTGCTTTGTTTGTAATATATTCCAAATGATTTATCAGTGAAAATTTTGTGTCCAGAATGACACCTAAATCTTTAATTGCAAAAACACGATGAACAACTTTACCATCTATAGGATATGTATGCATATATTTAAGGGGCTGTTTCAGGCGCGGAAAACTAATAACATATTTCATAGCATTAACTAACATTCAAGGACATCTGCTTTTTCAAGCATTATGGATAAAGTTTCTCGAGGCTCATGTTCAAACGTACACAACAAATGATATCTCATCCGAGGTAATAAGGCGCCATCAACTAGCAAACAAAACCTTTTTTAAAACCATTCGACCTGTGCCCACCTATGGTTCCGATACTTGGTACATGAACCAAAGTATATGAACAACAACTGTCAGACTTCGAACTTCACAACTCGAACTATACTTATACTGCTGAAGAAATGAAACAAGATACGTGGAGAATGAGACACAACCACAAATTGAGAGCACTGTATAATGAACCAGATTTGGTCAAGTTCATAAAAATTAAACGTTTGCGCTTGGCAGGACATTGTTAAAGGATCAATGAAGACCGGAAATTCAAAAGCTGTAGGACACAGAACTCAGGGCAGCTAACGAAAGCTTAACTTGGGACGTCGGGTCTCTAAGTATAGTCAACTGGAGAGCAGAATTTTGTTATATCAGGAATAACAATGATTAAAATGCCCATTATTCTATACGATATGTTTACCTTTTCTCTTTTTTTAAACGTAAGTAGGTAGTACGATACGGCCTGCACTCACTTTTTCCATTCAACTCTGGGATGTGTTCTGGGTTCTATGATTCATAATTCCTGCATAGGTTACTTCGTTTCTTCTTTTCGACGATAGATTCGATTGGACTAGCTTTCAGAAACTCGCTTTAAGGTTAGTGCACCTTTAGGTAACCAGAAAAGTCCTTTATAAGCGGAACTCAGGTGAGCACCTTGGTGTAGTGGTAAGTGCTTTGGACTACTAAATGCACAATGCTGCCAGCTAACATTCCTTTTTACGGTGCTATCTTTTCGAATGTCTGACAAGCATTCAAAGAGTGGCATTTGTCACGAGTAGCTTCTCAACTCGCCGGCCGTTCGCAATTGGCAAAAAACTGTAGGTCCGTTCTATTCGTGCAAAAATATAACACGCATAAGCAAATGGTTTTGAGAAGTAGGCCATGGTTCACCCCGAACTGTAGCGCCACCAAGGTAAAGAAGAAAGAAGAAGAAGCTGAAGTCAGACGTGACTTGATTAACTGCTGAAGATGCCATCACGAAGCGCACGTTTTACTTGTAATATCTTCAACTGATAAAGAACACACATATTCGCAATACTTAACGAAAATCTATCTGCACGGATCTCCACAAAAAGAAAATGAGTAAGAAGAAATCCTAATTAAAAAGCCCATCCACTGATTGATTTCTTCTTTGGCAGAGCAAACACTATACCATCTCAAGTATCTGTAAATACGCTTTAAAATAATTGCACTCACGTTGGAAGCGCCACTCACATCGATTTTCCAATTCACTGTACCAATGAATTTCATAAAAGGCACAGTACCCGAGGATACTCCTTACAATCGAAAGGATTCCTGCATGTGCCAGCGATTGTGCACGATATCCTATTTGCTCAGCTATACACGTTACCCCCCTACTGGATGAGATGTACTATCGCACCACATACAGCGAGTGGTGTGTGCATAGTGAGACACCATTCACTTGTACTTAAACTTTTCACTATACAAGTAGAAGAGGAAGCTCACAGTACACACTCGCAGTAGATTCATCCAATCTTTTCAGTACATCTTCACAAATTGATGCAATCGTTTTGAATGCACAACCATACTCGTCCTGGGTATTTCTGGGGAGGAAAAAATAAAATAAGGATCTATCGTCGTAACCTCAAAAATGCATGTGCAGTAGAACGAGTACATCGAAGACATGACTCGGTATAGTTAGAGAATGAAATACGATCAACGAGAGTTGATTTACCGCACAATCATGGTTTCAGTATCCAGGACAAGTTGCCTAGGATTGTTTTTTTGTTTTTGTCCTTTTATGTAATGAAGGAAGTATGTGTGCGTTACTCAAATATTATGGAATTGAGTATGCGAATGTACACAAAGTATAAATTAACATGTCACAGGAAGACAGGACTAAAGAATATACGAAATTAGGTATAAGAGGAACCAGGCATTTTTTTCCGGGACTAATATGTCCAAACTGATTTCGAATGCAACCAACCGAGCAACAGAATAAAATTCCGAGAAACTTTACTGTTATCATGCACTTGTACATATGTATTTCTAAGGATGAAACTGCATCCTGAAAATTGTTAACTTATTGCATTTTGTTCAGGTAAAATACAGGATACGAAGGATGAGTAAAAATGAAGAATGCTTCGAGGCTTCGACAAGGAGAAGACAGTGGCAACTTTCGAGGAAAGGATTTTCTGCTTTGATCCGATTTTGAACTTAAGACGTATGGCGTGTCATCTGTGTGGCATTTTCTAATTTTTTGGATGTAAATTAAATAGCTATAAGTCATCGGGTCAAGTACAAGTCGTACTTGCGCAATAAGTGGTCCGTACTATCCGTTATTTTTACATATACATACATATACGTAACAGATTTACGAGTATGTTGATAGATTTATGGACACAAATGTAAGCAACTTGATACAATTACCTATCTGATACCCCTTCTCTTCTGCCCGGAAGATTAATTAAACATCCACACAAAACAACAAATAAGGAATACAAGAAAACTTTGGAATCTAACTCTCTTCCTGTGACTGTACACAAATTCAATTTTTCGCAACGAAGGAAAGGAGAGACACCTATATTGTAAGAATAGAAAACCATCAAGATTTCTTTATCTTGATTAAAATCAGTGGTTTAAGTGGTTTGAGTATGAGCTCAATGCTGATTTTTGTGGCATATTTCTGGGATCTACCATTCAATTTTTCAATGTCTTACACGCACAAATTTCCCTATAAAATCCCTATAAAATCATAAGTCTAAGCTCAATGGTTGTATAACGCTACCCGAAGCGAATTTATGTGTCATATTTCTAGAACCAATCATTCAATTTTTACTCTCGCACATACAAATTTCCCTTTACGTCATTTCAGGATATGTAAACAGTTGGGTAGCTGAAATTAAAAAAAAATTAATAAAAAAAAAAACTGTCGAAAACAGGGCAGTCCTGATAATTTTGGTTCCATCTATACTTTATTCTCAATGTATGTGATTTTATTCAGATTTTTCTGAGCGATATTTTCGAAGATAAAGCCTGGGACAGCAATTTGTTAACGTTTCGTGAAAAAGTATTAAGAAAAAAGTAACACAAAAAATGTTTTCATACATATTTAAATTCGTACACTAACGAGCTTTCGTTTGACACCCCACACGATGACCCCCAAAACTAGCCCACCAAAGTCGAAATTCAGCTTTTTAAGTTCTGATCTGTGTTTAGGATACTAATTGTTACAACTGTTCCAAATTTTAATAGTCTACGTCAAATATGTAATCTCTGAGAAAAAGGCCTGTGACAGACAGACACCGAACTGATTCTGTTTTTGGGTACGGAACACTAAAAATGCACATTTTTTATGTCAAAAACTGTGTCTTCAAATTTGATAAAATTTAATCGGCTCTGAAGTCTTACCATTTGCTCTACTATTTGTAAAATACAAAATTTAAAAAAAAAAAAAACACATGCTGGTATGTTGGTCATGGATCCATCTTTAATTACGGCCCAAGATTAAATAATAAGTGAAGCTTAAAAACCTATAATTTTGAGTATCACTTCGCCAGCGTTTATTGAAATATTTAAAACCTCATGCCATGTCAAACCCTGAAACTAGATTTATTTAGAAGCTGAAATAACCTTTTTTTCCAACCAAAAGCAGTCCTAAATAAGAAGAATTCTTAGCAAAAAAAAAAAACAAAGTAAGCAAAAAGCAGGAATAGAACTGGCCTGAGACAGCTTCCTTGAGGAACTCCAGGGAAATAAATAAATAATCCAATTTGAAGTCAATGGGTCTTATATATAAAAAAAACTAACGTAACCTCTTGTTTTTTATCCATCCAATCGTGTGCTCTCATCAATTAAATTAAGTCGAGGTCCTTGTTTTGGAATCTGACCAGAAAGTTATTCGTGAAATATGATGGAACATTACCCAAAACTATGACCAGGTAGTATACGAATATCATAATATATCTCTAACTTGTCACCATTTATCTACAATTTGAAAGTCTAACCTCTATAACAGAAACGTAGCATGACTTAAGATGGCGTTGCAGTCCTTAGATATTTTGAGTTTTTTCTGTTGGTCAAAAGGTTCACTTTTTTTGAACAATAAGCACAGCAAATCGTATAAAAGTTAAAAAAATAGTCCACCTGTCTGCCTTTCAAATCCTTGTTGTCATAGAAATAGACATTATCCTTGCAGTATGTCATTAATCACGACGTGCATAATTATTGCGGTATACATTCAGTTTCTATATATTTTCTCCATTTTGCAAAACGAACCAAAAATTGCCCATGGCCATACTAGTTTTGATCCCACTGCGTATATTTGAAACCACCACTAACAACAACATTTTAATTGCAACCGAAGATACTGCTATCGGCTACGAAAGAGGGCTCATCATTCGACTGCAATAGTTTTGCCAGTATTTCTATACATGTCAAAAACCTTAACAAAAATCAAAACCAATAATACTCGTTCGTAGTCGTATAATACAATATCTTCTGAGGAAATTGCCTATCGACGGGAGTCCTTAGGTATAGAAAATTCAGGTCCTTTTGGTTATTTTGAAAACATTGAAAATAATAGCAAATTGAAATTGCTTTATCCTTCGACCAGATGTTACCGATTCTTTTGATCCTTTGTGCGTGTGTAGACAAATCTTTTTTTTTTCCACTTTTGACACTTTTTCCAATTGAAAATAGTCCTATGGTATACGATTACATAGAGAGAGTGCAAAAAAAGGATCCTTTCAAAGATAATAAAATACATGTTTGGGTAATTTCGACACGCTAAGCTGAATCGAATGTCAAAAAATAGCACAAATGAAAGGTATCCTTAAATCAGGGATCAAAGTTTATTATTGTGTGGTAGGTACTCCATATACTCAAAAGCGTTGTGATTGTATTAGATCCCAGGATTATCCACGAGATATCGAGTGGCTTCTGTAGACTCTTATTTCAGGAATCTCTGACAAAGCAAACGAAAATGAAATTCTCCGCCAAATTTAAGCGTGATATTCAATAATAACTCATATCCTTGCACATAAATATTCGTATGTATAAAATTTTATGCACACATTCGCATTGTTCGGTTCCCAGAAAAATATATATTTATTTTTTTTTTGTAATCCCTGTCATTCTTCCTGCGGTCTGCACGTAACAATATCAAACATTAATTATTAATTAGGATGGAATGGAACCTACTCCTACGTCACAGCAGCGGATGCGGATTAGTGTCCTTTCTCGATGAACGAGTATTATGCCCGACAATAGTGGAAGCTGTTCAATGACCTATGCCTGATCCGATTATAAACGAGAAGAAGATGTTTCTCGCATGGATGTGCTCGTAACTCTACAACATTATCGCGCAGACAGGGTTTTTTTTTAATATTTTATGAACGAAATCGCAAAGTTTTCATCCGAAATAACGTTTTTTGTTAGGGATGACTGTGCTCCCTGGTGCCCTCGTGGTAGTTAAAACCTAAAACCGTCAGAGGTTTCGACTTTTTGTTTTTGCTTTTTTTGGTGAATGTCACATAAATGTTTTGTGGACATGTGGGCAAAGTTCTAGGAGCTTGTCATTTCATTATGCGCGAAAGCGGATGTTCTATGCTTTTTACTGCTCCTTAGAATCCTGAGAATAGGGCTCATCGTCATCAATAATGTAATAAGTGGTTGTAATTTGGGGTTTGAGATTTATTTAATTCGCATTCAATTAAAAAGATAATTACCTACTTGATTTTATTTTACTATATCGAGTCAAAAATATTGAGTGGATTTCAAAAATGTATTACTTTGCAATGAAGCAATATTTTGGAACAATTTTTTTTTCGAAAAATGGTACACTGGACGATCCTACGACACAACTCCTCTGTTGTGAGGACACAACGTGAATTTCGCGGTCATTTTAATGTGTGTAAAGTGCCGCGTCTTTTTTTTTATAATTTACACACGCTAAGGGGAATATGTATACCCAAATAATTGTAACAAATATTTAAGCTCTAAAATAAAAATCTAATCTAATCTAATCTAAATCTCAATACCCAAATAATGTTTACACACAGCGCGAGCACATGAAGAACAAGAACGAGAGACAGACAGATCGGCGTAGTGATAGGAAACTCAGATGTTAGGTTTCAACCATCTCTATGTATGGGTGGAGTCCAGGATAACTAGAGAGTTTTGTGTATTTATTGAAAGTTTTGCCCTTGCTTATGATTCACAAAAGTTGTTTCCAGATGTTTCCTATGATTGTTTTGTGCGATCAATTTCTTCAGTCATACCATCCTACTGCCAATCTTATGCCTTCAGGTTTTGACATTAACTTCTGAAACTGATCAACTTATTTTTATTTCATGAGAAATAAATGTTTCGGAGACATCTGGATTTGAAACGTGAACCTTCAGCGTGAAAAGCAACGACGACCACCACTATGCCACAGCCACCCATTACAGATGACATCGTGCGATTTGTTGCCCGTGCAAACTGGAAGACCGGCGTTGGGACGTTCTTGAGATTATATAAGCCGCGTACAGGTATCTGTTGACAACTTCAGGGTTGTGCCACTTTATTTAGCATTTTTGGGCAGCATCCTCTTTTTTTGCCTTTTATTTTTACTTCTTTCTCTCCGTCTTCTTCTCAGTACCATGACTATGCAACAAGATACTTTTTTCCAAGTTCACTGTTTGGCTTATAGCGTCGCGTCGTCTGGGGTGAAATTGCTTGTTTTTTTTAACTCCAGTCTTGTATTCCAGTTGCCCATCTACTGCAGATGAAGAATGTATGGTAGGCATCATCTTCAAAGGAGGCCCCATATTGACAGGGCGCACTTCTTTATTACCCATTGTACGCAAAGTATCCCGCTCGCTTGAAAGGTTTTACTTTCAAGAAATTAAGAGCGCCAGCTTATAGACACGGTCTTAGTGTGGCTTTCGTAGTCCTCACCATATGCCACTCCAACCCTTCCCTCAACTGCCATAATGTTTTTTTTTTTTACAGACTCGACCAATCAACCACCTTTAAGATGAAACATTATCGTTGTAGATGATGATTACAGAGCTGGGTAGATTTCTCTGAACTGATGACCATCTAGTTCGACTTTGCTCGTTGGTGCACTTCCTGGACCAGCGTTGCCAGAAATTCGTTTTCACTGCTGTCATTATTCGTTAACGGTTAAGAAAACATTTATCGGTAACCAGCTTCAGAAATTGGATGGAGGGGAGCACCAATAAGAAAGTGCCTGGAGTAAATGCTTCAGGGTCGTGTAGGTCGGATAAGAGTGGTGTTAAGCTTCGACCAGACGATATGCAAAAGTCGCATATACATATATGCGAGTCTGACGAAATTTTCGCGTCATCATATGCGATTAATGCCTGCATATCGTCTGAACATCTATTTAGGACAGTCCGCATATGCTCGCAAAGCTTATGCAGACAATATGCGACACTCAGTGACAGTTATTGCGAAGATAATTATTATATGTAGTTGTGTAAGCAATAAACCCACAGGCTACCTAGCGGTGCACGAAAAGGGTACGTGTCGCCATAAAATACGCAGTTTCGTAAATCACGAAATAGTATTCACTGAAATACGGAAGAGGTATTGCAAAGATCGAAAATTGTCGCAGTGGCCAAGAAGCGCAGCGATCTGACGTGGGAATCCTTAATCGCATGTTCGTGTTTCCTTTTTGAATCCGCGTGCTTACTAAACTAAGTAAATGATCAAGTTGATCGGTCGACATGTGATCGAAACTGTATAATTCTGGTCCATCACCACGCAGTTCTAGCAACAATTTTGCGCAAAAGCCTTCAGTCTCACGAAGTCGTACCCAATCTTTTGGCCATACACGAATCCTTTGCCCTTGCTGCAGACTCGCTTCTTCGTGGCTTCCATCATCGTCAATTGCAGCCCACTTTCTTTTTGACGTTTTTAATACATATTCATATGTAGATCTGTTTGGTTACTTTTCCTGGAGAATTTGGTCAAACCTGTCAAATAGTAAATAATTTGAAAAGTGAGGGAAATTCCTCACAGAGTGGAAAAATTGCACAAAAGTAACATTTGGCTCTCTTTTTGTGATTCGTTGTGATATTTTTTGGTTAACAAATACCAATTCATGTAATTTTATGAAATTGTGCGTAATATTGCTAAAAATCACAAGTTACCAAACAGACCTCATATTTCCGCACTTTAAATTGTCATAAACCACCAACAAAATACAGAAAATACAGAATGTCAAAAGATTGATAATGTTCGCAAATCCGCATATGATTGAAAATATGTGACCAGCAAATTGTGTCGCATATCGTGTGAACACCTCGCATATATGCCACAACATTTGCAACCCCATTTGCGAAGATATCATATGCGAACACCATGTTCGCAAATGCATTTGCGAGTTTTGAGACAAAAGTCGCATATCGTGCGAGCACGTCTATATGCGAGTTTGCGAGCAATGCCTACTTTATAGAATTTGCGAGTTTTTTTCTTGACGTCAGCACTCGCATATGTGTATACGCTTTTGCATATCGTTTGCTTGTTTGCTTAAGAGCTTGCGAATTCATATACACTTCGGATATTAATCTTTTAGCTGATAAAAAGTTGTTCGGCGAAAACAGGTAGGAAATGTTGGTCAACTGCTTGGAATTTTTTACAGTTGAATTGAATTACCGTTTATAATAAACTTTTTCCAAATACATAGAACAATAGACACAAAGAGTTGTGGATAAAGAGGTTGTGAATGCTCAGAGTGAATTGATGGACAATTATATAGAATTATAGAATGAGACAGAAGCGGGTCTCGCTTTCCCGCTGGGTATTGTGAAACAGACATTTGTGTCAAATTCCCTCACAAAGTTTCCAATCTGGTCCGGACAATAGCGTTACCGATTTTATAAAAAGGCGAGAAATTCCGAACTGTAAAATGTGGGTCAAATTGATAAACTCGAAGGATAATCCAGTTTTTACAGTCGAATATTGAAGTCCGATTTTTAACTGATTTGAATGATAAACTTGGGTTAAGCATTTAGTCCTTTGTACTTACGATTAACCTTTATTCTGGTAAGGAAGTAGACTAAAAAGCAAAAACTAGCCAGCCACAGATATTCAAATCCCAACCTCATAATCGAGATGACTCAGCCTACATTTAAAAGTCCAATTGGCTTGACCTACTGAACTAAATGGACGAGATTGGATGTCTCGACCTGAGAGACATTCGATAAGTCCGTAATAAGATACTAAATAATAAAAGCTAATGTAGAATAAATCTCGGCTCGAATCTCATTTGGACTTAATCTCCGTGTTGGGTCCCCTGCTATGGAATTTCCATAGTGAAACATAATTTCATTCACCCATTTAAGTGTTGGCAAATCCATCTTCATTTGGAGCCCTTGAACAAATGGATACATCTAACGAGCCGACCAACTTCGAACATTAATTCATTTCAATCCGAGTGACTTTTTTCTCCCAATTCAAAAAAATAGAAATTAACATATGGTTCTCCAATAATTTACTAGTTCACATACAAAAAATGAAAATGTACAAAAAAAAAACACAACATCACGAACAAAATAGAAAAATGCTCGTAAATCCTGAAATCTTTTAAGAGGAAATCTTCTTTTTTTTTTGTATTTTGTTTTTTTTAAAAGACATCATCCCAACAAATATGTTAAAAACAAAATGAATCCATAAATCACCGAGAATAGACCGCTATATTGCCGCCACCGTAATCCCACAACCGAATTGCGAAATATTTCCACTTAATTCAAATGCGTGAACTCTGCTCCCATTCACCATAAGAAAAAAAAAAAAAAACCAAACTAATGGGTATCTTAAAATTCCACACCACTTGACACATAATGCTCCATCCCCCCCAAAGCGTTAATGAGCTCCAATACAAGAATCGCGCTTCTGCCTTTCGAAAATAATAAACAAATAGAAGCTTAATAGTTTTCAAAAATCCACTGCAACACTAATTAAGATTCGAATTTTATGACTCAGTCAACAAATGACATTAATGGAATCGGGAATCTCGTCTGCGTGATACTTTAGTCACTTAGGGGCAGCGATTTAGGGCGCAACTGCACGCACACAGTATTTTTAGGGCGATGCGGCGAAAGCCTCTTCAAGTCACAATGTCAACTGCGAGCACCTTTGTAGATGAAAATTTGTCATCGGACGTGGCCCTTTGTCCTAAACACCACACACCGGCAAACAGTGACATTCCTCTGTAATAGCCACCATTCCCCATTCCAGGGAATTCAATTCAATCCACGCCGTGAACACTCTTAAACGGGGGAAGGAGTCAATAAAAACCCGAAGGGTGTTTGCGTAGATGCACGAGTATTCGTATGCGTACCGCGAATGCACTCCCCAACACCAAACAATGGAATGTTCGCCCGTTCCTCCCGATGTCATTAAAGTGGTCCATCTAAAGAAGGGTCACATTCCGGACCATTGTTAGTTGGGAAGTACCTCGTTACCTACGGAGTGCGGTGCGTTACACAGCTAAACTTGGGGCCGACCTGAAACCTGGACAAAACCTTTGGCGCGTCTAATTATAAGATGAACGGTAGCGATGGCGTTGTGACGTTGTGCAAGATTGATAAAAACATAAAAGCACGTTCGCTCATTTAACATCGAGCGGAGATGTGTGTGTTTTGTGTCCCCAAACTTTTTATCGGTCACACCAAAAATAGAATCACTTAAGATTCCTGATTGCAGTCGTCTGTAGCTGTACGCTGTACCATGTCGATCCGTTGGTAGGTATGTGCAAGTTTCAAAAAAAAAAAAAAACATGGAATTGGGATTCGAAGTGAGTTAAGATTAATTGTTGTGCGCGCTGCCTTTTGTTACATTATCGCTTCCCATCTCGCAACGAACATAATTCTCCGGAGTTATACAAAGCATTTTTGTTTTTTTTTTTTTTTTAAAAAGGTTAAATGACTGGAAGATGCAGACAGAAGCGTTAGCCCAAGATTCCGTGGAAGACCGATATCATTTCGATAAGGCTACAAAAGATATCGAAACATAGTCGGGCTTTGTGCGCTATGCCTATGACCCTTCGCAATAATTGTGCTTCTTTAAAAGCTTGTATGTCGGTGGTCGTCGCGTCACGCCAGCCGTCCGGTCGGTCGGTCAATGGGAACAATAGTGGGTGATCCAGCAAATTGCTGTTATGGTTTTGAATAATACTCGTCTAGATACAAAGAGTGATTAATGATCGGAAATAATGGAAATTGATCGAAAACCAAAACGGATCGGATTAAAGTGACGTAATTATCGCATTAGAATGGGAACACAATTGCGGGGCGAATTCCATTGAATAGAAAGTGAGTTAGATTTATTAGGTGAACGGAAGATTCAAATTTAGATTCAGATTGCTCATTATACTTCCATAAAACCTATTAGCTTATCTGCGGACAAGATAATAGCTTTGGACACGATTGGCAAAAGTCAGTACTAAATTCGGGTTATTCATCGAATTAGTCAGTCTTTAGAGCGTATTTCAAGGCTCGCGAGCTACTATGAGGATTTTCTTTGAAAAAAAAAGAAGAAGGGAACCTAATTAAACACATTTTTGTAAAAACCACTTCTGGATGCTCATGGCTATCTATCAGACTTAACGAACGTACCGATAATATACCATGTTGCCAGACGAGCAACTGATAAAAGAATTAAATAAAGGCCAAACCAGGCCCTGCCATGTGATTTTTGATCTATCGATTATGCGTTAAATTAACGTTTGAGCGATGGAATAGGGATCGCATGGCAGGGCCTGGTCCTTAGACTTTTAGATGTAAGTTAGTTTGATTTAGTTTTATTTAGTATAAGTTAGATTTAAGTTCTTAATTATAAATTTTATAAAAAAAAAATATAATACATTGAAAGAGGTTTTTTAAAAATTTTCCTAAAATTAAAACTAAAAATTAATATTTAAAAAAAAAAACAAATGACGTAGATATAATAAATTACATATATAAGTAATTCACATACACAAAAAAAAAATAATATGAGTATTGAGTGTCACTAAGGCCATAAGCTTTAAAAGAATAAAAAAAAAATATAGTTTTTAAGTTTATTTAGACTAAAAAAATGTAATACTGTTTAAATAAAATAAATAAACACTTGAAAAAATAAAATTGTAATAACCACGAATAGCTCGAAGAATTTTTCTACTAACCCAGTTTAAATTTTAGTTAACTGATTTCAAGATAACCTAAAGAATAAAAGATTTCAAATGAAGTTGTTGCCATAGGAAGTCAGTTCAATGTGGAGTGTCACACGGTTCAAAGATGGGACCGATACTTTTTATCTTGGATATTAAACTTCCACGTTTGACAAAAGTATTGGCTTGGTGTATGCAGACGATACTGCGATTATTGTCCACCACATATCCCTTGAGTCGGCGACGATCACGATGCAACGCGACATAGGTTTGATTCTGAATTCATTAGAACTAGACCATGCAAGTCAAATAGGGGAGACTGGGGCTGGTTGTAACTATGACATTATAAGTATAACATTCCATCTATTGCCAAAGTAAAATTGTTGTTACTTCTTAGAGTGCTGGGGGGCATTTTTCAGAGAAATCCCATCACCCGAGCCGAAAATTCCCTTTTTTCCCCACATACCATCTCGTATTTCCCTTTTTATTTCCCACAGAAAAAAAATTAAACAAAATTTCCATTAAGTTTGTACTTAGTATTTTTAATTTGTACATACATATTTCCAAAGCCAAATAACGTAGATAAATAGGTTTTATAATTAAAGAAAAAAAAAATGTCGCAGTATTATAGTCGGATAGAGTACAATTTAAAATTATATTAGCACGTAACAAAAAGTTTTGATAATTATAGTCGACTTTAGGTCCACAATATCGTTATCACCTCATGACGAAATTAAAGTCACATTAAGTATTTAAAGTGAGTTAGGATTATTTCATCTGTTATTTCAGTGAGAAAAAATTCGTAAAATTCATGTATCGCACACATTTTTACGAATTTATTTCACTTAAATGACAGATGTCATATCCATAAACCTTACTTCACGTTAAATATTTAAAATGAGGTTTCGGCTTTACGTGGACTAGGTATAATTATAATTATCTTGGTGTCCGATTTTAGTGGCGAAGTTGAAACAATGCGCATTTTGTACTAATTTGGAACACTTTTTTCACTTTAAATCACTAACAAAAGTTGTCTGTGTTTTTGACACATTTTCGGGACTTTTTTGAATATCGTCTCCAAAGAACTCAGTTAAGTGGAGAATGACAAACAAATTGTGTATGAAGTACGCTTTATTATTTGAGTAGTATCAAGGTTGAGTTCTTAATTGTAAAAAAAAACCGCAGCAATGCAGTTACTGCGTTCACAAATGTAGAAAAACTGCCTTACCATTGCAAACGTTCCGGCAGCACTTGTGTTTCGACTCTCGACTTGTTTTCATAAATGTCAAATTACCCCTTTTGTTGTGCAAATTTGCAGCTTATTTTATATTGCTAAATATATACAGATTTTGCTGCGGTAAATTAACAACAAAATGTTTACAATTATGAACTTACCCCAACATAACGATAATGCCAACGATCAAATCGATATCTTTCATTTGGAATAGCGGGAACCTGACCTAATAAATACCTATTATAAATGAATTTGCATTCAACATGATCAAACAGGTAAAAATTGGTTGAAATAACATATTTCAAATAATATTTTACTTTTGTGTAGTGTTATTAAAACATTGTGTTGGGGAAAACAGAAAAAAGAAGAGAAATTAAGGCCTCAAACGCGTTACTTTAAAGCGAGTTTCATTATTTTTATCTTCACGAACTGGAATAAGTGAATAAAAACTATTAATGGTTTGGAATTTTCTTGCTTATACCCATTCTTGGTTTAAATTTTATAAATAAAACAAATTCCCACACAACCAAAAAATTCCCGCAAAATCATAGGGTTTCCCCTCGATCCCTTTTGAGGTCCAAATTCCCACAAAAAGGGATTTTTCCCACGATCCCCCAGCACTGCTTCTTACCCCGGGTACTGTTACAACCAACCCCTAGGTCGGGGCTTAAAGTAAAACTCGCCAAAATTGAAATGATTCAAACAATGGTATTGTTCCACTTTGAATCATTTCAGTTTCTAAATGGCGTTTTAGAGGTAAGATATGCATCTTCGGAATGATTTTTTTTTATTTGAATAGTATGCAATATTTAAGGAGTGAGGACGAATTTACCAAAAAGTGTTACAACCAGCCCCAGTCTCCCCTACGAAAACTGTGTGCGCCCGAGAGAATGTATACAGAAGATCCAGGTAATCGACGATGTAAATATGTAGGGATGGACAAATTCAAAGGATGCTGGACTGGAGCAGATGTTCATAGTTTGATGTAATGACGCAAGTATACTTCGCACTTGTGGATAATGTATAAAAACTTTGTTTACTATAAAATCGGACATTTCATGTTCGGTCTAGTCTTGCTCTCCTCAAGGTTTTGTTTAGAATTTTTAAATATCGTTTTCGACTATACGAGAAGGATTACTTTCCAATTTTTGCATATTTCATAAGAAGTAAGTTTCTGCTCGGACAGGTCATGAGTCATCGATTGAACCAAGTGATAATCAAAAGAAGCAACGTCTGGAGAATGGGGCGGGTGGGGTATTACTTTGATTTAAGCGATTCCAAGAATATTTTCACCGATTTTGCGACATACGGACGAGCATTGTTGTGCTGCAAAATCACTTTGTCGTGTCTTTCGAAGTATTCCGGCCTTCAATGCACGGCTCAATCGCATTAATTGCAGAAGGTAGCTAGCTCCAGTGATGGTTTCATTCGGTTTGAGTAGCTAAAAGTAGACCACACCCTTCTGATCCGACCGAATACATAGCATGAGCTTGGATCCACGGATATCTGGGATTGTCACCTTTCATCGCTACTGACAATTCGATGCAGAAACCCTTCCTATTCTGCCGTTGAAGTAGCTGTTCACAGGTGAAAAAAACGCCTTTCGACGTCAATTGGTTTCAATTCGCATTGGATCCGATTTCCTTGCTTTTGGATCATTCCCAAGGCTTTAGAGCATTTTTCTACCATTGATAAGTCAACTCCTAATGACTCAGATAATTCTTGAATTGCTCGACACGGATCTTTGTCGAGTAATTTATCCAAATCTTTTTCCGCTGCCCAGGTCGTTGCTTGTCTTGCAGGTCAAAATCTTTCACTAAATTACGATGACTTTCGACAGCACATTTTTCCATGTTAATGTAATGATCAAGGTTCGGATTTTGTCGACCAAAAAAGGCAAAAAAGGCAAAAAAGGCAAAAAAATACCACAGAAAAAGGCAAAAAGGCATTTAATAATAAAGGTTTTTATGCATTATTATTATACCTATTATTATAAGGTAAAAAAGGGCAAAAAAAAAGGCAAAGTCAACAAAATCCGTTCCCTGGTAATGATTAAGACTTCCCGCAGAAACAATTTTTCCGGAACAAGGTAAACCATATTCGATCGAAAGTACGTGCGCCATCTCTGGTTAAACGCTATGAATTAATTCCAATTCCAATAATATCAATTTTCGAAGAATAAAATGTTTCTATCAATTTATCAAATGTGACACCATCAAAAAACACAACTTGAACCCGTTTAAGTTTGCGGACATTATGCATCAAATCATAAAGCAATCTCTTTATTTAAGAGTGTCTTTTTTGTCAGCTCTGTGCTCTGTTGAACTTCTCTCCTTTTTTTCTTCATAAACCTTTGATGCGCACATTGGAATTCACGCCTAAGCACTTTGAACAGTGAACTTTAACCTAAAGGCTATAAATAAGACGAATCTCCGACATTTGCATTTGGAATAGCGCTGTATATCCCGAAAATAGAGGTGACTAAAACTCAGAGCACAAAATCGCGGAAAACACAGAAAATTAAGAGCAAAACTGAATCATCATGGTCTGCTGTCTATAGGCAGTCCCAGCTCCCAACCTATAGATATTCGTTTTGTCTTCCAACTGCAGTGCACTAATTAATCAGCCCATACACTTAAGTGATGCTCTAATTTAAGACGAATGCCCATCTAAACGACGCGGCGCGACGCGGCGGCCTGCTAATACGACCGGCAAGTTTTAGTGTGCGGCGCGGGTTGCTATTTTCAGATCCATGAACATCTGAGGACGTACCTACCTACAGCCAACAGGGAAAGAATATCGGAGTATCTAGATGTGCTCTCCGCATATTTTACGAGTATGTGCGGTAGTCAGCGTTAATTGCCATTATGCATTTGCCAACCATGTACTCTACATTAGCAACGTGTTTGAAATGTTGCCTCCTTGCTTCACTCTACGGGCAGAGTCATCCTTCAGCCGTGTCGAATATGATTCGGAATGGACGCATATTGGTTTAAGTAGTTAACAGTTCATCATTCAGAATCGCAAATATGTAGTTTTGAAACTCATATTTAAACTCCTCATAGTGAGGTGCTAATGAGTGCATTTATCGTTGTTGTCCGAAGTTATTTGTATCTCAACGCGCCATGTGAATGAATGGCGGCTTATAAGAAGAAGCGTTTTTAACTACGTAAACAAATAAATTGTTTTCATGTTTACCATGAAAGAAAGAAGTTCAAAATAAAGGTCCTACCATGAACATTCCAATATGTGATTTTGTGTGATGAGTCATCATAAATCATGACCCAAGAACACTTTGTGGGAATAAACTGAAAAATTTAATTTGATATACATACATACGATCACTTAGATCATTTAGAGATCGGAAATACACGTAATTAGCGAGAATTCAATACTGAATGGATTCCTATATAAATGTTTCAGAAGAGTAAGCGAAAGATCTCATTATTTTAGAACTTTCTTTGAGCAACTTTCTTTCCATTCTGCTGCTGAGTTAAATGTCCTTTTCAACTGTTATCCCAGTTTGTACAAAAAATACATAATCTGCGATTAATCTTCGCACAAATATTTAAAAAACTAGATGCTGCATGATGCATGACGCATGACGTTCGAACTTTACTGACTTAGTTGGCGCTACAGCTCGAGGTGAACCGGGGCCTGCTTCTCGCATTTGTGTCTGCGTGTTATATTTTTGCACGAATGGAAGGGACCTATAGCTGTTTGCCGAATCTGAACGGCGAGTTGAGAAGCTCAATCGTGACAAATGAACGCTTTTTACTAAAACTCGAATTGTGACAAAGATCACATCACAACAACCTACAAAGGTCGGTGCATCGACTGGTCGTGTATTTCCTCCAAAAGTATCATTCAAAGTGTTTTAACTGCAACTGCTTAACTTCCGGACAAATTGATTGGACGGAATTAACAAACTTTTACCATGCCATTAGATTGCGAAAAAATCTATATCAAAACAAGTATAGGTGAAAAACCTGAACCCTGTGGTGCACCACTAAATGTTAAAAAAGGCTGGTCGGCCCACTATTTGTTGTATTAATATTTAATTTATTTTCTATCAAATATTGGAAAAAGTTCGACTCTTAGGCCGGTAGTTATCAAGCGCTCATAAATCGCTTTTAAAGTTAAGAGGCTCTTAAGTTTAAATTCTTGGTTGGTATTCACCGAGCAGTAATAGGTTTCTTCGACTATGAGAAAATCGATTATCGGATTTCCGAATGCGCTTTTTTTCGAGCATGTCAGTGGCAGATGGAAATGTAAATATGGAAATATGATGCAACACAGTTTTAGATGGTGCAATTGATGTTGGTGAATACAATTTTTTTGACAAATTTTTCAGGAATTAAATAGTGAAATAAAGAACATGGTCATGGAACATGGTGTGGGCACCGTAGCACAAGTGGTAAGTGCGTCGGACTACTGAGCCAGCGGTCTTGAATTCGAATCCCGCCGCAAACACCTAAAAAAAGTTTTTCACAGTGCCCACCTCTTTCGAATGTCTGACAAGCATCAAAGAGTATCATTTTTCACGATTGAGCTTCTCAACTCGCCGTTCGGAGTCGGCAAACAACTATAGGTCCCTTCCATTCGTGCAAAAATATAACACGCACACACAAATGGTTGCGAGAAGCAGGCCCAGGTTCACCTCGAGCTTTAGCGCCAACTAAGTAAGTAAGTAAGTAAAGAACATGGTCACTAAATTTACTAAAAACTAACTGAAGTCACTAAAAATCAACAGAAAAAATTTAAATTTGAAATTACAGCTGGTTTCGAATTATTTCGAAGTAATCTAAGATATTAGCAGAGACAATAATAATTATCTCTTTCCCTCATAAGTCTTATGAGTGCTCATAAATACGCACTAATAGTGGTTGGTGAATAGGTTGCTGAGGCTCTTAGTTTATGAGCGCTTGATAACTACCGGCCTTAGTAGCATGAAACAAAACAATAGTGCGAGTCGATGTCGCGCACTTGAGTTAGCAGAATTTTTCAACATCACACTGGGATTTGTTGGGATGTTTTACCAAAGCTGTTGGAGCCAGAAGCTTGAAAAGTCTTCGGACGTCTTTTACAACGTTCGGAGAGGGTTCATTTACATCAAGAAAGAATGCCCCCAAAAGTTGGTTGTGCCCTAATGGATCTCTTTATTTTCCAAAATTGGAGGCTGTGTCTGGTATTTATTCCAAATAAGGTCGATGCTGGAACCTCTTGCGCTCCTTCATCGAGCAAGTGATGCTAATCCATAGTTTTGATCTTTCAGAGAAATTCATGTGTGTTGGGCTATGTGTTGCCAATTGGGCTACAAACAATTCTTTTCGGCGACAGAAAAATCAAGATTTTGATTTGTCAAATTTTGGGCTATTTCTATTTCAAAAAGGCGATTTTTGGGCTCCCTGACTCATAATCTCCAGAATACCTGGCAGCCGTGCCTGCCATAGTTGTTATTTCATAATAGTGTTTGAAACATACCTAGAACACGTCTTCTCGTGCTGTTTTGATGGTTAATAGGTATTTTGAAGCTGGTGTCGTCATAGTTTTTTAAGCATTGCGTCAGCTATAAAATTTGTTTTATTGTTAGCACCTTTCAAGAATTAGCCCCGGATGTGCCTGTTGGGTGTCTTCCTTGAATCTTCCTTAGAATGGTATCTTGAAGTCTTTGTAGCTTGTTCATCATCACCTCTTGGTTCTGGAGGGGTTCAATACAAGTTCGCAGTCGTGATACTACTCAACAGCTTTATCAGACTCAACTAGCATTATTCTCGTAGCAGTATCAAGACACTTGTGTTGGATGATTAAAGGCGCCGACCCATAGACTGCGTTGGCGCGATACTGCCTCAATTTTAATGGGCAGCTCGATAGAATATGCGCATTCTTATGGAAGGTGGCCCATAACCAACGAATATATGAACGTCGATGCGTTGAGTGTTCACATATTCATGAATTGAAGTTCACACATTCATACATTATAGTTCATGCATTCACAAATTGAGAGTAAGCACTTTGATTGGTAAAAGCATGAGAAACACTTTCAGCAAAATAGCAAAATATCATCAGCTGTCGTCTCTCGCAACGAATTCTATGGGACGGCTCTCTGCGGTAAACGTTAACGCCAACGTCAACGTCAACGTTCAACGCAACGACGTCGACAAAGTCTATGGGAGGGGCCTTAAGGCCATGTCGACTGCAAATGCAAAAGGGCTGTTATTTTTGAAGATGCAAAACAGCTCGTTAGTAGTATAAATTCGCCGATTCTGGGACAGAGGGATTAGGGATTGTTTTTTCTTATCGCAAATGTCAATCAAAAAGTGTGTTGACCGCAGCATGTGTGCTTATCTTGAGTGTTTGTGGTTGGTGTACCTGTCAGAAGGGGGGGTTGAGTGTTGATGTACGGGGGTCGGGGGTACATGTGCATGGTTCAAAATTAAAAAATTCCACTTAATGTTTGTGGTTAGTGTGCTTATTCCGAAAATAATTCTTATCAACTTCAAACACTATTTTTGGCGAGCAGACATGTGAATGAACTCAAGTTGCATAATCTATGACGAACAAAACAAAATGACCTGAATGTTTGTGGTAAGCGCGCGTTTGATTACGAGGTAAGCGAATGTTTGCGGTTAGCACGCCTGTCAATCAAAAAATTATGCTCGAGACGTGTAAATGTTGTGGTTACAACTGTAAAAATTATGGTTGGCTACCAGTCGAGTGAATGAGTTTAAAAAATATTGATAACAGATATGAAATACTCAGCTGAAGGTTCACTATATAAAGACTGCATTCGTAAACATACAGTTTTCATTAGTCAAGCGGGTGAATTGTGTTTGTTTTTTCTTTCGCGAAATGAAGGGATTTATTTGTAATATTTGTGAGAAGGAATTTTCCTTAAATCATAATTTGAAGAGACATGTTTTAAGTGTACATTCAAGTAAATTGCGATGTGATATTTGTTGTAAAACTTTTAATAGAAGTGATGCCCTGTTACATCATAAAAGTAAATGTCATTATGTTCGTTCAAATGAAAACATTTCATCTTTGGATTTAAATAGTTCTAAAAAAAGTTCATCTGAAGATCAAGCAACTACTTCTTCAGTGAATTTCTCAGAGATTTCTAATACCAAAATATGTGTAGACTGTAAAATAGAAGTTTCAAAGGATAAATGGTCTTCACACATACGAACAAATTTACATAAACGTAATAGTGCAAGACCATGTGAAACATGTGAAGATCTAAAAGTAGTCAAAAGCTCCTTTAATAACCGCATTCAAACATTATTATACGTGAACAAAAAAGAAGAACTAATAGAACCTAAAACATTTTTAAAGCTTTCTGAAACTGTTATTTGTGAAAATTTAAAACATCTTCTTAATAAACATTCTTCATTTAAATTTAATATGGAACTCTTTGGTGAATATATGAAAATAAATAAAAGTGATGATGATGATGATATGGTAATATCAATAAAATCATTCCAATCAAAGATGTGTCTCGTACAGAATGAAGAAGAGATAAATATATTATATGATAAAATGTGTTCGATCATTCTTGGAAAAATGGAAGAGTTTCAAGAAAGAGACAGTGGGTGGACATTAATAAGAATCATCCATATAGAGATAAACATTAATGAATATCAACCAATTAAAGGTTCGCAATATATAGATCTCCCGTTGTATCTTAAACCAAAACATGCATGCATAAACGTGAAAAATAATGATGAATATTGTTTTAAATGGGCGGTAATCTCAGCAATAATACCATCAAATATTCACGCAGAAAGAACCTCATCCTACAGTATAAATGACATCACAGAAAAAACAATATCACTTAAAAATGGAGTGACACTATCGTTTGAAGATCTAGAATTTCCTTTCAAATTAAGCGATGTCCGAAAATTCGAACAATTGAATCCGAATATAAGTGTTAATGTTTTCGGTTACGAGGAGGAAAATAATATGATTGTCGGACCTTACTACAACACGCCTGAAGAAAAACCAGCTCATATAAATTTGTTATTATTACAAGATATGGAACGATTCCACTATGTTTGGATTAAGAATATTTCAAGGTAAGAAAATCTGATTTGTTTCCATACTTTTTATAACTTTTTTTTTTGCAGATTAATTACTACTCAAATAAGAACAAATGGCCACAGGACTTTTATATGTAATAGCTGTATTCAATATTTCGGTAACGAATATAATTTTAATAAACATAAGTTAGAATGTAAGAAAATTGTTACTAAGATGCCAGACCCTGAAAAGGCAATTGTAGAATATTATAATTATGAAAGACAGTTGGATGTACCATTTGTGGTATATGCAGATTTTGAATGCATTCTTAAAAGTGTAGACACTTGCATTCCAGAACCAAACATGCCATCTACTACTTTAGTTCAAGAACATGTTCCTTGCGCCTTTAGCTATTTTATAAATTGTTCATTTAACAGTTCATTGAATATGTTTCGACTTTATAAGGGCTTAGACGCAGCAGAAAAGTTTGTTAAAGTATTAATACAAGATGTGAAATATATAGAGGACAAATATTTATCTTTATACGAATCGATGAAACCTCTTACAAAAAATGAGATCATATTCCAGAAGGAAAGTAAAATTTGTCATATTTGTAACAAAACTTTAGATGAGGAACGTGTAGCAGATCATTGTCATTTGACAGGTAAATACAGAGGACCAGCTCATGCAAAATGTAATCTCAGATTTAAAATTGCAAAGTTTATTCCAGTATTTTTTCATAATTTTTCAGGATATGACAGTCATTTATTCATTAAACAATTTTCAAATATTCCCGGCAATATAAATGTGATTGCAGTAAATAAGGAAAGGTATATATCGCTAAGGAAGACTATTCCACTCTGGCCTTGTAATTCAATTGAGATTCGATTTTTAGATTCCTTTAAATTTATGGCATCTAGCTTAAATGCTTTGGCTAAGAACTTGTCAAGAGATGATTTTAAAATTGTTCGTTCATTCTTCAAGTCGGATGACGAGTTCAATTTAATGACTAAAAAGGGAGTTTTTCCCTATGAATACGTAAATTCGTGGGAGCGATTAAGTGAAAAAAGTCTCCCACCTCCCGATAAATTCTTTAGTTCAATTAGTAATTCTAGTTGTACTGAAGAAGAATATAATTTTGCCAAAACGGTATGGCAAACCTTTAAATGTGAAAGCCTTTTGGATTACTTAGAGTTATACTTGAAAACTGATGTCTTATTACTAGCAGATATATTTGAGAATTTTAGAAAAGTTTGCAGAAATATATATGGACTGGATCCTTGTCAGTATTATACATCACCTGGTTTATCATGGGATGCCATGTTAAAAGTAACGAACATAAGACTTGAACTACTTACTGACATAAATATGTTTACTTTTATACAAAGAGGTATAAGGGGTGGCCTTGTGCAATGTTGTTGCAGACACTCCAAGTCCAATAATAAATATATGAGTGATTTTAAAAGCGAAATGCCCTCTGAATACTTAACGTATTTAGATGCAAATAATTTATATGGTTGGGCAATGTCTCAAAGTCTACCCTATGGTAAATTTGAATGGATAGAAACTGATAAATTTGATGTTTTCAATATATCACCAGACTCGGAAATTGGTTACATTTTAGAAGTTGACTTGGAATATCCAGAACATCTTCATGATGTGCATAGTGATTTCCCATTTTGTGCAGAGAATAAAAAAAGCCCAAACGCAAAATTTAGTAAACTCATAGCAGACTTGTCAAATAAAACAAAGTATATCATACATTATAGAAACCTTCAACAGTGTGTTAAGCACGGAATGAAAATTTTAAAAATACATAGAATTTTGAGTTTTAAACAATCATGTTGGTTAAAACAATACATCGATTTAAATACACATCACCGTAAATTGGCTAAAAATGAATTTGAAAAGAATTTCTTTAAATTATTAAATAATGCTGTCTATGGTAAAACAATGGAAAATGTTGATAAACGTAAAGATATAAAGATAGTAACAAATTGGGAAAGTTGTGGAAAACGATTAGGTGCGCGAGCTTGGATAGCAAAACCAAACTTTCATAGTTCTACTCAATTTACAGACAACATGATTGCCATTCAAATGACGCGTGTTCATGTCATTTACAACAAACCGATTTATTTAGGTTTTACTGTACTCGATTTATCAAAGTGGAAAATGTACGATTTTCATTATGAATACATGAAGCCAAAGTATGGTGGTAATTTAACTTTAAATTATATGGATACTGATTCCTTTATATATTCTATTAAAACTGATGATTTCTATAAAGATATACTAGACGATATTGATACGAATTTCGACACATCAGATTATCCTTCTGATAATAGATATAATATTCCAAATAAAAATAAAAAGATAATCGGAATGATGAAAGATGAAATGAATGGAAAAGTTATTAGAGAATTTGTTGGTCTTCGATCTAAAATGTATTCAATCGATGTAGAAGATAATAAACAAATTAAAAAAGCTAAGGGTGTTAAGAAAACAGTACTAGATCTAAGATACATAATATATATACACAATGTATTAATAAACTAGCACTAAGCTATATTGATGATAAGAGATATATTATGGAAAATGGTGTTAATACACTTGCATGGGGTCATAATAGCATTTTAAAAGAATTAAAGATAATGAAAAAATAAAAAAGTAAAGCAATGTTTTGTTTTTTTCCCACGATTTCAATCAGCTTATCAAATATACAAAGAAACCACAAAGAAAAAAATTGTAAGTATTTTTATTGTGGTTTTTTTCCTTAAATAAAAGGAACATACACTCAGCTAAGTCTCGCATTCAAAATCGAAGAATACGCGAGCAGTGTAAGCATATAGTTTAAAATGAGTAACACGAATTTGGAAAAATGTTTTTCCACATGGTTGCATAGCACTTTTGGAGATTCAATAGTATCATGGATTCAAGGTGAGAGTTTGGATAGCAACATCATTAACCAGGAAGTCAGTTCAGACACTAGTCCACCAGATAGCATTGCAATATTGTCGAGAGATAATGACCCCCTCCTCAGTAGTTGTAATGCGAGTGTTAATACAGAAAACAATGAACTCAACTGTTTGAAAGAAGAAAGTGATCAACAGGAGGATGTTATCAACTCGGAAGAGAGTTACATTTCTTTTACTAACGGACAACACTTATCAATGTGGCTAGAAGATGATGATTTCCTCCTAGATTGTCTAAATTCAGGCAATAGTAACTCCTTCAAGTTAATAGAAGGAAATGATGAAAATAGCAGCTCAATACAGTATGAGGAAGATCTCTTGGAGCCGTTGATGCAAAGTTCTACACCCATCGATGAGGGAAATGATGCTATCAAATCGTTATATTGTGATGAAATCATGTCAATGGATTCTCCTTCCTGTAAAATTTCTAAAATGATAAAGGATGATGAAATCATTCTAATGGACTCCTCTTCCCACAATATCACCGAATTAACTACTTGTGCAAACTCACCTGAACCATCTTCTTCAAAACAAGATCGACAGCTTCGTCTTTGGGTGGCGAGAATTAAAAGAAGCTTAAAAATAGTTTTTCCCAAAAATCTCTTGTGGACTAATCAAAAATTCAACGAGTGGCCAAAAATAGGATATTTTCCAGCATGTGGTATATGTAATTCTAATCTTAATTTGTACGGTTGTATACACTTGAATAAAAATCAAACACATACGATATTTTTTTTGGAAAAATATAAATAAAAGTTGTGGTTTTGTATGATAAGAAATGTTGTTAGGTCTTTTAATTTTACCACCTAAAAATTCTTATTTTAAATGGAATAAAAGCGAGCAAGCCATTCAATTCAACTTCATTATACAAAAGTTTGTGTTGCAGTCAACAATGGATTCTCATACAGAATTAAGTAAGCTTGAAGTTGGTGAGTTTCTCGAAACAAGAAAGCTTTCAAATGTTGAGAAAAATATTCCTTATAATATTGAGAAATTAAAGATTTGTAAAACACAATATGGTGAGAGAATGGTGTGTGTTTTAGAAGACTTTCAAGTAAGTAATTTAAACAAGCATACTAATTGAAACCAATAATATATCTTTTGTTTTTCGTTTCTTCTTAACATAGGTGTTTCTTCCAATACGATTTGATAATATGAGCAAAGAAACGATGAATGCAATCAATGAGAAGGGGTACACATTGACTTATATTGGATCCTTAGGTAGATCATCACAAGTAAAAATTGAAAAAAAACCATTATGAATAAAATAAAGTGAGAGAGAATATTTAAAAAAAATTGTTTGTTTTATTTTCTTTTTATAAACTTCAAAAATTTATACGAGTCTTTTAACCTCGCCTGTAAGAGGTGTATATTCTATGATACGATCATGTATGAGTACACAATAAGCTGATGTGTTTGCTGGAATATTCTTTGCAGTTTTAATCTCCAATCTTATATCAATGGGTCCGGATTTGATTGACTCGTTCTGGTGTGTTACATCAACTACAACGATTGGTGCCATGTTTTTAAATTCTGCACATGATAAAAGCGGTTGTGGATCTCGCATATAATAGCTCTGTTGAAATTTTGAATACATTTCATATAAAATAGCATATCGATCACGTTCAAATTTAAGATTTAGGTCATCGTACGGATATGTGTCAGAGTTGAGATATACTTTTATATCTAATAAATCGCAATGCTGCAATCCGGATTTTGTTTGAAAAACAATCAATATAAACCGAGGTCTTTCACTATGTTGAGAAAGTTTAACATTCCACAAGTGATGTGCACCTTGCGATAGTATAGGATTAAAATGACAGTCCCAACATCGAAATGCCATTGTTAAACGTTGACCACTATTTATTGTTTTGAGAATTTCCAATTTCGCAAAATCAGCTAGGTGTACGTGAGGAACCTTCCATGTAATATTTAGAATGTTTAACTGTATTTTTTCTTTTTCATCGGTAGAGTAGGCAGCATCCTGATCAGATTTCGAACGCAATAATATAAGCTCATGCTTAGAATTTAAAATAATCTTATTAAAATCCTCAGCAAATCCCAAAAGCATTTTGAGTGGTACACAAAAATTAAAATATCCATTTTCCATGTCCTGATTCTCTTTTATAGTCCATCCTGCATTTTTGAGCATTTCACTTTCGTTAATACTTAAGGATACGAAATTTTTAATCATTGTTGTCATCCCTACATATCGTGTACGATCTACCTCATTTCCATTGATTTCATAACGAATTTCATCAAACAAGAATGCTATACAATTCCTTCTCAATTTAATATTTTTCGATTTTGTTCCATTGTCCAGAGTTACAAAGCCCTCGATGTAAATGTAACTATCACTGGGTAGCACATAGAGATCTTGATTCTGAATAGCTATTCTTATTTCATCACTATTCTTAAATGATTGTAAATATGGTATATAGCTGTGATATTCTTTTTTTATAATGCTCTCATCATAGACGGGTTTCTGTAGAATATTTAGTATTTCACTCATGATTGTTTAATACTAGTCCTTTGGTTGAAGACCCAAAGATTGTAAATATGCTTTGTTGACAGCTGACAGTGGGGCTACCTTTCTTATCAATGTTCGCTGGTTGAATGATGTTGAAGAAGTGATTGAAGGTCTGCTTTTATTGTAAATAATCATTGTATCTTCGGTTTCAAATGAAGTCTGAGAGTAATTGTTTCTCCACGAAAATTTACTAGATTACCGTTCTGATCAACAACTTTAACAGTTATTGAACTTATCAGTCGAGTGTTCACTGGCAAATAAATAACATTTTTGGGGATTTCATCCATTTTATAGCCGGGACTACCATTTAATGAAAACTCATGAAGTGTGTGTGCAGGAGAATTATTAATATATGACCCTCCCACAATGTTGCATTCTATACGTACTGCATTAATTTTTATGATGTTGATGGGCAAGTCTGATTCGTATTCCTCTCCCCCCTTTATCTTTCTGTTACTGAACCCCAATAATGATCCGATAGATCGATTTTTACTAAAATCTATATCATCAGTACAGTATATTTCAGTTCTCAACGTGTTGTAATTAGCATCAATATAAAGTACTCCAGTTTTGTTTATATCCTCATACTTTTTCTGCAAGTATTCAGAGATATCTGCGAATTCATACGAACCAACTGGAATCTCGATAACTGTATCTTTTATGTGTAACAAATTATTTTCCAAGTCAACGTTGGGTACAGTATTATATGTATGAAAATCAACTAAACCGCACTCGTAATTCTGATCCAAATCTATTGGGGGGAAATAATTTGCTACTAGATTTGATGTATTCCCCGTTAAAGTGAGTGTTATTGACATTTTAACGAACAATGATAGAATGAAATAGAAAATACAAGAAACAAAGCTTTTAAACCAATTTATTTATTGAATATATATATATGTGTGTGTGTGTGTGCATATGCTTATGAATTACAATATATCATTTTTATTTATCCAAGAATTGTGGTCACTTGAGAACCCCAACCATTTTACTAAAACTCTATTTCCTCTGGTGCTGAGAATTTTCTCAACAAGATAATTGTTTGGATATCGTGTCTTCATTAGCTCAAATTCATAGAATCCTCCCTTGATTGTGTTACCCTCATAATCCTCTAATATGTATGTAGTTGGATTTGTGTTTTGAATTGATTTAGTTTTAAAAATTTCCGTTGTCCAATTCGGTGTGTATCCTTTAGCGAAAATATGTTTGTATTTACTGATTCGTACATTGTCTCCAATATGAAACTTTGGTTTATTGAGAATTTTCAAGTTGTTGTAAGCCGTCTTCAGTAGTAGCTTTTCATTGGTAGAATTTACAGCACTTGGTGACATTTTAATAGTTCTATGTTTTGTGTTATTATATCTCTCCAACAGCTGTTTATAACCATTAATCCATTGATACGATCCATGGTAACTAAATTCTTTCCACATAAGATTCTTCAAGGTTCTGTTAAAGCGTTCAATTATGGATGCCTTCACAACACTATATGTTGAATAATGATTAATATGAAACTTAACCATTAGATTCTGAAACTCTTTGTTGAAAAATTCCTTCCCATCATCAGTTTGCAGATTTTTTGGTGATCGTCCATCCTTAACAAATATACTTTCCATAGCTTTTGTGGTGTCAGATGCGTTTTTAGTTTTAAGAGGTACAACCCAGGCATATTTTGAAAAGGTGTCTATGATTGTCAGAAGAAAACGATATCCTTTGTTATAGGATGAATAGTTACCCATTTCAACTAAATCTGCTTGCCAAAGATCATCAATTCCTTTTGTTATCACACGTCGTCGTTTAAAAGATCTACGAGCTTGTCTATGAACCTCATCCACTATTCCTCTCTTTGTATAAGTAGTACTCATTTCGGAACTGTATGAGTCTTTTCTAATTTAGTTATATATTTTGGTTCCAATATTTGTTTGAAAATAATATTCTCGAATCCTTGGAGTCTGTCTTCAATATATAACTTCTGTGTTGTTGTATCCTTGTATATATTTTCGATTGAGGTTGTTTGTGATTCTATTCTCTTGTTTATATATTCTTCAACACTTTGAATTTTCTTGGTGGTTTTTGCTATGTCTTTGCTAATGTCATTCTTCAACAGTATGTTTTCCTTTTCTGCTTTTGTAACAATCTGATTTATGCTTGTAGAAACAAAACTCTTAGTAACAGCATCATTGTCTTCAATAGGTAAACCCAAATTTTTTATTCTTTTCAAATGTAAATTTATATTTCTATCACGATCTAAATTCAATCCAAGGGTTTTTCTCAGTCTGTTTTCATTCTGGGTGTGATGAGAAAAGTGACCAAACTTGTCAACACTCATTTTGCCAATGTAAGAATGCAATCAAAATCATACAATTATATTGCTTTCTTTTAATTCTTCAATAATGGAAACAATTTCATTATTATGATTTGTATGACCTGCCGATTGTGATGAAATCAAAAGTCGTAATCTGTCAACTAATTCATTTGGATCATTCCAATAAATATAATTAGGTTTTTGTAGATTCACTCTCATTAAACCTGAACCTTTATGTTTATGAATTGATGATGAACTTTTATCCTTCAACAAGTTTTTGATAATATTCTTGTACTTGAATGCTTTAGTACCTTTGGTTTGTTTGTGTTCATCATATCTACGTTTATGTGCATTTGTTTTGAGTAAAATTTCCTTGTACACTTGCAAATCATTAGCACTATAGTGTTGTGGTGTTTTGTGAAAGATCAACTCAAAAAGACCTGGTGTTCTAGACCAGCTTTCACCATTAATCGTAATCTCATTTGCACTTATTTCCATTGCAGCATTACCCATTCTCCATTTGTAATTCGAATCTCTATATGGACCATATAAGGTATCAATTTTATTGTTTTGTTTCAACTTTGTTAAATCCAATAATATTTGACTGTCACTGTTATCTATTTCATCCAGTTGTGTAAAGAAAGTGTCATCCTTACTTTCATTGCTTGAAGCATTAGCATTCGAAGTGGATGTGTTTCTTTTTTTAATAGATTTGATTGGAGTACTTGCATTAATTTCTGATGTTTTTTTAAATGATTTAAAGTTGATATCATTGTCGGTTTCATCATAATTATGCTTTGCACTTTTAACTAGTTCCTTAAGAGGTTTAGTGATGGGTTTAAAGGTATCTTCCAACATGCTCTCTACAGCTGATTCTCGTGTCTTAATACTATTAAACTTCCTCCTCAAGGCCCTCCTAGCATTTATAACATCTCTTAATACTTTCACATTCATTTTTACTGATTATCTTATCAGACCAGATCAGCTTATCAGGTTGGATCAGATCAGATCAGTTTATCTGATCTGATTGAATGCAGATGCTATACTAAGTACAAATATCGGTTGGTGAATGTTTATAACTGAATAAAAACATCAAATCCTTTCCTGTAACGCCCGCCATCCATGTGATCATCTTTGTTGATAACAAGGAAGCCATATTTATCTTTCCAACATTCACTACATATATTTAAAAAATTTTTGAAATTCATATCCATCCCCACATGATCATTGTATATATGTCTTGTATTCATTTCATCTTGTTTAAACATTACAATCCCTTAAGTCAAGATACTTGGAATTCGAAAATTCACTTGAAGAGGTAGAACCTGCTCTAATGGAGAGTTTTGACTTTTCATCTCCAGACTCAACCATTCTACCATTGGACAAAGATGCTTCATTGAGAACGCCCGAAAATTTCGACACCGATAGTTTTGATCAAAGTACACCATTCAACCGACCATCGCCATCAGATTCAAATCGTGACAAGATTTATGGGCCATACTTTGATTTACAGTCAGTTAAATTCAACAAAATTGATTAGACCAAGTTTTGCAATTAACAAACAAAAGGATTTCGTTATTGATAAAGAAATCTTTATTGGAACAGATGGGCTCTATGAATTAATTTTCGGAAAATCCCTAAAAAAGATCGATATGACAATAAAGACTTGGATGAATATCTTAAGATTTAAAAAAAAAAAATATAAGCACACTTGAAAAATTACAATGGTAAAACCTCACAAGTTAAAGGTAGTAGAGGACATAAATTTAAAAATATTATTCAACCTTTACTTCAACGACTCATGCAGAAAGTGATAGCGAAAATAGGAAAAGCATACAACAATAATAATAATTCATCTGATATGAGCTATTCTAAAAATCCCATCGATTATGTTCCTTGGTATGATTCAAATGATCTCGTTGATAGATTAAAATTTTAATCGCATCTCAACAAGCTGGCAATAATAATCTTCAGAATGAGATAAATTCAATTGTTGAAGGGCTATGTGAATCGAATATCATATATTAATCCAAGTTCTAAGTAAGCACATCAACAAAAGCAATATGAGTGTGGATAAGTTCGGAAGAAGCTTCAATTGGTCTTATAAGTCAGAAGATGGTCCTCAAGGGCCTCCTGGTAAAGGATTTAAGCAATTACCTAGTGGTGATTTTGATATTGAAGGAAAGTGCATAAACAATCAGCAACAACAAAAGCGAAATGAAATGAAAATGAAAACAAATTAATTTTTAAGTATACACAAATAATATTTTATTAATAATTGTTACAATATTTTTAAAAAAAAAATTAAGCGATGGATAATAATTTTTAACCCCTAAGGGTTAGTATATCAGTCAATATGGGATTTATTGGATGGATGTCGAAACCGCCCTCGTGTAATAAATCCGCCAGAACAATTGTCAACATAATTGTTGACTGGACCCTTTTGAGGGAAGGGTTTCCGTCGTTGTTAATTGTTCGTATAGCATCTATTAACAATTTAAACTCCCAATCCCAGCAGAATGCCTCAGCTAATTGAAGATAATCTTCGATTTGTGCTTTGATAAACAGCATGAATTCACCCGCTTGACTAATGAAAACTGTATGTTTACGAATGCAGTCTTTATATAGTGAACCTTCAGCTGAGTATTTCATATCTGTTATCAATATTTTTTAAACTCATTCACTCGACTGGTAGCCAACCATAATTTTTACAGTTGTAACCACAACATTTACACGTCTCGAGCATAATTTTTTGATTGACAGGCGTGCTAACCGCAAACATTCGCTTACCTCGTAATCAAACGCGCGCTTACCACAAACATTCAGGTCATTTTGTTTTGTTCGTCATAGATTATGCAACTTGAGTTCATTCACATGTCTGCTCGCCAAAAATAGTGTTTGAAGTTGATAAGAATTATTTTCGGAATAAGCACACTAACCACAAACATTAAGTGGAATTTTTTAATTTTGAACCATGCACATGTACCCCCGACCCCCGTACATCAACACTCAACCCCCCCTTCTGACAGGTACACCAACCACAAACACTCAAGATAAGCACACATGCTGCGGTCAACACACTTTTTGATTGACATTTGCGATAAGAAAAAACAATCCCTAATCCCTCTGTCCCAGAATCGGCGAATTTATACTACTCTCGTTTGTAAAAATGATGAACAATATTGGTCCCAGTTTCGACCCTTGTGGAACTCCAAAAATAACTGGTGTATCATTACTGTAGTTTTCTCCCACCTTCATCCTAGAAGATCTTTCACTTAGGTAGTCTTGCAACCAGTTAGCCAGTATTCCTCGGATGCCTAATCGATTAAACGCCGTTATTAGCTTTTCATGGTTCAGTGTATCAAATACCTTTCCTGTCTATAAATAAAACAAGGAGATGGTAGTTTCTGTTTAAGCCTCCATTGATGATATCTGCAAATTCTCCCATAAGTTTGGTTTGCGTATTCTTGGCTCAAAAAATCCTATTTTTGTTTAATTGCAAAGAGTATATATGAAATTCTCTCAGAGAGAGGTAAAAGTTGTCTACTTTTTAAACGTCAACTCTTTTTGCAACAAAGAGAATTAAATTAAACCGAAAACACTAACCAAAGAAAAATGACGTACTATAGCGATTTGGGGTCAAATTGGAGGCACGGGGAAATTTCTTACTCTTTCGTGGGCACTCTCATTTACGAAAAACAGTGTTGGGAAGGTACGCAAAACTAATTTGACATAATTCGTAATGTCACTTGTCACTACCAAACGCCATTCGGTGTTTGTCGTCTGTAAAACTTGGAGTTTTGTTCAATCGAACTGGAAAATACATTCAACTACACCCAATGATATCGTTATTACGAAGAAATCCACTATCATAATTGATGCGACCTGTCGCAAGAGACTACCATCTCATTAACAAAAGACAGATAACTTCGGGAACAGCCGTAAAGCTGGAAATTTATTACCACTATGGTCTTATCGACGCCTCTCTAAGAGGATACCCGGATTTTTTTTTTTGTTTTTCGTTTCGTTTCGTTTTTTTTTTTTTTGGTGAAAGGCCATCATCCGATAAACGCATCCAAAGAATAATTCTTATTGGCAGTGATTCTTTCATTCATCTCGAGGGATGGGCAATGCCGACCCCGACGGGCTGTCGGACAAAAGGTCTGTAGATAAAATATGAGTGTGTTCTCGTTCGGCTGACACTTTGTGTTTTTTTTTTTTTTTTAAGTCTCCACACAAATCGAATGAATGAATGATGACATTCTCAAAGTGCCCTGATACATGCATGCGTTCATTTTTCTTTTTTTCTTTTAAATTTTACTCCTTTGTCGCCGAGATTAGTCCCGAATTCTATGGTCGAGAAGGTGGATCAATTCTCGTGTGACAATAGAAGTGTCAAAAAATTCAATACCCTCAGGTAGACTGGAATTAGACTCACAAAATTGTCGATATAATCGTTATGGTTCAATGAAAATCGCAGGATGTGCCGGTGGGATATAATGCCAGCACATGCAATTGAAAGGAATTAGGACCTTGAAGGACTCTTGGGTGGAAGTACTCTCCATTTCGATTCGAGTGAAAACGATTAAACTATCCCATGCTTCCATGGCGAGAGCAGAGAGAGGGAGGAGCTAGCTATTAAGCATTTCTTTCAAAAGGTACGAGTATCTGTCTTCCAAACATAAACTACGTTTCGACATTCAAGAGCAGCATTTGAGAACCTCGTTTTGAAGAGAGAGATTCCATAAAGAGGAAATCTTGTAAGTTATGAGGGCAATAATGGGGAATTTTCGTAGCAAATGCTCCTTAATGTTCTTACCGGGGAGCGCACTTATGCCACCGAAAATGGAAGTATTTATACTTCTTATTCAGTTATGCTTGCATTGGTTGGGCTCCTGCTGTTGTGCTGAGGATGATGGTGCACAGTGGTGCCAAAGGAAACAGGAAATCTTCAAAATGTAAATGTAGAGACGTTCTGTTCTTTGATTGTGATGTTGTGATTCTCTTTTAAGGAAACAATTTTCAGGAGCAGGTAGGTACAGCACCGTAGCGCAAGTGGTTAGTGCGTCGGACTACTGAGCCAGCGGTCTTGGTTTCGAAGCCCGCCGCAAACACCTCAACGTTTTTCACAGTGCCCACCTCTTTCGAATGTCTGACAAGCATCAACGAGTATCATTTGTCACGATTGAGCTTCTCAACTCGCCGTTCGGAGTCGGCAATAAACTGTAGGTCCCTTCCATTCGTGCAAAAATATACGACGCACACACAAATGGTTGCGAGAAGCAGGCCCAGGTTCACCTCGAGCTGTTGCGCCAACCAAGTAAGTAAGGTAGGTACAGCAGAATTGATCTGAGTACCTTGTCATCGTTATAGAATCGGTAAATTATGTTAGGTTAGGAAGGGTGTGTTTTGCATGAGCAATCATTTTTACTCGAAGAGCCGAAGGTCCATTTTGAATCCCCTCATGGTTTGGGAGTAAATCATCTTTTACCAACTCGTAAACCTATTTGTGCTCTTGGTGAATCTTAGAAGATCCAATATCTTTAAATTTCCGAGCTCTGTGTCTTCCAGGAATCTATGACCTAAAGGGCGGGGCAGTAGCAGAGTAGGTAGTTGTTGAATGGATTCGCTTTCTTAGTCATCTCCGCAGCTTCTACAAATATCGTTGGACTAATACTACGTTTACACCAAACGAAACCGCGAGATTTCGGCAAATTCATCCAAAACTCCGAGGTTCCGCCATACATTTTCGAGGTTCCGAAATCTCGAGTTTTCGGCGAAATCTACTTGAAATCTTTTTGAGTTCATCCGTCCGTGAGAGGTTGTCAAACCGAACAAGTCTACAGCGTGAGCTTCGGTTTATTTTGGTGTTCATTTATAGATGTCAAAATATTAAATGCCAAAATAATTGCGGCCAATTGACAGGACACCGGTAAGTTTGCAAGAGAATAAGCAACGAAAAAAATATAAAAAAAGAACATTTTGGTCGCCTACTGAGGAATGTCAACAAACAATTGTTTTGCCTAGAGATGGGTAATTGCGAATAAAAACAATCGAATAATTCGATTGTTCTCTGCTCTGTCTCTGCTATATTTTTCCATATTTTATCCATTTCTCTTATATTTTTATACTCTGAATGAGTTAAATAAAAGAAAATTGGATTTATTTTCAATTTCAATAAATGTTTCACAAAACATTTTGACAGGCGGTACACGGCCAACGTGGATTGCTGCGGTACAAAATTGTAAACTGCCGCAGTGTGTGCACCTATATTTACCGCAATAGGATTTCGTACCATTACATCGCTACCGCGTACTGCTCCGATGTGGTAGCTCTTTTAGTTGACAGGAGTCGATTGTTCTAGCGCGATTTTTTTGGGCGATAGTTCGATTGTAAATGAGGTTACTAAACTAAAATTGAAGAAAATCTTTTTATTTTAAATATCATTGGTTGCATGCGTTCAGATTTCAGATCCAAATTCAAAAGTCACACTGATACCATGACGAATAAATTGAGACATACATATCTACAATCGACCATTAGTATATTCGCCTAGTAAAATAAATTTTGTAGAATACGATTTGATAGTTACTCGATTGTTTTCTGCTAACACCGAATTGTATATTTGTTCGATTGTGAAACTAATTGCCACTTCAAAATTGACAGCTAATGAAATTTGAAACCTCTTCAACTCGGTGTAAACGGGTTACTGATGTTTCGGTGAATGTTCATCGAAATCTCGAGGTTTCGGCTCGGTATAAACGTACTACATATAAGGTAGCCATTTGCCTATCTATATGTATTGAGAACCTGTAAGTTTCGTCGGCTTCTAGAAACAAATTCTTGGTCTTTAAAAGTTTGAAAAATACACAGCTAGGCATCATTATGTCTTCGGCTCCACAGTGCACTCAGGCTATCGTTTGTGCTCATGTGCTCATAATTTATTTTGCAGTTCAACAACAGCAGGCAACAGAAATAAGTAGTAACAGCAGGTAAACTCAAAAGTCCTTCAACAGCATCCCAGCCCAACCGAAGTATATTATTGTACGCTATGCATATACGTATACCCATACACATATGGTAGCACCAATCGAAACGGTCCTTCATGAATAAATCCAAGATTTTCCGCTATTGTGTTTGACCCTCAAGTATAAAATGAATACGAAATTTCTTGTTGAATAGTGAACGACTGTGTGCATATAACGTACGTATGTATTTATGCTATGGCCAGGCCACTCCACCACCTGAACATAACAAGAGGGAGGTAATGAATCAAAACCACGTATGTCACAGGCGGAGGACGCATTCGATCGGTCGTACTAAGTACGAATTTATGTTCAATTCAATTCGATGAAATGACATCACTTTATGGGCAAACTACGAGTATAAAGGCATAACTACGGATAAGATACTCGTATGTGTACGGATGAATGTAGGCAAACGTTATTTATCCAAAGGATAAGCATTGTGTATCGTGTATATTAGTTTGTTATTGCTTTTAATATTTCAATTTAGTGTTTGATTAAGTACACATTCTATTCATCTTTGGAACATACTCCTGATTGGATATCTGTGTAAATGCAACGAATTAATCAGTGATGCACTTTAAATAATAAGCGGCTGTAAAATGAGGCATAAAGGACGAACTGGTTAGAATTCTGCTTTTAGGATTTAATCGAACGTTCATAATGGTCACTTTATTTTGTTAAATAAATGAAAATATAAATATTGGGAGTTGGAATTGGAATTTTACCAGAGATGGCGTTGGTAGTACATAATTCATGTACTAACTACGCCAAATATTTTCCGTAAAGCAGCTGTCGTAAGACGCCAGTTTCTTGATACATACATATGTCATTTGATTGGAGTGTAAATAACAACACTTTGTACTTTCGATCGAAAATGTCGAACATTGTTCCGGATAAATTGTTTTTGGGGGAGTTTTACTTCATTACTTTAATATGAAAAAAAGTGCTACCGAAACTCATCGTATTTTTGTGGAAATTTATTGTAACTATGCTCCAGTTGAGCAAACTTGTCGGAAGTTGTGGTCTGCACGTTTTGAAAGTGGTGATATCGAACTTGGAAGACAAGGAACTACCTGGACAGCCCCATATCGAAAAATTCAATAAATGTCTGAATCGTTGGGATTTGACTTGCCAATGGTAGAAAAACGCCCTTAAGTAGTGGGAATGATCCAAAAATAAGGAAATTGGATCCAATATGAGTTGAAACCAAGAGATGTCGAAATGCGTTTTTTCACCTGTTAACAGCTGCTTCAAAGGTATTTCTGCATCGAATTGTAACTAGCGATAAAAACTGACAATATCAAGCGCAGAAAGTCATTAACTACAATTGACTACATACATTGAAGCAGAAATGGCCGAAATACTTCGAAATATACGACAAAGTTATTTTGCAGCACGACGATACTCGTCAGCTTGTCGCGAAATCGTTGAAAACATACTTGGAAACGGGCTCCATGTGAAATCGCCCAAAACCAAATCACCCAAAATGCAAAAATGTCACATTGCCCAAAATGTTTGGGCGATTCAATACTATGACAAATCGCCCAAACATTAAGAAATGTCAAATCGCCCAAGAAAGTGTGGGCGTTTTGTTAGAACTCATGCTTACGATCGTCCAAAACCAAATCGCCCAACATTTAATAAAATCAAAAACAATTTTAAAAATATCACATTTTGGGCGACTTGACATTTTCGTTAAATTGGGTTTAAAATTGTGTTCAAAGCGAATTCTAACAATTACAGTAACGGTCCCAGCAGAATTTTGTTGTTTTTTCTTCATATTATGATTATGAAATAAAATATATGAAGCGTGAAGCGGCGCGGTTACCGTTTCGCGTCGGGGCTCGCACCGCGCTTCGCACGCAATTTTTTTACATATGTTTTTTTTTTTCGGATTCCGTTAAAACGCCCATTTCTTCTTTGGGTGATTTGACATTTTTATTTATATTTTTTGCTAGCTATTTAGCTGTCGTGTGCCGTGTGGTCGACAATCATCGGTGAAATTACGTGATGAGAGCCCTAATTTTTTAGGTCTAGCGGTTTCGCCTGTGCGTTGTCTGTCAGTCTTATACATATGTATACTATATAGATAACGTCGGTCAAGTGGCCGCCTCTGTCCATGGCGTAAAGCCGAGTTCTTTTAAGCACATTTTTTCATAACAGTTTCACAGACTTCTGGTGTTATTTCAGCAATTTCATTAGAATGTTGTCGGTAACACGGCTTCTCCAGGAAAATGTCTAGTTGAGACCGCAATCGGACATATCTGCTATGCTGCCATCTCTGTCTGGATTTTCGGCCCGACATCTATGTCTAGTATCTAGACATGAACTTTCATTGAAATTTTTCATTCGATTAAAGATTTTGATAGATGCGATTGTATCCAGGAGATAGATTGGCAAAACATTTTTTTTATTGTGAAAGTTGATGACCAATAAATAACCCAGATTAACCAAGAATTTTTGTTTCCTTGTTTTCCTAATGGTTTTTTTTTTAATTCTTTTAACATTTTAAGTGCTGAACATATTTATTTTGCGGAATCGAACTGAACTCAAAAGAAATGGCGAGACATGTAATGCCCACCACAGAGAACTTGATGTACGTTCTGCCATCTTGTTTTTGTGCTTGCCAGATCTGTCCGACATGAATAATGTCTCGTATAGACGCCGCGCCGCCCCGTGGTTGTGTTTGGTTTGATGGTGTACACCTTTTCCTTCACATAAGCCCATAGGAAGAAATCAGAAGGGGTCAAACCAGAGGCTCGTGTGGTCCACTCGAAATCGCCACTTTTCAACATTGTTGGGAAAGGGACAAAGATTAGCTTTTCTGTATATTAGTGGAGCACTAACAACAAACATCCTCCGCAGCACTAGATATCCTACTTTATCTCCCACCCGTTGATATAATCCGCCAGTCCAGCCATAAAGTTCAAAGCCATCTCGCGCAGTGGTCAAAAGTCCAGAAAACATGTCAAATAAGACAAACATTTGAATCATCGCCGCTTGACGAGGTCAGTCTGATACTGTACCAAGTAGGTACTCATGTGGCATTTCAAATGTCATACGACACACACACGATCTCAACTTTTGTTAAGTATTGGTTATGTACCTGCTATTGCATCCGCAGTTTATTTCATTTTAGAAAAATGCATCCTATCTGAGACTCAAGGGATGTTATCATGTATCCCCAGACAACTGAGTGAAGTGGACAAGAAAATCCATCAATGCACCTTGGCCAAACAAGGGTACTACGATAAATGGTACTACAATGCTTTTCAGTTTATTATTTTATTGTAGGTTGGGTAGGTACGCCAGTGACTCGAAAAAGAAAAACCAAATACCAGACGCACTTTTACCTCGTAGATCTCGCTTAGATTATCCATGCAATATGACGAGACTACCTAAAATTATAACAGAACGTGGTTTCCTTTCATAGCTACAATAATCTATTTATTCCCAGATGTAGTTAGCGATAAGATATCCGTTTTATTTCTTTTTTGTCTGGCACCCCGATATCGTAACAAAGTCGTATCGTATCTCTTCCCTTTTGGAATTCCTCGCATAATGTCCATTGTTCGTGTCGTGTCGTGCACGGTCGTAATATTTCCCTTTGTAATCCGAAGGCGAACGCGAACTTTTCCAAATGCGCTAATCCATAGGATAATATGTGGCCATAGATACATACATAGATACGACTATACTCATACACATATATCAAATATTTTTGCGCGACCACAAAAGACATTTCGCAAATATGTTCGCACTCATGTGTGTGCGCCTTTATAGCTGCCAAAGAGAAATCTTAATTTTAGGGGGAGAACTCCCATCCTTTGGCGTTTAACTATGCGCGACACATAAAACTGACATCGCAGATAAATTTCCCATTTGGCTGTGAGCTGAATTTCCTTGGTCTTACCCATGAAATCGTTTTGTTAAAAAACCGAAGATTTATTTGATAATTTTACATGGTTATTATTATTTATGGTGCAAATGTGCGTATAAAAATACACTCATGCATGGGAATGCGCTGAAATATGTGGCAGATAGTTTCGTGTTTTTTATCTAAATGACATAAAAACAAGGAGAAAGAGAGAGAGCGATATGTTGTGTTCAACAATTTTCCAATGTCATATGTTTGGCATGATTCAAGTGGAACCAAATAACATCTGCATATGAATTGGGTTAAATCAATCTAATTGTCAGATCAACGTGGAGGATAGAAGAAGCATACATGCTTAGATATGTGTTGCCTGATAAAATAATTGCTCAATATCAAAATCTTGAAATATACATATATTCAAAAATGCACCCTGTAGTGTAAACCCGCAGTTTATTAAATATCACCACTGTCTCAATAATGAGATACTCAAATATTAGATGGACTAACTTGAACTTTCCCTTGCTGAGCCGAGATACACTGGAGAACTTTTTAAGTCAATGCCAAATCCATAGCAGTTGGACACCTAACAGACGCTGTGAATATAATTCTGACCTTTTGTGTTCATCTCTAATTTGAAACTCTTAGTAGTCACTCTATGGCAGAGACAGTTTTTACAAAGTTCCATAGCTACGCAAAGGTCTACGTCATACACCTGCCTTTAGATATGGTAGACGAGCAATATTGACACAAAATGGCAAATTGATTTTTTACATTGCGTGCAAAAACTCGGATGGGTACACCTATGTACATATGTACATTGTACATATTTATCTACTATCAAGCGCTTAATTTGGAAACCACAGAGAACCAGATCTAAGTTGCAGATGAAGCACAGGATGAAGGATAGAAAAAGATGGCAAATTCATTTACAAGCCCTTTGTACTTACTTACATAACCCTTAACTGATGTCGTGAAAAAAAATAACGCTTCTATAGTCGTGGGGTCCATTGGACCCACCTGTTTCAAAAGGTGATTAAAATAAAAGTAATAATTTTTTTTTATCAAACTTTAAACTTAACAATTACAAATGTAATTTTTAAAAATTAGCGGCAGGTACACTCGTTTTTATTTCCAATTTGCACTTTTATTAATAGGTCTCAATACACTTATCATAAAAACATGTAATTTCAATGGGTCCACTGGACCCACGACTTTAGTTAAGGGTTAACGGTTTCCCGACCCGTGAAGAGTTTCTGCCTGAGACATGGCAGCCTTCCACTCTCCTCGATCCCGGGCACGCTGCTTCCAGTTGTCTAGACAAAGCGCACTGGCATCCGCGGTAGCTTGGTCCTTAAACCGGAGGTTCGGTCTTCCTTGTCGTTCCGAACTTGGGGGCTGTGATTCGCAGATCCTCTTTGCTGGAGCATTCTTGTCCATTCGCTCGATGTGGCCGAGCCAGTGTAGTCGACGTGTTTTGGCTTTTCGGACTACATCAACATTTTGGTACAGCTCATAGAGTTCGCGGTTATATATTCTCCTCCATTCGCCCTCCTCGCATACGGGACCGAATATCCGACGAAGAGTTTTTCTCTTGAAAGTATTCAAAATCTGCTCTGCTTTCCTGCTTATGGTCCAACACACAAGCCCTTTGTATGCAATGAAAAAAAACAAGGTTTACGGATGATGAATAGTCTTTAGTTAAATGACCCACTTCAGTACATATGTATGACTGTCTGTATTCCACTTTCGGAATTAGTCATATGGTCGAATTATAGAAATGCACAAAATCTCTTCCTAGGCAAATGAAAAGGAGGTTCATTGTCGCCGGTTCTATATCCATGGAAAGGGACATTTTTTAAGAACTTGAGAAGGGAGAAGCATATCCTTATTACTGCCGTGAAGTCCTAAATCACTTTTATCGAAAGTGAATTGATTGAGATTTTATGATTATAATGCAGCAAAGCTTAAGCCTTTAAATAAAATGAAACTTAAAATATGTCAGCGGAAAGCAAAATGGGTCTAAAGCTATGTTCAGACGATTGTCTGCAAATATTGTCAGGTCTGCAAATGAAAAATTTGTGCCAAATGTCTTTACAACCGTGTGAACTGACAATTTTAGTCTGCAAATATTGTCAGAAAAATCATTTGCAGATAATTGCCAGGCCGCTATCTGACAATAAATTGTTAGACCAATCGTGTGAACACCTTTTGTGACATTGTCAGGCCATTGTCAGGCGCTTCGGACATTTGCATGTTAATTTTTTATTGTCAGATGTGCGAAGCTTGAACATCTGCAAATAAAATTATTGTCAGATATTTTTGTTATTTTTTCAGTGAATTATTATTACTTTGGGAGCTGATTCCTTGGTTTATTTTATGAAAAAACAAAACATATTGAAGGGTGGGGGGTCTGTTTTCAGCACCCACGTAGCTACAGGGTGTTGAAAAAAGTTACTATGGTGAATGATTTATTGGTCCATGTTATGGAAAAAGACGTTGGGAGGGGTGGTCCATATTCAACCTCCACGGAGCTACAGGGTATTTAAAAAAGTACCTTCAGAGAAGTAGGTACCAACAATTATTCAATTATAACTTCTGGTCTATTGTGCAGAGCAACCAAAGTGGGCTTGTTCGTTAGACAATTGATGAAAGTTTATCACAGTTACCTACGGCTATTACCATCCGTGCTTTCATTTTCGAGTCATTGATCTTCAAACACAATTTTCTTAAATTATTTTAGTGAAAATCGTATTTATCTCGGGAAAATTTGTTAATAACCTCGATTTTTTTTTTGTTATTTTGGTGCGCCGTGATGTTACCTACAAATTCACCATACAAAGTTTTAATAAAAAGTATTTATTATACGTATCAATGACTGCATACACGTACTTCCATAGACAATGTATTTTTCAAGATATATTCAAAATTTCAAGTAAATCGGTTGAAAATTGGCGGAGCTATGTTTTTGGCCAACTTAAAAAATGCAGTTTTGAGATACACGCGTTTGAAGTTTTGATTAGTAGAAAATTATAAGGAAATTTTGCAATACCTTTAATTTGCGATGGCTGCACTGAGTAATTAGAGATTTTTCCCGACCATAATCTTTTGGGATATCATTTTAGAAGTCTTAGGCTGCGGCCACGCAGTGAACGACTGAGCGACGAGTAAAAAAATTAAAACATATGAAATCAACGTCAAATTAAAACAACATTGAATGTAGAGCGACGTCGCTCAGTCGCTCAGTGCGTGGCCGTAGCCTTACTGGCCGAACACAATGGTGACGCTGTAGTGGAAGTAGTCAGCGCTGTCAAAGTTAAAATACATGTAAACCCTATAACGCGAACACAATTGCGAAGCTGATGCTGTAGTATGAATTGTATGGTGAAGCGCAAAGTTTAGCCAACTTCTACTTTCTACTTCCACTACAGCGTCACCATTGTGTTCGGCCAGTTAGAGTACAATTTAAAAAAAAATCAATTTTTCGAAAACTCTAGGGTGGTCTAATCCCTTAAGTCTTGTTTAAAACTAATACTGATTATTTTATAAGCGAACATTTCATTATATTATATTTTTTCATAATACATGTTCCAAAATCTGTTAATATGGATATCTTGCATAAAAATAAATTTCGATGTGCTATAAAAAAACCGTCGCTATATTTTAATTCAACATACCCTAATTGATAAAAAAAAACATCACTATTCAAAGGGAAACTTAAAAGGTGTATTTCGCAGGCCTATGTTATCTTATAAACAGAATGAGATACGCCAAAACGGATTTCAGATTTGGAAAAAGATCCTTAAATTAGTAAAATATAGGAATAAGTGGACATATAACAATATTATGCTTTCCGCTGACGAATAATTGAATAGTCAAAATCATTTTTCTAATGCAAAACAAGAAAAAGTGATATTTATTTTTCCAGTTACTCCGCCGTCTTCACTTATCTTCTTACACGAGGACAGGTTACCTCTTGATTTGTTTAATGAGTTGAAAAGTACCGTTATATACGCAGTTATGTTCAATACGCATACAGATATCCAAACAAAGACGCAAATTCATAGTCAATCAATGAATAGTGCCTAGAGCCGACATTAGTTATAGCCGGAACTAAATAAAAAGCCGTCTATAACTTTTCGTTATTCATAGACACATTTTTGCCTATGTATAGTTAGTGTCGACTTTAGAGTGTTATTATGAAGTGATTTGAACAAACAAACGCAAACGTCAAAATATTTTATGATATAGGTATTTATGATATAAGTGACGTTTGGCTCATTTTAAATTTCAAGTCGGTTTTAATTTTAAAGCAAAAATTGGCAAGTGGAAATAATCAAAAACTGCTTCGTTATCATCAGGAAACGGATTTTTTTGACTTTGCCTTTTTTTGCCTTTTTTACTCATATTGCCTTTTTTTTTCCTTTTTGGTACTATTTGTCAAAGTAGCTGTGCACTTTCTTCTTAACTACCTACATATGTATACGATTTATCCTTGCTCATACGAAAGAAATTTCAGTATCCACACGTATGAGAGCAGGTTTTTCTCTTGTATGGACATGCACATAACTGCACGCGTTGTTTACACTAGCGCGCATAAAACTACACACCAATACAACTCTAAATATATTTGTATCATTTCAATATACATGCGCTTATTCCTGTGCCATAGGTGCAAACTCAGGCATTCGTCATAGTTTTATTTACCATAAATGTTTTCATCTGACAAAAACCGTTGGACATCTGGGACTGTGCCCCTTTTCATCTAGATTCTATATTCATATTCTGTGACATTATACTTAGTGCTGGTCTGTTCAATATTGCGTGTGCCTAAATGCGTTCTGCTCCCAAAATATTTTGTTGCTTGTCATTGAAAGTGAAAATGCCCCAAAACAGAGTTTTTGGTGAAATTGGAAAAATATTTTTAGTCGACCCGAAAGACCGCATATTTAAGAGTGTACAAATTACATGTGACTCCTAGTAGTTGTATGTATTTTAATTTGAGCACTTGATCTTAGTGCACTGCGTATTATTTAGAAGAAGAGCTTTTTAAGACTTTGAACGGACTCGACGAAAAATTACAACAAGCTAAAGGGCCAGTAGCTGAAGATGGGATGAAAAAATTGTAGGCGGATTTTTCAGCAAATTAACGAAATGGCGCTGCAAACTCTAAATTGGAGTCAAATATTAAAGTCAAGGATGGGACATCTCTTATCTTGGCTCCACTAGGCTCTGCCCATGTTATAAGGTCCTTTATTTCATTCAAGGCTTTCCTGAGAGATAATCGCATGCGATTGTTAGATACCATACTTCAAAATGTTTTGGGTTACAATGTTAATAATAATGCATAAAAACCTTTATTATTAAATGCCTTTTTCTGCGGTATTATTTTGCCTTTTTTGACCAACAAAATCCGAACCCTGTTTATCATTATTTCCAATTGCCAATTTTTTAATTGACCTAAAAATACGTCGTTTGTCAATTTCAAATCGACAAGTGGAATCCTAGCATAAGTCGTTATAAGGTTGTTCATAATAGTGCTAATTAGTTTGCCGTCGCTATGTAGGAATATTAAATATTATTTATTGAGAATTAAACAGACTCGCATTGAATCATCTGTTGTAAGTATGCGAACTTAAGGCTGAAATATCTCTCCGTAGAAGAAGTATTTTAAATTCGCTTTAAATTCAAATCGCAACTGAAATCAAAATCAAATACTTTTCATCTATGGACAAAGCACTTAGCAGAACATTTATGTTGAAGCTTATCCTAATCACATGCTATACGCCGTCGGCCATAGGATTCAAAAAAAAAAAACCCCAAACACGAGAATGTTAATTCCACATCGAAACTATAGTATGTACCACCAACCATTAGGGCATTTCCTCTAAGTCCAATAACCGATACCCATCGGCTCCCAGTTTCGAAGAAACTCACAACATTGTCATCTTCCAATCTATGGCCGATTCCCCGAAACTCGCTTATCGTTGGATACATTCTCGATTTGTTTACCATTTGACATAATGATTAATTGCCTCCATTTCGGAACGCATGCTCACCCCGATTTCCAAATTAAAAATCAATCGAAGCCCCGCCACCGCCACTGACTCATGCGTTAATCTTCCAAAAACCAAATTATCGGCAATACATTTGGAATCACCTTTGCTGATCCTAATGGTCCAGTGACAGGTTAAACCGTTTGCCAATTTAGCTGTCACACATTGAGATCAAAATTTCCACGAAACCGATACCACTAATGAAGATCATTTTTCATTCGATAAGATGCTCTGACCACCGAAGTGACTAATTTCAAAAATTTATAAAGTCGAATCAACCTGTGTAGGGGTAAACGTCATGAAAACAAAATAAAAAGAGACGTGTAAAAGGGATCAGTGATCCTGGCGTTGATAGCGGTGGCAGCGGCAAACAGCGATATTACGTTGCGCGACAGAACGTTCATTTGCAGACAATAAACACATGTAGCGCTGTCACAGAACAGGCGTTCACCCCACTAATTATGTGCATAAACGATGCGGCAACTGGGGGATTCTCAAATTTCTGTCGCAAACACGTAAAGCGGACGGAGAGATACTTGCGAATTGGACCGAAACCATTAAAAAGGAACAGTATGAGGTGTCGTCGGTCGTCTGTAGTGCGTATACCGGGCTTTCGTCAAGAGTGTATGTACAGTGGGTCAATAAATTTACATTGCAAATGTTTTTTGAAATAAAATTCAAAAGAATGCATTACTATTTTTAGTTTTAAACAGATTTTAAAGTTGCTAATACAGTGAACTCTCGATAATTCGACTTTCGCCGGACCAAGGCAAACTTCGAATTACAGACGTTTTTGATTATGGAGGTTTCCGAGAAAAAAATATTTTATTTTTTTTTTTTTCATTTTCGTAATATATATATGTACAGTACGCCATCGATAAAAGCAACCGATGAAAATTCGAGCATTTGCATTAATTGAGGTTGTTGCAATAACCGAGTCACAAAAAAGTTGAGCCTTGAATTAGAATTTAACGTGAAAATCAGAGTATGAAAAATAAAAGAGTATTGTTCGTCGTAAAAGAAATTAAAAGTAATATATTTAATTCATCTAAAAAAAATATTTACATAATGTGAATAAAGTTTTTGGTTAAATTGATTTAAAAAATTGGGAAATGTTCGTTTGCTTTTTCTTGGAGGACACATTTCTGTCGACGGCCAGCTTTCTCCGTTTTTAAAGAGTCAAGGTAACTTGTAGTGAAACCGAGTCTTCAGCCCATTGAAGACAAATGCTAAATGCTTGGATAACATGCTGCGGTTTGATTTTTGGCCGTGGAGTATTTACACTTGCACCTGCGCTTTCTTCTTCACTCTCGATTTCTCCGGCTTCTAGATTGTCGCAAACAGGCGCCTGTTCGATATCGTTTTCGGCAATTCCATTGCTTAATTCCTCGGTGACAAAAGCTTCAGTGGAAAATAACTCTTTAAATTCTGAGAGAAGTAACTGTAAAATAACTGCCCAGTTACAGTAAAACCAAACACCAAAAAATAGAAACAAAGATAAAACGAAATAAGAGATCATGGTTGGAAAGTTGCGTTTACTAAGTCACATTTTTTTTTTGAAAAGTTGCAATTACTGAGTCACTAATGGTAAAAATGTGGGTGTTGCTTTAACCGAGGTATTGCGTTTATCGAGGGTTGCTTTTACCGAGGGCGAACTGTATGTTTAAGTACACGCACAGACAATTTCAAGTCAATCCGGCGATTATTCTAGAAGTTAGATGAATATTTGTAAAGACATCAGAGCGTTTTCTTTACTCTATGATCTATGTGAAGTGCCATTTTCGCAAAAAAATTATTTTGCTTATTCCTCCGATTAATACCTAGATAGGTAATACATTTTTTTAACGATATCCGTTTGGTTTTTTCATTTTCTATAATCCAGTCCAGAGATATCGTGGTTACCGCAAGACGCCTTTTTTGAAAGGAGCTCCAGGAAAAATTCTTGAAAAATTGCTTTTTTTAGCTCTCCTGACTGTATATAACACCTTATCAGAACCATTATCAGAATCGACTTCGAATTATAGAGGTAAATAAGCCTTCACGTTCGAATTAGAGAGGTTTTCAAGTTATTTCGCACAACAGTAAATTCGAATCAACAAAGGGGAAACATTTCATACAGAGGTTTTCTTCAATAAACAGAGGTTTTCTCATGGGTCTCTCATGGTTCTTTCATTTATAGAGGTTTTAGAATTACAGAGGTACAGATTATCGAGAGTTCAATGTTGTATAATTTTTCCAATGAGAGCAGAGCTGGATAAGATCTCTAGCAGTCAGTGTTATATTGAAAGAGTACTTTGGAAAAGGTTGTCGATAACTATATAACGGACTAAGTACTCCGCAGATCCCACTTATATTACTGTCAGCATGGTTATGCATAGAGTGGGTAGATTAACAGAGACGGCTGTACGTGACCTAACCACAGTCTTAAGTGCCTTGGACACAAAGGAGATAGTACTCTGTGCCTTTCTAGATAATGAAGGAGACACTATAACAAGTTGGGTATGCGACCTGCTGAGTACAAGATCGGCGAAAACTTGCAGGCCACTTCACACCATCTCTGGAATCTCGTTGCTGATGAACTCCTGAATGATTCACCAACCTTGTCATGCTTACACTGCCTATACTGTCCTAATTGCCAGAGGAAAATACGAGGAAACCCTTTGTGCCATAAACAGAAAGGGCTTAGAGTGACCAAAGATTGGTCTTATGTGGCGGGGCTAAGTATCGATCCAGCTAAGGTAACGATAGAACCCTTTACAGAAAAGAGGAAACTTCCACACTTGAAGACCAATATCCTCTCACTCCTGTGCTGGAAGTCAAATACCGAGGAGTGTATCTTAATAGCAAACTTAACTGCAAAAAAAAAACCCAGAAGAGGTTACCAAGAAAGCCAAGAAAGCGACTCGTGCGCTCGTGACTTGTAAATTTCCTGGGGCTGTCGACCTCATAAATGGATATATACTAGCATGGTGAGACCTGCAATCACCTAAGGAGAAATAGTATGGACAAGAAAACCAGTATAAGAACTATGAGAAGCACAGTGGACAAAGTACTGTATGCTATTGGAGCATACTCCATTGCACCTTATTATGAAAGAAGCTGCGCAGGACGTTTATAAGAATGTCTAAAGCGGGGAAAGGAAGGAACCTTTTCTTGAGACAATGGGATTTGGAAATTCAGCTGGAAGATAAACCTTCACATTAAACTCAGTAATAAGAAAAACTGGAGCAATCTCCAACCATTAAATAGTGCACGGATGGTTCAAGAACTGTGGAAAGAACGGTGGCAGGAGTGCTTAGGTCCGGAACCAAACTAAGTATTCGAATCCATGGGCAGCTACTCCACTACCTTATAAACCGAAGTCTGCGCTATTGCCCAACTCAATCTTGATATACACTATAAGCGACGTGACAGAGCAACAATGTCAAGTAGCCAAGTAGCTAACAGGGCATTCGGAGCTCAGGTCATCAAATCTAGAATTGTCTGCGTATACCTGGAAAAATTTAATAGACTGGCCGAAAGTCACCATTTACTGCGTACCTGGACCTCTGGGGATAGAAGGTAACGAAGAGGCGGACAAACTTTCCAGGAAAGGGGCTGCTACACCCTTTGTCGGTCCAGAACCCTTGTGCAGTAAAATAGGAACTCCGAACACAGAAGAAGACAAAGAAACTCGGCATCCCGACTGCGTTCCTTATGGAGCACTGTAAACTCCAGGGACATCTCAGGAAGCTAGGTCTCTCGGGTGAAGAGCACATTCTGATGGAATGTGGGGCATTTTCCAAAAAAATGTTCAAGCGCTTGGGTATATACCAACCTGCCACTCATTGCACCCAATTTCTGACTACGATTTCTTAGAGAATTGGCCTAGATTAGGTGCTATGACCTAGCCAATTCTTACCTGGTCCAGGTGTGAACTAAGCTCTCTCTCTCTGATCAGTTCCTTCGTCTAGGACTTGTAATGGGCACAATAGACCTAAAGGCCTCGGTGCATTTCACCCCTTCAATAATAATAATAAGAATACTAACATTGTTATAACTACAAAATGACAGCTGTCAAAAAAAAGACAGTTGAGTTGATTGATAACAGTATTGACATTAATTTTACGCCCATCTCTGACGTTTTGACGTTTCATGTTTAAAAGTTAAAACTTCTGTCCCACCTCACTTCGGCCTCACTGTATTCAGACTCGTTGCTCGATGAAGACCTTAAAGGAGATGCGCTTGGGAAAAAAACACATCGCCAGACAAAGTATCCAATTAAATATTTTATATTAGCCTGCTCCTTTAGTATAGGCATCCGAAAATAACTCCCGATATGTTGGCGTTCGTCCCCACGCCAAGATAATGTGTGTGTCGCCTTTGGGTTTGGCGATGAACCGACAAATCCATTCAGAGCGAGAGAAACCAAAGATACATTCTTTAACAAAAATGAAATCCCAAAACAGCAGCATCTGTGAGGCTGAGGACGGTTTACACGAGAGCAGCTACTGCTACAGCGATGTTTCCCATCGCTCCCAAGTCACAGCGTTACACTGTTGGCAAGATAAATGCGAAATAACTTTCGGAACACTTGAAATAATTAATTATGGCATTAAGTGCTAATTTCTCGACATCTCGACTATTAGTCTGGGTGGACAGCTGCCTTGAGCACACGTAGCATCAGCGTTAGCGTTGCCGATTGAGCACAATCAGTCCACCAATACATTTACGTAGTAGTTTGTAGTAGCTTGGCCACTTGGAGGCACAAATCATATTATTCTCAGATGCGTCAGTGTTCTGTCGAATTGGATTTATGCGCTCGAGTGACATGTGCACAAAACACACCCGACCGAACCGATGCGCGATGCGATGATGTCTGGAACATCAAAGGTGCTACTCGTATGAACGCTTTTACTTGTTTTGTTTGTTCTATGGAAATGGAGATGTTAATGAGCTTCTTCCCACCCTACCCAACGCCAACAACCCACACATGGTTTTCGGAGAAAATTTCATATTTTTTTTGGGGAACACACAGGCACAGTCACATGGGAGTGTTTGCTGTTTCCGGAGCAGAGAAGATGTTTTGTTTACTCTGGGTTAATTAATATTAATTCAGTGAGGAATGAGGTTGTCAGGGCTGTTGAATGGCTGAAGAAAGATTAACTTTTCATGAGTTATTTTCGCTATTTGGTGCGCATTCGGGTTCGGGATATGAGATGCACGCCAACTGGTCGGGTGTCACTGCAAAAGTCTTTATGAAATATGAGATGATCGAGATTTATCTTAATGGAAGTCATTGTGTTGTCAGCAACTTCAGACTTGCAATTCGTTTCTGTCTGCGAATAAAGAATGAACGTTAATTGAAAATCACATACACGTCTTACAAACATTTTTATTTTTTTTATTTTACTCTGTAATGAATTCAGCAGACAATACGAAGAAACTTTATACCTTTGTTTGGGTATCTCAGAAAGTATCTACCAGTTGACGACACACAGATTATACAACAATTGTGTGAAAGGAAGGCTGATTTAGTGACTAATGAAAGCAGGTCAAACAATGTAGCCAGTTACAATTTTCACCACATCTTGCAAATGCAGTGCTACCATCAAACTACCAAGTCGAACTTAGGTGGGTGCCGCCTGGTCACCGATGTATTGAAGGAAATGAGATTGCGGATGAGCTGGCCTTAATTAACTAGTGGTTATGATTTAAAAAAAATTAGTCAACCATAAGGATATACTAGTCTTTATTAGAAAGGTGGCTTACCTCTTAGCCTAATTAGGATCCAATATTACAATAGATATTTTAGGTCCCATAGGGCATGATTACTGATGATTCTAGAACATTTCTCCAGAATATTTGCTTGCCAGCAAAAAAAAAAATTCTCCGTGGGCTCCATCGATTTTATTGTATTATTTATTGAATATAAGGCTCCGACTCATAGAATTGTCGACGTCGTTGAAGGTTGACATTGACGTTCTCGTATTCCCTGAAAGAGTCTTCCCATAAAATCCGCCATACATAACCTACGACGAGGGCTGGTCGAAAAATCAGTGAAATGGCGCTCGGATCGCATTGAGTTTTTCCCCCGCCATCTTTGTTTCTTTCTAGGCATAGAAAAAAAATTAGACAGATCTGTCAAACATTGATTATTATTTTTACAGTGATCGAAAGATCTTTGGTTTGTGTTATTTGCTCAAAATGGAAAAAAGTGAGTTTCGTGTATTGATAAAACACTACTATTATGGAGAATCTGCTCCCTCGCATGGGAGGTACAAAAATGGTTCACTGAACTTCGTACGAGCTTAAAAAACACTGAGCGCCCATTACGTCCAAATGTCGTCACAATGACAAAAATGGTCAAAAAATCCACGATATTGTGTTGGACGATCGCTAGTCAAGGTTCGTGAGATAGCTGAGACAGTAGCCATTTCAAATAATAGCGTCATTCGAATCCTGCATAATCATTTGGGCATGAAAAAATTATCAGCAAGATGGTTGCCGTGTTTGCTGATGACTGATCAAAAACGGATTCGGGAGCAGTTTTCAAAGTAGAATTTGGAACTCTTCAATGTGATACTTATCTGAAACAACTTTAAAAGCATTACTAAGCTTATTTCAGCCACTTTAAGGTATAATCCAATTTTAAGCTTGAAATCTCTTAATATTGCCTACGTGCAAGACGGTTTATTGAGTAAATAGCTCTGAAGATGATCCTGTTTAGCTTCAAAACCATTCTCTTTCACTTTCACACTCATTCATAACACCATATAACTTAGTCCTTCAAGCAAAATAATTTTTTTTATGATAAAGTTTTTGATTTTTTTATTAAACTAGACACACATCAGGGACGAAAAAATCTAGGGGGGCAGTTATGGGCAGCAAATTTTTCTTGTTATTGCTTCCTGACATCTTGCTGACACCAAACAAGTTACCGAATAACACCGAATTATATAAAAAATGTTCATTAAAAAAAAAATAAAAAAAAAAATGCCCATTTGCATACATTTCAAATAAATCCAATATCTATTAAATTAAAGCTCCAATAAACGTAAAAATAGCTTCTAAATAAAGTACATACCTGCAGCTAATTCCTCCATAACAAAAAATTTGGTACACAATATAAAAAAAAACAAAAATTTAATTATTAACAAAGCGAATTTTCGCAGAAATCAACAGATTCACAATTCAGGTTTACGATCGATGACTTTGAACTGATGCTGTGGCGAAGTGTGTGTATGAAAATGAAAAAAAAACTACGGTACATTATGCCATGGGTATATATAACTACAGCTAGGAAAAAAAATTACTTCTCAACTCTGCATTTTGAAATATTGATTTATGAGCGCTATGTGCAACGGTTTTCTGGGATTCCCACGGCGTAATCTTCATTAACTACTTGGAAAAAGGAAAAATGATTACCGGACAGTACTATGATAATTTATTGAATAAAAATTTAATGCAGAATTGATGGAAAAACGGCCTCCTTTCAAAAAGAAAAAAGTGCTCTTTCATCACGATAATGCACTGGCTCATTCACCGCAGTAGTAACAGTAAAATTTGCTGAATTGCGCTATGAACTGCTTTCTCATCCACCCTATTCTCTAGATTTGGCTCCTATTGATTATTTCTTGTTTCCTAATTTGAAAAAATGGCTCGGCGGAAAAAGATTTTCATCGAATGATGAGATTATCGATGCAACAAATATGTACCTATTTTATAGGGTTCGAGATATCATTTTTTTTTGGAAGGGTTAACAAAGCTGGAAAATCGTTGGGAAAAGTGTATCGCGCTAAAAGAAGACTATGTTGAAAAATAAATTAAATTTTGAGAAAAAAAACGAGTTTTTAGTTTCAAAGTCACTGACTTACCGAACAGCCTACGTACATAGCTGTGTATGTACTTTGACGTCAACGGCGATAACAGTTTCGCGAAATTCTTCCAATGCTTTCGGCAATGAAAGTGCTTACTCTCATTTTGTGAACTACCACCGGATCAACGGACTAAGAAAAGTATAAAGTAAATAAATTTTCTGTCGAAGTTCATATATCCGTTGCTTATGGGCCACCTTTCATAAGAATGCGCGTATTCTATCTAGCTGTTAATTAAAATTGACGCAGCAACGGATTCTATGAATTCTATATGTAAAATTCGGCATCAATGATCCATCTAACAGTAGCAAACTCGCAGCGGAATTAAAAGGCTTTCGGACCTTCCGGCTTACCAGTGGAAGTGCTAAAATTAAACCTGACCTCAGATGTGACTGATATGTATGAGTACAACAGCTGCCTAAAAACAAGATTTTCTACAAGAGCTAATCCCTTAGTTCGAATTAGTAAAAGAATAGGAGACCGGGATTCCTCATCAGTTTACAGGCCACTATGCATGCTGGACATGGAAGGAAAACTTCAGCAGGTGATCTGCCTATAAGGCAACACGGATTCAGGAGCGCCCACTCAACACAATGAGCACATCAAAGAAGTAATCAAGATGGTCTAAACCGCTCAGCTGGCCAATCGCCACCGAAGAAGATATGAAGAACGGCTTCAACTCAGCTAGGTGCGGAGCTATGTTCCGTCCTCGTAGTCGCGGGAGTGACTCCTATAGATTTCTCTATGGCAGAGAAGAAGCACGCTAACTAGAAAAATACGGAAATAGTATGGAGTGGAAACGGTGGCTGCATAGGTGAAGGAGATCACTAGGCAGATGTGGAGAAACATGATTGAGGCCGAAAGGCAAGAATTTGTAAAGTTTGTAAAGCTGGATTAAATTAGTTTTGTTAGTTTTTAAATCAGATTTAAGCATTTTTGTCTAGTATGTAAGTTTATATTGAAAATGGACTAATAAAAATGTTTTGGAAAGTAAAAAGTAAAGGAGAAACATGTGGAACGCTGGTGCGGTGAGCTGCGATTATTATTAGGGACGTGGCTTCATGGACCGAGCAGGAACATGCCGTAGTAAATAACTACAACACCCAGTTTCTAACCGAACATAGATTTTTTAAAGCTTATCTCCATAAGATGCGCAATGTAGGAAGCTGAGCGTGCCATCACGGCGGCGTGTCTCGAAAAACCTAAGCTCAACATATCTTACGCTGTAGCAGATAGACATCAGAGAGAAAAATTAGAATCGGAGATAGGGAATATAACTTTGTGATAAAGATGACCTCCTGGTCCAGCAGCGACAGAGCTCCTTTATCGAGTGAGTGCTCAAAACGAAAAAGAGAGAGGAAGACACAAACATCACGTACATTGACTGATAAAGTGCTCATCAGCGAGAAAGAATCAGCTCGAACCACCAGGATACGAATATCAAATAACCTGTCCCCAGGAGGGAAATAAAATGATACTACTAAAAGCGGTTCCGAAGTGAATGGTGTCATTTAAGGTATTTCTTGGCGCAGTAAGACAAAATCCCAAACTATCATATTTAACATAATTTGCTTGTCTATAGGCATTCCCAATCAATTCTAGATTGTATGACTTGATCTCCGGGTGCCGTAATAGCTGCTTGGCAATCTGATATTAGTGTCGCGTCTGTTACAGTGCTTATAAAAATTGAGTTGGGCACGTCTATCCATAAGCCATAGGTTCGAATAGTTCTGCACCTATTCCTTCCTCAGTTCTTGAAGCATCCGTATACCATTTTGTGGTACGAGGTCTCAATACGTAGTTGCTAGATCTGTACAGTACATTGCTTCAGTCTTTATTATTACTGAGTCCGGTGTAGAAATGTTAGACTAGGTAAATTTCTAAATGACATCGTCTGGCTTACTCTGGGGACCTACAAACATACATAATATGTAAGAAATCCGATGCTTTAAAACCACCCAGATAATGATATGAATTTTAGAATTTCGCATAGCTCAGTCGTCTAACTAAACTACTAGGGTTAACCTTCATCTCATCCTCAAAAAAATTTCGTTATCTACCCTTGTGTGTAGTACACATACGTATATACTATATATGTCATCGGATTTTATTGTGTTTTCCATTATTTTGATTTTTGTTTTGGTTAAAATCAACCAAACAAATTGTCTTTATAATTTTATTCTAAAGAAATGATTGAAAATAAATTCAAACTAGTCTTCTTGAATGCATTTTATACAAACATTTCGATTATTTTGGTTTTTACAATCAGCTTTTGTGCAAAAACAACAAATTGGCTCATATAATATGTATATTATACCATCTTCGTTTATACTGTCCTCCATTTGTTCTTAAGCTAACTTACAGTGGCCTACTACAATCTAAGCTTCAGTATGGAATTTGCTGCTGGGGTGGTACTCACTCCTACAAAATTGAACAGTTGCTCATTAAACAGAAACACTCTATTCGCATTATCTCAAAGGCAACACGTAGTTCACCCAGTTTTCCATTGTTTTGTAATTTAGGTATTCTTCCTGTAAGACATTTGTATTACTTTAATATTTTGAAATTGTTTTTTAAAAATACTGGTCATATAAACGTAAGAATGCAAGAAAACTACAGTTTGAGAGGAAACGCCCGTTATATTGTGAGTGTGCCGAGAATTTTTAAATCACACTTTTGCTACTTTTACACTATAGCTGCGCCCCGTCTTTTTAATAAATTACCCGAAGACTCCAGAAGCGAGAGAATCGAATCAACATTTTTAAGAAAAATCAAACAGTGGTTATTCACTTTCAATCATTCAGAGATAGATCGTATCTTAAATCCCTTAATTTGATTTTGTTAATTTATTTTGGTTACCTTCATTATAATCTTCTTGAATTATGAACTCTGATCTTTAAATGTTTCAAAGCTTTCACTGAATAGTTCAAATATGTAACTTTAATTATAAATCTCCACAAATTTTGTAAATTTGTTAGATACTTATTCTTTACTCAATGGTGCATTCGCCTCTTACTCTTTAGAATAACAGAATGTCCCTAACTATTTCATTTAAAATCTTTAATGTTAAATAATTGTTGTATTTTAATTATTGTTTTTAGCAGTTTTAAATATATTTTTTATATAATTATCTCTCATTATTATTGTTACTATAAGTGAATTTTAAATGAAATAAAGAAAAAAATAAAATAAATAAATAAAAAAAATTTATGTATGTACTATTTTTGGTGGAATTTTCTTCATTGTAAACATGTACTGCCTCTCTATTTGTAGTAGAACACGTCGTGATCGTTTTGATCGATTTGATGAAGATGATGAAGATGATGCAGAAGTACATATTATGCTCTAAAGATTGTGCTGGTGAACTTTCTCCTGAAACTTTTGCAAGCAAAGATGCTGATAATTTCGATCTTCTTCTTCTAGCTGCCATATGTGGTTTTGCAAGTTCACTTAGAAAATTCCTTCGTATTGCTGTTCTTGTATTGATTGCCAATTCAGATTCATTTCATTGAAAAAAATTAGTAAACTCATTTTTGAAATATCAACCATATTTGCAAATACAGCCATTGGCCATCTTCTTGTTTTTCTTTTACAGCTGTACCAAGGAAGCATTTTTGCAACTGTATCTACACTGCCTAGTTACATTATGTATGATCATAGGTACTGTATGATATATCGAATAAAAACAAAACATTGGAGGACTTGAAATTTTAAAATGCAATGTATAAAACAATCTTTTTTTTTTTTTTATATTACTCTATTATTGATGTTTCACCAGATCCAATTTCAGTAGAGTAAAGCATTGTACTATGCAATAGGTACAGTATATTTATTTTTCCTTTCAATGTAGGAAACAAGTGCTGTGTTGTCAGTGTTGTGCTTGCAACACATTCGAAATTATTAGTTTGAAAACCTTACCGAACCGTATTTAGCTTGTCAATACACATTAGAATTTTTCGAAGTTATAGTTGCAATATGTGGTGGGAAGAAAAATAAAGAGCCATCTTTGATATTCAGGACGAGGGGAAATCGAATTTTCATTCCGAATCTTCTAGTTGGATGCCCAACTGGTTGTGGTTGCCACACAATCCCATCTTTCGACACAAGCAATATATCCATATTTTCACCTTCAACAACTGATGTATGTTTCATTTGATTCACTCGCTACCTTTGTAACATCAGAATCTATATCATCTGAATATGCATAGCAAGTCATCGTTATCATAAACATTTTCTTCTGGCACAAATTCGTCATCTCTGTCTCCAAAAATATCACTATCATCACCATCACTTTCATTCAAAAATGCTTCCATTTCCAACTATCTTGGTATCTTATTCACAATATATATTCGAACATTGTTCACTTGCGAAAAGATTCAATGCACTAAGTTTCCATATGTGTAGGTAGAAATCTACACAAGAAGGTAGACAATGTAGTTTTCGCAATAACAACCGTCATGAACTTTTTTTCATGGGGAAATACGTTTTATTAAATTGTAATATAAGGTTGTTAATGAAGTCAGAAAAATCCAGTAGTTATCAATAAGTGGTTTTTGAAAAAAAAAAAATAAGAAAAAAGGTTGTTTTTCTGTAGTTTTCTACACAAGGGTGGAATGAAGGTTAAACCAATGGTAGAACAGTCACACAGCAGTTGATCAACACGTTCAATATCCCAAAAGCTTCGTGACTGCTAGCGAAAAGGATGGTTTCATGACATAAACCGGGCTTAAGGCTCTGTGCTACAATATTCATACACGTACATACATACATACAAGTTTAGCCAAAAACTAAGAGATATTTAAACAAATATTCATGAACGCAGACATAATTTTAGGTAGAAGTGGCTGCCGGTAATTTAGGTACCAGCACACTTAGACCGTCAGAGGGCAATTGTGACACCAATGGTCTTGGGAGTATGAATGCCTGCTTCAACCTGGGCTTGCGGATATAATTTCTATGCCCATTAAATCAACCTCAAGCTGAACACTACTCGGCTACTGAAAGGATTTAGCATCATTGATAATCGTCTGTCATAAGTTTATGTACTTTATGTACATCCTAGTATGTATGTACATATGTATCTTGTAAAATGTAGTTTGCAAGTTTTCATAAGCATTCTACTGAAAGTTAAATTTCCTACATATCGTCATTATACACCCCGCGCAACAAAAAAAGCCGCACACGGATTTTCCATTTTTTTGCGCTAATTACTTTTAAGGGATTCCCCAAATTATATTTTAATGCTTCCGGGTTACTTAATGCACATTCTGGAATGTATCGGAATTCATTCTGACAGTATTTAACAGTGCATGCAGATGTATTTCTTAAATAAAAGTGAAAAGTTGATATCGCGATGTCTAAAAGGGTACAATTGAGTAAACAAAATAAGGCAGTTATCGTTGCCTTATCCAATCAGAATCGGTCATTTCGTGAAATTGCTCGATAAATTGGATGCAATAAGAGTTCTGTAAGAAGATTCTGTAACAAATATCGTCGGGATCACAATCTGGACAGAAAAATTACCACAGGAATGAAGAGATGTACCACTATTCGGGAGGACCGACAACTCAACAGGCTAAGCTTGAGAAACAGGTTTCCAACCACATCGGAGCTAAGAGCTGACCTGCAAAAAGCTATTGGGGCTGAAGTTAGCATCAAAACCATCCAGAATCGTCTCAACGAGATGGGTTTGCTATCAAGGAGACCAGCGAAAAAGCCACTACTGACCAGCAAAATGAAGAAAACGCGCATTAGCTGGGCAGGGGAAAAGCAAAACTGAAGTGTTCAACATTGGTCAAATGTGGTGTTCTCTGATGAATCCAAGTTTAACCTAATCGGACCGGATGGGAAGCAGATAGTGCGTCGTAGAAGACAAATGCATAGCTCACACTGTAAAACATTCTCCTTGTGTTATGGTGTGGGGATGCATCACCGCAATTGGATTTGGATCTCTAATTATGCTCGAGGGCACTGTTAACGCCATGCGGTGAAAAAAAAATTATCTTAGAAGGTGTTGCACCGAGTACGGAAATGATAGCAGCAGAAACATCAAAACCAATTTTTCAAGATGATTCAGCACCTTGCCACCGAGCAAAATCTGTGAGTAATTCGAAGTTTTTTTTCATATTTTTGGGTGTTTTGAACATCTTATGATTTTAGTTTTTAAATTTCCTCCACAGATAAAAACTTTGAAAGAAGAATTAGGAATAGAATCCCTAATTTGGCCGGGAAACAGTTCAGATCTCAACCCCATCGAAAACGTCTGGGAAAGAAGATCCAAGATAAAAAAACCAAAAACCATGCAGCATCTAAAGAGCATCATTGAAGAAGTGTGGTTCAATGAAATTGATAACAATTACCTCGGTAATCTCTATGCCTCCATCCTCCATGCCAAACAGGGTTCATGATGTTCTTAGGGCGAAGAGTGGTCCTACGAAATACTAGAACCATTTTTTTAGTACCATAAAGGTCTAAAATTATGTTAAAAGGTTTCTTAGTGTAATAATAAGATGAAAAAAGAAATTTGCTTTTCGAATTCTTGTTTTTTTTTTTTAATTTATGTATATTGACAGTACTTGGGCAAAATCTGATATTTTGTAGTGTGATCTTCACTATCATTACTTTTTTTCAATTAGCCTACCAAATGTATTGTCAAATTGGGGAATGTGTCAACTTAAATGTTAAACATGAAAAATACAGAGTGACTACGCAGTGATTAGCCATCATTTATTAGATTTCTTCCATTTTGTTAAAAATTACCATGTGCGACATTTTTTGTTCTACATCTACACATCTATCCGCATCTACACAAAGTATCTTTTCACACTTCATTCCACTTTTAGCCTAGGTCCGAGTATACCCAAAAAATAAGGTCAAATTTAACCTACAAGAATTTATGTATCGCTGTTATCCGTTGCTTTAGAATACTTGTATCGTAAATAATTCACTATAATGATCAGATGTATGAGGCTAAGGTGCCTCTCGTAGATTCCAACTAAATGTCACATGTACAGATGTCTAAGTACCCGATATTTGGCGATAAAAAATAACAAACTGCCCATTAAACATCATTCTGCACTCTCCAATGTGAGGTTGTAAATCCCTAATCAAATTGTCAATTAATACTCGTTCGTATCCACATTATACAAGTACACGCTTAATAGTTAAATAATTGTCTACACCTTTCAGTTGGCCAGGTGATCCGCGATAAGTTCGAAGAGGAGAAACAACAGAAAACATAATGACCGCCATAAAATTGAAAACCTGGTGTCAGAGATCATTTAGGCGTCGATATAGAACACAGATAGCCGCACCGAAGCGTTAAGTAGATTTCACTTCACCGAAAGAACAAGGCGCCTGCCTCTTCGTGACTTTGATACTCGCACATAGAGGTATTCATCCCATAAATTCGATCAAACATCTCTCCCACTTTATCTCTGTCTTATCACAATTTCCTTAATTGCCTTTCTTCACATTCACATTCGTTCGCTTTGTCAGTTTTCCATGCGTCTGTGGAGACGAGACAGAGAAAGACGAAGAAAAGCCAAACAAACATTCGCTCTGTGATGATAGGACGCATTAAAGCCTTTTAATCGTTTGTTTCAAAGCGGATTGTAAGGCCTATATGGGAATGGGACTTGCTTCGGGCGACATGTACATATCCTGTATCAAAAAAAAAGGAAAGAAAGATGGAGGTCTTTGGGTTTGCCGAGTTTTCTTTTCATTTCATTGTACGGACAAAGGCAACAACATGCTAATCTCTTGTGACAACATAAATAATGTCAGCCCTTTGATCCTGCAAGGAGAACATCACTACGACGCAAGGATAACACTATTCTGAGCAAGGGTGAGCAGGGTCCTGTTTTTTTAGTTTTCAATTCCTCAACTACGATGAATTTTCCTAAATCAGTTCAGAGTTGCAAATTATATATGGAGGAAAATAAAATAAAACTAATCAAGGACAGTTGTCGAGAGGGGTGGGTTTGCGTACTTGCATTATGCAACGTTACCGTTGAGTTGAGAGTATAGGGTGCAAGGGAGCACACCACAATGGTGGCAGTTGTTGAACTAATCCCAGGGTGTCGGTGCACAAATGTCAAAAAAACGGTATCATTACCCCGATAGTGGTGGCTTAAGGATTGTGAAAATTTTCTCTTGATTACAATTACAATCAGCCCCTATCGAGGAAATGCGCGTTCCTTTTTTGATATTCCATCCCAAGTGCGCGACGCTCGTGATTCATTGGCATTGTTCGACAGCCGCTTACACCAAGGATAATATGTTTGCACAGGATGTTCTATTATTCGTTTGCGTGTAAATTAGGCGCAGAAGCAAACCGCTCTAGGGGTTGGTAATGGTCGCTGTTCAATCGCCTTGGGCTGTACCTTTAGCATCATCCCTTTCTGTGTTCATATTTTATAATTAGATACAGTTTCCAATGGAACAAGGGAATTGAATTATTTCGAAATGTGTTTAGAAAACACAGCTATATGAAGCTCTTGACACTCCATTAAGTCTGAATTTTAAGTGGCGCAATCATTGACCCCTTTTCTTAGTGTGTGTTGAGATACGACACGAGTGCTCGTAAAATAAAAAGAAAGGATGCACCAGGCGTTATAATCCTTGCCGTAGTGATATGCGTGATATGTTCGAGTACTTTAATGAGATTGTGAAATGTTGTTTTTCCTATTGTATCCGTGGGGTTTGTTTTGGAACTACATTTTTGTGATTAATGATTTGAGTTGATCGGTGAGTGAGCATTAACGGAGAATTGTATCTATACAATGATTACATGTGATATTTCATCTCTGTGTTCAAGTTGCGTGAGGCCCTTTTGTTTTAGTTTTGTTTAGTCCTTATTTTGTTTGATACGCTTTTTTGGCAGCCAGGAGGATGGTATATAATTGATTTCGTGTGGGTATTTTGTCAGCTGCAGATGCAGTTTAATTAAGTATCGATAATTTTGTCTACATTTTCGATGAAAGCACCTTATACAGACATATGTATGCACATGGTTATGTACTTGTGTCAACGTCATTGTTTTATTGGACTCAAATTGTTCACTGAATTAATCTTATTTGTTCAAATAAGCAAAATACGAGCATATTACTATATAGGGTGAAAAGTATCTCACATAGAGATGGCATGACTATCTCAAAATCCTAATTCAAACTTTGGTAGGTGCCTGTTCACAGAGGCATTATAGAATGAACTGGCCCGTTCGGGTTCAACTGCCAAATGTTAATGCCCTTTTGTGGCATAAACTGGGCAACAATTTCAGCTTTAATTAACAAATGGGACCATAATCTTCGACTATTGGATATAGACGTTACGTGTCACCCTTTAAATTCATAACAACCAAACACTACGTGTCATCCTGTATACTTACTTCATTTTGACGTCTACGCTGTCACATTATTGTTCTTTAAACTTTTGGCATAAGCAGCATTCGCTTTTAAATAAAACTATAATACATTATTGTGGGCACCGTAGCGCAAGTGGTTAGTGCATCGGACTTGTGAGCCAGCGGTCTTGGGTTCGAATCCCGCAGCAAACACCTAAAAAGTTTTTCACAGTGCCCACCTCTTCCGAATGCCTGACAAGCACTTAAGAGTATCATTTGTCATGTAAAAGCTTCCCAACTCGCCGTTCGGAAACGGCAGAAAACTGTAGGTACCTTCCATTCGTGCAAAAATATAACGCGCACACACAAATGGTTGCGGAAAGCTAGGCTTGGTTCTATCTAGGACTGCTGAAGCCAAATATTTATTTATTTATTTATTTATTTTACAATACATTATTGCGTTCTTGGATTGGAAGGACTATTATTCGCATGTTTGTCTAGCTTGTGTTTTTATATCTTAATTTCAAACATTTTCTTGTACCATTGATACGGAAATACTATTTAGGATCTCGAACTCATTGTAAACTAATTTTCAAACTACCATACTCGACACCATCATCTGCAATCCGTGTTGAGTATTAAAAGAGAAAAAGAAAAAAGTATTCTTAAAATCTGGCTCGAAGGACCAACATTTTCGGAGTACAGCCAGCTACCAGCAACCGGTTAGGTTAGGTTAGGTAAGCGGGCTGATGAGGATAGTTAGATACTCATCACACTTAGGTTCATGTGAACCCATTGTGATACCCATAGTGTTTTCCCACCCATGATATCAGTGGCTTGATTCCAACCATCCGGATCTCCTGGCAAACTTGAGCAGACCTGACGGTGAACGGTCAGATAGCTCGTCGATGTGTACGAAGAAAAATTTTCCTAGGGTTCTATTTCTTAGTTGGCATAGGTTAGGGCAGTGACAGAGGAAATGGGTTGTGTTCTCGTGAACCTCTTCGTCACCGCAGCCTCTGCATAAGTCATCATCGTTGAGTCGTAATTTTTTCGTGTGATATCTTAGCTTATTGTGGCCAATCAACACTCCTATCAGTATTGACAGGAATTTCCTATCTTTCTGTAGAAGTTGTTTGGTTTTGCTTTTATCATACTCTGGCCACATCCTTCTTGATATTTCACAGGTAGTTAGTGATTTCCACCTGCTATTAGCTTCAGATAGTGTTTTTTGTTCGATTTTGGCCTTGAGGTTGCAGAATGGAGGCTTAACCGTGTAATCTGCCTGCTCTATATCCAGGGCTGAGCCCTTTCTGGCCAATTCATCCGCGGCTTCGTTGCCTGGTATCCCGCTGTGGCCAGGGACCCAGCAGAGTTTTACGTTGTGCTGCGTGCCAAGAACCTTAAGCTCTTCGCGGCAACATTTCACAAGCTTAGATGTTATTTGCGTAGCAGTTAATGCTTTTATGGCCGCCTGGCTGTCAATGTAAATTGTGATATCCTCTCGGGATATTGTCATCATTGACACCAATTGGTCAGCCTTTGTCACTACAAGAACCTCAGCTTGGAAAACGCTGCTGTGGTCTGGGAGTCGTGTGGAGCTGTTGATTCTTAGATCTTCCGAGAAGCAACCCGCTCCTATACCTATTTCCATTTTTGACCCATTAGTGTAGATGGATTTAGACTCACTTGATACTTCGTTGTTCTCCCATAGTTCTCTACTTGGGAAGGCCCACGAGAAGGGTTTATCGTAATCTAAGTATGGGACAGCAACCGGTTAAATAAGATTATAAGAAAATCTCCGTAAATTTGAGTTTAACGGCTTCCTTTCACTGTATAATACAGAATTCATATGTATAAATTTATTGCATCAGTTTGCATTATTATTATTGCTATTATTATCATTATTATTATTTAAATGGTGAGAAGCACCGCAACCTTAAGATTTATTGTGCCACCTACAAGTCGTAGATGAACTTTTCAGGGTCAGACGGCATGGGCTCGAAAATTTTAGTTCCAGGCCCAAACACTCCTGCCCCCGTTCTTTTCTCAGTTCTTGAATTTCTCACAGTAGTCAGACTTGTTCCTTTTGCCCATTCTATTGCCCCATAGGTGATTACAGGTCTCACCATGCCAATGCACATCCATCTGAGAATACCCCATGACTTACCGGCTATGCTATTACATATCATGAGTGCAGAAGTCGCTTTCTTGGGAACCTCTTCTGTGTGTTGCATTAATTTTATGGGAGAATTTCCCTGATGGGATATTTGTTGTGGGTGGTTGCGTTCAGCGTCATGTCGTTAACGAGGTTTTGCCATACATTTTCACCGTGGAATATTCGAGGAGCTGTCTCGATCTTCGGTGAGATTAAAAATCCAACCGAAACCCAACTATAGTGTCATTTTATCACCTTCGACCGAAACCAAGGCCGATTCTGATAGTACTATAAAATGCAAAGCTGAAGTAAAACTTCCGAAAAATACTTAACGACCTAGATCTGGCCGAGACCGAATATTTGCCGAAAGTTTTAATTCGGCCGGAATATCAACATGTAGGGTAACTTCGGGCATTATGGCGCAGGGGCATTATGGCGCACCTTGCAAATACCACATTTCCGGTTTACTTATAGAAAATAAAACAATGGGAAAACTTGAGTCTTCCTTTATAGAGTGCCATGTTAAGTTGTAAAGCTGTTGCGATTTTTTTTACAAGTGAAAAAAATAATAAACAAAAAGATACCCCACTTTTGTCATCAACATATATTTTTGGCTCTTTTTCTTTAAGTATAAAACACACGGGGTTAGTGTACACAGTAAAGTGAAGTGAATCATATTAGCTTTCCTTTGGTGGCATTGATTAGTAACAGTAAAAGAAAATCTGGCGTCTTTTTTAAGTTTTGCGCAAATGCGTCTTTTTTGTAATATGGCGCACTTGTAATGGCACACTCTGGCCCTTATGGAGTTCGCATGTAAAGCATGTAAAAAAAAATGTATACTAAGACTCTAGAAAGATGACGACAAGAAGCATGTTTTAGGTGCTCCCACATGCCTAGTAATAGAAAACGAGCAGAAAATTGTGGCTTATGTAAGGAAACCACACGCGTATGGATTCGCTCCTAACAGAAAAGAGCTCTTTTATATGGGCTTTGAACAGGCAGACAAATACAGGCCAAGTTACAATTATAATAAGTCGTTAGTGGTCCCACGGCTCATGTACTTTATTCAAAAAACACTTGTGATAGCTGTGACAAATCAAACCGCAATTACAGCATCACGCCATATTGCCCAAGGGGATGCGCCATATTGCCCTATGCATAGGGCATTATGGTTTTTTGTAAAACATTTTTAAATTAACTTTTTCTTTGTTTAAATCATTGAACTATTATAATTATTTAACTTATTTTTGTTCTGATTTTCTTATACAGTGGTGGTCCAATATAACGAATGATATAATGTCCAGATGCATTCGCTATATCGAAAAATTCGTATTATCGAACACATTTTCCTTGTACGAAACATTAAATTAATGTACAAATACTGGCGCAAAATTATAGACAACCCCACTTTATCAGTTTAACTCCGTACTAGTTATACGCAACTTTAAACTTAAAAGCATACTTTAACTTTTGTTCAATAATAAACACTTTTTCGTATACCGCTAAATAATTCCTACTTCGCAACGTTCCTATGAGAAATTTCATTCGAACACACATAAAAGTGACAGTTTTAAGTCTAATTCCATATTAAATATTTAATACGAGGTTCGGGTGATTCTAACTTCAATACGAGGCGATAACGATAAAGTGGGCTTTAAGACGACTATAATTATGAAAACGACTATAAATTTGCGCTACTGTTTCTAATTCATAATACTTTATTTAATTTATTCATAAAGTAAACAAAACAAGTTAAAAAGTAAAAAAGGAAGTAAAAGAAACTAAAACAAAATTAATTTCTTTCCTTTCCTTTTCCAAAAAGCAATCTCAAATAAGGACATGCTTTTGCAAACGTTCAATGCAGAAATTTGTAGCTATTTCCCGTAGATTTATTAGAACGAGTTTTCCAGAACTTCGAGAACTCGAGTGGGCTGATACGTGTATCTTCCTGAAGAAACATTTCAGTATTGTTCCAAGATTTCAAATCCTCCGTTTAGTTTAACTAAGCGAACCTTCGGTTGCGTTTACAACACCCAAATTTTTCCATCGACCGTTTCCTAAACATAATTATTGTATTTCTTAGGTAAATTTGTGTCTTTCATTTTTTTTTAAAGCGTGTACACAGATATTGTCGCAACATTCGTTATATCGAATATCATTTTTTTGTTCGTTCGCTATATAGAGCCTATAATGCATTTGAAAAAAGTTCACATTATATCTATCATTCGTTGTACCGGCATTCGTTATACTGGACCACCACTGTATTTTGTAACTGTTTTTGTTTTTTGATAAAAAAGCTTTTCATGTTGAAATTATTTAAGAAACAAAAAAGCCCGAAGTTACCCTAATCTCATAATGAAGTCCACAGTCTCTCCTTTTTTGTAAGTTTTTGAAATTAAAATTAATTCGTTGAACCTCAATCTAGCTATTGCCCCATAGATTTTAATTTATTTTTTATTCATTATTATTTTGAATCAACATATACCAAGGCATCTGTGTTTTATCATGACAATATTTAAGAGCTCATACCACCCAATGTAATGTATCTGTGCTCAGCCCTTTGCTCCATTTTACTACTGCACTGGAAATGTGTATCACATTTTTATTTGTTCTATGTGACGACCTATTTCTGAGTTTTTTACAATGTTTCATCAACATCCTTTTTTGGGTCAGCTTATGAAATCTGCTGCTGCACATTAATCAGAACTATCCCCTCAAAGATACACAGGCCAGGTCAGGTACTGATAACTTTGTTAATCCTTCTTAATACTTCGAAGTATTTTTCCCCAGAAGGCTTTGCGAAAGTTGAGTCAGTTCAAAAGAAGACCACTTGCTCTGGTTTATTTCAATTAAAAATTTGATTTTCCTTTGCTGTAGAATTATATCCTACTCACTCCACGGACTACAGGAGAAAAACCCCAAAACTATGGCTTCCATTTGAAATACGATCTTATCACAAATGACGAACCGACATCCGTTTTAATTCCAATGATTAACCGCCCGCAACATGTCCTTTTGGCAAAAAGCAAAAAGGCACATGGATTGAAAATTAATCAGCTTTCGAAGGAAATAACAAAAAGAAACATAAAACGTTCTCTGGTGCTTTCAGAACAAGCATGACAATTCAACTCTCTAAGGCCATACGAAAGAAAGCACAGAGCGCAGAATGGTTGGAAAACATCAATTACCTCGGAATCAAAACGGATAATCGAGAAAATCGGAAGATTTTGATATGTGGATCCTGTGCACGAGAAAGGGATTTCGATCGAGCACTGACCCACACACAGCAGCAGCAGATGTAAAACATCAATAACCCTCAAGAGTGACACATCTGAGAGGAGTCCGCAGTGAACCGTTGCGTTGCCTCGAAGGAAGATTTATTATACCCACTTCCACTTCCGTCGCAAGCAAACCTAACTACCTCCTGAACATCATCATCGTTGTCATTGTCCCAAGGACAAGCAATCTATCGCACCACCAAAGGGATAACAATAATAATAATCTGTCTCTGAACGGTCACTATACGAATACGAGTACATAGCAAAAGAATACATGGCGTATCTGTGAAGGATTCCAGTCGAACGCACTCTCTACGCACAAAATGAGAATCAAGTGAGCCTCAATTAGTGCGATTCCTCTATGTATGCTGTGAGAACAATGATTTTAAAATGCCAAATCTACACAACGATTGAGAGATACATTGTGGACAGGCCACTATGATTGCGGAGGGTGCAGGAATGAGAAACCCTCATGGGAAAAATCCGTGCACAGATTCTGTTGAACCACAAAAGTGTTTGCATTGTGCAATAATCATCGCATTTGGTGGACAATTTTGGTGGGATTTCGGCGGAGCAGAGCAATGCCAGGATACCAGGGCAGGGTACACATTTGCAAAATCATAGGCTGCCAGCGGAATCAATTTATTTCAGTGGAATTCCATTTAATTGGTTTTATTGCCACTATGTGTGTGTGTGCAGAGTAGGGGCACACTCATTAATCATAGTAAAAAAAAAATACAGTAAAAATATAAAATAAATATTTTTGCATTTTTTTTATGACCGGACATGTCCTCGTATTTGCAATAATTACAGGAACGCTGCTGTGTTTACATTCAAACAGGAATTTTTGCCTCTGCGGCGGATGGTAAATTCATAGAAAAGGATTATTGACAAATATGTTAATTACGAATTAGTGGCAATATTTAAATTGCTGCAAGATTTGTTGTTTCTACTTTTTTTTGTTACCCGATAAATTTGATAATTAAAAGTTTTCACAGCGTGTTTTCTGTGCGATTTTAATAAATCAATGTCTAATTTTTCTGGAGGTACAAGTGAAGTGAATTAGTGCAAATTATAAAATTTACATACGTAAAAATGTACGTACCATTATACATTTTTTCATTGATTTTTTTATATTTATTTTTAAAATAAACTTCAATGTTACTGTTTATTTATTTATTTATAGTCTACTAGTTGGCCCGGGGGCAGACGTTGTCCTGCCCTTTCCTGTATGTTGCGCGATGAGTTACATATATATGTTGTGGATATGAGTCATTTTGGTTAATAAATATAAAATTTGCTAATAACTTGACTACAGCGCCATCTATAGGGTCCAGATTTTGTGGTTTTCTCTCTTAGCACCAAACCAACATATGTTCTGAATATGAGTCCATTTGCTCAATAAATATAGAATTTGTTAATAACTTGACTTCAGCGCCACCTATCGAATTTTTCTTTATATAAATATAGAAATATAGATAGTGGGCACCGTAGCGCAAGTGGTTAGTGCGTCGGACTACTGAGCCAGCGGTCTTGGGTTCGAATCCCGCCGCAAACACCTAAAAGTTTTTCACAGTGCCCACCTCTTTCGAATGTCTGACAAGCATCAAAGAGTATCATTTGTCACGATTGAGCTTCTCAACTCGCCGTTCGGAGTCGGCAAAAAACTGTAGGTCCCTTCCATTCGTGCAAAAATATAACACGCACACACAAATGGTTGCGAGAAGCAGGCCCAGGTTCACCTCGAGCTGTAGCGCCAACTAAGTAAGTAATATAGATCTGCCTGTCTATCTGCCTATCTGTCTGTCTGTCTATCTATCTATCTGTCTGTCTATCTATCTGTCTCTCTATCTATCTGTCTGTATGTCTCTCTGTCTGCCTCTTTGTCTGTCTGTCTATCTGTCTGTCTCTATATCTGCCTGTCTCTTTGTCTGTCTGTCTGTCCGTTTGTCTGTCTGTCTGTCAATTCCCGACAATTTCACATTGAATCTTGAAATTCAATTCGTTCACATCAATGTACGACAAATTAAATTGAATAAGAAAAAAATGTCAACTGAATAATAGGTGTGATTGGTAACCTGTAAATTTACATAAATTTACATCCAACTGTCAAAAATCAAGAGAAGAGAGAGCCAAATGACAGTGTCAAAAAATGTCCCCTCTGGCGAAATCGTGCTATATCTTTTTCATGGAGTCACCGAGGCACATCCTTCAAACAGCAATCTGACAGTTTGTGAAATGTCAATCACTTCTTGTTAACAAAATAAAAGAAAATTAGTTTTTCGTGAAAATATTCAATAGTTAAAAAAGAACAAGAGAGGATTTTCCCCCAATTTACTATTTGACAGATATGCCATTTGTGTTAATAAAAGATAACAAACACACCTAATTTATTTTCTTCCATCAAATTTAAAATTACAATGTTTTATTCACATTTTCTTCTGTTACTTGACTACAGCGCACCTATCGGGTCCAGATTTTGTGGGTTTCTTTCTTGGCACCAAACCAACATATGTTCTGAATATGAGTCCATTTGGTCAATAAATATAGAATTTGTTAATAACTTGACTTCAGCGCCACCTATCGAGTTTTTCTCTCCGTTAGGACCTCATTCGGACTATATCGAACATTTGAAAAGAAAAATGAGCCAAATCGGCCTAGCCGTTCTCAAGATATGCGCTTACCAACGATCATCATTTCATTTTTATTATATAGATAAGTACAATTATTGGTATAATTTACTTTCTTAGAGCTAATGTTCCTAGTATAATATAGATATACATATATGTATGTACATAAGTATAAATGCCTTCAATCATACACAATTCCGTTCATGATAATATTTTTGAATACTTCTTTAGGACAATTTAGATCAATTATATCGGCATATTTATTAAAGTAAAAACAGGCTTTAGTGACTGGCTCATTACAGCCATAGTTTATTGAGTGGAAAGGTATTGAAAAGAAGTAAAAAGCCCTCGGTCTTAAGGATCGAGCTGGCGAATAAAGCTTAAACAAAGATGATAAGGGAGCACAATTAATTTGTCCAATTACAACATCTCTCGCAACTGAGACAAGAAAATAGATTCTTCTAGTTTGAAGAGGTTTGAGTCCAATTTAGCTTCCGAAGTGAATATTTCGTAAACCTTTTCTGTATTCTTTCGATACGGTTCGAAGCATTTTTGTAAAGTGGGGACCAGACTATGCAGCAGTATTCAAGGATGGGACGAACGATGGTAACAAAACGCGATTTTAGTGTGTACGGACATCGGAAATCCTTAGAATTCCTGAACAAAAAACCAAGCAAACTATTACCCCTAGAGCAGGGGTTCCCAAAATGTGCGCCACTGTCGAAGACAGAATGCTGCATTAAAAATTTTATAATTTTTTAATATTGACTATGACAAAATACTTTACTTAAAAATACTTTCCATAAATCAGAGTCCTATCATCAAAGGACTCTAGATGAAAAAGAAACGAAGTTTTTGATTGGCTGATTGTAGAATTATGATTTTAACAGGGCTACTTAGGAGGTAGGACACTATAAAAGGAAACTTCGATTTTAATAAATTTGTCATTAGTCAAGGAGCAATTATACTTTATGTTTTCCTAAAAAAGGCAGTCGCAAAATGGAATTTATTTTATTAAAGAAGCAAGAAGCAAGATAGTTCAAATGGACATGGGAGTTGAACACACGGCCCTGCCGCAGCTCACGATGGCTTTCACGTGGAAATGTCATATCCCGTGTATTGAAGTTATATCAAGATTCACACTTTTCTGCAAGAGGAAGGTCATGCAAACTCAAGATATAATACTTTGCCGAATTAGGGATTTTGCTAAAACCAGCATATATTTGCGATATATTTGACAAACTGAATGCCTTGAATCTGTCTCTGCAAGGCAATAACATGCGCAACTTCAAACTATTGAAAAAGATTGCGGTCAGGATGGCGGTCCAGATTGTTTCCCGGAATTGTATAATATGAGGCCTCTAATGAGCTCGTTTTCTCACAAGACTTGTTGTCCCTTTTCCAAGTTAAAGCTCCAGCAGAGTTCACTTCGCAATCAGAAGAGAGTCTCATTGAACTCTCTTGCCTCTTGCGACAACAGCCTTAAAGCAAAATTCCATTGTTCTGATTTGGTGGAGTTTTAGATAACGGTGAAAATGAATATGCAACTTTTAGTTCAAAAGATTTAAGGATTTTAATTCCCTTTGCTACCTCCTATTTATGCGAAGCCGGGTTTTCAACTGTAGCTTTAATAAAGAGCAAATATCGCTCAAACATCAATGTGGAACAAGAAATGAGGGTGGCGCCTTATTCCGCGCTTTTAAAAATTGTGTGAAGCTCATGCGTGACATTGATTAACTTACCACAGTGGTAATTTTTTTTTGTATTTCTACTTTTCTAATATACATTTATGTAAATATGTATGTATGTACTTTGTATCTGAGTCTCAGATTGTGGTTGTTTTTATTCCATTTTCATTTTCTGTGCCTAGTGCTATTGTACACATATTTCGACTAGGGCGCCGTGCCAAAATACTATACCCGTTAGTGCGCCGCGTACTGAAAAAGTTTGGGAACCCCTGCCCTAGAGAATACATAATCTATGTGCATCCTGAAATTTAGATTTGAATCGAATAATGACGCCTAAGTCTTTATAGCTGTATACTCTTTGAAGCGTAGTGCTCGAAATAATATATTCAAAGAGAACTGGAGCGAGGGATCTCGAAAACGATAGGACACAGCATTTAGAGAGCACCAGTTTAATAAACTGTCCAAATCTTTTTGAAGTTCGATGCAGTCGGTCAATGTTTTAATTGATTTATATATTTTTAAATCATCAGCATATGTGAATGTTGGATTTTTGACGGTAAGTCATTTATAAATAAAAGAAATAAGAGTGGGCCCAGATGGCTGCCTTGGGGCACTCCAGAGTGATTGAAAATTTTATCAGATATATTGGAACCAATTTTGACATACTGGATACGATTTGTTAGATACCTTTTTATCCAGCTAAGCAAACTTGAATGCATACCGGTAGCTCTTAATTTCTTCAACAATACTGTGTGGTTGACTTTGTCAAATGCTTTGGAGAAGTCAGTATACACGGCGTCTACTTGATATCCCCTCTCCACACTATTGACACAGAAATTAGTAAATATTGTTAGATTGGTTGCAGTTGATTTAATACTGACAAATCCATGCTGAAAGATGGAAATACTGCTTTCAAGAGTTTCATAGATTTTTTTTTTTAACAAGTGATTCGAATACTTTCGGTATAACTTGTAGTTTGGCTATAGGTCTATAATTTTCTATACATTGCTTAGAACCTGCTTTGTGTATAGGAGTTATGAATGAACTTTTCCAACAATTAAGAAAATCACCTTCGCTTAGAGATTGATTAAAAATTAATTGTAGAGGCTTGGACAAGTAGGATCTACAATTCTTTAGGAACACTGCCGGAATATTATCAGGAGGCATACTTAAACTATTATCAAGATGTGGAAGGGGCACTCAAAACTTCATTCTCTGACAGAGACATACAAACTGAAGTATTAACGGTAGAAAGATCAAGTTCAGTGTCTCTATCACATGAGGCTACATCGAAATTCGATTGAAAAAATGCAGCAAATAAGTTACAAATCTTAGAAAGATTACTGCTTACTTCCCCATGATAGCACATGTTAGCAGGAATACCAAAGGAATTCCTTTTAACATTGACATGACGCTAGAAACAGCTCGAATCCTGTTTGATTTTTGTTTCCAGGGACCATACATATTGTCTATGCGTACATTTTTTTCAAAAATTCATATTCCCTACGTAGGTGAATATATTCACTTCGAGAACCAAGGTCGACTCTGCTTTTTTTTATACATTTTGATGACAATATTTTTTAGACGAGAAAAGCTTTTATTGTACCAGACTGGCTTATTACTTCTTCTCAAGCGCCTCATTGGAACAAATCTAGATATCACAAAATCTATTAAGTTTTTAAATACATTAAAATTACTTTCTAATTCCTGATGACACAAACAAGAATTCCAATCAATATTAGAGAAATAATTGTTGATGCTGTTGTAATCAGGTTTCAAGAAACCGTACTTATAGATTATTTCTAGGATTGTATGAAGAACTGCGTCAAAAATTTTACAATTAATAGAATGTTACGATGCAACTCGCCCATTTACCATTCGCGATGCTGTAAATAGAATTTAAGTTAATGTCTTTCCTTTATAATTTGAGACTAGAAGTAAATAGGGGGTGCTTTCGCCCAAATGTAAGAATTTTGAAATATTTGTATTTTATGAATTTGATATTATTTTATGAATAAAGATTTTAGTTTTCCTGGTGAACTGTGGACTACTTAAAATAAGTGAATTGCTTTATTTGCGCACAGTTACATAAATTGAATTAAATTAGCAATATTCAACATTTTTCTCTTATGTTTTTAGTCTTTTTAATTTTTTGTTATAATATCTAATAATAATAATTAAATTTTTTTTTTCAATTTGAAATACTTAAAGGGGTATTCTAGTCTAGAATTTTGAAAAAATCGTTTTTTTTTATATCATATTTTTAAGGATTAGACCTTCAAAAATGTATCCTCCAAACGTTTCCTGAATTATCCAACAGAAACTCTCTTATACACCATGAATTCTCAGAAAGTCTCCATGTGAAGGTCATTGTAACGTATTTCTTTAAATGCGATTTTCTCGAAACTACTTTTTCCAACACGACTGACACGATTTTTCAAGTTCTAATGAACCGATTAACCGATTAACTAATTTTGCGTGGATTTCCTTTATATATCCCTCTATCGCACGAACTAGAATTATGTAAAAATTTAGTTTTTTAATATTTTTAAAAAATTAAAAACTTTGAAAAAAGTGCAAAATATCATTTTTTTTCAAACAGCCGCCATTTTGTGAAAAAAAATTTAGTTTTTTATTTCCGTAGTTCAGGCGATGGCGAAATTCCCACTGATTAAGAATCTTTTTAATTTTTTTTTCCTATCACCAGAAGGTTTGCACCCGGACGCACAAACAATCACAGATGTTAATTACTCGGTAGAAAAAGCTATTAAAAAACATAATCGAATCAGCTGGAAAGAAATAAACAAAGAGAAATACTAAATAAGTGAATAGGTAAATAAATAAATAAGTAAACACTACAGTAAAAAATATTAAACAAAAAAAAACATAAATAAAATAACAATAAATAGATAAATGGAGAAGTGTATAAAAAGAAATAAATTAAATAGAAATACTATATAATATAATAATACCATAAGTACTTAGGTACCATAATAAATTAATAGATAAACATATGCAATAGAACTCTGCGAGGATACTTTATACAGCTAGATTTTATATTAAGTTGTTTTCAAATGAAATGAATAAATTAATAAATAAATAAATAAATAAATAAATAAAGATGTGAAACATGATATTCTTTGATGGTTGTACAATTCCAATATAAGTGCAGGTTTTTTTTTCAACGTTTGTCAGTAGCTCTTCGGTAGAAAAATTCACAATGCTGTATCGTTGTCTATTCAACGGGAATTAAATTCTTAAACAAACTTCGCTGAGTGAGTTTGTCAGTACTTACATAAGTAATTAATGTCTTATATCTGTCGAGTTGCAAATAGTTGTAAAGATCGAATCGCAAAGCAGGGCCTCTTTTGAGTAAGAATTCCAATATTTGATGCAATAAAAAATAGTATTCATGCTATTAAAGAAAACAATTCATCCAAAGAAAATATTAACTCCATGATTGGAGTCAGAGAACTACATATTTTTTTTTTTAAGAAGGTGGAAAGCATCGACAGCCTGAGTGTGGGACTTGAACTCAAACTAAAACCACCTCTGCCTCTGATCCCTATTCTCCACGGTATGCCGCCGTTAGGCATTTCTTCAAGAGAAAGAACTACATATGTACGTACATATTTCAATGGGCTGGTTACCCGTTTCCTTGGAGGATGTAATGTTTATGGCAGTTTTAAGATTGTACTGAAATGGAGCCAATTGTATTGAAAACTATCTTTCGCAGGAAAAAACATAAACAAACAAAAATAAATTAACATAATACGGTTAATTATTAACATATTATTATTATTATATTATAAGAAATAAAGGAAAGAACATGGCCAAAAAGTGTCGTCTGTTGGAAAAAATTGACAGTAGGTAAAAGTTCTCTTGGAAAATTAAAGCAAGCGTAGTTCTGACAAAATAGGACAAACTGCTATAAAGTGGTAGACGTCTTCAACTGCATTCAGGTTACAAAAGCTACATAATATGTACTTAACTGCCCGAACACAATGGCGAAGCTGTAGTGGAATTAGGCAGCGCTGTAAAAGTTCAAATACACGTAAACCCTATAGCGCGAATACAATGCGAAGCTGCTGCTGTAGTATGAATTGTATGGTGAAGCGCAAAGTTCAGCCAACTTCAACTTTCTACTTTCACTGCAGCTTCACCATTGTGTTCGGCCAGTGAGTCTTGCATATCGACAAGATATGATAGGTCTGTAGTTAAGCCTCAGTAATTCAGTGAGCGTCATAAAGATAACACTTTTATGGTCAAGTCCAAGACGACCAGAGAATTAATTACTAGTGCCCTGAGAATGGTTTAGAGCGCTATAAATATGTCTGGATGTGGATGGCTGAGTCCTTCTTCTAGAATGCTGATATTGCCTGTTCAGGCTTAGTGCTCTTATTTTGCATATTTGTGTTCAAAATATTGGCTCTTACGTTCAGAGAGGTGGGTCGTAAAAAGTAGAATCCAGTCAAGGCTGTGTATAAAAATTAAAACAATTTGCTCGTTTTTGGAAAAGACAGATTGCAAAAAATTTTAAAGATGCAGATTTATAAAATGTATCGAATTAAGGCAAATTGTACTCAAACAAACTCATTTGTATCGAATTCGATACAATTCTATCGACTTTTCCATCCCTGCATGATACTGGCTGATATAGGTAAGGCTATTGAGAAGTGTCTAGTCTACCGACATTAAGCCAATATTCACTTATACCTAAAGACGTTAGTTCTTATACCAAGTATGTATCTTTGGGAATATTGTTCCAGTTACCCGTCGAACCATTAACGTGGAAGGCTCTTCGGTGGCATTTCCTTTTACGGAAAAGAACTGGGCATTTCAGAGAGATTTAGAGCATTTCAGATCTACTTGCTCACAAGGCTCCCATTGTGCTACCTTCCCATCTAACGTTTATTTTATTGACAGCATTTTAGTAAAAGCTTAGAGAAAGCGAGAGGCATGTCTGTTTATCATTAGGTGGGTAGAAATGGTATTCTAGTACCTAGTCTAACAGGTTCATGCCCTGGCACCTAGCAATGGTGAATTCTGAGCTGCTTCGCTATCTTCCAGAAATTTTATAGCCGTCTGGCTATCTGTAAAAATGCTAGTATCCATAACAAACATTACATTCCCTCTCAGCCGCGATAGAGCTTCTTTAATAGCCATGATTTAGCGAAACCTTATTTACTACCAGATTCCAATGAAGGGTGTATAGGAGGGGTGCCCCTGCGCACAGATACTACGTTATGGGGTTCAGTCTATTTTTAGCCCTACATATATCTACTTCCAGTTACAACACTCAACACTAACAAATTTAGAGCTGTATTTGTAAAAAAAAAAACTTTGGAGTCGTAGAGACTAGACAAACACTCATACATAAGGTTCTTCAAAACCTATAACGGATTCATACATTACCATTAGATTTGATAACGTCGTAGGGTTTTGCTACAAAAACTAAATAATGTTTTGAAATATGTACAACATAATGATTGACAACAACTAAGCATTCTTTATAGTCCAGAAATGCTCCATCACTCGAAACTAAAGACAATTCGGTAGTTTAGAAGATCGACATGATGGGAATTTCACACGACGCATTGTTCTTTCGGAAGTGTCTCCAAATCGAGACAAAAGGAAATGTTGTCACTCCTGAATATATACAGTGAAATCTCCCTTAGGCGGAAAGTCACGGTGAGATCATTTGTGTCTGCCCAATGGAGTTGTCCGTCCAAGGGATAAACAATTTTTAAATAATTGATCTTTATTTATCAAAACATAAGACAAACAATACAACACAGTTTGGAAATCTTCACTGGGAGACAATTTTATAGACCTTTAAGGTATTTCCTCAGCGAATTTCAATAAAATATGGAAATTTAAATTTATCCAATTTTCAATATGGTTCCAAGAGCAGCGATAAGAATACTTTGGTCTCAGTGAATCCAACCGAGTCGATGGATAGTCACCTGAGCTAACGTTAATACGCAGGCTGTATTCATGATATTTGAATATTTTTGATTTCTGCGACGTGCTTCTGAATTCGGTATTTGTTCATCTACCTAAACGATTTAATGGGGCGAAGAGTTTGGGTATCCTGTATTCTCAAAATACAGAAGATCTTTTGAAAAAATAGGTCATACATTTACATTTTACATTTCTATTATATTTTGTCTTTTCATTGGCATCTGTTGCGACTGTGAGCAAGTAACAAATAATGGAATTGGATAAATTAATTTCTAACAAATATGCTTGTCCGCGTCCGATCAAAGGAGTGTCCGGCTTATGTAACGTAAAATGTTTGCAATCTGAAACACAAAAGCATAGTTATGAAAATGTGTCCGTCTAAGGGATCTGTCCATCTAAGGGAGTCTGTACGTAATGGGAGATTTCACTGTATTGCCTTTGGTTTTTCTGAAGAAATATATTGGTTCTTACTCTTTGGCAGACAGCAATTTATTCGCCGATGTTTTTTTTTTCTACAGCCATTAGGCAGGGTTGCCGCGAGCAAATTTCAAAAAGCGTCCAGAAGTAAAAAAGGGGTCCCACTCATATTTGTATAAAAAAATGCAATTTTTCGAAAAACTGTATCTTAGGCTGCGGTTCCGGTGACAGTGAATGTAAGCGAATATCACTCGCGCGAATTCGCAAATTTCGCTTAAATCATTCAAAAGTACGCATTTCCTATGATGTGGTTCGAGTGCACAGAATTTACTCGCGCGAATTTAGCGAATCTAAGCGAGTAAAATGTTCGATAGTGTTCGATAGCGAATTCAAGATATGTTTTTAAGTAGGATTTGTGCTTTTCTGCTTAGTTGTGTACTGAGTTTTATGCAAAATTGGATTCGGAAAAATTAGTCTATGAAGTTAGAAATCGAGCACCGTTAGGGGTGTGAACAAAATAAGATTTATATAAGTCACGTAGGTACTTCCAATGCATTTAAAGAAGATCGATTTTGGTTAGCTCTCTGCGCTTGCGCTTCTGTTCCAGTTACTATGGAATTCATAGTGTCTAATAAAATTTGTTTGTCGATACCTTCCTTATCAATTACATATAATACTACGAAGGAGGCAGACACATTTTGTGATGGTTTTAGCAGTTTCAACATTTGTCTCAATTGCCTTCCCTACTATTCGCCATTTGCTGGTTATGTGTCTAAAACCGCACTCTATAGTTTTCCTTACTTCTTTTTAGGTAAAATCGGCGTTAACAAATTTGTTGACATTTTCTCTATTGTGGGCTCTATAACTGTTAAAATATCTCCACATTCCAGTCTTTTCTTAAAAGTAAGATTAGTTTCACAACGCTTGTTAATGTATTTGACTTCAAGAAGCTATTTTTAACAAAAAGCGGCAATGACATGATAAATCTTTTCCAAATCATAAAACTTCAAAACACGACTACTTAGCAGTACCTACTTCCTGCAGATAAATGTTTCGTTCACACTTTATACGACTATTTCGATAAATAAATTCGCTTACTTCGCTTGAGTAAACTCGCTTGCACCGGAACCACTCTGTTCGCGCGAATGTGCGCTAGTTTATTCGCTTACATTCGCTAAGTTCATGCGAGTAAAATTCGCTGAACTTAAAATCATACTATATAATAAAGCAGTAATGCTTATTCTGTAAACACGGCTGTATCTCGGACTGGAACCTAAACGGCTGGGCGAATTTGCTTGAAACTTCATATCTGCGGTCCGTGGGACTATACCACAAGGCCAATTTGGAATTTTCATTCCTAGCCCCAAAAATTAAGGTACCTATACTTCATTTGCGATCGATTTTATAAAAAGCGGATTTTCTAGAAAACGGCTCCAAGGATTTTGTTAAAATCTCATATTTAGGTTAACTTAGACAAATGCTATCAAATGTTACCAGGTTTTTGCCTAAAAAGTTGTACAACTTAATAACCGATTTTCTAAAATTGGGTATTTTTCGGATATTGCTCAGTCGATCGGTATTACCGATTTTCATATAGTAACCGTTTAAGAGTGAAATTTCAATAAGAACTACGATGTAATGTGAAAAGATCGTCAACGTGTTTGCGTATACATATATCCCTCGCATGTTTTGCTCCCCTTGCAATACAAATCGGTATGAAAGTGGATGCGTATGAATTAGGTTAGGTTAAAAAAGAAAACAATCCAATTTATAAATAAATGTGAGGAACAAATTATTCAAAAGTGCAACGAAATTTTCAAAAATATTTATTTAGCTTCAGCCAATAATGGGGCTGAAAGTGGGTACATAAGATTGATTGAGTTTTGATTGAATTAAATTTCTATCGTTTTCAAATTCAAAATCTGCCGCGCATACAATGAAAGCATGATTTGCACCAGAAGGAAATGTCGAAAAAAAGAACATGGTAATGCTGTGGGCCTAACGGATGAACGGTGGGTCAGCTAGTTATTTAATACCCCTATTATAGTTAGCGAATCGAACGTTCGATATGAAGCGAACTCTTTTGCGAATCACCCGTATCGTGGTTCGTAAAGAGTTCGCTTCATATCGAACGTGCGATTCGCTAACCATAATAGGGCTGTAAATTAATGCAAAAATAAAAACACTCTAACAAAATGCCACTTTCTTGCGAAATGTCACTTATTCAAACTACAAATATGTTATGTATGTATATGATTGTATATATTGGTAGATTGCAAACCTTGGGGTGTGATCGCAGTGTCTTTGATTCTTCGAACTAAATGACAATGCATGTATTGTAAGTAACACCATATTTTTAGACACGGGCGAAACCGGGCCCGACAGCTAGTAAAATAAATATTGGGAAAAAAATAACAAAGATAAAAAAAAAAGCATGTAGAGTCGTTTGGGGTAAGAGTGCGCAGCGGGTAAGAGTACGCAGTGCCATTTTCTCCATCTGTGAGAGAATTAGCAGAAATCGGTAAATGAGAAAATATGTGCTTCACTAACCGCCAATGAAGAACAACTTCTACGAAAGCATTCCAATTCACAGTTCAAAGAAAAACAACAAGAAAAGAAAAGCCGGATTTTGTTAAAAAAAATTTTTAAAAGTGTGTCAGGAAAGCTTGGCAACTCGAAACCCCTTAAGTAGTATGTAGGCATAAACAGTGTATATGTGTGTTTGATTTAGGATACAATTTTAGTGGACAATATTATTCCTTCATAGATTTTCAACACAATGAAAAAAAGTAGCGTGTAGGGAAAGAGTGCGCAGTCATCCTGTGGGTAAGATTGCGCAATGCTTTCTTACCCAATATTTAACTTTTTGTAAAAATAACAATTTTTGGGCTATTACGGTCTGTCATCACATGCAACAAGCATACGATAGTCGTAGGTGGTAAGTTGTAGCTCTATATTTCTGTTTTTGTTTGTCCTGAAAAATGTCTCTTATCTACTAAAGACAAACGGAAAGGAAATTGATAACCTAAACGCAAATCTGCGAGACTAGGGAGGTGATTTCAAATGGAAGCAGCCCATGGAAGGCCGCCGAAGAATTAAGTTTGAGTGAAAGCACAGTTTCAAACCTTTTAAAGTACGAAAACTGTGACTTTAAATGGCTGCGCACTCTTACCCTGACTTCGGGGCAAGAGTGCGTAACTTGACTTCCTTTTGTTTTTTGATCAAAGCATATGAAACATTAAAATAAAGTAAAATATTTTTGCATAAATTTGTTCTTAAAATATAGAGCTACCAAATAATAGGCTCCTTTGTTTGTTACCTGTTGCAGATTTTCGAGAATACAAGCCCGAAGTCCAAAATGCACACTCTTGCCCCGAACGACTATAGGTATGCAGAACGAGTTTTTGGAAGGGAAATTCTGACTAACAAAAATACTTTGTTGATTTCAACACTGGTTGAACAAAATGGGTGTGTAAAGTACCATGTTTTACAAGTAAAAGAAACATGAAATGAAAATAAATTAAAAAAAGGGTCCTATATTTTCAAAATGCGTCAAAATCGGAGTTTTATTGAAAAGTGGGGTCACGGGTCCCATCGCCGAAAAAGCGTCAAAATGACGCAAAAGCGTCCCAAACGGCAACGCTGCCATTAGGTTTTCAAAACGTCAGTTTTTGTAAGAACGACATTGATCTGAACAGGTTGTCAATAAATCGTGGTTAGAACCAGAGCCCATACATGGCGCACTTGGTAAGAAATTCAACTAAAATGTCACAAATTGAATCGGTTTCTTGGGCTGTTTGTAAGAATTTTGACATTTGACCCGGAGAGCAACAGATGTCTATTGAAGAATATGTAGATGGCGTTAATCCTGCATGTATCTAGTATTAGTTCAAATACAGTGTAGGACAGTTCTCTCATACCGCGTTTTACTAATTAATAACAATTGAAACCCTCTGTTCGCCTTTCGTTCATTGCCCCTCGACACCATAAACATTTTCACACTTGGCGCCATTATAAGTAAAAAAAAAGAAATACTGGCAAAAAATCAAGTTTTTAAAATAAATAAAAAAAAACACACAAACGAATAAAACATCTTAATAAACACGTCGTGTTTTGGATATTTTATTGTCAACTCAACAAATTGCGAACGATTTAAAAACTCGACGCTAGTCGCTGACATCGAATTAAGTGTGAGATTTTTATTGATTGATGACACTGACTGCTGTTGCTGTTGCTTTATATTGTTTCGCTCTGTTGGAAACTAAATCAAGTGAGAAACATTCATGAGAAACGAACAACAAACTTAATACAACCGACAACGGCAACGCCAACACACAAGACAAACAGTAACAACAACAACAAAAAACCATAAAGCGCTCGGTTGACTTTGTTAATTAGTATCTGCATAAATTCCCCCCACTGACAGCACTCAAGCGGTCATCAATCAAATAAATTTTACACCGCACAACTGTTGAGATTTGCTTTTGGAGATTTTATTTTCAAAATATATATATATTTTTTTTTTTTTTTAAACAAACAATCATCGCAGCGCAACACAAGACGACAGACAACACCCACCTCGAGCCGGCCGACCGATTGGCCATATCGCTGCTGTCAGTTGTTTTCATTGTGAAGGCGCGCAGAGGTTTCATCTGACCTCGTTTCTCATTTACTCGAATAAGTGCGATCAAGTGTCTTGGATGACATGACAACTAATGCTGCCGAGACCGAGATGTGCGTTTTCGTCGTCCACTTAAGGATGCCGAAGCGCCAATGCACTCACAACGTGTACACATCCGAATATGATGATCGGATTAGCTTCGTGTGTGAGCTGTTGACACATGTTGATGCCACTTTTGCAGCGCGTACATCCTCCGTCCCGTGATGTTTCTCCTGATCATCCCCCGTTCCCCTCAGAAGTTATTAAAATAAAATTTCAATGATCAGTAAATCACGCATCCATTAAGATTCGAGACACATAAGAAGATGAAATGCAACTCGCCCTGTGTAGCGCAGCGCGGCGCGTCGCGGTGTCGTTGTATCGCTGAGCGCTTAATGTCATCACTTTATTAGTCAAGCAAGTATAAATGTTGTTGAACAACGCGTCATCATGCGGAGCTATATTTCATAGTTGGGCTCCGTGATGCGTTTGCTGGAAGATTTACGAGGCTTTGATGTGAATCTTTAGGCATCGGTGGGAGCATTTTTTACGCATCATTCGGCTGAGTGACCGAGTGAGTGACTGGGATTTATTGAGGTTTGCCTACCTCAACTGGTTGTATGGGTATGCATTAACCCACATGGTTGACATGTACTTGTGTACTTATGGAACCTGCATTTTCAGCTGTGATTATCTGAAACTGTTGTTAGAGACTCCTTGGTGCGGGACCTCTTGACTCTTGGGCGGCTCTAATGTAACGTCATTAATATTGTTTTTTTTTCGGAGGTTGCACTGTTTTGAAGAACCGATTTCACAAGGGTTAAGTGATAAGTGTTAAGGATAAATTAAATGCAAGGAATTTTGATAAACGGTCTTAGTAGTGAAGAGAGCACTTGGTAAATCGAGGTTCCTTGGTGAGGGCATACAGCATAGATACGAGTGTACCTCTTCACTTTGGCCCGTTGCGTTTCAGTAAGGCGTGAATTGATGTTAAGGATATGTGCAAACGCGTTTAGTGTGTATTTCATTTTAACTCCAAGTAGTGATCGCACTTATATTCTGCTTTGCGTTGGTCGGTTTCCACTTCTAACTGCCATTTTTTGTTGACAAATCTTTGGTACATTAATACCAAAAGGAAAATACGTCGTCGGCTTTGTTGTGATCCTGCAAAGTTGAATTAGTTCCTCAGAAGTACTAAACCTATCGGAATTACGTTCAAAATCGAAAGCGAACTATTAATTAAGTATCTTAAGTGTAGAATATCCAGAGAAGTGGCCGTCTAATGCAGGACACAAGTTGGTCTTAGCAGGTTTTTGACTTTGCTTACAAATGATCATTCTCCTCTGTAAAGGAGAAGATTTAAATCTTAAACCGAAAGTTTGCGAAAGAACTTACATCTGCTAATATGAACCGAAGCTAATAAAAATTAAATACCCTACTGAAATAAAGGAAAAGCGAGGAGCTCGCAGATAGTAGCAAAATGATAAGACTTTATTTCATCGCCTAAGGAAGGAACCTAGAAAACCAATCAGCGAATTCAAAAATAAAACTTTGCCGTGGCGTGGATGGAACCACCAACACCCGCTGGTTCTTGTCTGGTTTCTGTGGTCTCGGCTCGATGGACATGATCGGTTGATTGGGCTGCTTCTTCTGGAGGGTCTTCGTTGTATGTCTTTAGTTAAAGAATGTTAAAGAATAAACGACACTTGTTCCAGATCTAGCCGCTCCAGGTTTTCGATGACGCATTGGTATTTCATGTCGTCAAAGGCTTGGAGAATGCAAGGATAGCTTCAATTTGTTTAAACCACAGTGACGGACGATCGCGCCAAAATCATGCCACTCGCGCTGCAACGGAGAGTTCCGCCACTGTATTGGAGCCTGAGCTCGATGCAGCTGGATTTTATGTGGATGTGTGTGGAGACACTTCAAGCACAAAAACGTCGTGATTGCAGCGTGTGCAGGCGACGGTGATGAGAACTTTCTTACAAAAAATTGTATGCAGAAAAAAATTAAATTTTGCGTAAAAGAAAACGCAACTAATTCTTCGCGAGGTCTACAATGTGCCGATGCACAGTGCGTTGGTCAGCCGACATTTTTTTTTTAGCCGGAGTAACGGTTTTTGCTTTAAGAGATCAACCAATTTTTACGATAGTTGCGATTTGTACTCTGAGAACATAACTTTTGAAGTTCGTTTGTGATAAATATAAATAGATAATACAAATTTTTTTTTATTGCTTATTAATAATGGAGTTTCCTACTCCCAGTATATTTACTTTAAATTTATATAATGTGTGTTAACAATTTTTAAAACTAATTATTAAAAGTTGGCCCTTGTAAGTGGCATCATTTAAGTTTTAACCAAGTTATTAAAAAAAAAACCTATCAACCTGTAGCTTTTTTCCTACTTTTTGCAACTTTTTAAAATATTCAACTTTTTATAGCTACATATATGCTCAATTATTAAAAAAAATTAAGTTTAAAAAACTAAAACCCGACTACGGGAAAAACCAACTAAAAAGTACGAAACAAGATGAAAAGAAACAATGATTTCATAGTACAGCTAAGGAAATTAATAAGGAAGCAATCCGCGATAAAATACCCAGGCTAGAAAATTATCGCTTTGGACTTTCCACTCTTCACTCTTGTATAAGATGCTTCGAATGTTTGCCACATATTTCATACAGACTGCCCTTTAGATCTTGGGGGGTACATGCATACGAAAACAAAATAATTTTTCAAAATAGAAAGAAGGAGATTCAAAACTCATTTAAAACCAGAATACTGGATAACCCCAAACCAGGATGATGGGAATACCGCGGAAAAATGTTTACAAATCCAAAATTAATCACAGAAATTACTGAAATCGACTAGGTACCTAGAAATCAGCTCCAAAAATAATATATGTACATATTTCACTTAAATATGTTATAACAAAAATACACAATTCTATTTTTAAACTAGTTGGCCCGGGGGCAGACGTCGTCCTGCCCTTTCCTGTATGTTGCGCGATGAGTTACATATGTATGTTGTGAACATGAGTCTTTTTGGTCAATACATATAGAATTTGCTAATAACTTGACAATAGCGCCAGCTATCGGGTCCAGATTTTTTGGTTTTCTCTCTTAGCACCAAACCAAAATATGTTCTGAATATAGGTCAATAAATATAGAATTTGTTAATAACTTGACTTCAGCGCCACCTATCGAATTTTTCACTCCGTTAGGACCTCATTCGGACTATATCGAACATTTGAAAAGAAAAATGAGCCGAATCAGCCGTTCTCAAGATATGCGCTTACCAACGATCATCATTTCATTTTTATTATATAGATGATCCCAGCTTCGCACATCTGACAATATAACATGAGCCTGGAAATGTCCGAAATGTCTGACAATGGACCGACAATGTCACAAAAAGGTGTTCACAGAATTGGTAGATGCCTGGCAATTTATTGTCAGACAGCGGTTTGGCAATTGTCTAACAGTGCTTTTCTGACCATATTTGCAGACTAAAATTGTCAGTTTACACGGTTGTTAGACATTTGGGACAGTATTGTCAGATCTGGCAATTGTTTGAACATATCTTTACACTACTATGGTAATAGAATACAACCTTTTCACCTACCAAAAACAAAATGGAACTCAAATTTGGATGATTTTCGTTTTTGAGTAGCTTGGCTGCGAGATTTATGTACAACGGCGCGAACGGTGGTATTTTGAGCCGAAATTCATCATCGAATTACGCTGGCGTAAGTCACAATCACATATCTTGAGATGACATTCCACAGAGCATAGCTTCTGAAATGAAAAACAAATCTTAATGATTTTGTTCGAAAATTAAAAAAAAATAATGTATTCTCAAAATACGTACACATGGCGGCGCCTCCTATTAAGTTGTTTTTCTAACAAATTAACGTCTGGGTAGCCCACAGAGTGTCTTTTCTTAATTTGGCCACAAGTTGGCAAATTTCATGGCATGAACTACCATGTATCTGAGTAAATTATACGCCTCTTTCCTGTGCACTTGATTTTCTGCAATATGTCCTGACAATATGCTCAAAATGCCACCACCACCACCCACACACCCACTCCTATCTGTGTACAAGAAGTCCAAATAGGATATTCCGAAAACCAGCAGGAGCATAATTCATTAAGCAATATTATCATACATACGTTGTTCTTGTGTCAACGGCCCCTCCTCTCAGACTTTTTGGATCCGTTTCGGCGTCTTTATTCTCGTTCCAATGTCAAGCCCACAGGATGTCGGATCACATACGAGTACTCGTGCATGTAGATGTTTGTTCTCGTCGCAATAACATTCTATTCAAATGGCAATCATGTCCTTCAGATTCCTGATCGTCTGTGGACTCAATTCAAAGGGTTTACAAAACAACAAACACACACACACACATTCAGAGGAAAGCTTTACACAAGAGAAAAATTATTAAATATTGTATCTGGTAGTATAATAGAAGCCACCAACAACTTGTCGGTCGGTCTAACTAGCTCTAGATATTTATGAGCATTCTGTGTGTGGGTCCTTGTGTTTTTAAATATTTTTTTTTTTGTTATTTTGTTTACATTATAATATGGTACTCATTATGCTGTGTCTCAGGCTGGGCGGCAGCGTCAAACTGTCGTCGGACTGCATCAAATAATTCCACTCTGTGTATGTAAACACACTCGAAACAGAGCGGGTAGCCTATAAAATGATGACAACGATTGAAATTACGACAATATCGTGAGGAATATGACTCCACTCATACCAGTCGCATCGTTTGCTGCAGCATCAGCATCAAGGGGGTTGCAATTGCAAGGCAAAGACTCTTAAGTGGATATCAAGTGCCCCTTTGAGATGTTGCTATACCCCCGTTCCACACACCGAGAGAGAGAGAGAGAGACACACTTTAAATCCCGATTTAGATGAGGTTTTCTCATTCCTCGATGTCGATTAAAAAGTGTGATTAACGACATTTCCGATGCCCATATGGCGTTTCCTCTCGAGAGTGCAGCACTCTCACCCCCGGTTAAAAGTCATGCAATTTTCATTAAATATTTTTCAATGATGTATCGTGGTAATTTTGAAGTAATATCGAAAATTGCCCACTGCTCAGCCAGGGGTTAAGGCATAGGTAGGTACTTGCTTGTCGTTCACCATTGAGGCCGGCTAAAAGGCGATGTTTTGTTGGCATTGTATAGCAAGAGCCACCCCACATGTAACCAGTGCAACCCTTCATATGGTCCACGCGTTTGCATATGAATTGGCAAATGGCAACTTTTTTTCAAATTAATTTCAATTTTGTAAGACCGATGTTTACACTGTGGAGGGTTGTTCAAGTATGAGAAATGTATTTGATGTGCGGAAGAGACGAACGTTTATGCTAATATTTGAGTTTCGAACGCAGCAGAGCTATACAGCAAACGATGACAATTTACATAGAAGAGCTACCCTCACTCATATTCCATTCGACTGTATGGAACTTTACTATGGAATTTTGTTCCTTGCCTTTAGGGGTTTGAGAAGCGTTGACTTTGTATAGGTGGTTACATTTTAAATATAGACATTGACGGTTTTGATTGTAAGAGTTACTATAGTCCAACACCCTTAGCTATATTCTCGTAGGGTTCAAAGCGTTGAGTTAATTATATATTTTTGGAAAACGTGAACATTCGAAAATGGAAATCTAGTTTTAATTAGCGAAATTAATTGATAGTTGTAAAGTTTGCACATATGTGGTTTGTTAGTCGAGAGTCACAAGCTAGTTACTCTGGAACGTCGCTCTATACTTCACAGTTGGCTGAAATATGAAACTATGTATACCCATTCTACCTTAGGCCTTAAATATCGATTCGATTTGGAAGTAGTTTAAGAGATAATGGGTTTTCCAATAAGAGGTTTCTTTTTAATTTATTTTTTATAATGGGAGAAGGGTTGCGACAAACACTCATAGCTTAGTGACATTCGCGAACCACGTTCCTCATTCAGGCCCTTTTTAATCATGTTTCCTCACATTTCAGGCTCTATTACATCAATAACGGCTTTAAGTCCTTTAATTGGCATAAGTCTTCCCCTCAGATGACCTAAAAGAAAGAAGTCTCGGTCAGGGAACTTTTCTGGCAAAAGAACAATAGTTTCGCTACTTGTAAGGCACGAATTGCCTTCTTATTGAAAATAAACATCGCCCACATGCCACATCTATACCTTCAAGACCCGTCATAAAAATTAATTCATCAATTCATGGCGCATGACGTGATACATCTTGCTCGAAAACCGCACAGTAAAACAGTAGAACAATGTGAGGCCTCCTGACAATCATTCTTGGATTTTTTGAGTCCCAAATGCGCCAATTCTGATAACAAAGCCCTGTGCATGGAAATGTGCCTCATCATGCAGAACGATTTTTCCCACAAATCCTTGATGAACTTTATACATTTCCAGCACGTAATTGGTAAAATTACGACGCCGATGATGATAAAAGGCTTAAGTTCCTCTGTCTACTAACCTTTATAGCTTATAGGTGAGTATGAAGTATTGTCTGTGATATGTCCAGTTTCTGAGATCGACGTGAAACGGACAAACTTGGGTTTTCGGCCACACTTCGAGGTACATAAGCATTATTCCCAGTCCCAGTGGCTCTTAGGCGACCGGCACCATTTACGTTTTTCACAAAATTCTTGCAATAGCTCAGAATTCTGAACAAAATAAACAATCGACCCACCTTTGAAAAAAAATAACGGCACATTTTTTGACAAGTGGCAGAATAACGGACTATTCAAAATTTAACCTTATATTGGAAAACCTTACGACGACTTTTATTTAACACTCCAGGATGAGTCAAGAGCGCTTTCCTGCATGTTTTTGAAAATGGTAACCAAAATATCTCGAACGGTATTAAAAATTGGTATTAAAAAAACTAACTTCAGAAAGTTTCAATATATGCAAATATGTAATTTCATCTTTCATTAACAAAAACTGGAGTCAGATTTGAAAGAATCTGCGTCATAGTGAAAATGTCTAATATCGGTTTATTTTTACTCATTTTGCAATCATGAATCATAACGGAACACGTCTATTTTCAGTGCCAAAGAAAAAAGGAAAATCCCCTACGTTTTGTATTTTTTTTTTTTTAAGTTGAAAATTATTGGAAAATAGTCTCTATTTCAAAAATAGGATAGATTCGTTATTTTGAAAACATTTTCAAAACGTTTTAAATTAAGAAAAAAAAAATGGTTCCAAAATGTTTTAATGCGAAACTGCAGACGATAATTAATGTTCTTTGAAAATAAATATTTTTTTAAGTGCAAATAAATGCTTGTATCTAGTCGCCAACGCCCAAATAGATTAATGGGTACGTGATGGACGTGGACGATGCCAAGAAAAATGGATGGGATTAATTAGTATTAGATTTATTAATTCAGAGAAATCTATTATCTGTTCAGATATAAAAACATTAAAAAATAATAATAAAAAACAAAAACTCCCAAAAATAAAATGTAAATTTATGTTGGGAAAAGATTTTACTTAAAACAATTATTTCTGAATGAAGTTTAGTTCTGATGTGGATGTATATACTACTTATGTGCATGAGAGGCAACCTTCTTTTCTATAGACAGGTGTTAGCCTTCATCATTTGACCTTCTATTAGGAATTGTATTAGAAACTCAAGAGCAAAAAAGACTTTTCGAAATACAAAACTCAGCAATGATAGCAAGACTGCAATAAGCGCTCTTACAAACCCCGCACACAAATCAGTGCAAACAAATCTCAACCACCTTGTTGAGCATACGGGATACAAAGGTAAAGCGTGAAATGAAAGGGCTGACGAAATGACAAGAGCAAGTGCTGCCAATAAGGAATTAAATCCCGAAAAATCAAAATTAACAACGATCATACCGGCAATACTGGTGACCAGATCAATCGTTACCCAGCGCACTCTAGTGGAACATAATTGTGACTGATGATGGATTACAAGCCACAACTATCTCAATAGACATGCGGCACAGACTTAGCCTTATATAGCACATTGTGCACCAACTGTTAACCTGGAACGGTTCCTTAAATGGAATCTTAAGTTTATAAGCATAAGATAGACGATAAAGTATATAGGTAGTATAAAATTCGATATAAAGAAACTTTGCATATATCCAACCACGGATCTACTCCCAATCCAACAGTGTTGTTCCCCTGACACCCCCATACATATTTCACTGTTCAGGCAGAAAACTTTGCAACCGATGTTACCTGATGGTAATTAAACCGATCGACATTACTTGGTTTTATTTTCAACTCGAATTTGCACTTACTTCGCTTTTGAAATGGAAATAAAGCCAATTTGGCATTATTTCGTTTGGCCATATTTCACGTAACCACCTTAACGGCTGCCTGGCTATCGGAATATTATAGTAAAAATCTTGCCGACAATATAGTCTTCTGCAATTGTGAATGCAGCCTGAATGTGATCTCGGCACGAAAGACTCTGTTACTGTAATCGTTACTGATCCTATAGGAACAATTGATATGCAAAGTCTTGCGGTGAACTCCTGCCTTCTTAGCATCATCTATTTGGGACCCATCGTCGGAGTAAAATGCTACTTCCTCTTTATTTGTGACTGTGTGACGGATCCAATCGTCCCTGTTTCTGTCAGGAATTCTTCACTTCACTCAGTTTCAGTCTGTATGTTGCTCGCCTCCAATCTCGCTATGATGGAGGCACGCTCGTATGATGCTGGTGACCAAAAGCCCGCTTCATTTAGTCCATTCAAAGGACTTAGGTTAGGTTAGGTTTGCGGGCTGATGCGAATGTTTGCATCCTTATCGCGCTTAGGTCCATGCGGAACCATTATGATACACATAGTGTGATACTACCCGTAGTATTAATGTCTAGGCTTCATCCAACCCGACGCCTTGGCAAACTCAAGTAGCTTAGATGGTGATCCATCAGATAGTTCGTCGATATGATCGAAGAAGAATTTTCCCTGGGTTCTGTTTCTCAGTTGACAGAGGTTAGGGCAGTGACAAAGGAAAAAATGGGTTGTATCCTCATGTACTTCTTCATCACCACATCCTCTGCACATGTCATCATCATTAAGCACTCCTATTAGTTTTGACAACGACTTTCTGTCTTTTTGGAGGAGTTTCCTAGTTCTTGTATTCTGGCCACAGTCCTCTTGATATCTCACAGGTGACTAAAGATCTCCACCTGCTGTTTGCCTCAATTACTGATTTTTATTCAATTTTGGCCCGAAGGTTACAGAGTGGAGATCTGACCCGCCTGCTTGTTCTCTATCTAGGGCTGAGCCCTTTCTGGCTTTATCAGTTTAAGTTTCATAGTAGAAGGTACATAAAGCTTTGTTGGGCTTCATCCTCTTGGATTGGCAAATATATGGTTGTACTTAGATATTGTGTATTTATTTATGGATGTCACTTATGAAGAAGCAAATTGATCCTTTAATTTGTGTAGATTGATAGGGTGGCTTATTAATTTTTTTTTATTAATTAATAAACATTGTTGAAGACCACCTTTGTCCTACTCCACTGACTCGGTACACACTACACAGCCCAATCCGAGGCTTCTTCTAGTTAATTTCTACAGGAGAGAAAATATTCCTTATAGCAAATGTAAATTGGTTGAAAATAATTTTTTCGAAAACTTTGCTTGAGAATGGGAGAATAGCAATAGGCCTGAAATCAGAGTTTCCTTGAGAGCACAGTTTTGGGATGTGAAATGTTTTTGTATACTTCCTTGTCACGGGAATAATACCAGTTGTTATTATAATATTCTAAATTTACATAATATGATTAGGTACATATATAGTTTTTACAAATTAAGTGAGGATTCTGTCAAGTCCTGCAGCATTGAATTTAACCAAAAGGATGGTTACCCCAACCGTAATTTCCTCAAAGCTCTTAAAACGAGAAGGATATCAAAGTTTTGAATTCGGAAAGAAGTAAAGGTCGATAGAATTATTATTTGCAGCCGTGCACTTCTACCGGGTTCACTTTTGAATAATTTTATTGCTTGTATGGTTTTCCAAAATTCAGAACTTGGCTTATTAGAGCCTAGTTTTGTTAATAATACTGATTCTGACTCACCACATCAATGAATTTTGTTAATTTTTACCCCCCAAGGAACATATCTATCTAAACTAAATTAAGATCACCACATCATGGCTTAAAATGTTAACGTATTTCAAAACTCTGTGATACCTTTTATATATTGGTATAGGTAAATGAATATCGAAGTCATTGAATAAAAAAACAGACTTTATGACGATCAAGCGATACGGACATTTCCATACGTGCGGTCATTTGGCTTGATCAGCAATTCTGCGTTGCGTTGGTTGACCCATTGCTGCATTGCGCTGTAAGAACATTATTACTGCATGTGCATACATATGTTTGTAACTAAAAGAATGTCAACGAATTATGCAATAACATTGTTTCAGGTTACGGCAGCGATGACCTGGGCAATGACTTTGTAGCGATATCGGCTCGTGTCGAGTATCAGAATATAATATTCAAACCAATTATTAGAAACAAATCTTAGTCACCTCCAGCAACGTCACGAAGCACTTCCGTTGAATTAACCAGTCACCAGTTGTTAAGGAAGAATACTAATCCTAAAACATAGCGATTTAACCTTTAAACCTACTTTCAGGCAAACTCTATAAATCTGTTCGGCATCCCTTTTGAGAGGGCCATAAACCGCTCTTCGGCGCCCAGAAAAATCAGTTTTTATGACCAACCAACGCTCAGAACATACTCGTGCATTTTATGCTCCCTATTGTCATTTCAAATCCAAACAATCCGCGCTTCAGCGAAACCATTAAAAATGAAACATGTGCAGCATGATGTGCATTCTCAGGCAGTTTTATCGCTCAGATAGACGTTATCTATGAATCTGTACAATGGTAGCACATGTTAAAGAAATTAAAAAACAAAAAAACACGACTAAACAAAACAATTCCATTTTGTTCTCTTTGAAACTGTGTACATTCAAAAAAAAAAAAATAAAGTTGTAACTACAAAAAAAAGTTTTACATGGGTCATCGGGCAGTTTTATTTTCAAGCTCGCGGAAATCTAGTGAACGCAATTTGATTTTTTTTTTTTTGTCATCTAAATCTGTTTACTCAAGCGAACGTTTTGTATAAAGCGTTTGAGTTTTGGACTGTGAAATATTTTAAATCATAAATATTTCACTTCCTTGTACGAAAGCAAATTTTGTTCGCTAAAAAAAATGGTATACCGCTATCAGTGGTGAAGCTGTGAATAAGTTCGCACAAAATTTTACATTTTAAGCTCAGTGCTAAAATTGCTGCTTCGTTGGTTTGACAGTGTTGCAAAACATATTTATTGCTTCCTCTATTTCCTGTTCAAGTATATATTTGCCTTAAATTGGTTGTTGGCCTTTGGTATATGTACAGTACATAGATACATACAGTTGTGTTCGAAATAATATTTTTAGTAAACATGGATGGTAGAGATTTGGCAGCACACCCGAACGATGACGCTGATTTGGCAGTACCGGAGAGCTGTCAAAATCAGGATACGCTCTGGCGTGCCGCGTTAAAAAAAAGGAGACAGAGGCATTCAACGTTTTCACTTATTGATCGAAGAATAAATGACAGCATTGGCCTCCATTTTGCAAATAGTTTTGATTAAAAAATAAAAAGAAAATCATCATCATCATATTTATTATTTCTGTAGTATAGGTACCATTTGCGGCTCTCACACTTAACCAATCTTAACAAATGAGGTGTCAAAAGAATAAGATTTTCCTGGAGCATTGACAAATTGCACTTTCACTTTATAAATTTTAACAACTTAAAAAAGAAGGAAGTTTGGATTTTGGGAATTGAATTTTCTCCTGCGAGAGTTCTCGCACGGGCACACTAGTATATTATATTATTTCTATAGTATAGGTACCATTTGCGCCTCTCACACTTAACCAATCTCAACGAATGAAGTCTCAAAAAAAGAGAATTTCCAGAGGCAGTGACGAATTGCACTTTCACGTTAATTAAAAAAGCCGATCGAAACAAATGCTTTTACACTTAAGACTTGTGAGTCTAGACTTTTTTCGAATTTCTCTTTATTATTTACATCCGTGAGTCTTGCGCTTTTACGCTTCAGACTTTTTTCCTTGACTCAAATTTAACGTTCCTCTTTTATTTTGCAGTTTTTGTATTGTGCATATGACTAGGTGGGAAGCAACACAATGATAAAACGAAGAAGAGAAAAGGAAAACATCAAAAAGAGTCGCCAAAAACTTTACCGTCGACTCACGGGGCAAAATATTTTCCTTCTCATCTTTTCGAACTTTCTTACTCTTTTGCACCCATGTGAGTCTAGACTCACAAGTCTAAGTATAAAAGCAGACTTAGGACATACAGTCGAACTTCGATAACTCGAACCATCACTTGCCACAAAAAAAATTCGAGTTATCAAGACTTCGACTTATCAAGTAAAATACAAAATTGATATAAATATGTATTTATTTGCGAACATATACTATATATCACAAAATACGTACAGGAACATAATTATTATTTAAAATAGTCTGTCATACATGACTGAAGTGTGGATTTTTTATTTTGATTTTCAAAAAAAAATTCAATGGAATTTAAACCATTATACATACACAGAATCGGTTGTTTTTTCATTTGTTTTAAATATAAACGCAAAATGCTTAACGAATTTGCAACCAATTCGTTTGAAGGTGGTTGAATCAAATCGTCCTCCAAATTTTCCTCCATTGCATCGCTGTCGCTGTTATCGTTGTTGTCGAGCTGTGCAGATTCGGATTCACATCTGAATATCTCGACAATATTTCGACTATTTTTTCAAAAATAAAAACTAAACTTTGAGTTCGTATCAACCAATATACCAACCTTGTAGTGTGTGTTCTAACCCCTACTAACAAGAAATTTGACAATATATTCTAACTCACACCCAACGAAATCACGATTTTCTACACGTATGTATACTAGGTCATAGGACATACAAACACTGTGCCCCCGAAAGCGCTGCATTATATGTAAAACGAAGATGTAAAAACACGCAGAATTTGGGAATTCTCCTTCAGAATTCGACTTATCGAAGGTGACGCCAAATAATCTCTTCGAGTTATCAAGACATTCGAGTTATCGAAGTTCGAGTTATCAAATAAAAATTGCATGTAAATTTCAGTCTTGGCGCTATTGCCAACCAATTTCATTCGAGTTATCAAATATTCGAGTTATCGAAGTTTGACTTATCGAAGTTCGACTGTAGTTTCAAGATTTTTACTTCACTTTTTTTTTAAACTGATGACAGTGAGCATCGTGGCGTAGTGGTAAATGCTTTGGACTACTAATAAGTATGTTCACGGTGCCACCTCTTTCGAATATCTGACAAGCATTTAAAGAGTATCATTTGTCATTTCTCAGTTACGATACCACCTAAGCAAGTTAGGCCTGTCTAGCGAGACCGATTGTCGACTCTGTTTAGAGGAGGTCGAGACAGCCGAACACCACGTCAACCAAGGACACACCAGTTTTTATTAAAAAAGTGGTTTGCCTCTTGGACTAGACAGAATCCTACGATACACTAGATCTTTAAGTCGCATTGTATCAGCCTTGGGTCAGGATCCAGTAAATACAAAAAAAGAATCATTTGTCGAGATGAGCTTCTCAACTCGCCATTCAGAGTCAGGAAAAAACTGTAGGTCCCTTCCATTCGTGCAAACACGCACACACAAATGGTTGAGAGAAGCAGGCCCTGGTTTACTTCGAACTGTAGCGCCACCTAAAGAAAGAAAGAGGAAAGATCACAGTGGGACGAAGAAAGCATACAAATCAAAAAAGGCAGAAACTCATTTAATAACTGCATCAAATGAAAAAATTCTGCAAGGACATTCAAAAAAAAAAACTCTTGGATGTGGTATCTCAGCACCCAAAAATGTAACATTTTTGACACTTCTATATCATAGACTCTCCTCTTTTCTGTATCGGCGTTCAATTGAAATTTTATTTGAAACAGGAGATGGACAATCTGGAGTTTTCTCTTCGTGGGAGTCGTTAAAATAAAAACAAAGCACTGTCATCAGCAATTAAAAATAAATGACATTAAAAACAAAATGAATACCATTGCTAACTATGTAAAGCGAACTAAACTAATGAAACTCTATAAAAACCGAAATTTTGTTTACAAAGTCAGCCCATAAAGTAGCAGTTGCATTTGCCAATGAAAGAAAGATCCCACTTACGATGTTAAGGTCGAACTGTGCGCACCCGAAACAGACTCCTCTCCATATTTCCGTATAAGTTTTTTGAAAATTTCTCAGTCTTATGTCATTAAAAGCGGTGCTCTCCCCGGGCCTAGGTCATAAAATTACATTATTACCCAAAATGCGCTGTGCTGTGTTAATGAAAATCAAAAAACCCATAAGAGTTTTTCTTTTTCGAATTTAGAATCAAAAACTGAAATTTACGAGTATTAAGCAATAAGACAACCACGAATTTCCGTCGAATCTATGTTCCCGTTCATTCATATTTACATCCAAATAAACATAAAAAGGAAACAAAATAAAACTGCTTCCTGGCCGCAATCAAAGGACCGACAGCTATCCCAAACCCACCGACACAGTTTCAAATAACAAATAGAAATAATATTTAAATCCGCCTGGTAGACCGCCAGCGTTTTGTATCCAAAACATTTCAAGTAGATCAATCATTTCTCGTGATTATGAGTTCGTGTTTTTGTTTACACTCCGACCATTCCTTTGCGTTACGTACTCCTGACGGATATTCCCGCGCAGAACCAACATCGTGTGATTCGAAATTCGAATGAAGATCTTTTTATTTTTTTTTTTGTCTGTTGTTCCTTTGAAAACCACCCAACAAATTAAAATGTTTCATTAAGGCGAACAAGTGTAAATAAATTGGCTTGCCGCTGAGAGTCATCATCTTCCAGTACTCTCGGTCTCAGGCATCGTGAGTTGTGACTTCTTGGACGTGTATCGAAAGACGAGGAGAGTAGCCGTTCAATTAGTTCTTTTTACCCCATCTTGTTTGTTGAAAACTCAATATTTGGATGCAATTAAAGGTTTATTATTATGTTTTCGGTAAAAAGATACATAGATACACCACTGTAGTACACTGTACAAGTAAATATGTGTAAACAAAGCGACTTCACTTTGATGTTTTCCAACAGAGCGTCTTTCGGCGAACGCCGTCATAAAAAGAAAGGGAAACGAATGATAGAAGGCGCACTTTGGATGTGTACACCGAACATCGCAACCACGGAGGAGTTTTTTGTATAATTCACCACGATTTTCTATCGTTTATACAAGTGAAATATAGGAAGCAAATAAGAAAGCAGTGAAAGTACAGTGTGTTAAGCAAGTTTGGTTGCAATCGCTATGAAGAAGAAAAACAAATCTATCCTCTACTCTTTTCGAAAATAATTACTTTTTTACACCGCGTCTCCACGAGACATATTTCTGCCAAAACTAAATCTTGACTAGAAACAGGTTTTTTTCTTGTTTTCCTTCGCTGGGCAAATCATGCCAAGACATTTCAATCTACAAGCTGACGTCGAGAAAGAAACAACGCGCAATTCTCGCTTTAAAAGCAGTAAAATATTCTACGGAAATACCATTGAATGAAAATCTACCTACCCAACCAGCATCTTCACTCTACGGAAATACCCTAATATGAAAATCTACCTACCAAACCAACTCAGCGCGACATGTTCACTCTACCGAATGAAAATCTACCTGCCAAACGGCCAAATGTCAGAGAAAAATCTGGATTTCAGTTTGCCGAGAAGACAAAACTAAAATGCTGACATCGCGCACATGTTTTTAGTTTGGACATCAAATTAGGGGTCTCCACGAGACATTTGCATGTCAAATCGAAGAACATGTCTAGGGAAATGTCTCGTGAAGACGGGGTATTAGGATGGAGAAAATATCCCACGAACCATTGGGCGCAAAGGAAATCGGATCTGTCGGTTTTTTCTCAAAACAAAACTCTTACACCCGGCCCTCACGAGCTTAAATTTATAGCAAGATAATTAGCATGCTATAAAAATAGCTAATGGAGACGGCAAATAGCAAGATAATTGAGATAGCAAGCTATCCATAGCAGGATACTTAGCCAGCTATAGATATCTTGCTAATTTTTGACATTTGGGTGAAATTGCTTGCGTTCCTTGTGTTTGAATAAGGAAAAAAATAATTATGGCCGACTGGAAGATGTCACATGTCACAAGAGATAATTAAATTAATAAACAATTTTCGGCAGTTTCCATGTTTGTGGAATTATAGAAGTGCTTAGTACAAGCGTTTGGACTTAGAATATCAAGCTATAATTTGCCCACACACAAATTTGACAGTTCTCTTTTTTATAGCGTGCTATAAAATCCTACTATTTGCAATAGCACGGGGACACGGTGTTAAAACTAGCTTTGCTACCTGGCGAAAGAGTTCCTTCTCACTCCAGCGCCTATACCAATATATTCTGATGCTACTGCTCTGCATCGTACACTTCACGCGCAAAAACCGACTTACTAAACCGGAGGCGATGGTCTGTGCAGTGTGATGTCTTTGGCATAGTTGAGAGGTGCCTATCCACAGTTGTCCGGGCAAAATGGAAGATGAGTGGCACTGCTGATCTATACTGGATCAGTCCTTCTTGGTCGAAATATAAGAACGCAGTTAAGGCTAACTCCGTTGCGAGAAGTGTATTTGCAATACACTCCGCTGTTCGGAGTCGGCAAAAAACTGTAGGTCCCTACAGTTCGTGGAAAAATATAACACGCACACACCAATGGTTGCAAGTACCCGGCCTGTAGCAAGAATGAAAGAAGAATAGACCCACTGAGGCAATATTTCCCAGACATGGATTAATCGTTCGTCCAACTCTTGGATATTAATACCATTTTTAACTGATGTCAACATCAGCATTTCAACATTTCTAAGGACGAGGATAGCACTTTGGAATTTCAAAGTAAATACCGAATATCCTGCTATGTTTAACTGACAAAGCTCTAAGAATGTTAATACCACTTATAGCTGTGAGAGTTGGGTTAGGTTAGGTAGCACTACAACGACTGCCGTTAACGGGTCCCGACACACTTAGGCCTAAACAGGCCCATTGTGATACCAAGGATCTTGGGGATATTCTAACACCGCTACTCATGACAACCATTTAGAGCTTTGTAAAGGGTGATTTTTTAAGAAGTTGAGAACTTTTTTTAAAAAAAAAACACAAAAAATTCGAAAAAATGAATGAAATATTTATTTGAATCGATAGTTTGAACCTTGCAATTTAATGTTTAAAGATAATTTCATGCAAATGTTGACCGCGGCTGCGTCTCAGGTAGCCCATCCGCTGAGTCCAATTTTGGCATACTCTTTCACACATATCGGCCGGTATCTCACGAATGAATGCATGGATGTTGGCTTCCAGTGCGTCAATCGAAGCGGGCTTATCCCTATAGACATTAGCCTTGACATACCCCCACAAAAAATAATCTAATGGTGTCAAATCGCACGATCTAGGCGGCCAATTGACCGGCCCGAAACGTGAAATTAACTGTTCACCAAACTCGCCTCGCAATTGCGCCATTGTTTCGCGTGCTGTGTGGCATGTGGCACCGTCTTGTTGAAACCACATATCATGCAAGTCAAGAACTTCCATTTCGGGCAAAAAAAAGTTTGTTATCATCGCTCGGTAGCGTTCACCATTGACAGTAACGGTCTTCTGTCACACTAGCTGATACGGCCGCAATATTTTCTTCACTACGCACAGTACGTAAACGTGTTGGTGGTTTAATGTCCAACAAAGTAAATTTGGTGCGAAATTTGGTCACAATCTTCCGAATAGACTGCTCAGAAGGTCGAGAATGCCGATCATAAAATGGAAGCAGCGCGCGATGAAGATTTCGAACCGAGCACGAATTTTGATAGTAAAATTCAATAATTTGCAAGCGTTGTTCATTTGTAAGACGATCCATGGTTAAATTGCAAACCAAACTGAAGCTGTTTGACAGTGACACAAGGTACTAAACACACGTCAGCTGTCAAAACCAGTGTTGCCAAAACCAAACCAGCTAAAAAATCACCCTTTATAAACCAAAAAAGGCTTCTCACGTCTTTCTGCGCTAGGTCACTGAGATTGTCGAAGAAGTATTCTCCTAGGTGTAGTTTACTACTACGGGAAAGAGCTGAGCATGAACAGAGGAGATGTGTTGGGCTCTCTTCCTCTTCTAAGTCTCTGAAACTTCTACAGGATTCATTTGAAACGATGCCAAGCCTAGTTGCATGCTTGTCTAAAAGACAGTGTCCTGTTATGACTGGGACAGAATGTATTTGGAACGGTTTAGTTTGTTCAAGTTTGAGGGTTAGCTTGTAAGTAGCGAAGGGCATATCCATATGGTATTCTTCTTATCGGGTAGAATAGGTACTTTTGTTCCTATTTCAGTGAGCTCGCCAGCTTTGCAATTCCCTGGAATGCCTCTGTGCCCCGGGACCCAGCAAAGGTGAGTATTAAACAGCTTATCCATCTCTATAAGAGATGAACGACATTTGGAAGTGTTATTAGAAGAGGATGAGACTGATTCCAGAGATTTCAAGGCCGCCTGACTATTCCAGAAGATGCTTATATCGTTAGTGGGGCTCCCTGAAATTACGCCAAAAGAAATTACGCCAAAAAGTGTTTTGGAAAAAGAGCCAAAATAATTGTGGCGTAAAGTTTTTGGCAAAAATGCCAATTTGTAGAATTTGTACTTTAGAATTTGAAATTAAGTATGTATGTATGTTTGTAAAATCATGTGAAGTTATGTTATTTTGCGACAAAACATAGCAACACAGTGAGTCATAGAATGCAATTTTCTGGCGCTTTTTGATGTGTTAACGTCTTAGCTCTCGGTTATGGGCCTCACGAATTTCTCGCCATCATGCGTAACCCGTAACCAAACTTAGTAGTATTAGTGCGTAACCAAACTTAGTTACAGTTACTTCACACAGAGTAATGATAGCATAAGTTATGGTTGCACATCAAATTTCACGAGTACCCGGTACTGATGCCTTTTTTTCTTTTCTATTTGGAAAAAAAAGCCAACCACTTTTTTCAATTTGGAAAAAAGGCCAAAAAATGTTCTGGCTTTTTTTTGAAACAATTTTTTTTTGCGTTTTTTCATATGTATTTCATAAATGGAAAAAATGTCTAAAAAAGTTATGGAAAAAATGCCAAAATTCTCAGCAGTGACGCCAAACTATTTGGGAACTATTTTCTAGGAAAAACGCCACAACTTTGTTTGGAGATTTTCGGGCATTCCTCTTGATCCCAGAACAGTGCTTCCGAAATTTCCCTAATCTCAGCCTGGAACACGCTACAGTGATCAGGGAGGCGAAAAGAGATATTCAGTTTTAATCTGTCTGGGAAAACACCTCCTCTTACACCATCATTGGTTAGCTGTGAGAGTGGGTTTCGCTAATAGGTCGAAGGGGTGACAAGATTGAAAATGTTAGAAACTAGGTCATCCAGTTGAGCTAGTTGATCTTCAACTTCCAGTCATTAAAATATAGCTGAACATTATGTAAATCACGTTGCAAGCACTAAAACCAATCTACTTATTCAAAGCACCCCCATAAGTGCAATTCTTAGACCCCTATAAGTACATAAACGCTTATATTCTTGGGATTCCACACTGTCTCACGGTAGGTCTATGATTTTTTGACTTTAAAATTGATATCCCAGATAAAAGGGGAAACCTCTATAAGTGGAACCCCCCATCAAATCCTTCCTTTTTAAACACACTGTAAACTTTTATTCGGCTGATTAGAGAAAAGGAAATAAAAATCATTACACATTATCCCAAGGGGTTATTTTTTTTTGTTGTATTTTTTTCAAAAATGTGAAAATGAAAAATTGTTTCCATCATTTTTATCTGGGGCAGGAAAATTCGACACGTTCAATCCCATCTGCACATAATGCGAAATGATAACAATCATCATCTTTCGATGTTGGAAATTTTGTCGGTCCAACAACAGGAAGACCTATAATTACGATACTTGAGAGTTGAGATACACGAAGCCGAATGTCACCATACACACAGTACGATACGGACTGTCACCCCAATAAAGAGTGCAAAAGAATTATGACAAAAATCAGGACCAGGGGTGTATGTTCCGATCGATAGCAACAATCCATTGTGTAGAATTACCAGCTTCAATCGCAGTGGGTAGTCGGTATCGGTAGTCCCTCCGAAACTATGATTAGTGTTGCATTCGGCGGGCACGTGCCGCAGCAACGGAGCTGTGTCATTGCGATTATGCACCCGGCGCGGCGCTCGAGTATCCATTGTATGTGGGAGAGCGTTAGATGCGTGGACGTTTTATGGGACACAGTTTAAAATCACAAATTAATCCCGATTTTATCCAGTGCGTAAATATTTACAGTGGCTAAGGGTCGGGGTGTTCGCTTCGCTCCTATTCGCACCAAACTATTCAGATGGCTGTTTTCAATGGCCGCATCGAATTTCCATCGAATTGCAACGTAATGATTTCATTCGAATTCGATACTTCTAACGTAGCGCTAATAGCAGTTCGTTGTATGGTGTCGTCACTTGTGAGAGGAATTCGCTACAGAATGGTGGTTGTCCTTGTCACATAGAGAATTACGATAATTTTACGTGTGTAAGCTGATTCGAGTATTTACGCTCGACTATGACGCGCACGGAGGGAGGATAGAGATTATTATTACCTCGATGTCCTCGATGGTATACAACGGTCACATTGCAATTGCCCGGATATCCTTAAGCGTGCTATGAGGTTGAGTGGAAAAATCTGAAGTGGAACATAAATTTCACAATTCTGTTGGCGATTCGGAGAATTTTGTGCGATCAGGATGCAAGGAAGTTTGGGGAACAATGATTTGCGTTGCGTGATAAGAGCGAATATTTTAAAAGTGATGAGTTCACAAATACTTTGCGATGCTTGAAGGTACTCAAACTAATTTTGTAAAGGGCGAGGCACCATCATACGAATGGAGGCAGGAAGTAACTCTGACTAGTAAAGTGCTGTCTCGTGTTGTGGCCCATTACGCTGTGCGCCTTACCTATTTGGAAGCATGTAAATGCTATTGTCTCAGCGTTGATTTTACTTTGAAATCTTCTGAGTAGACCAAGGCTGTTTTAAATAGCTACACGGCCTTACAGCTCTGCATTTACATACTATGTATATGGGTGTTTGCTGGGATTGAACCCAGGGCAGCATGCATAGTAGTCCAAAGCACTAACCAGTACATCACGGTGTTCACAAGAAAGAAAAAAGAAAAGAAAGTATACCTACTTAAGACGGATGTCGTGGTAATTTTGGTATCAGAAAAGTTTCTCTCTGTGAGTAGCGAAATCATGAAGAATGCTTTGGATAAAGTTAGCTCCTGGGCGGCGAGCTGCGGCCTTGGTGTTAATCCAAGCAAAACTGAAATGATTATTTTTACCAAAAAAACCAAAGTACAAACTTTTGATCTTCCCAAACTAAACGGACAAACACTTGCACTATCCTCCAGTGCTAAGTATTTGGGAATTGTCCTTGACTCTAAACTTAGCTGGAAAAAGAATATTGAACTGCGGGTCAAGAAAACATTTGAAAAAAAGTGGGGACTGAAGCCTAAGATGACACTATGGATGTATACAGCCGTTGTGCGTCCAATTCTCACCTACGGATCTATAGTGTGGTGGCCCGCCCGCGTATTGCCATACTGTTTATCAGCACAGGCATCGGTCACTCTACCATAGTCTGTGTTGAACTACATATTGCTCCTCGAATCTCAGAAAAGCTAAAGCGACTTGCATCTCCAGATTGAGACTATTAGACCGCGTTTAGCAATAGAAGTTCAAAGTCATATCGAAGATGTTACTACGTATAAGCTCGACGGTCTTTGAAATATCATTTCAATTTTACTGGAACTTTCAACATCAATGAATGCATTCTACAACCAAAGAATATATAATAACCAAGAAGTATTATCTGCCACCAAAAAATTATCGACAATGAAAAAGGAAAAGGCTCTTTCGCAGTAAGAGAACCAAAGAAAAATAACAATCCCATTGAAATTGAGACTGAGAGATAGATAGATAGAATAGCGCTAAATAACAAGTAATAACGAAAATATTTTAAACACATTAAGAAAGCTCACAGTTCACTATTTTATTATTCACAACATTTTAGTTATAAAAAAATGAATCCAGGAAATATTCACGATTGATGAAAAAAAAACATCTGAAAAATGAAGTCAAAAATTAGTATACAGTTGAGAAATAAACACTTGTTGTCTTACATAGGGTCAAAAAGCTTAGGCGTTAGTACTTCGTTGGGCCTCCTTTTGCTTTTATCACTGCGGCTAATCTTCTAGGAATCGAAGAAACAAGATTTCTACTGACCTCAGGGGAGAATTTTGCCCATTCGACTGTTAATGCCGTCCGAAGGCGTTGTTCAGACGTTATGGCCCGTTTTCTGATATTTCTGTTCAGAACTTCCCACAGGTGTTCAATGGGATTAAGGTCTGGAGATTGTGGAGGCGAGTTAAGCTGCTTAGAGGTACGATACAGTAACCATTCTTTGAAAATATTTGCAGTATGCTTTGGATCATTGTCCTGCTGAAAGACCTAAGGCGATGTGAGACCCAATTTTTGCACACTGGGGAGTAAATTGTTCTGCAAAATGGCAAGATAGTCTTTGCTTTTCATTGTTGATTCAATGAAAACAAGATTTCCAGTTCCCGCAGCCGATATACGACCCCATACTATCACTGAACCTCCACCATGTTTCACGGTCGCAGTGAGGTTTTGCGGAAGAAACTCGCTATTTGATGATCTCCAGACCAGATGTTATTCCTGCATTTTGAACCAAATATCTCAAACTTGCGAAGGTCAGGCGCTTTAGACGATTAACAGTAGAAATGCATGGTTTCTTTCGTGGCACTCTTCCATGTAATCCACTAGCATTTAAGGCTCTACGAATGGTTGAGGCATTTACTGGATCTCCACGTTCTTAAGTAACGTTTTACGCTATTTGCACTGCACTGGACCTCGGAGTTTTCCTTACTTGCCTCACTATTTCCGCACTTTGGTGTCGGTCATAACGCAAGGGTGGCCAGAACGCTGCACAGTCTCCGTATTTCCACGCAAGTTGAATCTCTCGATAATTTTTTGGACGGTTGCACGACTTTTTATGACGATATCAACAATTTCCGCCAGCGATTTACCTTCCCTCCGATGCTGAACGATTAAATTTCGCACTTCTACCGGTAAATCCCTTCCTCGAGTCATTATCAATTCAAATCCTTACTTTTTACTATGAAATCTTAAAAATAAACCACGCACTATGACATCTTGAAAAGGAATAGTTGCAAGGATTGCGAAATATAAGAATACATAATTCAAAACTAACCTCATGAATTTTTAAATAAATTGTGGTGTATACTAACTTTTGACTGCTTTTTTCAGGTATTGTTTGCTTTTATCGTGAATAGTTTCTGAATCCCATTTTAAAAAAAAACTATTTTATAGTAAAAAATAAAAAAATGGAGTTGTAAGCTTAATTTGCGTGTTTAAAATATTTTTCTTATTACTTGTTACATAGCGTTATTGAACTTTTTGTACTAGTAGTGCTGTATATAAATTGTTGACTCTCACTGTATATTCTTTGCTACAACCTTTTACGTGCTTTATCGATCTGTTTAGTTCAATATGCAGTGCTGTTTGAAAAATGTTGATCAAACCTTTTCTTACTCTTTCGAATAGCAGTTCTTGGAATTTATGAGAGATACGATGTTTTTTGCGCTAGGTAGCAAAATATCGTTCAATAAGCGCACACAAGTCGATGTATTTATGAATTAGCGCTGTATTTGGCTCGTGATAACCGTCCAAGATGACCAAAGTAATTTATAAACAAAAAAATGAGAAAAATCATTTCGAAAAACAAATCTAATATTTTGTGTCTGTCAATGGGTTAAACTTGACAACCCGTCGAATTTCAGAAAGATTCAATGGTGCTTAACGAACTGTGGAAATTTAAAAAATATCGTGAGACCGGGTCTACCAGCGGAAGGATAGGCCAAAAAGACGACCTCAATGGAAGATCATGTTTTTGTGTCCCAAGGCCGTCGGCATCGGTTCCAGACTTCACTGGATATCAAAAATGATCTATTTCGAGCTACAAAAAAATGATTTCAGCAGGCTCAGTGAGAAAAATGCTCGTAAAAAGCGGACTTAGAGCACCCAAGCCAGTATTGCAGACGAATTTTCCAATGAGAATAAAAAAACCGATAAATTTGGGCTGAGAAACATCTTAACTGGATTCAAAACATGTGAAAGAATAATATCTTTTCCAACGAATCCAAGTTTAAGCTGCATGTTGGAGATTGGAGGATTCTTGCACGCAGAGAACCAAAGGAATGACTGAGCTCTGAATGCCTCCTACGGATACTCTTAGAACTGATGGTCTGGGGATGCTTCTCTAGAGAAAGAGAAGGTAGAATGGCCTCTTTAGAATCGAAAGTCACTGCAGCAGTTTATCTACGGGTGCTAGAATATGAATAAGGGCCCTCTGCTTCGTTCGTTCGTTTTTCATCTGGACAATTCTCCTTGTCAGACAGCCAATATTGTAAATATGAACTTTTTTTTCTCGAAAATAAAAGATTAATTTGTAGCTTTGAAATAAGCTAAAACCTGTGACTAATAACTATATTAGTATTTTTTTTTTAAATTTTTAGGTTAAAAAGTACTTCGAAGAAAACAATATTGATGTGCCAAGCTGGCCCAGACCTCAATCCAATTGAGAATATCTGGTCAATTATGAAATTTAAGATTGTAAAAGAGCGTCCAGAGTCAATTGACATCCTAAAAAAATTTACTAATCCAGACCTAAAACACCATACCTGCACTGCATCCACATGGAAAAACCTATCTGAGTCAGTGAATCGCAGATGTTCAAAAATTCAAACACTCTTAAAATGTCATGAAACGTTTGAAAATACCTAATAAAACAAAATCTCATAAAAAGATAATATGAAGTTATTGCAACCAATTCGCCAAACTTTGAAAAAAAATTGTTTGAGCAAAAGTTTTTGAACGGCACTGTATGCCTAAACTGAAAGGATATACAGTCGAATACGCTTAAAGTGCATTACCGCTTCCTCATTCCTTTATCCTAATCTCTCTTGTAGTTTCGTGCTTATCTTACATACTTTGTTTTTATTTCTGGAAATTGTTGGTGCGTCAACGGTCTTATATTATTTTATTATTTTATGTTATTTTGCAGCACTATTTATTTCAAAAAAACCACATCACCGTCAACTATCTACTGGAGATGATTTCACCCCTGTTTACGTATCCGATTCTCCTAATGACTGCCATGACTATTCTTAGCTCATCCAGTTGTAAGTATTAGTTTCCAGCTAATTACGTGTGCTTCACACTTAAAAAACACTCGTGGAAACCATCTTCGTCGATGTAATTTGAAACCGCACACCCATTTCACTTATAACATGATTAGCGTCTTAGCGACTACCAACTTAACGGTATGTAATTTATTTGATCGTTTCTTCTAGTTGCATCCACCACAAGCACAAGCACAACCACAACCACACCTCAACGTTAATCTTAATAATACCACCCAAGCATGGGTTCATGCTCACATCATGTGGTGATATTGTTATCTGTGGCCCACCTTCAACCACCACCTCAATAAAATAGAAAATTTTATAGAAATCTCTCGGCTGGCGTTATAACTGCTTCGGGGTTATCAATTCCCATTAAAAGTCAAATTTAGGAGTTTAGTGGCTTTGGCTTCGGCATCGGAGTCGTGGCTGGCGCGGGCGGTAGGGTAAACAGGAACTGATAAGAACTTTTCATCATGGGAACATTGGATGCCCGTCCCTCCCAATAGTAAGGGTCAAACGGAAACAGTGATACGTCGTGGAAAGCAATCAAATCGAAACTTAAATTCCACAGAAATGAAAATCAATTCACCCTTTGGGTTCTGGAATGAAAAAAAAAATTACAATATCCAGATCCGGTAAAAACTTTATGCACGCGCTTCCAGTCTATCGCAATTCCCTTGGGGTGTGTCCACTGTCCATGTCCATAGCAGATGCACTGTGCATTTCTAATGCCATCTCCAAGATCAGAGAATTATGAATTCATTCATTTCTACAGTCGGAGTGCAAAAGTCATCTGCGGATTTCGTGAGCTCGTCATCTTGTTTGCCCGCCATGAATCAGATACGAAGGACTGCTCCCTCTGTGAACTTAATACCGCCAGCAGGCGAATAGAATTTTATGGTGAACATTTTATAACATCCTTGAAACTTATGATGTAAGTACATAATTCCTCACTTCCTGCTGAGCGAATTGGAGTGCGTCAGGATAAGATGCAGACCGAGAAGTGTGCACGTGAACCAAAGGAAGACTGAGAGCAAATCCCGAATTATAGTCCGTAACGTGAAATTTAATGATTCACAGAGCTGCTAATTCTGATAAGGACTTACACATATACACACACACACACTATACGAGTAGAGCTAACTGCATGTCGGATAAACGACCGAGTGTTAATCTGGCTACGCAATTTTGTCCACAGCGATTATTCACTATAAGAGCACGTGTCATGCAGAATGCCCCACTCATTTTTCATTTTAAGCAAAGTAGGAAGTAAGGAATCATCTCGCAGAAGGGGTTGTGCATAGTTGAGCAACTCCCGTGCCAGGATAACAATTTGTCCTCCCCCTTACTTGGCCAGTGTTGGTTCATGTAAAACTGAATAATGCATTAGTGGGCGGACATGGTCGTGTGGTGTATGGTTTTTCGGTGGGTGTGCTGCGGACTTACCCACCAAAAAAAGGACGAAAGTTTAATTCACGGAAATTTTCACTTTTTGATTTTTTTATTAAGAAGAACTGTATTATTTTTCGCCTGTTAAGTCTTTACTACTTTTAAACGCTGGAAACAATCGAACAAAAGGGGGAAAATCCTTTTTGTTTAAATGTCCTGCAGTTTATATTTTTGACTTAAATTAATACGAGTACCTCTTGCAGCCGACATGCAGAACAGAACGCAACGAGGAAGAACACTTTTAGTGAACAGGATTATGTGAAGTGCTTTCATTTACCGGGATATGACTTGACAGGATGTGAGGAGAAGTCAGACGTGTTTTATGGTTGTGACTGGCAAAGGAGTTTATTCATAGAGTAGAACGTCCGAAGTTGTGTAAATTTCATAATTTTGGCAATTAAGTCCCTTTTCAAATTTAGTCAGCCCAGTTAACCTAGGAAATGTAGACGTAGTCTTGCTAAGCAGTTACAGTAGGTACATGATTTTATTTTCCTAGGGAGTGATCCTGCCCGAGGTTAATACTGTGACGTGAAAGTGGTCTATTAGTCCAAAAAGAGGCAAATCACCTTCCTGATTAAGTCTAGTATGAACGCGTTTTTTAGATCTTAAGGTCTGAGAAATTCTTTATGGTGGGCCGGGAATTCACAAAGGATGCGCCGTCTCGACCTCCTCTAAACAGAGTAGACCAGATGTTCCCAAACTTTCTTTTTTCTCGTAGACCACTTTCAAAATTAACCTAGTTTTGGTGGACGTTTTTACCATATTCCCAAAACTCGTCAAAAAATGTGAAGACCTAACGATGGAAATTTGCGTCGCGGCTGAGTTCCAACCCTAAATTCGGAGTGGTAAAAATAAAAAGAAAAATAGTATATTCTCATATATTCTATTTATTAAAATAATACGATTACAGACGTCATAGAACTAAAATTAAACATTAATTACGTATCGTAATTTCAACAATGCAAATCACAATAAAAAAAATTTTAATGGCAGGAATGTACTTGATAGATTGACAGCAAATTATCGATACTTGGCTTCAATTTTGTAAGGAATAACCGCAAATCTCCCCGTTTTGTGATGTTCATTCTGCTCCTTTTTTTGTTTGTTAATAAGTTTGTAACAACACTAAAACACTTTTTTCGACAAGGTATGGCGGGGGAAACGCTATAAAAAGTTTTCTTGCAATTTCCAACAGCCCAGAATATTTTTCGGGTCTTCTGCCTGCCGCCAAAATGTTTGATAGCCTTTTTTTAAATTTCACCTTCAGCTCCTCATTGGTGCTAAGCTCGGGTAGCCCCTCTTGTAATACCACATTCGACGCTTCCGTTTCATCAAATGGATTTATGATCCATGGTGGTACACTGCGCGAAATAATTATATCGGACAAGCAAAAAACTTAAAAAAAACATGTTTATTTTATCATTAGTTTAAGGACTATATTTTTTTTAAATTATAGGCAAAAAACTAGGAAGAAATCTATAAAACAAATTAAAGTTGTTTAACAATTAGAAAAACAAAAGGTATATTTTGTATAACTTCGAACGAAATAAGTATAACAGACAAGATCTTAAAAGTTCATTTTGCTGTACAAATTTAAGTAAAATATTTTGAAAATAATATTTAAATATTTTGTTCTTCCTCCTTTTTTCGTTGAAACTACCAATAAGCGTCGGGGCATTGAATCGAGTAAATTTTGTAGTGTGGATATGCCAATTTGTAGCCATTCTTCCTGGATAGCGGTTTTTAGCTGCAAAAGTGACTCGAACTGGCCTATATCTGAGTAAACCCGCTTCGACAGTATGGCAAATGATTTCTCTATGGGATTTAAGTCAGAACTCACTGTAGGCCAACAAAGAGTGGGGATGTTAAGCATCTTAAAGTAGTTGTTTGTATATGCCGATGCATGTATGGCAGCGTTATCGTTCTGGAACGTCCATTCTTCTCCCCACAAATCTGCACCAAAATCAATAAGAACATTGCTCAGCAATTCCACATATTTCTCCGAATTAATTTTATGGGAAACAAAACAAATTGGAGTCTTTCCTCTGTACCCAAAACCAGCCCATAATCCCAGCCATCCTTGGAAGTTCCTCGAGTGCCGAGTTTCACGATCTCGGTGTATATCTCTCCAATACTTGCGTCCTCCATCAGGACCATCCATATTAAATTGCCTTTCATCACTAAAGATGACAGATTGCCATTTTGTGATACAAAACTGATGTTTCTTAACAAAGCATAATCTTGCCTCCTTATGCCGTAAGTGAAGCTTAGGTGTCAGTAAGCGCTATTGATATATAATGGATTTATCCTCTTTTAAAAGTTATTGGACTCTTCTTGTTGTTACCAGAAGAGACAACTGGAGCCTTATTTGGGAAGGACTGGTATGCTTATTAATGGCTAAGCGTTTAATTTGCCTTTTAACTCTTTCATCAACTTTTGGTGGACGACCAGATCTGCTTTTTTTCCCATAATTATCAGGATCCTTTAAGAAGTCTTAGACACTGTTTTTATTCCTGCGTATTTTCTCCGCTATTTGTCTAACGGTTAAAGCATTTCTTTGAAAATTTGGGATTCCCAACCTCTCGTCCACATACAGTGCTTTTCCTCTAGGCATTTTCTGTTAGTTGCAAAAAAAGAAGGTATATTTGACTGAAAACACATTAAATGTTTTCAACTACACACCGGTTTTTTTATAATCTGTCGGCGTAAAATTACTTTCGTCACTTAAACGCGCGACTGAGACTCGTGTCTGCTATATTTATTTCGCACCGCAAAACTAATAACACACGAAAGAATAACCCGAAACAAGAATATAAAGACATTGAGAGAGTTAAAAGTACCGCTATGGTTTACTTCAAACACTCCATTTTTCAACACAATGAAAAAAGGTATGTGTTAGTTAAGACATTTTTATTGTTTTTTGAGAAAATGCTAATGAAAATGCTTGTCCGATATAGTTACTTCGCGCAGTTTATTTCCATCGTGAGAATATCTTCAAATCTATTTTTGAAGTCATCATGCAGGGCATTTAAATGCTGAACGTATGTCTGAATATCCTCATCAAGACATTCTGCCTGTGATAAATTTGGAAACTGGGAGAATTCGCGCCGACTGATATTTTGCTTCATAAATTTCAATTTTCCAATAAAAGCCGAAGTTACACCCTTTGTTTTATTTATTTAAGCTGTCTCCTTATAACTGCAAGTTAATGTCATTAAATTTTTTGAACAGATCTGTCAAAATCGGGTATTTGACGTCTGATTTCAATTTGATCAGGATTTCTCTTAAATCTGGATCTTTACTTCCCAGAAACTCTAAAACTGATTCAAAAATTGAGTAAAATCTCGTTAAACATGCACCTGTCGACAACCAGCGTACTTCAGTATGTAAGAGCAATCGTTGGAAGTCTTCATAATTTTGTTCGCACAATTGTGCAAATAATCAGGTATTCAACGCATTGCTTCTTATTTTGTTAACTGCTTTAATCACAAACTGAAGAGATTGGTGCAAGATTATGCAAGTTTTTACAAGTAACAACTCTCAACTACTCAAAAAAATTAAGGGAGGTTTTAAAAACAGGGAACTAATGCTAAATAAACAGGCTATCTAATCCATATGCCAGTCTAACTGAAAACAATTTTCTTTACTATTGAAACCAGATAAATTTTCGTGAACCCCCACTTACAACTGGTGAGCCCCCACGTAGTCGATTCTCCCGTGGGCCACTGGGGGTCCACATGGACCACTTTGGGAATCCTGGACTAGACAATAGGATATGCTCGCTCCTCTGTTTCTTCGTTCTGGGTGCATATTCGACAGATATTGTCTTGATGTATTTCCACGGCCAGAAGATGTTTGTTGACTCTACAGTGTCCTGTTAAAAATCCAGTAACTGTGTGTATCTGCTCTCAGGGTGATTGTAGGAGTTGTTGAGATTTTTTAATGGAATGCTTTGGTGGAAGGCTTTGGCTTATCTGTTAATTTTAGTGGCCGTAGGTGGTGGCCCGCCCTAAGCAAAAAGTACAATATCAACCGAATCAGAAGAGTCCAAAGAACGGCAAGCATAGGCATCACAGGTGCAATAAGGTCATGCCCAACTGATGCCCTCTCTGTGCTTTTGCACCTTCTGCCACTCGATCTTCACGCAAAAGCACTGTACAGTGCAGTCAGACTGAGTGCTGGACTGCTAAGCAGTATGGTCACAGGAAAATCCTGGATAAACTACCAAATGGTTTGGTTGTGTCTGCAACAGATTACATCATCCCCAATTCTAACTTCAAGAAACCCTTCGCCGCAATTTTCCCAAGTAGAGATGAATGGAAGCGAGGGAGAGTGGTGACAGACTTTGATACAACGGTATTCACCGATGGCTCAAAGATGGACTGCGGGGTGGGTGCGGGAGTGTTCTCGGAAAAACTCAGCATATCAAAGTTCTATCGCCTTCCAAATTTGGCTAGCGTCTTCCAAGCAGAAGTACTGGCGATCCTCGAAGCCTGTTGAACTTAATAAACGACCCAAGACCCAAACATAATATCGCTATTATTACGGATAGCCAAGCCGCAATTAAAGCCATACATTAGGCAATCACCTCTTCGAAACTAGTAGATCGTTGCCACGAACAACTCAATCGCCTGTGCAACCAGGCCAGAGTCATGCTTCTCTGGGTTCCAAGAAATAGCGCCATTGAAGGAAACGAGAGAGCTGATGAACTTGCCAGGCGAGGGTCAGCCCTTAACAGCTCACTCGCGGAAAACGTTCATATTCCTATAGGTGCTGTTAAGGGCAATATAATCTCACACTTTTTAAAATTAGCCGGTCTCAGGTGGACCAGTCTGAGAAACTGTGTCAAATCCAGAAAATGATGGCCAAGTTACAACAGGCCCAAAACAAATGAACTAGAGTAGTGGCAGTCAGTACAGGACACTGGCCAATAGGAGACCATACAGCCAAACTAGGAATCCCTCACAACAGGTCCTGTCCTAGCTGCAACGATGAAAATGAAAAAGAGTCGGTTATTCACTTTCTGTGCAACTGCCCAGCGCTAGCGAGAGCCAAGCAACGCATACTGGGCAAACTATTCTTCGACGACCTTAAAGAGATATCTGGGAAAAGCATTGGAGAACTGATCCTCTTCCTTAATTCCACAGGATGGATGTAGATATATCAAAATTACTTTCAAATAAACGGGTCACCCGAGGTTGTGGTATCAAAACGGCGCTCTTTGGGTTTTCTTCCATCGAAACCACGACTTCTACATACCTACCTACCTATTAGTAGGTGCATCACAGCAGATCCTTTTTTGCTATTTCGTTGCTGTCAAAACTACTGTGTCCAGGCACCAAGATTAACTGGGCTTTGTGGCTTGTTTTCATAAACTCGTGACTTAAAAAAACCCCAAAGAAAGAAATCTGGAGCGGTCAAATCGTGCGAAATTTCCGACCAGTGCAAAATGAAACATTAGGCTGCCCGGAAACACAACTTTAAAATGTCTATTGTTGCGTTTGCGGTTGCACCATCCTGTTGGAACCACAAGTCCCCCTGTTCAGCAATAACAACTCGTTGATAATGGTTCTGTATCGGTCACCAGTCACAGTAACCGTGTTGATGGCTCATCCGCGGAAATTGTTCCAAATACGTTTTCTTCATTTGAATAAGTATTCGGATAATGACAGAGATTTTCTTCAATCGACGTACCTTACTCAACAGGCCCCCGGCCTTGAACTATATCTGCTTGAAGCACATCATCGCACATTTTGATTCTATATTTCTGGACTACGCTTTATGGAATTCGCGATCGCTCGCTGTTCTTAAAACAGTGAACTGGACTTCCGTTTTTCCTTGAACCCGAAGCTCTAAATACAGACGTTTTCAAGTTCATTTTTCTTTGAAGTTTTCGCTGTCAACAGTGACGTTTTGGGGATGCTTCTGTCCTGAAAGAAGGCCTTATCTGAGAGCTTTTTTCACCATAAAAGTTAGTTTGTTTTGACTTAAATTAACGATCATGTAGAACATAACATATATCGCTGCAACCATTTTTGAATGCACAAAGAAACACTCAATTACCTTCAGTTTACACCTCAATTTACACAAAGAGACACATTACTCGTACATGCACATACATACATATTATGTATATACAAGTACGTATATCTATTCAAAAATCTTTTCTTCTCTAAGCGTATTCAGCAAACTTTTTATTTCGATGAGTTGGAGTTGTGCTTCATGAAACTTTTTCATCCCCCTGTAGACACCTCTTTCATGGTTTTTTATTTTTTATAACTGTTTGTTTGTTTGCTTTGCATACGATAAATGTCACAAGATACTTCCTCCCCGATCAAAGATGAACTTTCTCTGGTTTTGTTGCTAACAAAAGAGTTATCTCGAAGTAATTTGCATATTGTTTCCGCTATTGAACAATTTCACGAAACAAAGTGAGAATGCGAACTTTTCCACTTCATCTTCTCACCAGATTACTTACAGTGGCATTCAAAACTTTTCGTTCGTTGCAGTGTACAGCTTTTTCATTTTATGCGTTCTCGTTCTTCTGCAGATTTTTGGACTCTCTCTCTCTGAGATGTCTTTATTCATCTTATGGAATTGTTACATTTTGTGAATACATTTTAGTACGGGCACAGATTTAAAGAGAGTTTTTAATAAATATGATAACTGTCCGAAAACTTTCGCGCAACACTGTAGGCAAAGCAAATGTTTGCATTCCATTGTCTCTGATTTCCTGTCTAACTCGGAAGTTGAATACAGATAAGATTCCTTCTGCGAAGTATACGCATCTCCTCGTGCTCGTAGTCATGTACGAGTACCTTCTACAAGAATCAAAAAGTGACGTATGACAGATTGATTAAACTTTGCGTTGGCATACATACGACAATAAACTTCAAAAGTTCTCCGTCAAATATAAAATCTTTCGATAGTTAAGCATTTGGTGGCTATTTTGGTTCAACCGCAACCCTGATTCAAGGATACGCGGTGTGTTTAAATGTCTGCCACAACGTTAACGAAACACGAAAACAACTCGAAAACAAAAAGTAGCGCTCACCTGTGTATACCTCTTACCTATGCACTGCCAAATTGGTATAAACATCACGTGTGGTGGTTTAATCCACTGAATTCCTTGGTGGTGAAAGGAAACTTTCCATTTGGCCTAAGTGAGGCTTCATCCCGTGGATTAGGATCGCTCTGCTCTTGTTGCAGCTTTGTTTCTTGGGTAAGTAGTGGAACATTAGTGTATAAGGAGCCTGTTCATTGTTGCCATGGTTGTGGCATTAATTCTTTGAAAACAAGAGAAACTTTTCGTTTTATTAGACCAAAAAGTTTCTTCTTCGTTTTTCGCTTCGCTGATATTGGGGTGGCTTTATGAGAGTTTATACTTTGCTGGTCGTTCCTGTTTGGTATTGTTAGTGTTTTCTGTTGTTTTTAATCTTCACGGTCCTAATAAGAAGGAAAGTTTCGTATGTGTGTTAAGTTTGCTCCATATGCTGACCATCGCATTCGACTGCACAGTCTTTTGGAGGGAAGTCTTGCGAGCGGCTAACGAAAGAATTATTGGATAACTTTTGAAAGTCACATATGGTCTGTGTAATTTTGCGTCTCATGGGTGACTTTGTTAAGTGGACGAACACTTTAGTGGATATTCTGGAGAATTTAACTGTGGAGAAGACTTTAGCCTTCGAGTTTCATGTCACGAATCATAGGTTGACCGAAATCGAATCCATCAAATTGCTGGACAATAATTCTGTTCTACTTCATAGTAGAATAAGCTCGAAATTCAGGAATGTGTGTAAAGTTACAGTCAAAGAAGCATGTGCAGGGAAAGGAGTGAACCAGATTCTACTACTTGCAACAAAAGCTCACATTTCCATCAGCCTCATATTGAAATTTACCGCCAGGTGGGGTAGTTTAAAGATATTGTTGTGTATTGAGAACTGTCATTTCAAGCGTGAGTTCAACGAAAGTGTCGGGTTCTCGTCTGACAGATGCCTCAGTAGATGGAACGTATTTTCGTCAGTAGACAATAAGACAAATTTATAAGTTTCTAGCTGAGTTGAAAAGTTGAAATAACTTTAATAAATTAGATCAATCTTGTCTCAATACCATATGATTGGACTTTTAAGGAAATGGCAAAGTTTATGAAAAACAAGTTGAAAGGAATTAAAGTCTAACACCTGTTCCATATGTGGAGTCCAAATGTTATTTGAAACAATTTCGGAAGCTGTGTGCGTCTGTGTTTACTTACTTACTTACTTTACGGGCTCGCGACCCGTGAAGAGTTTCTGCCTGAGACACGGCAGCCTTCCACTCTCTTCGATCCCGGGCACGCTGCTTTCAGTTGTCTAGACCAAGCGCACTGGCATCCGCGATAGCTTGATCCTTGAAACGGAGGTTCGGTCTTCCTTGTCGTGTCGAACCTGAGGGCTGTGATTCGAAGATCCTCTTTGCTGGAGCATTGTTGTTTATTCGCTCGATGTGGCCGAGCCAGTGTAGTCGACGTGTTTTGGCTTTTCGGAATACATCTACATCCCCTATTCGCCCTCCTCGAAACCGAATATCCGAAGTATAATTTTTCTCTCGAAAGTATCCAAAATCTGCAAAATCGTCCAACACTCGGCTCCATACAGCAGGACTGGCAGGATCAATATTTTGTAGAGCATGTATTTAGTTTTCCGAGTTAGGAGTTTTAAACCCGTTTATTTTGCCAAACCGAAATAGCAGCGGTTTCCTAGGCTAAGTCTTCGTCGAATCTCCACTAAGGTGTCATTCGTGGAGCTGATGTTTACTACGAGGTATGTAAACTCCTTAACCGCTTCGGAGTTACCGTTGCCAACTGTGACATTTTGTCCTAGGCGGTGGATAGATGTTTCTTTGCTTGTTGACAACATGCACTTGGTTCTGTCCTCATTCACTTCAAGGCCAACTCGTTTCGCCTGTTCTTCAATTGCCGTAAAAGCCTCTAACACGGCGCGCTGGGAGCGACCGATGATGTCGATGTCGTCCGCGTTTCCCAGTAGCTGGACAGATTTGTGAAAGATAGTGCTTTCCGTGTTTACACCTGCCCTGCGCACTATCTGTTCCAGCACAAGATTGAAGAAGTCACATGACAGCGCATCTCCTTGCCGAAATCCGGTGCATGTTTGGAATAGTTCGGAGGAACTGTTTCCAAAATTGCACGTTGTACCGCGTGTTTTCCAGCATCACGCGGCATAGCTGGATCAGTTTAGCCGGGATCCCGAATTCGGCCATCGCCTTGTAGAGCTCAAGGCGATGAATGCTATCATATGCAGCTTTGAAGTTGATGAAGAGATGGTGAGTCTCGACTTGAAATTCGTTGGTCTTTTCCAGGAAAATTTGGAAAGTGTGAAAATTTGGTCGATCGTCGATCTGCCGTGCCGGAAGCCACACTGGTACATGCCGATTAGTGACCAGCAGAAAGGTTTCAGCCGTTCACACAGTACTTTGAATAAGATCTCATATTCGATATTAAGCAGGAATATGCCTCGGTAGTTCTTACAAGACATAGGATCGCCTTTCTTGAAGATGGGGCATATAGAGCTGATATTCCAGTCATCGGGCATGGCTTCGTCCACCCATACTTGGTTGATGACTTGGTACATGCACCCTACCAAAGCATCACCACCATGTTTGAAAAGCTCTGCTGTGTTCCGGGCTTGAAGCATGTCTGTATTTGAAATTTCCAAAAAAATTAAATTGACACGTAATGAACAATGTCCTGACAATAGGTAAATCTATGCAAGATTAAAAGTTGGTAGTCTCAAAGCCAATATATGAGGCTAAGTGTTATGTTTATGGTCAAAAAGAGACTGGGAACTATTCTCGTAATTATTTTCTTTCAGATAACACCATCGCATCTCTGGCTGTATAAGCGATATCGCCATCTTATTGTAAACAGATATGGGCACCGGAAAGCTGGCTCGGCTGCGGATTTAAAAAATGTTCGACAATTGCTCTATACTGGCCCCCAGTAACCGTTACTGGATCTCCATTTCCGTTTTCAAAGAAATAGTGGCTTATGAGTAGCTGCATCTGCCGATACTGAATTATTCGAAGGTTTTTCTTCCCAAGAGACGAAACTATTCTTCTGTCCGACATAAGCATTTTTTCAAAATTTGATTTTGTTTCTCAAGCAGTATGCTGGCTCAATATGGTCACTGGCAAGCGGTTGCTGACTTAACTGAATTTTATATTGGAATTATTGCTTATAAAAATCTCTGGTAGGACGTTCAGTGGACGTTTTGTTTAGCTGGGATGAGCGATGGTTTATGTCGAAGGGTGGTTTGTCAACAGATGTATGTATGAACACAGTCTCTTTTTGCCGAAAACAGGCAACTGCTCGCAGGATGGCATCTCCAGACGAGGCACTTCCCACATTAAAATTACTGCGAAATTCACGATGTGTCCTTACAATTACATAAGGAGTTGTGCCAAGTGTTAGATGCGACTTTATTATTCATAGGAGCAGCGCACCATAATTGGAATATTTCATCTAAAAGTGAAACAAAAATCATTCAAAAATATTGACTCGTTCCAAAGCTATGAATTGTTTAAAATCCACTGAATATTTTTGGACCCCATGCTTGGGTTGCAAAAGTCGATACAATTGTACTATTTTCGATACAATTGACCTTGCTTCAGTACACAAATACACTTTTATAAAATTCGATACAATTTGCGGTGCTACTAATTTAGTAGGTATATCCTTCAACAAAATATGTTTTAAGAAACCAAAACATCACATACACCATACAGCTAGGTTCCATAAATCCAGTGAAATCAAATCGAAATCAAAATTGAATATCGAGTGAATTCATTTTCAGTGTTTTACATTTCGACCGTTTTTGTAAGTCATTTTATTTTTTGAAATCATTTTCTGTGAAATTGAAAACGGTGATATCTGTCATTGAGTAAGTATTTTGATTTTGGTAAATTGTTTGATTACTGATATTATTATAATAGATCTTATTATTATGAGTGCTGGGTTAATTGCTGCGTTATTACAGACGAAAAACAAAATATGCAGAGTAAAACAATATAGATCCGAATGCTGAGATATATCTAATTATCTAATCCCTTGGAAATTGCAGATGCTGCGCTTCTTAATCATTTGTGATTAAATACGTATACAATGGTGGAAAACGAGCTAGAAAAATATAAGTACCTTTTCTACAAAAAGGTGATAACAGCGCTGTTATTAACTAAAATAAATTTGTATTTTCACACTGAACGTTCGGATAGTTTTCCGACCATCAACCGCAGACCGCTACTTGATCTTCGAAGTGGAATAGAAATGAATCCTGGTTGTTACGTATGACCAATTGCCAAACGGATGCGATAGTTAACGACTATACGATTTACTACCTAACAACGACAATTTGATGTATTTTAAACAAACAATTTATGTTTACTGTTATTAAAACGTTATTTTTTGTGAAAAAATGGACATATTATGGCCTTTAATAGAATCAAATTTAATCAAATTGAAGAATTAAGTATGTTTTCTTGTGGAATTATAACTATACTCTGTCCCAACAAATTGTGTCGTTTTCAAATCAGCAGATGGTAGCCCTATCGGTATTGCTCTCCGATTTGCGGCGATTTTTCATGCATACTATGGTAACCCAGTCAGAGCTTAAAAGAGGGACGGCTTTATTCAAGCTATTGCAACCAGACTGAAATGCAAACGTCCTATCTTCCCTGCACTGACAATTCGATTGGGACAAACAAAAATGTTTCTTTTAAAACTCCTAAGACCGCATAAAATAAAGTAAAATTTGACTTGACATCTTTTTATTTTATGAGTAGAGCTAGTAAATATACACATATGTATTCAACGTGGTGAGCGTTTGTCCTGGCTTTTGTGATATTCTGGCTACCTATTAGAGCCTTTTCTTTTGACACCCTATTCCGTAGCAGGAACCGTACAGCACGCGGAAAATTCCTCGTTTGGAACGTTATTGATATATAACAATATACTTGTCGCTGTTTAAATATTTTATTTTTAATAAATTTACTAAAAAATGTACCCTTATATCCAATTTATCATTCACTTACATTTTTAATAACGTCTGCTTTGCACTATTTCACACTGAATAAAATTATCGCATTGAAACCACTGGCAAATCGATAAAATCGATACTCTGAAATTCATCGTTTCGTTTCATCTTGTTTTGTACTTTTTAGTTAGTTTTCCCCATAGTCGGGTTTTAGTTGTTTAAACTTAATTAACTTACTATAATTTGGTTCCAACATAACTAGCGCCACGTATTTCGAAGCGACAGTAAAGTGAAAATATTGTCCGCCATCAAGCAAATTTTACATAGAAACTGTGACCATCTTGTTACCTTATAAACAAGTTACTATGAAAATACGTTGATTTCAAATTAGTTGTTGGTTGAGTCCAACAGATGCCACTAGCAACATTTCGATAAAAAAAACTTTGAAAATAGCCGTTACTTTTCTTTATTTACCAATAAACTGGATAAATATGGTAAATTTATTTTGAATCAATTTTTTGTGTTGATTAATATTTTGTTTTGTTGCTTGATAATGCAGTACAACTTATCACAATTTATTAAGAAAATACTTTTATCCCAAACCAACGGCTTACGCGAATTCAAACACAATGTAAGTTGAAAAAAATTAACTAGTACAATTTCAATACAATTTTTTTTCAACTTTCAATACATTGCTGAAAGGCCAATTTTCATCCCTGCCCCATGCCATTGCTTAATTTTTCACACGAGATTCCTTCTGAATTTGACTTCTGTGAAAGTTGGACTCGGAAGCCCGAGATGAGCTCATGTAGTAGGTATTTCAAGTGGAACTGGAGCTCTTTCTTTCTTTTTTTTAGGTGGCGCTACAGTACGGGGTAGAATGTAGAACAAGGCCTGCTTCTCTGAACCATTTATGTGTGCGTGTTATTTTTTTGCACGAATGGCAAGAGTTGAGAAGCTTATCATGACAAATGATACTCTTTGGATGCTTGTCAAACATTCGAAAGAAGTGGCCCCGTGAACAATTTTTTGGATGTTTGCTGGGAGGAAGCACTAACCACTACGCCACGGTGCCCATTAGTTGGTATTTAAGCGGTAAAATCAAAAATTTCTTTTGGTGAATTGGTGACAATTATATAAACTAGATGTGGCCAATGCCACACGAGCTCCTTTTCCGTATGTATATATAGAGCCATGAGTATATAGAGGTCATTTAAAGACATATTGGATTGAATGGATTCAGGCTGTTAATTGCTTCTAATTTTTTGTCGTAAGCCAAAGACTTAATGCTACAACAAAAGCATTAAATCGCATGATCGTTGCTGGAAGTTGATTTTAGCTCTTCTAAAAGTACATCGACTTCGAAATTGTTCCCTCGAAAATGCAACTGTATCATCCACTGAGTCATATATAGTACCTTCTGCTGGAACTATACCTTGCCTATATTCCTATCTAAATCCAATTTCGATCCTCTTCGGGGGAAATTGCTCCAAAACCACAGCAAACAATAAAATTTCTGAATGCAAAGAAAGTTTTTCAGACTTCTCTGGAGTGGAATCGTCTCAAATCTAATACATATATAGCCCAAAATACGCTTAGTCGCTGAAGATAATTATTTTTTTATACTAAAAGTGGGATCCAATTCCAAACCTTTGAGAGCCCAGTCGACCAGAGTTCCAAGTCCTCCATGTGCTTTTTATGGAATCAGAATAAAATCTCTGAACATTCTTTTGATTAAAGAAGACCTTCAGATATGCATAGCAAAACTCTTTTATGCCCTTCTGCGCCTGTAAGTCGAATTCCCTTCCCTGTCACATATGCAATTGGAAAGTATGCTCCATCTACGTGTAAGTCCTATCAAATTGACCGCACTTAATTGATTCGACCAACACACATTTGTGTTTATGCCACTGAATCATTAGAGAAACCATTCGACCGCAATCCGTCCAGTTCCTCTAATTGTTTAAGTCCCATGAGGATACCCCACCACCCGAAGGGCTATAAGCCAGACAAACTTTTCCATTGATTTTGCCAATTAGTTAGCACCACACTTACTATAAAGTCAATAGTCACTTTGCATTCTCATGCCCGCTACCCACCGTCGCGTCGACTTCCAGCCACTCCTGCCAGGGTCCTGGCTGGACAACTATGTACGACGAGTACATCACATTCTGAAGTACATCGCCATTTGAAGGTGCAATCGAAAAGAAATTAATTGGAAAATTGCTTTAATTGATTTGCATTTTGCAGTGAGAAATACCTGAGTCGCGGCAGTTGTGTGTGTTTAAATGTGCCAGCAGAATGAAAGTCAAGTGCAGCATACTTCACTCTGAAGAGAAAAACCTAATTAACTTGAATATTTGGTCAGTTATCCAATTTTTTTTTTTTTTTTGAATTACAAACCTTTTTGAAAGGGTTAAGGGTTTTTCAACATTATTTGTATTATGCAATGTGTATGACCTCTATTCACGTTGCCGCAACAAAGGGGGTCGCAGGAAAAAACATTTGATTGGCAATGTATGTTGAATGAAATCAAAAAAAACATTTTTGCATTTAAATTAAAGGCAAAACAATAAAAGGGTTGATTTCTTTAATTCTTTCTATTCGACAAGGGAAATAAAAAATACCCACGTGTTATTGTCGGCGGCACAGTGTAACCATTCAAAAGGCCTTCCTTCCTTCCTTCCGTTTCAACGACGTCATAACATAACCCGAATACAATACAATTTCCTGTTCTTTTTTAGTCGGCAACACTGCGGTGGGCTATAAAATGAAATACAAAAAAAAAATAATACTTATTTCCGTATAAGGCAAGTGGCGGCGGCATATTGTAAGGCTAAACGCGTCATCACAACCATCGCCACCAAAATGTATAATTTCTTGTGATCGAGTGCAATCGAAACCTATGATTGCAGATGTTGTATTTGTATACTCGTACCATCGCGTGTTCAGGCGCTCATTTCTAAGGCTGATCACGTTCCAGGCTAAGTCGAATTTTGTCACCGAATTTTCTCAGCGTTTTAGGAATAACTAAGACGAAATTCGTTCGCCAGAATCAACAGTGGTGTACAGCAAGTAGGAACACAAGATGTTGATATGATATTTTGAAAAAAAAAGACAAATTGCATTTCAGGCATTTTTTATATAAAGGGTTCTTGGCTCAGTGTCAAATCGCCCAAAACCAAATCGCCTAAAATGCAAAAAAATGTCAAATCGCCCAAAAAAATAAGTTGAGCGATTAGACATTTTTATAATAATGTCAAAACACCCAAAAAAGAAGTGATTTTGGGCGATTTTGTATTTCGGCTTTTTTAAGGCGGATCTGTGTCATATCGCCCAAAACCAAATCGCCTAAAATGCAAAAAATCAAAAAAATGTCAAATCGCCCAAAAAATAAGTTGGGCGATTAGATATTTTTATATTTTGAGCAGTGATTTTGGGCGATTTTTTAAGGCGGATCTGTATCATATCTGAAAAATGTCACATTGCCGAACATATTTGGGCGATTTAACACTATGACAGATTGACCAAAAAATAAAAATGTCAAATCACCCAAAGAAGAAATGGGCGTTTTATCGGAATCCGAAAGAAACCAACTTAATGTATGAATATAGTAGGGCCTTTTGGCAAATCATCCAATTATTTAATAAAAAAAATTAAATGTTACACATTTTCTTCAGTTAAATACATACTTCAATTTTTTGGTACAAATAATTCCACCACTTTTATAAACATAGCTTTTCATAAATTCCTCATCCTGTAGGACTTTGACGAATTTAAGAAAGTTTCCTTTTTTATTCAGCATCCGCCCAAATACACCATAGTATTTTAAAAACTGAGAAATGTAATAGCCCGACGCGAAACGGTAGGTTAGGTTAGGTTAGCGGGCTGATGAGAATGGCTACATTCCCATCGCACTTAGGTCCTTGTGAACCCAATTTAACGAAGATGTCAAATCGCCCAAAATGTGATATTTTTGGGCGATTTGACATTATGCTAAAAAGCCCAAAAATTAAAATGTGAAATCGCCCACAAAGATTTTTGGGCGATTTAACATTTTTCGGATTTTATTTCATTTTGGGCGATTTGGTTTTGGGCGATCGGAAGCATGAGTTCTGACAAAGCGCCCAAACTTTCTTGTGCGATTTGACATTTTGTAATTTTTGGGCGATTTGTCATAGCGCTGAATCGCTCAAAACTATTGGGCAATGTAACATTTTCGGTGATTTGGTTTTGGGCGATTTGACGTAGAGACAGGGTTCTTCAATAAGGACATAACAATTTTCTTACAAATGGACCGGACCCTTAAACATTTTTTATGATCTGTCAATGTCAAAACGTCAGTCAAGGTTTACATTTTTATCATGGTGAATTTAACGAACGAACATCGTCCGGAAATTATTAAAAACTACTACCTAAATTTTGAGTCAGTGGTCGCAACTTAAAAAGCATCGCTTACTCCAATTTTCGGTCGGAATAATCGTCCCACTACTAGACAGAAACCACATTCATTATTGAATCATCCTGTGCCAGTGAGACAACGTACCGGTCGAAGTACCTCCCGAAAATATCGCAGCCGTAAATGCTTCAGCTCTAAATGAGCGATTGCACGTGTGTCGTTCAGAGGAATGGGGAATCTCTTAGTGCACATTATGTCGAATTCTGCGTGAAGATCTTGGCCTTTACCCTTACAAGATCAAACTTATTTAAGAACTGAAGTTCTTTGATCATTTGATCATTTGATCAATCGGAAAGGGGTTCTGCAAAAGTTTGAAGAAAATCCTGAATTTCATCGAAAAATCATCCGAAATCAGGCGAAATTGCCAATGTTCCGGCCGATGTTAGTAGAAGAGTGCAATTGAAGAACAGGTGAAACGAGTTGGCCTTGAAGTAAACGGGGTCAGAACACGTTGTCAACACACAAAACAGCATCTGCCCACCACCTAGGACAAAATGTTCCTGTGATCATAACTTCGAAACATCAACTTCACGAATGACACCTTATTGAGTCGGTTTTTTGAAACAACTGGGTTCAGAACTCCTAACTCGGAAAATTACAATTTTAGAGGAAAGTAGGAGAAGCTCTATGAGCTCTATGAGCTACATGTATCAAGATGTCGATGTAGTCCGAAAAGCCATAACACGTCGACTGTACTCGGCTCCATCAAGCGAATAGATAATAATGGCCCGCAGGTAAGTGGGTTTTCGAATCCCAGTCCCCAGGTTCCAGACGACAAGGAAGACCGAACCTCCGTTTTAAAGACCAATCTATTTTTGATACCAAGGACCGAGGAGGATGGAAGGCAGCAGTAATTCAATCAGGGACCGTCTGCGGGTTGGAGACTCGTTAAGTAAGTAAATAAGTTCTTAAGGGTTTGGCTATAATACGGGGTAGCAATTTGACTTAACGTACATGTGTCTCCAGCCAGCTCGATATGTTGCTAGCTGCCTTTTGTACCGTTAGATTTTAGATATCTCTTTCCAATTGCGTTGTTTCCATCTTTGTCTACTGTGCCGTCCATCGGCGGTTGATCTGAACATTTTTCGGGTCGAAGCATTGGTGCGTCCACCCAATCTAAAGGACCCAGCCACCTCAGTCGATAAATTCGTTGTTGTCTCTCCTCCTCTGCTTACCGTCTATGGGGACCAAAAATAACCCGAAGAACTTTGCTCTCAAAACAGCCAAGAACAAGACAAAGTGCTTTTGACTGGCAGTAGTGGGATAGTTAGAGTCAAGAACTGTTTAAAAGAGCTCAGTGGCTTATTTACCCCGAAGAAGCAGCAATCGGCGAGTTATTCTTCGTTCAGTCTTAGCGCAGGCCGGTGTCATTGTTTAAACTATAGCGAAGGTAGACAAAGTCGGTGTTGGGTGTCCTTTGTAGTAGAAATGCTCTCATTTAAAATCAAACCCATCTTCTGCGCTTCCGTCTCAATACTCACGAAAGCGACACTAACAACACACTGCAATCTTCCGATTATGGCCATATCCTCGGCGTACGCGAGTAATTGAACGGAATTTTAAATTCAAAACACCGATTTATTTGAATCGGTAGGAAAAATTGTGTACCTACACTGGAGCCTAAGTGAGGAACAGGAAGTCATTTTAGCCGTTTCTTCTGTAAATTTGTACTCGTCAAGTTCACCCCTAACAACCCCGTACGTTCGTAGAACTATATATGTAATCATGCATATCAACATTGCATTGTTAGCATGCATAGGGAGTTCCTCAGCCCGCCTACACCCACATCTGACAGATTCTACACGATTATTGTTGTTGGAAAATGTTAGCCCAAAATGCTTTTAAAAATAACAGAGAAATCAAAATTGAACTTATTTAAGAGTTTTTCTGATAGTTAAGAGTCGCGTTAACTCATCACTGACAGTGATGTCCAAATATGTCCTGTTTGCGTGCTTAACTCGCCTCCAAATAATCCAAATAACTTGTCAGCTCCCAGATCCTTGTATAATTATAATTTGTCTGAAATTTTCTGTAAAACATACTGTGCATGGCAAAAGGCAATTCCAGCGCTATTCAGTGGGATCGACATATCTTTTCGACTCCCACAGTCATACATCTGTGGGTCATTGCCTATAAAGGTGTCTGACAGCAGCAGTAGCATAGCAACGACCGCCATAACTGCCATCATCAAATGCTAATCAGCATTCAACGGGCGCCTTTCCATAGTCTTACAGGAGGCAATAAGCAGGATGCATAAATTGAGAATAAATTTGTGGTAAACATGGCTTAAAGACGCTTTAATTTAGCCACTATTTTTGAATATTAATGAAACGGAAACTGCGGATACACGCCGCGCCGCGTAAGGTACGACTTTGGGAACACCACCCTGACAGTGGAACAATATGTCTACGCGTGCAGTAAAAATTTCAATTTCATGGCTAATTGTTTTCCAAGGCGATGCCATTAGCCACGAATATAGCCCACGGGGAATTTCTCTTTGAGTAGATACGGTAACGAAGATTTCTACGACTTGCCCACTGACCTGAGAAGTGGGGCGTTTCACGACTTAATTTCGTTTTTGTGATTTGAATTTTTGGTTCCTTCGGTGTGCGGTGTCACAGCAGCTAGCAACTCGCAGGATAACTTCGTGTTATGGCGTTCACGTGATTTCCAAAGAAAAGATTGAATGTACCCAAGTGCGGGTGTAAGTGGGGGGAAGCGATTGAATCGTGCTACGGTGCTACTTGGTTGAATTTCAATCTGTTTAAGCTTTTCGGGGGTTAGGGACTCTATTAAGGTTATTTATGTGTCCCACGAGGTACAGCAAACATGGACAAACGTTTTAAACGATCGAATAGGAATTCAAATGGTACATTGAGATGGAAATCAAACGGAGTTTTTTTTCCCCTGAAAATAAATTGGATTAACGTCGATATGGTTGTATAAAGTGGAAAATGCATTTGTTTGTTGAAAAACGCTTTACAAAAACAGATTTATGTTAAGATTGCGCGATACCGATAAGTACATAACTGCTAACGCAATGCGAGTGGCATGAGTAAATATGTATATAACGTAGAAAGTGGTAAAAAGTTTTTTTTTTTTTTTTGAAAACATGTCTAAATCAAAATACAGTAGAATCCGCTTAATACGCTTATACAGTGCTACTCTTTCGTTTTCGTAATTTCTGCACTCTCTCTTTGTTTTGCTTTCTTTCATTTAAGGGGGCGCCGCGGCTCTTGTATTCTTCATCTGTCTTTTATTTTTGTACTCTTTCTAAAAAAAATCAAACAGTAGATACGGCGCATGCGTCATTCATGTTATGTATTTCTGTTTATTTCTTATTTGTCTGCTTTTATCTTTTTCCCGAACGTATTCTTGCTCTTCAGCTAATGTAACTATTTTTTACACACAAACCCCAAAAAAGAAGTGAGAAAAAAAGATTCTCTGTTTAACCACGTTAAAATTGAAAGTTGTCATCTAGGCACGTAGAAAATTGATACCGGCAGTGCTGTCACTTTGACAACATTCGACTTATGTTAAAAGGTCTGTTTGGTAAGTTTGTAATCCGTACGAATTTGTACGTATTCTGACAAATTCCTGTTTGGTAACCCAAGAGATTCGTAAAATTCGTAAAATATGAGAGTGTCAAAAAATTTCCCTCAACTGCCTTACGAATTCTTACACCAACTTTTTCTTATTATCGCCATGAATCACAAAAAACTTTTGTCTTCTTTTGTTATTTCTGGAAAACACTTTTAATCGAAAGGCACCCGTCAGAAGGTAGAAGAATTTCGTAAGTTGGTCAATTTTAAAATGCATGAAAACCAAAGCATGGAAATATGTCTTTTTCTCTCCATTTAAACGACGAGGTTATGATCAGAATTATAGGGATCACAACCCTCCAACTTCACTGCATTCCTACTGGTCTGCATGTGTGGTTCGCCGGTTCGACCTCAAAAAATATCTGCAGGCCTCCCGATTTTGAATCACTTTATCATTGAGGCCAATCAAATGATGGTGTTTCAGCATTTGTCAGATCCAGGAGTTTTGAAGCCAGCCTCTTATACGCGATTGTAAGGAGTAGGTTGCTGTTCTGCTGCTGGATGGATTGGATGATAGCTATAAAGATACACAAGCTGCTTTCGATGCTTTAACCGATTTTCTGAAAACGATGGGGAATATCAAAATGCAGAGAAAAATGTTCTTATGTAGACGCAAATAACACCAACATTAGACAAAGCCTTAGACCGTTTGAACAATTTAAAAATGTTATAGAAAGTGTACTTACAGTACAACAGCTAGTGGGCCCAAATTCAACGAAGCCACAAGATCACCGCATGCTTCAGAGTGACTTGGAGCTACGAAGGAAGAGTACGACTGCCTAATGCCAAATAATATATGGGAATTCCAGTATACTTACAAACGGAAGGGAAGCGGTTGGGTGCCGTTGAGTTGGTCTAACTACAGAGTAGATGGCAACATAAGCCGCGTTTTATTATCACCCATGAATCATGGGTAATCTGATCAGGATCAGATCAGCATAATAAAACGCGGCTATAGAAAGACAAAAGACAAAGCTTGTGCCAAAGGTTTACTCTCAAAAATTTGGCATAGATTAATTATATTAAAACTTATTCGTCCGTGCTTCGTATAATATACGGGTTATCGGTAGAACATGAATTAAATGTAAACATCACTTAGATGTGTCAACTGCCTTTTTAACACTGAAAAGATAATCTGCGTTAAAAGTACGCATGCGCGACCGAAATAAGCCGCTTTTTCCTAAATATTTTGAATCAAGGGATGGGCATTCGTGACATTCCAGCCAGTGCTCAGAGCTATCAGAAAGCTACCGACCGTTTGATAAAATTTAATACACGATTATCTTTTGCTACATCTAGAGAAGAGATCAACGTGACACAGCCGGGAAGCTTTGTTGATATAAAGTAAAAGTATACGACAATGGTGTACCGTTTACCTAACTACCGCCCTCTATGGACTTAAACAAGGAAGTATGCAGTGGCATACATCGTTGGGTGAAATTGAGATTCGAGACCTTGGGCAACCTTCGCATTGTATTCGTCTTGAAATTGAAAGGACGAAAGAGACTACTTCAATAAGTCAAACTCGATACATATATATGTAAATAATGTTTTGATTAAATATAACAAAATTCCGAATGTTAAACTAACACTGGAAAACACTGGAAAAGGAACCAAACTTTAGAGGCTGCTGCTGAGCCTTTGATGCATCTTGCTGTTTTTAGTGTTTTTGCCAGTCATCCCAATTACCGTCAGCAGTTTGGCTCAATTTTCACAAAATCCCAAAAAGCAACATAAAAACACATCTCGTCACCTATTGCATTATCTAAATTCATCAAAAAATACAAAATTAGTTTATCGTGAAACCAGACTACCATAAGTAGGCTACGTAGATGCTAACTGGGCATTAGAGTTGTTTTTGCTTTTTACTTGCAGGAGGCAGGAGCAACACTCAGGTGGGAGTCCAGGAAGCAAAGACTATTTCAACATCGAGTGCAGAAGCCAAGTACGTCGCAAGGAGCCATATTCACTTCGCTTACTGATACAGCAGCTCATATCTCCAACTACCATATTCTGCGACAGTCAAAATGCGCAATTAATTGCAAAACTTTTAGACAAAAACTCGTGTACAAAGCATATCGACTACAAATGTCACTTCATTAGATAGGCTATCGAAAAAGGTTCTGTTGCAGTGGAGTTTCATAAGACTGACAAGATGGATGGAAAAACATTTATTTTGTTTCCAAGCAACCGGACATTAGGATAATCTGTAATTTCCTTTTAACTTATTCGCATTCGCATACAATAAACTGAAGTCATTGGTAATTGTTTTATTTGAAGAGCACCGGAATGTTATTCGAACATAAGTGAGTTTCAACGGATGCATGCGATTGTCAATTTTACTCTTCTTAAGCAAATAGTCTCCAGCTATAATCCTAGATTAAACTACTGTCATTCAAAGACTAACAGCAACTCAGTTTCACAACGCATTTTCCTGTCGAAATGCTTAAATTGGTTGTGTAATCCCTGATCATGATTAACCACATTATGAGATAGATCATTGACGCTACTCATTCAACACCTTGATTCAGCCCCCTAAAGCTTAAAGTACCTGAATGTTGACAAAAAAAAAAAAACCACACACCTTACCAATAAAAAAAACTCCTAAGGAATATTTAATGACAAAAAATTTGAGTTTTTTTTTTATTACATTTTGACAGGTGTTTGCAAAGGAAGTAATTTTGACATTTTTATTTTCCATTACCTACATGTCTGTCATGTGTCATTATAGTATACCAAAAATGTACACACATTAAAATCCTATAAATGTAAATTCTACGTGGGCTGAGAAAGGTGGGAGAGGGACTTTATATCATTTTAATATATGTTTGACACCGTTGACGTGCAATAGATTGATGTACACTCTGTACTGTTTGCATTTCAATTATAATAATATTTACTTTGTCAACTGTGAGACATAGGTAATGATGTTTAAAACAAAAGTGTTGTCACTTTGGTTAGATTTTGGAGGCGACAATAGTGGTGCTCTTCAAATGGATTCAATTCTGGCGTCTATACCAGTTGAATAATTTGACGCCTGCCTTACATGGGTCGCTTGTGCTTCGACATTTTCGTACCTGTGCTCATTTAAAAATGAGACAGAATTTTTATGAAATGGTGGTGAGTAAAAAAAGTTTGATGTCTTAACTTCTAAGTTGGCAGCACTTCTTTTTGTTCTACGTAAGCCAAGGCATACCGTAGCTGGACTATCAGAGAGAGAAGCCCACTTAAGTGTATTCTTTTTCGTCTGTCAAGGAAAGACGAGTACCTATATGTACACTTGAACCAATGAGCTTGGATTTACAGCAACCAGTAGGTACATATTAAAAATCTGCAATCTTCTGTAGGACAATCACAAAGAAAATGTTTGGCAGTGTCTTCGACTTCCCGCAAAGAGTCGCAAATAGGGGTGTCATTTAGGACCTAGCATGCTGTGGTGTTTGGCAAAGAGGGAGGAATATCAATAAGTTTTCTACAATCTTTTCAGCTGTGCGATAGTAAAAATTCTGCTGATTTATCACAGACGCACGGTGAGGACCATTTCCTGATGAAACCAGCTGATGTCCAGAAGTGTCAAGCCACTTTCGGCTGCATTTATTGCTTACCCAAACGTTAATGAAAGCACTGATCGTAAACGCTAACAGAATAAACCTGGTTTCAAGTCCTGAGAAATCCTTTTCTGTGCCATTTCTAGCAACCTTATCAAAAATTTCGTTTTCTGTTCTTTCAACTTTCAGGCCGCATTCAATGTGTTTGGAATCTAGCTAATGCCGTGTTATGTTAAGATAAGAGGGTAGCTTGCTGCAGGTGCATCATCACACAGAGGATAGAAACGTAAATAAACCAATTTTGATTTTATGATGAATGTTTTGAGTTCTGCAAGCGATATCTTAACCAGGTTATTCAGGCAGTCAAGGAACTGTGCGCCCTTGCAAGAAAGGCATAAAGATTACCGATGTAATGGTCACCAATTTCATTACACCACACTTCTTCAATTATGCTCTTCATATTCTGCACGGTTATTGTTTTTTTTTGGCTTGGAACTTCTTTCCCATTAGAGTTCAGATGTTTTCGATGGGGTTTAGATCTAGACTAGACTATTTCCCGGTCAAATTAAGAATTCTATTATTAATTATTCTTGCAAAGTTTTAACCGGTGAAGGGCATTTTAAATGTGAGATCATAAGACTTTGAAAACATCCAAGAAAACGAAAAAAAATTCAAACTACCAATAATTGTTCGCGTGATGACAAGGTCTTGAATCATCTTGAAAAATTGGATTCGGTTCATATCCATACTTAGTACAAATCCATCCAATAAGATTTCTTTATATCGCATTGCGTTGGTAGTGCCTTCGAGCATAAATAAGGATCCAACTCCAATTGCAGTGATGTATCTCCGCACCACAAAATAAGGAGAAAGTTTTACACTGTGAGCTATGCACTCTTCGCCGTAGCCTTCCATCTGGTGCCTGTACCACAAAACAACAAGCATTGTTAAAAAGGCGAATTTTAATAAGTAGCAAGCTGTTCGTCGTGCAGAAACTCGTGTTACTTGTTAAAATTCGCCTTTTTAACAATGCTAGTTGTTTTGTGGTACAAGCCCCAGGTCTGATTAAATTAAACTTGGATTCATCCGAGAACAGAACTTTTGATCAATCCTGAATACTCCAGTTTCGTCTTTTTTTAATCCAGCTAAGGCGCGTTTGTTTTATTTTGCACGCTAGCAGTGGCTTTTCGCTGGTTTTCTTGCCAGCAAATTCATCTAGTTAAGGCGATCGGGCATGGTTCTGACGCTTACTTCAGCTCCAGTTGCTTCACGAAGGCGTGCGAAACATGCTATTTACTTTTTTTTTGTATTTAAGGGCGTCCCAATGTGTTACCAACGAAGAAAAAACAGCGTGACAACAGGGTTGTTAAAAATGGAGTGCTATACACGAAAGAACAACGCATTTTCATTATTGAGCAATATTTTGAAAATAATGGAGATTTGGAAGCTACAGCTCGCAATTTTCGAATATGGTCGGAATAGTGATTTAACTTCATCAACCGTGAAGAGATTAATTTAAAAATCAGGGAGACTGGATCAATCAGTCATCTTAGAGACTTATGCCGTCCTTCAACAAATCGTTCAGCACAAAACACGGAAGCTGTTCGTGGTCCAGATTTGGACATTACAAGAAGCTCTCTACAGCGTATTCTCACGAAAGATTTGCATCTTCATGCATACAAAGTACAATTGACTTATGAACAACTGAAGCCTGAAGCAAGTGGATGCTGATTTTTCAAACGAATCTTGATGGCTTTGTTAATCGTCCAAATTGTCGATTTTGGGGTTCAGAAAATCCACGAGTGCTTATTACGGTGCATTTTTTGCACCAATAACGTATCACTATTTGATGGGAATTTTGGGCTGGAAGCATCATCGGGCCATTTTTCTTTGAAAATGCATCTGTTCGGACAATACGAGTTAATGGAGCTCGCTATCGCGACATGGTAATCCAGTTTTTTGTTCCTAAATTGCTAGAAATGGATGTGGACGACATGTGGTATAAACAAGACGGTTTCATATTCCATTTAGCCCAAGAAACAATTGAAAAACTATTTCCAGGTCGTGTCATTTCTCGTTTTGGTTATCGGAATTGGCCGCCCAGATCATTAGATTTTTTTTTAACTGACCGGCAAGTTGCGAACGGCACCGCGCCCTAAAAGATCTATTGTACTGCAAAGTCAGTTTAGGAAAAAAGAAGAGACTCAACTCTTTTGATGAATTTGAGGATCTCGCTGGTGGAGTATTTACGAATATCCACGGGCGTAAGGATTTCTCTGTGGAAATGTTGTCTCCTGAGGGCACAGAGTGCCATACAGTCACATGAAATATGTCCCGCAGTTTCTTCGTCCTCCATTCAAAGACGACATTCAATTTCTGAACGAGACCTATTTTGCTAAGGTGATATTGAAGATGGCAATGCCCTGTTAGAAATTCCACTTATCTCTTGTTATCATTTCTACTGAGGAGTAGGTTTTTTATGAAGGTTTTTTTTTGGAAGGGTCCAATAGCCGCGTTTTATTATCACCCATGATCCAGATTGGATGTACTTTTGCTTGTGAATTTTGCTGATCTGTGCCTGCGCTGAAAACCTGTGTAATAAAACGGGAACTTCGTGCTAAATGTCTGTATCTGCGATAATAAAGTGATCCAGATCAGATCAGCATAATAAAACACGGCTAATGGCTCTTTTAGCCTGACGATGACCCTGGGTATTTTCCCAATAAGAGATACACATGTTTTTTCCCAACTTTTGATTTTAAAGTTTATAGCTGAATTTGGAGTGTTACAAATCGGCTCAGGGCCGATAAAGGATTCAGCCGAACCTTTCCTAGCTAGTTCGTCAGCTTTTTCGTGTTCATTGATACCCTCATGTCCGAGCACCCACCAAAGTCTGACTCTGTTTCTATGGGAGAGTTATTGAAGCAGTTCAGGACTGATTTGAAGCCTAGTGCTTTTATAGCTGCTTGACTATCCGTTATTATATGGATGAAGACAACTTTATTCCCGATTCAAAGATAACGTTGGCACACACTTGAATGGCATGAATTTCCGTTTGAAATCAATTGATTTAACGCTGTTGGACTTCTTTCTTTGGTTTTTTTTTTAAGGTTTATTTCAACAAACCCACGATGACCCACGCCTTGCAGGAGCAAATTGAACACAGTATCAGTGAAATTCAACCAGATTTACGCAAAACGGTCGTGGAAAATTTCGGACAAAGAGCGCGTGTGTGCCAGCAAACCCGTGAAGGCCAACTATCAATTTTAATGAATAAAACAAAAATGTACAATTCTTAACTAAAAACCTCTGTTTTCTTACCTCTTGCTTGAATTTTGGAACAAACTCTCAATCAGTGGTTCCCAACCTTTTTCACCACATGCCCCCCATGGCAAATTAGAAAATTTCATGCCAGTCGGACAAATATTACTATTTAACACATCGAAAATTGTGTATATTCTTTACATATGTAGGTATGCACATATTTTGAAAAACGTATTTTTATTTATTACTTATTTATATGCAAGTAATGTAGAAGAGGTGGTTCTTATGCGATCCAGATGTTCAGTGGGACTTATGATGTTGCATCTTCTTCAGCAGCTCTGAGATTCTGTGCAAATATTTATCAGTGCAATTCTCATGTCAGCTGAAGTGTCAAGTATTTTTCTCTGCATGTTTTTAATGAGGAAGAGAACTGAAAATGTTTGCTGGCATAAATAAGTTCTTGAAAAGAGCAGCAAATACGGATTAGCAATGTTTTGCAGTCTTTAATATAATTTCCCACTAAGCAAATAGGAAGAGAGAGTGGAAACTACAAGCTACAGTTTTAAGGAAGACTTCAACATTAACACTTGTATTCTTTACATCAAAATTCACAATTCAAATTGTGTCCACGCCTTCCGCTTTACAGTTCCCATGCCCCCCTGGGAACCACTGCTCTAAATCATGATTTCCTAAAGAAAAAAATGTCCCTTCACCAAATTTGTAAAGAACTGTGAAACAATAGTCCCTCTCCAACTGAACTCAGAAAAAAAAGAGCTGTCATTAACACGTCATCGAATTGCCATAAGTTAAAACCCTTTTTTGACAGATTTCCATTCTTCTCCCGAAAAAAATCAGCAAATGTCTCCAAAAGTCAATTAAGCAATATGTCACAAAAAAAAAAAAATTCTGACTATAATTGATCGACTTTGCATACCTCAAAAAAAAAAAAAATCAAGAACAAGTCTTAAGTGCTAAAGTGTAAGTAACTTTGACAGTTTTTAAAAAATAAAAAATAAAAATCACCAAAACCAGTTCCCATTCCAATAATTTTTCCCGGATCCTTTTCAAATGTCAGAAAAGTTTTCCTGACATTTATTCAAAAAAGAAAGGAACCATTGCAATTATTCTCAATCTCCCCCCGAGACTTGATACAATTGAAAAGGTAAACTTAACAACTTTATTCAATCAAAAGTCGCCCCGTGGGGATACTTTTCTCGCCCTCACCTAGGCTTCTCACTTCGGCAAACAAAACAACAAAAACACTTTATCCCGACAATTTATCAAATGAGCAACGAAATTCAAAAAAAAAATAAAAAATAAAAAAAAGAAGGAATAACGTACCCGTACCGTCAATGGATGTTTAAAAAACAAACAAAAAAACGGCCTCAAAATGGAAATTGAACGGTGAACATAATAAATCGAAAATAGCAACCGCACAGGCAACCGAAACAGGACAACACCGATACCGAACGATACTCGGATAAAAGAAAGCGAAACTTTCTGACATCGGTCACGAGAAGAACGCGGGTCCCGAGTCCCGACTCCCGAGTAGGTACTTCCACCAGCAACTCTCAAGAAAGGATCCTTTTGCCAAACACACACACACACACACAAGAGTTTATTTTTATCATCGCATTTCGCCGAAATCGATTTCGAAAAGGAAATCTATTTTTCATGCTAATGGATTTCTTTGCTTTGCTCCATCGCTTCCACGACACGGAACCAAATTTTTCTCTGACAGTTTTCAGTTCAGGCTGAGCTGGGGAAAGGGTAGCCCACCCAACAACTTTGTAGTCCTCTCGGGGGATGAGTGATAAAAGCCTGTGACGACACAAGGTGAGGCTGAAGAAATTGGGGAGATTTGATACAAGCAACGTGACTTCAGGGATAATAGAAGATTGTTTCTCCTGTCGTTACCTTGGCGTTGTACACACGTATATTACAGCTCAATACAATGAGTAAGTGTTTCAAGGCGTGATGCAGCCATTGGCGGTAAATCTTTCCTGGAAAAGGACACATTTGGTTTTGCATGTGAGACCGACCGTTGACGAGTAACAGGATTTGGTCGTGGTCGTTTGTGAGAATTGCCCACATTTCAATATCAATGATGATAGGTACAATCCCGGCCTGGGGAAGCCATTAAGCGTGGAGGACGCCCCCCCCCCCCCCCCACCTCGCAATTGCCATCGGCTGTGAATGTTAAATACATATTCAATAGAGTTGAGGGACGAAGCATCAGTTGAAAGAATACCGAATGTCAACTGTACGAGGATACGAGCGTTATGGCTTCCGCATAATTTTTAAATAAAATCCCCGTTGTGGCATATGGCATTTATGGAGTTTTGAAAACATCAAGAAGCTCTTTATGGCGGTTTTATCGGTGGATAAATGGGGGTGAAAATGGATGGGCGGTTGAATGAGGGTTGGATTTTCGAGTGTGCTGGATGTTTATCCTCTCTATACAAATTCAATGTATCCCTAGTTTAGAGCGGCGGATGGCGGCGGCAGCATTTGGGTAAACGTTGTTGTTTTCAAATGACCGAAGTTAGCAATATAGCCATTGATGTGTCATGGAATGGTCTTAAGGATTTCCATATCATATTTGGTGAGCCAAGTGGACATAAGGAATTTTGTACTTTGCTTTGGAATTTCTTTTCGATTTTTTACTCTCTGTTATTTGCGGAGAAATAATCTACAGAGGTACAAGTGGAGTGGGCTTTTTTATTGGCTCATAAGATATGAAATTGAGGGTACTTTGCAAAACTTTATGCGTTTCGTTAAGTTGTCCTAGTATTTTTGGAATATAAAAAGAAGGACAATAGACTGGTAGGTATATGCCTATGCTCGAAGTTATTGTGAAACATTCAATTTTTATATGAAACGGAGAGTGGGGTTTGTTTTGTAGAACTTACCATGTGCTACCCATAAGAGCGTTGCCTCTATTTAAATGTAAGGAAGTTTAGCATCGTAACGATTATTCTTTAAGGACATAGGGACAATACTTGTTTTCTTTTCTTGAAAACCTTAAATATTTTCAGTATTTGTGGAGTTTTTGTGTTAATGGACTTCAGAAAATCCTTTTCTCCTGAAGGAAAGGTTACATCTAGTTAGTGATGAATCCTCTCTCCAACTACCGACCCATAGCACTTATGTTGTACATCCCTTCTTTCCAATGTTTGGAATATTGAATTACGAAATGTTCTCAATGACCGGCAATACGGCTTTCGTAACCAAAGATCCATTGGTGATCAGATGGCATATATATCTAACCGAACAGTGGAACAAAGGCATTCAACAGACTTTGGCATCAAGCTCCTTTGTCAAAAATGTGTGCATATGCCTTCGATGAACATCTTCATTAATGGATAAGAAACTACATTTCGGGCGGGTATGGTATAACTAGCGGTTTTTTTCTCGCATTTTGTTATTTCGCTGCGATCATTTCGCGCGAAATTCATAACATGTACTAAAATGAAAGCCAAACAAATTAAAAATACAAAATAATATTTTGCCAAATAAAATATAGTAAAACGGGTTAAGAATGCTGCAAAAAAATATATTAAAAATATTTTCAATCTTTGTGGAGTTTTTGGGTTAACGAACTGCAGAAAATCCTTTTCTCCTCAACAATTTCTTTCCACAGAAAACAGGAGATGATTCTTCTTAAAGGACGTGAAAGTGAAGGACACATCTTATTTACTTAGTTGGCGCTACAGCTCGAGGTGAACCTGGGCCTGCTTCTCGCAACCATTTGTTAGTGCGTGTTATATTTTTGCACGAATGGAAGAGACCTACAGTTTTTTGCCGACTCCGAACGGCGAGTTCAGAAGCTCAATCGTGACAAATGATACTCTTTGATGCTTGTCAGACATTCGAAAGAGGTGGGCACTGTGAAAAAACTTTTAGGTGTTTGCGGCGGGATTCGAACCCAAGACCGCTGGCTCAGTAGTCCGACGCACTAACCACTTGCGCTACGGTGCCCACTAGACACATGGACATATCTAGTTAGTGATAAATCCTCTTTCCAACTACCGACCCATAGCACTTATGTATATCCCATCCTTCCAAGGTTTGGAAAGTTTGACCGTCAACTAATGAAATATCTTGAATTACGAAAGGTTTTCAATGGCCGGCAATACGACTTTCGTAACCAAAGATCCACTGGTGATCAGGTGTCATATCTAACCGAACAGTGGAACAAAAGCATTCAACAGACTTTGGCATCAAGCTCCTTTGTCGAAAATGCGTGCATATGGCTTCGATGAACATCTTCATTAATGGATTAGAAACCACCTTTCGGGCCAATACAAGTTGTATTGGATGGTTTCAAGTCTTTAAAACAAAAATATTTCGAGGTTTTAAACGAAATGAAATGAGAAAGCGACCTACCACAAAAGAATCCGTGGGGTATGCTATTTAATGTTACCCCATCACTTGAAATAAATAGAAGCATACTTATGGGCGGAATACAGCTTACCTATTTATGAGCTCACTGAATCAGTTGGAATTGTTCATTTAAAATTCTTATTGGAGGACTCTTGTTGAATCAGTGGGTATTTTTCATTTGCAACTCTTATCGGACGACTCTAGTTGTACTGTATTCATTGCTGAAACATCTGGTTAAGTGGTAAACTGATAGTTGGCAAGTCGACAAGTTATCATTCCAATTTTCACAAAAATTAATCAGAACCTTAGAATTGACCAAGTACTAGCTTATCTCTTAGTGCTCATATGTATAGTAGAGTTCTGTGATCTAAAGTAAACTCCCCAGAATATTGTCAGCAAAATTAATACCGTCTTAATCTAATTACAATCTTAATAATAGCTGGCTTTCAAAATAGGAAGCAAGCATCGTTATGCTGAAAGCAGAACCTCACCTATGCACTTATCCTTCTGAAATTAAGCCATTTAAGAGAATTATATTATCTTGGAACAAAGACATACTAAAATCACAGATATCCTTTCGCTCATGCTAATGGTGTGCCTGTGCCAGTGCCAGTGCCAGTGCGTAGATGAGTAAGTGGGTTTCTATTTTCAGCCAAAGGATGTTATTGAATTTAAATTGAATAGAAAGGGCTGCAATCACAAAATAATTTCTCCAACAATTTGCGTCAGTCGTGATTATTTTGAGGTACCTATCCCGAGGGCTCTATCAGCAGGGGCAACGCACGTCATTCGGTGAAGCCAAACACAGCATGGATGAGGATGATTACTCGTACTTTCCTGATGAGCGGTCGGTGTCTCTTCGAGATAAAATTGTATACCAAATTTTACTGTCTGCACGCATTCTGTTTGTGAATGCGATGTGCGATGGGTTTGTGATTGTCATGATCCTTTTATGGAGAACAAATTCAGTTCGAAGCGGAAGGACATAAAGAATGTGTGTGGTACGAGTTTAGGCAGATAATTTGAATGCACAGGAGAGGTTTATAATTTGTAAAAGATTCATGTGAAGCTTTCATTGTTCTCTGGCATTATGTCGTTGTGCCATGCATTTTGGATACAATTTATTTTAAACCTTTAAGTTTGTTGAACGCGATTGCTCTTATCTACATAACGCAGCTACAGTTATACCACCGTAAAGATACAGGGTGGCTGATGAAAGCCGCTACCAAAAAAAAATTTAATAACTTTTTTTCTATTTAATGAATCTGTTAACTTTTTTTATTTTGTAGACCGATTTTTAGATTTAACAAAAATGGATAACTGGGACACTGAAACAAGAATTTGGATTGTCCGCCGCTATCACGCACTGGAGTCCGTAGTTTCGGTTCAAAGAGAGTATAGGCGCACGTTTGGCGGCAATCCTCCGAGCAGATGGACCATAATGAGACTTGTTAACAATTTTGCCGAGCATGGGACATTCGAAAGAAGACCTTACCATCGAAACCCTTCAATTCGGATGGAGGAAACAATCACTGCTGTAGCTGCTGCCATACAAAACAATCCAAGAGTTTCGACATGAAGCTTATCTGCTCAAATGGGTATGAGCAGACAGTCATTACAGTCAATTATGCACAATGATTTGGACTTATTCCCATATAAAATTCAAATGGCCAACAAACTGAACGCAGCAGACTTGCCGATTCGCTTGGAATTTTGCCAGAAGATGCTTCAAATGGTGGAATAACAGAAACACGTTGAACTGTCTTTTTATGTCTGACGAGGCCCATTTCGGTTTAAACGGCAACATAAACAAACAAAACTGTCGAATATGGAGTCGTTCCAACCCACAGATACTCCAATCGACGGAATTGCATCCACTTCATGTCACAGTGTGGTATGCAGTTTCATCACGCTGCATTGTCGGGCCCTACTTCTTCGAGGAAAGCGCTAACACCATTACGGTTACTGGAGACCGTTACTTGAGCATGTTGATAGAGTTTTTCTATCCAGAATTACGCCGAATGAGAATTACTTTCAACTGATATCCAGAAACTCCACATTCCGTTGGCCCCCCAGGTCGCCTGACCTTACTGCACCTGACTTTTTCTTGTGGGGTTATTGCAAACAGGAAGTCTACAAAGCAAAACCAACAAATTTGAATGAACTAAAGCAATCCATTCGAGAAACAATTGCGGCTATTCCTGTCTCAACTCTCCAAGCAGTAATGAACAACTTTTTGGTAAGATGCCGCACATGCATCAACGAGCAGGGGGGGCATTTAAAATCCATTATTTTTAGAACTAATTAAGCTTTATTTAATAAAATTGAATGAGCTTTAACATAAATAAATGCGAAATGAATTCTATACACTGAAAAAAAAAGTTATTTGAGTTTCTTAATGTAGCAATATTCATCATCAGCCACCCTGTATATAGGAGTATGAATACTCAGAAATCGAAATGGTAGACTTCATGACCAAATACCTCAGAACCTATAGCAGAATAATGGGCCAATATATCTTACCGAAGATATTTTTCTCCACTTCAATTAAAGGTTTTTCTGAGTTGATATATGTATAGTTACTGTGGATGCCCTAAAAAGGAAAATTGTCTAAGTTATAAGTGCGCTTATCGAATATAAGATCTTATGGAGGATCCTGGTAGGAAATCTGAAAGAGTTGTGTTTTCACTAGTACAGTTGCTGACTAGTCTCGTTATACACAAAATGTTGCGGGAAGCTGGACCAAATTCTACCTCGGACTACAGCGCCATCGAAAGTAGGTAAGGAAAATACGAGTTATATCATGGAGCTAGTTGACTTATCTATTTCATCTCAGGTAGCTCTCAGTACCTAGCAAAATATTAATTCTGTCTGCAAGTGAACTACGGATATGGCGTATGGTGTGATATTTCAATTTAAATTTGACGGTATTTTTGACCTCATCTCGTGGAGATATTTCCTAATGTCCGTACTTTGTTCGGTCACTATGAAGCATCTTCTAGCCCCAACTATTGAAGAACCTGATCAATAAATTTGAATCAACCAGCCAAGTTAGTGATTTCTTATTTTGGGGATACATTAAGGATAAGGGATGCGTCAATGATCCACAAACAATTCAAGTACTCAAAAATATATCACTCAGTCCTTAGTGCCTACATACATATGTAGTCCATTGCATTTAGGTTTATACATCGGAATGGATTTACATAGTTCCGGATTTTTAGAATTCCTTAATAAGTATGGTGATTAAGTGCTTGTCAGTTAGTAGCTGAGTATTCCATGGTTTTCTATTTTATTGAAAATTGACAGGTGGCTGGGCACTGCTCAAATGTCACTCTGATCTGACAAACCCAAATACAATTCTGTAAATTGATGTGGGACTTCTAGTCTCAATGCTGTTTTTTTTTTTTTTTGACACCTCAAGGCAGAGATCACCAGTATAAATACACAAACAGAAAGTCTTCAAAACCAAGGCTGACTATAAAACTTGGATCGGTAAATTTGGGTTTAAAGCTGAAGTCCACGAAGCTTTGTGGCGTTTGGTAGTCTCATGCCCATGAAGGAGATAACAAGAGGATGTGTTATGGAATAGATCTTAGTTGGCGTTACAGCTCGAGGTGAACTTGGGCACGAATGGAAGGAACCTACAGTTTTTGGCCGACTCCGAACGGCGAGTTGAGAAGCTTCTCATGACAAATGATACTCTTTGATGCTTGTCAGACATTCGAAAGAGGTTAGCACTGTGAACAACTTTAAGGTGATTTGCGGCGGGATTCGAACCCAAGACCGCTGGCTCAGTAGTCCGACGCACTAACGACTTGCGCTACGGAATAGATCACTTTCGAAAATAATAAATGGTGAAGTGGTTGGTTTTTCAGATGGATCAATGATGCGGTGGCAGGTATCTACTCAGAAGAATTAGATTTATATATGTACCTCAGTATAACAAGTTGAGATGGTTGCTTTGCTGCATGCGTTGGTCTTTTTGTTAGAGGGTTAAGTAAGGGGTTGTAAATCAGGCAGTCATCAGACGCATGGTGCAGACAAACATCACAATAACATTGGTATTGGAATATGTACTGAAAAGCTTAATGAGTGTTTATCTTAAAATGAAGTAACACTGCTTTCTGTACGGGGACACATAGATTCCGTTTTTTTTCTCGATATTCCGCGTGAATACTATTTATGTAGGTACGTCAAAGATGATATTCATTAGTATAATACTTGCCTAAAACAAATATGTCTTCTCAACATAGCCAAGCCATAGATAAGATTCTAGCCGATGCGAAAATCCTGTGCTGGTAGTGTAAGGGTGCTGAATCATGGAGCACCATTATCACTATCTCCATCAAAACTTTTTAAGAACAACTTACAGCCTGTGATTTAATTTAATTGATTAAAAAAAAAATACCCTGCAACCATTTAAGCTTTCTATTCATTTATGTTGAAGAGGAAAATTAATTTTGTGACAATATACCAGCTCCCAACTTATACCATAAGTTCAGTTGCCAATCTCTAATATTTACATTTTTAATTAATAGTCAATCGCCGGGGGCCGTTAGATGATCCCCTTTGAATTAAATATAATTCAAAAGCTATTATCCTCTCATCGAGATATATTTACAATCTCTGCGAATATTTACACCACATGTTCTTATAGATACAAAATTACTTTATGAAGACTTGTATGAATTTCAAGGAATAACTTTTGCCTCTGCCAACCCAACCCGTCCATCTGAACATCCTCAGCAATGTATAAATTCTGAAAATTCACAGCTTTAACATTCTCTTCGACGGAATATCGAGGCGAATATTATAGAAGACGACATCAATGCTTTCCTCGTATACGAAAGGCAAAAGAGCCTAATGCTGTGAGCCATACACCCTCATGCATTATGTATAAGGATGAAAAGCAATCCTTAGAATATTGTATTCCACACTGTCTTGCCGCGAGGACTATGAAACTTGATTGATTACAATCCCATTTCTAAACGGAATTGTTTATGTGGCGTTTAACTGCTAAGGACTCGCAAGTGTAATTGAGTTGATTAGAATAAACCAAAATGAAGTTAACATCGCAGCGGAGTCTACACAGATATGAATCTTAAGCTGAATCTTAAGTCTTGAGAAAATGATTAAGTTTTTTTTTTGTGGTTGTGATTCTTTAAAATCGTATTAATGTATTCACTTTCTCGCGGCTTTTTTAAATTATTATTATTTACGGTATTAGCAGAAATTTAAAATTGTTTCAAGATGCAATTTTTGAGATACATAGATGCATTCTTATTTTTTTATAAAATTAAAAAGAGAAGCCATCACATTATTCACAATACAGAAGTATGATATACAGTGAAATCTGTCTTAAGCGGTCAGCCACGGAAACGGAGTTTTTGTCCGGTTAGAAATTGGTTCCCCAAAAAAGTGTCCGTTAATGCGAGTTGTCCGCTAAACTGGGTGTCCACTAATGAGAGATTTCACTGTACATACATAGGTATGCACCTAACCTATGCACTAATTGATTTTTTTTTGGATTTCACTCTGCAATGCGTAGGTGGATTTCATCGTTTTTAGTCGGTAGAACCCAAAAAGTTTGTCTAGATAACTACTTTTCTAGAATCATCTCCTGTACTTCTGGTGTTCCGCAAGGTAGCCATTTAGGACCCCTGCTTTTCATTATTTTTATTGATGATATTATTCAACGCATAACTTTCTGCCAATGCTTAATGTATGCATATTTTCTCAAGATTTTCCTTAAGGTACAATGCTTAGAAGACTGTTCAAAGTTACAGATAGACCTTAACAATTTATCTGATTGGTGTGTACGTAATTGCCTCAAGCTTAATACTCAAAACTGCATGATTATCTTTTTTTTCAGATCACGTACGCAATATTCTTATGAATATTGCCTTGAAACGACGGCTTTAAAATGAGTTAGTCAAATTAAGGATCTTGGTGTAATTATTGACTGTAGACTCACTTTTATTCCTCACATTGAATATATAGTCGCCAGAGCTAATTCATTGGTTGGATTTGTTAAAAGGAATTCTAAATTTTTTTCTGGTCCACATTCCTTACTATCTCTCTTCATTTTTCTTGTTAGGTCGATACTTGAATATGCAGATGTTATCTGGAATCCAAATTATCAAACGCATTCAGATCGCATAGAAAGGGTCCAGAGGCGGTTTACAAAGTACATTTTCTGGAAAATGCGTTGGGATTTTGAGCCCTCGTACAGTGCACGATGCCAACTTCTGGGTATTCTTTCGGTTCATGTAAGAAGACATGCCCATGATGTATTGTTTATCAGAGACATTCTAGGTAACCGCATAAGAAGCCCCGTGCTTTTATCTCTGGTCCCCATTTATGCTCCTGAAAGGTGCCTCAGAGGTCAAAACGTTCTTCAACAATTGGGACATAGAACAAATTATGGTCGTAATGAACCTATGTATGTCCAGAGCTCTTATATCATATAAAGAAGTCAGCTGACACGTCGATTTTCATTATTCTAGAGATCTTTTTAAAAATATTTTGTTTGCTCTTTTAATAAATTAAATTATGTAGCTATCGTTATCCTCCTTAAGCTTACTTTCTCTTTTTACTCATTTATTTATATTTTTTTTATTTTTCATTTGTTTTTCATTCTTATTTATTATTTTTATATCATTATGTAAAAGCCACTGAAATCTGTATAGCGAAGCTTGTAGATGAAATAAATAAATAATGTTTATGTACAGTGTGGTCGTACCTACATTCTGTCAGAGAAATTCAGTTAAAATTCTTTGTCTCTTTCGTTCTAATATTCCGAATTCTAAATGGATTCATCAATATTATGTTTATCTAGCCAATTAATTGAAAATTAATTGAACCTAATAAATAAAAAGACTTGGATAACAAAATAGAGTTAGACCTCTTTTCCGTCGAAGAATCCACCTCGTTCTGGCACCACTTTGGCCGTCAATATAGGCATTCTATCGATCAACTTCTCGATAGTTTCCAAAGTTATCGATCTCGAGGCTACTTGAAGGATCTCCCAAAGTTTGTCTTCCGATGTTGGACACTGTTTTCAAACCTCTCTGTCAAGATCGTCCCAAAGCTGCTCTATTGGATTGAGGTCGGGTGATTGGGCAGGCCACTTCAAATTTTGCAGTGTTCCTTCGTGTTCTTCTTGTTCCACGTATCCTCTATAATGATTGGAGGAATGTTTCGGATCATTATCTTGTCTATTAATCGCAAACCCACGGTAAGGTGTGCTCTTCTAATATTTATCTGCACTTTTGCTTATTTATGATTCCATCGATACGGATGAGGTATCCAACTCCAGCGGAAGAAAAACATCCCCAGACTGTTGGGGCCACAGCTAGAGCTAGGGAGCATCTTTTCTTAAACAAACTGCACGCCGAACGTAAAATATCCTTTTTTGTCTAAAAATTTTAAATATAGACTCTTCCGTCCATAAAACTTTCGACCAGTCAGTAGATATCCAATCCTGGTGCTCTTTTCCCCAATATAGCCGCTGGACTTTTTTTTACAGTCGGAACAAAGGTTTTCGTACTGCTACTCGACCGTGGAAGCCTGCGCTAGCTAAACACCTTTTTATCGTTATATCTGATATCTGCTTGGAGTTTGCACAGTTGAACTCTGCATAGATTTAAAAAGTTTTAAGCCGTCGTCGGTCCCTCTTGCTTATTGATTTTATAATCTGGTCCTCCTGTTTTGGGTCTAATTTGAGCCTTCCGCTTTTCTTTCTGGTCTTAAGAATCGATTATTCATTAAAACGATGGCGTATGGCACCATTATAAGTTCGCTCTAACTTAAAAATGTCTGTTACGATAAAAACATCAAGAACCGTTCTTCCTAGAAACTTGAAATTTGGCACACTTATAGGTACATTACGGTGGTCCACATATATGGACAACATATTATTCAAAAAGTTAGCCCGGTCCTTAGCTAACAGCCTCCAGTTGTACACTCCAAGTTGGTTGAGGTCTTGTTCTACTTGTGCGCACCACCTTAGGCGAGGTCGTCCTCTGTTACGCTGACCCTCAGGGTTAGAGTCGAAAATTCTCCGAGCCGAAGCGTTGATGTCCATACACTCTACATGTTTTAGCCATCTTAAATGCACAATGTGCAGTTTTTTGACCAGGCTGATGTCGCTGTACAGCTCGTACAGTTCGTGGTTGAATCTTCTCCTCCAGAACCCGTCAACGCAAATGGGAACGAATATATTGCGGAGGATTTTTCTCTCGAAGCGACCAAGAATATCTTTATCCGCTTTCGATAAAGTCCATGCTGCAGCTCCATATAGCAAGACTGGGATGATAAGGGTCTTGTATAGAGTCTCCTTAGTCGATCGGGAAAGGGCTTTACTACTCAATTGCCTTCTTAATCCAAAGAAAGAACGATTGGTAAGAGTAATCCTTCGTTTGATTTCCGACGAGGTGTCATTTTTTGATGTTATGGCAGAGCCGAGGTAGACAAATTCCTTTACTATCTCAAAGTTGTAGGTGTCTTTTGTGACGTTCTGTTCAATTCGTCGATGTTTAGTGTCCATTTTCATTGACAACCCATTTTAGCCGCTTCCATTTCTATGCTCGCAAACGTACCGATTACAGCTCGCTGTGTTCTACCAATGAATCAATGTCGTCGGCATTCGCAAGTAGTTGAACGGACTTTTGAAAGATCGTGAAGAAGTCGAATGACAGTACGTCACCTAGTCTGAATCCTTTTTTGACATCGAAGTTCTCGGTGAGGTCATTACCGACCTTGATGGAGCAGTGAGCTTTCTCCATCGTCATCCTGCACAGACGGATGAGTTTGGCAGGGATGTGAAAACTAGACATGGCTCTGTACAGTTGATCTCTAGATATGCTGTCATAGGCGGCCTAGAAATCAATGTACAGGTGGCTGGTATCGATTTGGACTTGGGTTTTTTCCAGGATCTGCCTAAGTGTAAAAATATATCCCTTGATACAATAGTTTTTTAGATCACAGTATTAGCCTCGGGGCAGGATTCGTTATTTAAAAAAGTGTGAAAATTTGGTCTATGGTGGACTTTCCTGCCCTAAAACCGCACCGATAGGGGCCAATCAGGTGGTTGATGAAGATTAACGGGTCAAATTAGAGTATTCGATATGATGAACTTTTTTGTGGCGTTGTTTTTTATTCTTAGTTTTTTTATCAGTCTTAAAATTAACTTAACCTTTAATATACTATATATTCGTTTTCTCCTTTCTCTCATGTGCCTTCATTATGCTCCGTTCTGAGTTCAAAGTGAATATTTTTACAATATAAAAACAAAATAACGACGTTCTCCTATCTCAGTTTCTTTCCGATTCACTTGGTTCCCCAAAGCCGGAAATGGCCTTTAGGCCATTTCTCAAAAGAAACGTTGAAAAACCTCTAACGCCGATTAAATTGCCTTCAAACAGTGTTAACACATCCGTCATCTCGGATATGGCGCTACAATTAAGAAACCATAAAAAAAAGTTTCAAGCCTTATAACGTAATTTAGTATTCTTAACCGTTGCTCACTTAAACAACAATTAATAATCAAATCAATAAGCGTTGACACCACTTAGCCAACAAATAATTTATGTCTATATTGGGCTTTCTTCAGCTTAACTCACGAGGTACACCCAACACCTAAACACTCTGCAGACAGGAACCAGTTCGACTTACCTTCATTGTTACCACCGTTAAAACTAATAGGGTGATAAATTTGTTGGAAAATTTATGACCGGTGAAATTGCACTTTGATTCCACCATTCAACGGGCCAACTAATGTCGTTCCATTCGCAGTGCCTGCGGAAAGTCCATGTGAGGTGACATACGAGCCTATTTTACTTGCTCGTCTAGACAAGGACTGTTCGTGTTGTTTTAGCAAATTCGTTTCGTGGCGGGTTTTGATTTCTTTTTCTACGTACATACATATGTGACTGCAAAATGACAAAACACAAATGGTTAGCTCCAATGTCGATGTGTTATTTCGAAAGGTCTCATAGATTTGTCGAATCGAAGTGGTAAGGGTGGATGGGGGAGACCTTTAGGTGGGGTGTATGTCAAGACAGTAGATGGGTTTTGGTAGGGACATTTGCTTGTCTGCAGACTATTAGTAGAAAGCGGAAGTTAAATTTGCATTTCTAGTTTGGAAAAATATGAAACCCGCGAAAAAGGGGGACAGGTGTGGACATTTACGATAGGTCCGACTCATGAATTTTTATGTTAACATAAATTGTTCAATGGGGTAACAGTATTTTAAATAATGCAGCTACAATATCCAAAATGTACGCACGAGTATTTAAACTGGGACTTGTATCATGCAGGAATTTAACTCAAAATAAGTACAATACAATACATAACCCTTTCTAACAGCTTATACAATCAGAGGCGTATCTTGGGTGGGGCAGGTACGGCACGTGCCCCGGGCGCCTTTCAAAGGGGGGCGCGCAAAACCGCCACTTATTAAATTTAAAAATCAAAAAAAAAAAACAGTACAGCCACCAACTTATCAGTTCAGTAGACAAAATTGGAACTAACGCAATACTAATGTTATTTGCCATTAGACGTCCGGGAGCGTCCAGTATTCAAACGAATGAAATCGTTGCTTGGCACATAAATTTCTCTTCTGATGATTCTAAAAAGATTGCATTTTCATTTTAATGTTCATTTGCATCAAGGCTGGCTGCCATGCAATTTTTTTTTTGGATATTTAGCTCAATCGGTTGATTTTCGTGTCTGAAAGGGTGAAAATATGGGTACGCTCAAATTGAAGGTTTTGTAAACTGTGCGGTAGTAATCCATTGTATTTTAAAACGAAATAAATATTGATATATCTATATGTCAAGGAGACTATTTTTCAAAAGAGCGAGGTTAGTTCGAGGCATTAAAAAGGGGATCAATTTTTGCCAGGAATGGGATGTAGCCACAGAAAGGCGTCGAAGGCGAAAAAAAATGTATGCCTCGAGAGAGTGCGTATTTCCGAATGTGCGCATTTCTATTCAAATTCTGCTCACAACTGCAGTATCTATCGCAAGTTGTGAGCGATCTTTCAGCAAACTAAAATGAATACTTTCGTACGTGAGGGCTTCAATGCAATGGGTCGAGAAGGGCTATGCGACCTAACTTTGCTTAGTGTAGAGCGATAAGAAACGGATAGAACTAATTTCGAAAACATCATCGATATGTTTGCGTCGCAGAAGTCCAGAAAGGTGATATTGCAGTGTAACGGTTTTACAAACTTACTTTCGCTATAAAATAGAAAATATATATATTTTGTAAATAAGATTTATGATTGTTTTATTTAGACAGAATATCCTTTTTTTTTATTAAGAAAATTTTAGAAGGGGCGCAGATGTGATGCGTGCCCTAGGCGCCATTTCCGATTGGTACGCCCCTGTATACAATGACTATATAAGTACCATGGAAACCCCACCCGAAACGATTTTGGAGTTTTGTTAATCCCAAGAAAATGTCTGACGGACTGCGTTAATAATAATCCTGTTGATATTCGTAACTCTTTCGTGGATCATTTTTAATATATTAATGCTACCACCTTGATCAAAAAGTTCCCGGAATAACCACCGTGTGGCGCTCCCATCGTTCCGATTTGAGTTCAGTTTTTTGTTTGTTAAATTGCTACATCTGTTGTTGATATTGTCTCTAAATCCTAGCTTCATAGCTTGACATTTGCAAAAGTTGCGTAGCCAAGAGTACATCTATCTCTGTCTCTGTCTTGGCGATTTTTTACAATTTTAGAAATGGAATTAAATTTGCAACAACGAACTTGTATTCAATATTGCGTAAAAAACGGATTTAATGGTGCGCGACCGTTGGAAATGTTGGAAAAGTGTTTCGGCAACGATTCTTTAAAGAAAACGGTCGTTTACCAGTGGCACGAGCGGTTCAAAAGTGGTCGTGAGTCAATCGAAGATGATGAACGCAGTGGCAGACCATCGACATCGAAAAGCAAAGAAAACATTGATTAAGTAAAAGAAATGTTGGTCAATAACCGCAAATTAATCATCAGAGAGATAGCGGAGGACTTGAAAATTGCCTATGGATCCGTCCATGACATTTTGGTTAATGATTTGGGTTTCGGTCTTGTAGCAGCAAAGTTGGTGCCAAAAGATCTTAATTTCATGCAAAAAAGAGACCGTGTTGACGTCGCAAAAGACATGATTTTTTGACGAAAAATGCAACAAATACCATCCAACAGCCACCGAATTCACCTGTGTATTCTTTCTGTTCAATCGAGTTAAAAAACCATTACGGGGAGCATTACGTTTTAGCAGCCGAGAGGAAGTAATAGAAAAGTCGCAGGAAGCACTGATGGACATACTGAAAACCGAATATGAAAAATGTTTCGAGAATTGGATCAAGCGCTGGCATAAGTGTGTTGCCGTCGATGGGGATTACTTTGATGAAAACAATATAGATTTAGATGAATAAATTTGTATTTTTAATTTTCTGAATAAATTCCGGGAACTTTTTGATCGAGGTGGTATACCGCTTAGTCTTGATGTCGAATACTTTGAGCATCTTAAAGATGTTCCTCAAGTTGGCCTTAGACTTTGAGATAATTTCCAAATTTATTTAACATCTAAAAGATTATTGCTCTTCAGGTCATGTTTCTCCAATAGTCATGAAAAAATGTAGCGATGTCCTCGCTCTGCCATTGAAGCTTCTCTTTGAAATCTCCATAACAACTGGACATTTGCCTGGCTTCCTGAAGCAATCATTTATTACGCCCGTCATTTAGAAAGGCGATTGAAATATTATCACGAGTTACACCAATTTCAAAACTGTCATGCAAACCAAAAATATTTGAACAAGTGGTGTGTGATAGTCTGACTTTTTTTTTGTCGGAGTGTTATTGGTAAAGAACAATATGGATTTATCAGAAACAGGTCTATTGTCATAATCTCTCTTTTAATATTCTCTCATAACTGTTCCAATGTTTTAGGAAGTGGTCATGAGGTGGACTGTTTCTACACAGATTTCTTCAAAGCTTTAAATCAGATTTCTCATGAAAAAATTATTCACAAATTATTACAGGCGTTAGGTTATTAGTGATTTGGCTCTTACCTCAGCCAGAGGTCAGACTCATTTTTAGCAGGATCCGGTGTCCCTCAAAGGGAGTCACCTAGGTCCACCTTTTTATTCTTGCTATCAATGATGTTCCATCAATCATAAAACATGACGATATGAAGATTAGTAATTAGATAAGATAATAATCCCCATAACGATTGTAGACTTCTGCAATCAGATATTGATAGCTTCAGTTCAGTACCTGGTGCAGTAAAAATGGTTTAGTCCTAAGGCCACCTTCAGTGTTAGGACATGACGTTGTCCAGGAAACGGATACCAACTATGAGGAGCCGGGCTTATAGTTTTGGAGAGGTTTAGCCCTAAACTTGATTTCACAGAGCTTATAAGCCGCATTGTGAATAAACTAAACTCAATGTTCGGTTTCGTGTGACAAAATTAAAAGTCCTTATGTCACTCTCTCACTTTTTGACAAGTCACCTCGAATATGTTTCAGTAGTATGGACATCTCAGCATAAAAATCTCTATACTCGTTCGTATTGAAGGCGTCCCAGGTTCGTTTCGCATTAAAAGGACGATCTTTTTAACCTCATTCTATATTTGCATCGGATAAAACTTTTGCAAATGCAACCTTTGGCTATAAGAATGGTCAATAATAATATCATTTTTATGCATCAACTGATCTCAGTTCTTATTGATGCACCTGACTTATTATCCTGTTTAGGATTAAACAATTGTGGTGGATCGCATTACCTGCGTATTGTAGAGATACTGGATGTTTCTCATCATAGAACAAATTACGGGATGAATGAGCCAAGTCACCGCATGAGTTAATCTTAACAAGATTACACTAAAAAATGTATTGCGTAACGTAGTCCTTGGCATATAAATATCAGGTTGTAATATACATATAATATAATATATATTGCGCATTTTTTTCCAATTACCATTATTGACATGTATGGAGAGGGTGTTCTCAGCGAGTCCAAGTGTCGGGTTGGTATGCAAAGTTTAGAAATGGTAGTTTTAACCTAAAGAGCCAGAAGAGCTAAACGATGAGCTCCTGAAGTTCACCGTCGAAAGGAATCCCACAGATGTGGTAAGGGAACTCAATGCAATCCATATGACCATCCATCGACACTTAACAAATATGGGAAAAGTCATACAGTTGGGAAAATGGGTACCACAGCATACCACATATCGAAAAATAATCTTCAGCAAAGAAGCGATCTTGCTTTTCTGTCGCATCATATTTAAGAGCCGTTTTTGCACCGGATCGTTACTGAAGATGAAGAATGGTTTTTTTTACAATAACATTAAACGTCGCCATCAATGCCTTAAGTCCAGAAGACAAACCAGCCCAACATCCCAGCGATAGACTTCACCCGGTCAAGATGTTGCTATCTGTATGGTGGGATGCTGAAAGAATAGTACATATTGAACTTTTGCCTCATAGCCAGACTATCACCGCAGAAGTCTACTATTATCAGCTGTGCAGATTAAAGAAGGCACTATAGAGCAAAAATGACCAGGTTGTGTTAATCGCAGGAGTGTTCTATTCCATCACGATAACGCCCGCTCTCATACAGCTAAGACTTGCACACAGTTATAGAGTTATAGGAGTTCGGTTGAAAAAATAGTTCATCCACCTTGTTCCCCAGATTTACCACCTTCAGATTTCTACTTGTCCCGAAGTCTGCAAAACTTCATTGATAGTCCAACTATTTCTTAGCTACCCCCTTGGTATGATTGAAGATGCTAGCGTGCGCATTAACTAAGAATTAAAATCAGTTGTTCACTGGGCCCATACTAACTACATAGCTTAAACTTAATACTGAAAAGAGCCGAGCTATCGTTATAAGCCATACAAAATTAGACACGTCCTGCCTTCTCCCTATCGAAATAAATGGTGTTTTCCTACAGTTCTCTCCGGGGGCTAAAAATCTAGGAGTACACTTCAACCAATATATTACCTGGGACGATCACATTACAATTACTGTAGGCAAGGTTCATGGTGGTCTACACGCACTATACCAATCCAGACACTGTCTCCCAACTAGAGTGAAAGCTACACTGGTGAAAACTTTAATCCTGCCTATCCTGCTTTATGCCCATCCTGCCTTTTGCGATGTAAGCAGTCTAAATTCACGTAAATGAAGAGTGACTTTCAACAGTGCTGTGAGATTTGTTTATAACATACGCAGGCATGATCATATCCCCGGATATGCAAAAGACTTCCTTGGTCTGGAGTTCCAAAAATATTTGGATCTTAATGTCCTAGCCCTTAAACTCAAAGAGAAAAAAAATACCGGAGTACCTTTATCATAGACTTCAGTTCGCAACTTCCGAAAAAAGTCGCGCTTTCATCGTACCCATCTTAAAATATGGCACAACCAAAAAACAATTTTTTGTATATGCGCTGCGACTTTGGAACTCACTTCCAGCCAATATAAAGAGATGTCAAGGTGTCGGTGACTTCAGGAGATGGTTAAGACAGCATTTGAGTACATGAGAGCTAATGGATTATCGATTGTTTTTGAAGAGTAAGCAAGACTAGGGTACTACGGATTCTTTTCTTTTATCTGTTCCTATTTTTGATTTTTGACTTAAAATAAAACTGTTAAACTATTCCGCTGTATAATCTCTGCACAACAATGGATTTATATATATCTACGTGCATGATTGATAATTAAATAAAATTAAATTGAAAATTGATAGAAGAAATTTTAGATCTCGAGATTATGCCTAAGAGGCTTAGGTATTTTTCTCCTCAAAGCCAAACAATTGTATTAGTGCATGTAAGAAGTTGCCTGAAGTGTTGTCTAATAAAGGAATTTACATTGACGGCTAAATTTTTTCATTTAGTGCAATTTTTTTAACATTAAACAGACATTAAAAAATCGCACAATTCCTTTGTTACAACCGTATTAATAATGTTTATTTATTGTAACGTAATTGTAACGTAGTGTTGCCTAACTATGACTAACACCAGCACCAGTGATGAGCCTGTTGATGCAAACTTTGCACTGGCAAATATCTGCTTGTGGTTGTTGCTTGTATTAAGCACTCAGAACTGATAGTGTTTTTAAAAAAAAATAAAAAAAAATACATACAAGAATACAATTGTATAAAAAATGAGCATTTCAACTTTGCTTACATCCAGATAGGCACCATTTACCCAGAATGCAATATGCTTCCAAAATTCCAAATCCAGACCTAACCTCATTTATTATTCCGAGGTGATAAAACCGTTCCATCATATCCGAATTAACAGGAAAAGGAGCAAAAAAAAAACAAGAACCTTTTTTGAAATCGAAATCCATTCTCTCATAACAGCACACCGGTGAAAAGCGATTTGCGTTAAGGTAGCACGACGCGGCGAACGTTTATCATTGTTATTTCTTACCAATAATATCCCTGAAGCTTAGCATGCCCTATCCCCAGTCCCTCAACATTTATCCAGCCCAGCAGTGAGCGCCAGCATTTTTTTCACATTATGCAAATAAAATTATCGCTTGTGCAAACCTCACAAATCTCCGAGTGGGGGGATGAGGCATTCATCCCCAAAAGTGGATTTCGGGTTAGGGTTTAAATATCCATTCTCGAGTACTAACATATTATTTGACACTCTTTATCTTCTCATAAATCTATCCTACCGGCATGTTTTTTTCCTTCTTCATCTTCGTCTTTCTCGTTGCGCCTTTCTTCACTTCGCATTCAGGTTGCTTGGTTTTTTTTTTATTTTAAGGAAGGGATTTCGGATGATTTTTAAACATTTCACTGTTCTGTCCAACATTTAGACCATTTGGCAAATGGCTGCTTTTTATCATCTTTTTGCAATTTGTCAAACCTTTTTTTTTATACAATTTATCCCCTGAATATGAAAAATTGCATTAAAATCTTCTAAATGTTTACTAATAGTTTCGAGAGCGCTGTGCATACATATGTATGTAGATGGGGTTGTTGAAGTTTAATTGTTTGAAAAGGTTGGTTTGACAAGAAAAGGAAAGATGTCGTATTGCAAGGTAGATAACATACATAAACTGGATATTAATAACAATATTTTATAGGCACGTCCATACAATCATATGTACTCGTTCGTATTATTTGCTCCCTTTTTTCTCATATGTTGCACTTGAAAGTAATTCTAACTGAGTAGTAGAACGTCGTGTTTAAGCATCACAGTGGAAATAGTTGTAATTGCTTTCATGGTAAGTACATATTTCTTTAGTTTAACTTTGATTCCATCTACCGAAACTTAATTCTAACAGATTTCAGATAATATATGTACATATGTATATTCAAATATATAAGGTTTTAATTCAATTTAAAGAAATCTTTAAAGAGAATATTGAAAATATAAGATCTTACCAAAGTAATGCCTAGTAAGCGCATCGAAAATCTTATTTTAAATACAGTCGAACTTCGATAAGTCGAACTTCGATAACTCGAATATTTGATAACTCGAATGAAATTAGTTGGCAATAGCGCCAAGACTGAAATTAACATGTAATTTTTATTTGATAACTCGAACTTCTATAACTCGAATGTCTCGATAACTCGAAGAGATTACTTGGCGTCACCTTCGATAGGTCGAATTCTGAGGGGGAATTCCCTAATTCTTTGTGTTTTTACATGTTCGTTTTACATATAATGCATCGCTTTCGGGGCACTGTTTTTGTATGGCCTATGACCTAGTATACATAAGTGTAGAAAATCGTTAGTAGGGGTTAGAACACACACAACAAGGTTGGTATATTGGTCGATACGAACTAAAAGCTTAGTTTTTTTTTTTTTTTTTTTAAAGGCGAGATATTAGGCTTGTTTTTTTTGTAACCTATATAGACTTCGAAAAAGCTTTCAGAGTAAAAATAAGACTCGATAATTATCCAGGCTAAGGTTTAGTTGTATTTTACATGGGTAAACATGCTTCCGAAACATGTTTAGCCTATATAGGTTACAAAAAAAATACGCCTATTGTCGAGATATTCAGATGTGAATGTGAATCCGAATCTACACCGCTCGACAACAACGCACAACGCACACAGCCACAGTGATGAATGGAGGAAGATTTAGAGGACGATTTGATTCAACCACCTTCAAACGATTTGGTTGCAAATTCGTTAGCCATTTTGCGTTTATATTTAAAGACAAATGAAAAAACAACCGATTCTGTATTCCTATAATTTGAAAATCAAAATAAAAAATCTACACTTCAGTCATGTATAGTAGCAGACTATTTTAAATAATAATTATGTTCCTGTACGTTTTTTGAGTTATATTCATATGTTCGCAAATAAATACATATTTATATCAATTTTGTATTTTACTTGATAACTCGAAGTCTTGATAACTCGATTTTTTTTTTGTGGCAAGTGATGGTTCGAGTTATCGAACTTCGACTGTATTATTGAAATTTAACATCGATGCCATTACTTATTTGCTTACCAAGCGATACACTTGTATCAAAAGCATTCCTAGATTGAAAATATTGTTACTCGACTCAGACAAATGTAATTACTTACCACCCTATGACATCCCCATACAAATGTAATCGATTTTGTAATAAGAAAAGTAAGTACTGGTCGCTACCAATCAGCACTCACAGAATCTAGTTGGTAAGCAGTAATTTCCTACTGGGTTGTTCGTTGGCGCTACAGCTCGAGGTGAACCTGGGCCTGCTTCTCGCAACCTTTTGTGTGTGCGTGTTATATACATATTTGCACGAATGGAAGGGACCTACAGTTTTTTGCCGACTCCGAACGGCGAGTTGAGAAGATCAATCGTGACAAATGATACTCTTTTATGCTTGTCAGACATTCGAAAGAGGTCGTACCGTGAAAAAACTCTTCTAGGTGTTAGACCCGGCCAGGAGTTGAACCCGGGCACCATTGCGTGGTAGTCCAACGCACTAACCCCCACGGCCACGGCGACCAACGGAGTTGGAAATAAAAAACACGATACAATTAAGTTAACATATTTTAAGTTTAACGTTAGAAGTGGTCAAAACATTTTGAAAAATCGAATAAAAATACAATAGAAGTTTCAAAAAAAATGCATTTAAAACCAGGCTGAGTCATAATTTCGGGATGTTTTTTAAAATATATTTTTGCGCCAGGTGAGAACCTAATAAACCTAATAAAAAATAAAAAAGAGATCTTAATGAAAGTATAAGAAAGAAATATTTATGAAATAAATGTACATAATATTAAGTTCATTGACAGCAAAATTATTAGATTGCTTTTCTTTTAAGTAGGGGAACTTGGTGACACTTTTTGGTTTATGGACTGTAGTTAGTCTAGTCTCGTCTGCCCCCAAATTTAAACTTTTTCATCATAAAGCGTAAATTTTCGAAAAACTGCGAAATATTGTGCTTATTGAAGCAAAATATCTTGGGAACAAGTCTCCCCTATATTATAGGGATCAAATCTACCCTAGGTTCATAATTTTCTAATGAAGTCTTCTCTAATACGTATCGATATTCTTTTTAAAAACAACAAAACAAGAATTACCTAAATGAACCCGTTTTCGCTTATTTTTAGAGAAAACTTGTATAAATTAGTTAAAATACTTATGAAAAAACAATTTGACAAATAAAATATCTAGATAAAAAATGATTTTTAAAAACAAGCTTTAATGAACTAAAAAGTAAAAAAATAATTTTTTTTCCGAGTCAACCAATATGTGACTGTTAATATGCTCCTTCCGTAGATGAAAATGCACCTAATAAAAAGCTTAGTGCTGCCATTTTTGTCTTATAACTGCACAGTATACCCCAGTCTGGACTATGAATGCAGGCGTAAAATAAACGTGGCCTTTAACGACTGTATTCGGTATATATACATATATGTATAATGTTCCAAGACATGTTAGTGTATCACGACAGAAAAGGTCTCTGCTAGGAATGAGTTTGGATGAATATTATAATTTTAGAAATATCCTTAGGCTCTATGGAATAATTCATAGCAAATGTCCTGAGTATTTGATTGAGTATATACATTTTTTACAGTCTCCAAGAGAATTGCGACTTATTTTACCGCGATTCACGCACAAAGTTGGAGAGCGATCTTTCTTCGTTTATGCGATTCGTTTGTAGAATTCTCTTCCACATCAATAGCAAAGAATAAGTTCGTCAGCCGTATTTTTGAAGAAACTACACATTACACATGTCGCACATTAAAACATAATTTATATTATATTATTGCTTTTTATAAACTTTCCTTATGAAATTTCCTTTGTCTTTCATTTGTAGCCATTTGAATTGTAATTAACACTAAATGTTGATAAGAAAAGTGTTTTTGTTATTGCGTGATCAAGTCTCCCAATGGATCAAGTGTCACCGGCTCCCCTACCGCAAATTGTTGATTTTAAAACGTTCATCCAAAATTTCAAATTATTTGATTTAAACTTGAAAATATAACTTTTCCTCTAACTTTACTAATATATTGTAGACAACGATCGATACTATCGATATTTTACTGTATGTATACGTTTAATTTTCAAACTAAGACACATTGGTTTTTATGTTCCCGATCTATGTACATACATACATACCTACCTACCAACTTATTATGAAATTTATATATTGTAGATATACTTACTTTTGGAGCTTTCAAGCCGTTGACAATTTCCGCAATTCTGTAAAATTTATTGACGTAAAAAAAGAGCCAAAGCGTGTTTGCACATAATAGGGTTCCGTTGTTATACTCTCTATGAAAACGGTCATAACGCGTCATTTTGAAATTGTGACTTTTTTTACTGCTTCCATTTTACAACCCTTACTCTTATGTTCTGCAGTGAGAATGGTATGACAAGAACTGCAACCAACGGTGGACAAAACCCTAAAAATCTATCTCACCCACATGAAACTCAAAGGTTTTGGTTGCATTTAGGAAGACCTATCCAACGACATCCCACTAGATGGAGTAAGTGTACATTTTATTTTTAATTCACTATTCACTGTACTCGACGGAGGTGGAAACAAAATATTTTTAATATCAATTCACGTCAGTATCAGCGTTGCCGTTGGGACGCTTAGAAGTTAATTCGGATGATATTTTGATATTTAGCTAAAATGGACGCTTTTTGAAAATCGTGGACACTTTTGGACGCTCTTCCAATATTTCAATAAAAAAAACTTTTTTTTCTGATTTGATTTGTCATTTGTTTTTTTTCCATTGCCTTGGTTTTGCTCATTGTGATTGCGTTTTTTGTGTTCGGATAGATCGGTTGATAAAACAACGAACTTAAAATATACGAAATAAACGAAATTAAATTTTTCTTTGGTTATCAAAGAATAACAGTTGTCAGGGCAAGTTATTTGGGTTGCAACGAAGGTTGCTTTTAGTTTTTGACAACCACGAAAATATACTGACACTAGTCAGGGCGACCTTGGGTTGGGGATATCGATCGGGGTTAGAGAAAAATAAACAAGCCGATCTTAATTTGACGTTCAAGTGTCAACAGTCTAGATGTCAAACTTGAAACATTAGCTTTCCGAGCAGTTCAGATTTCAGATCTGATAAATATCAGGTTTTCGGGTTCAATGAGAAAAATGTCTCTCTGAGACTGTTCTTGTGTGTGTTCAATGGCTTGACAGTGTTTCTGCACCTATACTCTTGAGGTAGAATAGATTTGTCTAAATCAGCTGTGATTGCATATTTGATTTTGTTAACTCCAAGTGAAAACGGATCGATAAGATTAAAGTTAACCAAATGGATGAAATCGAAATTCAATCGCAAAATGGGCAATCATTTGTTGTAAAATGCATAACACGCCATAATTTGGAAAACAGTAAGCAAAGTAATCAACAATGATCTATAACTATAACAACTAACATATGGCTGTAAATCCTCACTTGATCTGACATTTTTCACAAATTTGTTCCGTTCTGTGGCCTATTTCACCAAACTACAATTACAATCACAAATTTGTAATAGTAAACTACAATTACAAGTTTGTAAACCTAATTTCTGATTCATAAACTGCAAAAATATTTCCAGTAAATTTGTAACAAAGAGGAAATAAATTGTAGAAAATAAAGTTGTAGTTTACAACTACAAAAAAATTACGTTGCACCGCTTATTTGCCAGACTTGTAAACTACAATTTTTTCTCACAGATTTGTGAGTCTGACGAGTTAATAGCTATGAATAAGCAAAGCAAAATGTTCGTTGTAAGCGATAAAAAAGAAGTATTGTTCGGTAAATTTTCAAATAAAGTGACACATAATGCCAAAATTGTTTTATTTAGCGTGTGGCAAGATACATTATACAAAAAAACATTAAATACACACTGAAACTATACAATACATATGTATTACGCTGATTAAAACTCATTTGGTGAATCAATATTAATTAGTATTCCGTGGATACACACATGGCATACCTTTAAAAAAAATTTCTAAATTTTAAACTATAAATACATATCTACATTCTGTCAATAAAGTACCGGGAATTGGTCAGTAAAATACAAATTTATTGTATTGTCTTCAAAGTAGTCTTCTTCCGAAATACCTAATACACTTATGACAACGAATAGTCCAATCATCTTAACATTTTTTAAACGCATTTTCCGGAAGCGACTTTAGTTCTCGCCGCGAATTTTCTTTTATGTCTTATATTGACCGAAAACGGGTGTCTCGAAGTGGTAATTTGAGTTTTGGAAAGAGAAAGCTGGAGCCATATCAGCTGAATACGATTTATCAGATGATATTTTTTGAGTTTCTGCCCAGAAATTCGATCACAATGATAGCCCCCACTTAAGAAAATCGAGCACTGTAAACAAATTAAAGGACAGCTGGCTCTCAATCTTCACGGATAGAGGTCAGTTGTGCCAAATTAGCGACAAAAATAATTGAAGCGGGCTTTTTAAATGATCAATTCCCGGTACTTTTTTGACAGAATGTATTCACAAAAAATAATATTTACCGCCAGTATTATAGAACCGTTCACAGATATTTTCGTGTTCCTCTGGCCAACGTGCACTATTTTCATAAAAAAAACATCATCGATGGCTGCACAAACAGGATTGACACATCTGCACACCGTAGATTTAAATATGCCGTGCATGTCTGCTATCCCATGATATTGTTCGCATTTCTAAGCCAGTGTAAAACTGTACGAAACTGCTGCCTCGATTTGAATGAAAAGTTTTGTTTTTAGACATATTAGCAATACATTATGTGTCCAATAATTGTTATTATTTTCTCTGCCTTTATATGATTTAGGCGAAACTTTTCGTTGGGGGCAAAAGAATATGAAATTTCGTAGTTTATACCCCACCGATAAATTTTTCATCACCAAAATCACGCCGCAAAGACATTTTTACTTTCAAAAAAAAGATTTCTATGTACAAAGCACAAATTGTAGATGAAATTACAGACAGATCTTTCATTTGTAGAATTTTTTCAATAACTGAACAAATTTGTAAAGTACTTTCATTTGGTGAAACAGAAAACTACAAAAAAACATCAATATTCACAAATTTGTAACTTGTAAACTACAAATGAAATTGACTCTTGGTGAAACGAAAAAAAAAATATTTCTACAAATTTCCCTTTGTAAACTACAACTACAATTTTGTAACACCAAAATTTGGTGAAACGGAATTAATCGAATTTTTTACAAATTTGTTAAAAAATCACTTGTAAATTACAATTTGTAAGTTGGTGAAATAGGCCACTGCTCTGCCTCTTTTCTCATTGAACAAAGTCGCGCACCATAATTGTAAAGCAAAAATACAGAGAAAATAGCTTAATCTTATTTTATCGCTCTGCGTCCACTGTTTTACGTAGGCGGTATCCTCTTAAGTCCTCGATTTTAACATCCGTTAGACCGTCCTGGCAACCCTACCCTACAAATACATGAAATCGTTCAATGTCTCATACTTCTATACTCATACTGATGACCATCAACGCCACCGTCAACAAGTCTTCTCGCAAGACAGTTGCTAAAATTTTGTTAATTTATTAATTCCCTGCAGCAAAAATATCCTAGTTTCTCTTTTATGATGGAAAATGTTTTTTTTTTTTTGCCTTGTGTTAGATGAAAATTCTGCTCTGCAGGTATCCTTTATGCACACACTAGAAGTTCCTGCTTTCCTTCGTCATATTGCTTACAAAAAATTTCAGGAATGCTGCATATTAAAAAATCAACAAATATGGGGGAAAACCAAATCGTATAGGAGTCTAAAAAAAACGCTCCAACGTAACACAAAAAAAAAAAAGGATGAGATGTCCCATCTCCTATCCTCTGAAGTACAGAATAGCTTCAACTGTAGTAGTAGTAGTAGTAGTTCAATAGTTATACCAATGAGGATGCCTTTGCTAGAAAGCTTTTAAATAATGATAAAAGGTTTTTTATACAGCCAGAAGTTCCACGTGATCTGAAGTTAGTTAAGCTGCCAATGGATGCAGTCCGAATGAGAAATTAATTAAGGATATTTCATTAGCAAAGTTAATTCAGTGCTGAAGATATGCAAGGACTTATATTAAACGCCAAGCGACAGCTCGCGGATCGAACGGAATTTAAAACAGGCAGCGCTAAGCCCAAATCGAATAAGACTGCAGGCCTGATGGGCTGAGGGCTGATATGTTCAAGGCTGCATGAGATGAGCTGGTAGGGTATATGTACCCAAACTTATGTGTTTGGAACATCAACACGAACCGCTCAGTCGAAAAAATATGAGACGGAGTCACCTACGTCAATTATAATGGCATAAGCTTACTCAACTGTTATGACTGAAACCATGTGTCCATTAAATAGCTAACAATTGCCAGAACGATTTTCGGCCCGCAAAATCGACTTCACGCTAAATCCTGGAGAAGACTAACGAATTACAAATCGATACTCACCATCAAATTATCGATTTTAAGGGGGCAATCCCATTAGAACGCTTCAAAATAACTCATTTTCGAACAGTGTTTTTAAAAGTGTTAAGATAATTGAATCATTTTGATGTTGTAACATCATTTTATTCGAACTATTTTTTTTTTTTTCACAAAATGGCGGCTCTGTTCAATTTCTCTTCAGGTGTCTTTGACGCGAGGTCCAAAAGTGCTGCATCATAAAAAAAAATCATAAAAAGGTATAAAATTAAAAATTAGGTATGCTCTTTAATAAAATGTTCAAATTTTATACTGTTTTTTCGACAGTTTACATCCTCAAAAAGTAAAAATAAAAATTTAAATCAAATCTTTAAAACTTAAGGTTTATCCTTCCGGTGATATAGATATAGAGAAACGCCTCACAAAATTTCAGCCAAATCGATCAATAACTTTTTTAGTTACAGCTCGAGCAGTTTTTGAAAATACGGATTTGAGATAATCGCGTTTAAAGTTTCACTGTACCATATGCAGTATACTTTACACTCGTATCTATACTGTTTTTCGCAGTATTGTACTATTTTTTAGATTCCAAAACTGCATATCACTTTTTTCCCCAAAATACTGCGATTATTTTGAGAAAAAATGTAAAACTTTAATTTTTTAACGCTTCGAAATTCAAATTTATCAACCGCAATGCAAAATGTCAGAGAGAACAATAACAACATGTAGCGAATATAAATACAGTAAAACTTGTGAATAGTGGAATGCTTGGGTGCACTTTTTTTCTACAACTTCGGGTTTTTGTTCCACTGCCGGTAACGTTATTTCTTTTATTATTTTTCGATGAATTTTGTTATCAGAGTTCAGAATGTTTGTTTAGGTATAAAACAAAATCGCTTTAAAACGTTTTGAATACAGCCGCTCGCAGAATGAGACGCACACGGAAAAAAGCAATAGCTATGTGTGAATGACTTTTGGCGCATAGTTACATTTCTCGATTCTGCTATTAAAGAGCATTATTCAGATCTCTGAGTGATTTTGTATGAAGAGAATCAAAATTGCAAAAAAAAATGTCCACTATTTATGTAGTTTTCTTTCAGTAACAGATACCATTATACACAAGTTTTACTGTACATGCAAACAGCGAAGTGTTCATGGCAACAATGTCATATAGATTTGTCTTTTTCCCCTTTTTTATTATTGGCTTTTCATTATTCATGCCTATGGTCTGAGCACGTTACTTCGATTTTGCGTTTGTTATTTTAATTAAAAAGCGTAAGCAAATGCTGAAAACAAGAGTCAAAAACATATTGTTTTTACAAGCTTTATTTTAAAATCGATTTACTGTTTTTTTTTTTTTTAATTTTTGGATGAAATATACTGTTTTTGGTCCTAAAATGATACGAGCGTTAAGTATACATACTATATGCGCTCGACTATATGTGCGAGAGCTCTGTAAATATTTAATATTTTAATTTTTCCTCGGGTCAATACATTCTCAATACATTATATTTTTGAAATATGAGAATCGATTTTTTTTAAATTTCTTTATTTAAATACTAATGAGCTATTTGGCGCAATGTCTAGTTTTGACATCCTAAGGGATGATGATGAAGAAGGGTCTCTGCGATATAAAAAAGATTAAACGTATCAATTGTGTAAGTCATTGTTATCAAGAAGAACCATGAGCTGCTGTAAACATGACTTTTTTGAAATTCGGTTGAAAGTGCACTGGAAGCCTTTAATCGTTCGAACTACGGACCCACCTTCATTGACAATACATGGAGAAGACTACGGTTTGTAATTTTATTTTTTTCTTTCAAACGTAAGAAGCCTCACATATACTCTGAATTGCAGGACTATGGTGATTAGGGTCTCAGAACGTTGTTCGAAACGTCTGTTGCTGTCTGTTGTTTAACATCTCTTCTTTCGACATCTTTATTTCGACCGTGCCTACGTCTTTGGTCTTTTTTGTTGCTTCTGTCTTATAGTGGAGCTATTTTTTAAGATATTAGGAGTACAAAACTGTATATGCTAGAAAAGCCTTAGCGTATAAAAATCAGTACACTCCAAAACTTCGAGATAGTTTTCCTAAGAATACACAGAGATACACGGCCCCAAGTTACGCTGCAATAGTTTATTTCATGTATCACATAATAAATCTTTTGTATCCTCCTTCTCTCCATCGAACGGAAATTAAAAACTAAAAATAAATAATCCTGTGCAATCGTATTACTCGTACACACCTCTGACTGAAATTCCCCTATCGATTTATTGGTCCTACAAGGAGCGAGATATTGAAACGCCCGTCGCCGCTGCCGCCAAAGGACTTAGCCAGAAGGGATCTACGTACGATTACTACACCACCCCCATACTCATTCGATTCATATGTCGTATAGAACTTTTTTCTCACTCCCCCCCCCGAAATTTTTATGGGCGTCGTGCTGTGAACCGGAAATTGCTTATAAACGAAGGAAGCAATGTGTTTCCACGCCACGTTCTGGGTCAAATGTCGCAAAAAAAAATGTATCTACGCATAATTCAGGGAAAATCATTTTTGGGCTCATATGTTACATTCGGATTGGATTATTATTTTTTTCAGTTTTTCCTTTTTGCAGGAATGTGTATTGCAAGTCGTATGACGACAAAGTAATGATATTAAAGTGACAAATTGCTTTTTTAATTGGGGACCAGGTGAACTTACTCCTGATTCATTACTTCTGTCGAAGTCCGCGATAGACGTGTTAATTGGAAGCAATTATTATAGGATTTTCTTCTATTTCCGTGTACGAAGTGAAAGTCATTGATTGGAAAATCATTTTGATATAAGGTTTTTCATTGGAATGGAATCGTATTTAAAAGTGCAAGAGTGTATTTGCACCCACCCACGTGGAGATTGCATGTGGATTATTTTTTACTTCTTCTATATCAGAGCTGATCTGTATTCCAGGATAAATAATAATTTGCTTATGAACAGACAGATAGTTAGACACCGGGGTGATTCAATGATGGCCCTATTATTCACTTACTTTAACCCGGGTTAAAACTTACACCCGCACAGTGGTTCCACCATAGGCCAAAAGTCGAAAGATACATTGTAAAATATCATTGTAAATATATGTAACTCAAAACCATTTAAGCTAGCCTAGAACAATCCAAAAATAATATTTATGAGAAAAAAAAATGATTCGTTGAGTCAAAATCGTTTGATTTTCATCTCCAAAGTGATCGCATTGCAATGGTTATTTATTACAGATGATGCAAAAAATGTCCACTCGGTTTAATGGATGCTGTACGATTTCTGGCTAAAAACAAAATACATAGGCGCAAATTCATAGTCACCCCATGAATAGTGCCTATAGCCGACCATAGTTACAGCCGGCACTAAATAAAAAAGCCGGCTATAACTGTTCGTTATTCGTAAACACATTTTTGCCTGTGTATTAGCTAGTATCGACTTTGGTATGTTTTTGTAAAGTGATTTGAACGAACAAACCCAAACGTCAAAATATACGATATGAGAAATTTATAGCCAACTCTGATTATTTAAAGTGAAGTTTGGCTCATTTTAAATTTCGAGCTGGCTATAAGTTTAAAGACGACTATAAGGTGACTATGAATAGCAAAAAGTATATTTTAGGTTATGTAGATGAATAAAATCTTTTATTGTCGGCGTTATATGACTATGAATTTTCGCCACTATATTTGACAAATGATATCCTGTTTCATTTTAGAATATTTATTTGCTCCCTTAAAATATTTTAATACTAAAATTAAGTGATTAATGAACTTCCTCTTAAGTTTTTAATTATCTGGTTTTTATTTTTAGTTTTATATTTTGTTACTCTTATAACCATAGAAATAACCATTATTGAATGAAGTACATATGTACATATGTACAACCTGATTTTTTCAGTTATTTATATACTGTAAGTGCTATTGCTCTGTTATGTTGTTAATAAACAAAATAGGACTGTATAAAAAGTAGCTTCACTTTCTGCAAGGGCCAAATCTGGGAATTGATTTTACACCCACTTCCAGATATAGCTGAAATTTGGCATGCCCGGTGACAACTCAACATAGTATATTCGATGATCTCGTAAATCTAATATTGTGGACGCCCCAAGATGGTGGATTATCGTTATCTTCACGACCTCCTAAACATGGGTACCAAATGAAAGGATTTGACAAGTAGAATACGATTAGCTAAGTGACGTGATTCTAAATTCAATATGGTGGATGCCATAAGATGGCGGATTACTATTTTTTCACAACCCCCATGACATGGGTATCAAATGGAAAGGTTTGACGACTAGAATCTCAAACATTCTGAGTAAAAAAATTGTAAATTTGTAAAAAAAAAAATAAATACTAAAGAGTAGAAAATAAATATAAAGATGAAAAATAATTTTTAACAACAAGCTTTAATGAACTAAAAAGTAAAACGATAATTTTTTTCCGAGTCACCAATATACGACTATTAATTAAAGCTTGGGGCGCTCAGGCACAAGACAACACATGCACGATGTGCAACGAGGACGAAGAATCAACAGAACACATTTTGTGTCATATCTTTATATTTATTTATTATTTGCTTTATTTGGGCTCATTTTCAGTGCTACTGCTACTGATTTCGTTGCCAACATCATTTACTTTACCGCCACCTTTTCATATTCAACATAAAATGCAGAAAACACAGAAACAAACTCTCTGTTTTTCCTTTTCTTTTTTTAATTCTAAATCTTTAGTTAATTTCAACCGACATTTGTGATTTTATGTCAAGTTTTACAATACGTAGGTTCAAAATATGTAAAAGCGGGTTAAACTGTTTTTAATCTGGGTGAAATTAATTTTTAACCCACTGCGTTTAATAAACGCTTTTGAGTGAATGTTATGAACATAGGTCTACATTTTCGGGTTTAAAAAAATGCGAGTTAAACATCATGTTTAAAATTTATTTAACCTTCATCTCATCCTTGTGTAGCAAACTACAAAAAAAAAAAAAAAACCTGTTTTCTTACTTTTTTCAAAAACCACTAATTGATAACCGTAGCACCGTAGCGCAAGTGGCTAGAGCGTGGACTACTGTGCCAGCGGTCTTGGGTTCGAATCCCGCCGCAAACACCTACAAAGTTTTTCACAGTGCCCACCTCTTCCGACAAGCAGTCAAGAGTATCATTTGTCATGTAAAACTTCCCAACTCGCCGTTCGAAGACGGCAGAAAACTGTAGGTCCTTTCCATTCGTGCAAAAATATAACGCGCACACACAAATGATTGTGGAAAGCTAGGCTTGGTTCTACCTAGGACTGCTGAAGCCAAATATATTATTACTAATTGATAACTTCTGTAATTTTTTGACATTGTTAACAATCCTATATTACAAAAAAAAAAACGTTCTTCCCCATGAAAAAAATGTTCTTGACGGTTGTTATTGCTAAAATTACGTTGTCTTCCTTCTTGTGTAGATTTCTACACATATGGAAACTTAGTGAAGCTTAGTATAAAATTTCATTTGCATTGAAACTTTTCGCAAGTGAACAACGTTCGAATACAAATTGTGAATTCAATAGTAATAAAAAAGAACTATCTCGGGACCAAGATAGTTGGAAATGGAAGCATGTTTAAATGAAAGTGATGGTGATGATAGTGATATTTTTGGAGACAGTTATGACGAATTTGTGCCAGAAGAAAATGTTTATGATAACGATGACTTACTATGTATATTAAGATGATGTTACAAAGGTAGCGATTGAATCAAATGAAACATACATCAGTTGTTGAAGAAAAATATGGATTCATTGCTTGTTTCGAAAGACGGGATTGTGTGGCAACCACAACCAGTTGGGCATCAAATTAGAAGATTCGGAATGAAAATATGATTTCTCTTCGTCCTGAATATCAAAGATGCTTCTTTATTTTTCTTCCCACCACATATTGAAAGTATAACTTTGAAAGATTCTAATGTGTTTTCACAAGCTAAATACGGTAAGGTTTTCAAACTAATCGTTTCGAATATGTTGCACAACACTGACAACATAGCACTTGTTTCGTACATTGGAAGAAAAAACAAATGTACTGTATTGCAAAGTACAATGCATAACTCTGTTGAAACTGGATCTGGTGAAAAATGAATAACAGAGTATTACAATAAAACAAAATCATTGTTCATATACACTGCCATTCTACTTGCAAAACCACATATGGCAGCAAGAAGAAGAAGACCGGCATTATCAGCATCTTTGCTTGCAAGGGTTCCAGGAAAAAGTTTACCAGCACAATCTTTACAGTATACTTCTGCAACATCTTCATCATCTTCATTAAATCCATCGAAACGATCAAGACACGTTCTATTAGAAATAAAAGGCAGTACAAGATGTCCCGTTTACAATGAAGAAAATTCCATTAAAAATAATATATTATATGAGCCAATTTGTTGTTTTTGCACAAAAGCTGATTGTAAGAACCAACATTATCGAATGTTTTTATATGCATTCAAGAAAACTAATTTGAATTTATTTTCACTTGTTTCTTTAGAATAAAATTATAAAGACAATTTGTTTGGTCGACTTTAACCAAAAAAAAAATCAAATTCATGGAAAACACACTTAAATCCCATACGTGTAGAAAACTACACACAAGGGTAGACAACGTAATTTTTTTTGAGGATGAGATGAAGGTTAAAACTGATGTACACCCGGACTGAATAATATGGCCGTAACGCGTAAGTGTTTCGATTTGCCAATTTGATATGGAACACTTAAAATGATTGAGCCGATTTCCTAAACTTGTAATTTATGTGCTTGTGTAAGCACCTTTGACGTGAAACTCCTAAAAATATGCAATGGTTGCTACTAGAAATTTGCCAAAATAATAGCTACGGCAAGAATCATTAATCCTATACACTTACCTGTCGCGTTTCATCGGAGTTTTGAATTACTGCCCAACGAGCCATAAGAAGTTTCACTTCAATAGTAGGTAATAATATGATAATGATAAAAAATGCTATTTTCTCGTCAAAGTCAGATATTTTCAATTCTCTCGAATACGTCAACATTTTAGAAAGTGTGAATAGAATTTCACATCAATTTCACATGATTAAACAAATGAACCACAAACTATGTTCGAAATTGTTAAAAAGTTAATTAGCATCCCCATTTAAATAACTGCTGTGTAATATATATTTCAAAACCGCATTCTTTGACATTCTTCTCCGTCTCCCCAATATTGTGGGCGGAATAATTGTTGGTGGGTAGCCAAAGCCAACCACCTCTGGAATGTTGTCATTGGTGAGGGATATCGAGCAGTACACTTCGTTGGACGAAAATAACTGTGATAGATATTACATATATCCCCACAAACTGTTCGCTAAACATTTTTGCTTTGACACAGGATATGTGACACTTTGTCGCATGCCAAATATTTGACGCATATTCAATGGTGTCATTTTATACAAATGTCAAATGAGATCGTATTTATGTACCTTCAGAAGTTCTTGTATCCTGAATGTTTGTATATACAATGAAGTCCATCTGATGATAATTTATTTTTCTTTTCCCAGAACTTTTGTTTATATTCTCATTCTTAAAGAGCCGAAGAAATGGCGGACAGCGGTGTATTTACTTTGTATCTAACCCTTTCAGACACGAAAATCAACCGATTGAGCTAGAGATCTGAAAATTTGTATATTGGCTACTTTGAACCAGCTGATCATGAAAATGCAATAAAATTTTGGTCGAAAATGTACCAAAATGTACTAAAATTTACCAGATGGTGTCCCATATATGGGACATCGTGTCTGAAAGGGCTAATCTATACATATTCATATTTTAAATTTCACTTTGAATTTGCAATATTTTGGTATACTCTAATAAATGCTTTTTTTTATTATGAGCAATGGCTCCTTGGGGCTTTCATTGTCTGGTGGTCCGTTGTACTCATAATCTACCTGAAAATATTCATAATTTGATGCTATATTGGACATTTCATATTTTGTTCATATAAGTTAAACACATAGGTGTACGTTACATACATATGTATGTACGAGTATGTATATAATGTACAAATTTATATCCAAAATACAAATTTAGACGCTCTAAAGTGCGTATGTAACTGTTTCAATGAGTCTTGAATTTATTGGAATGGCGTTTCCTGAGGCGCGAATAATTAGAGAAAACAAAAATGGCACAGTTTCGGGAGACATATTCGAAAAAGGCTCGATCGCTTGTTTCTATGATTCTTTGATCATTTTCATTCATCCAACACCAACGTTATTTTTCATGCGCTATTTGTCTGTCAATCTTCTTCTTTTCAATTTTAAAGGGTGTGGCCAATTCAATACCACTTTTACTTTAATATAACCGCATCCCTAACCCACTATAGTCTGCTTTCTAACCCCTACTTTAGTTATTCGCGGTTCCTTAAAAATTAAGCTTTGCATTCTGGCTGTATGGTAAAATCGCACCTTAGCTCAAACTTTAAACGTGGAACTCAGAATGATATTAGGCTTTGTCCGAGTCTCCTTTACAACAGTTTCTGGATCTTTTTACCTGGGGAATTTAGGTTAAATAGCACTGGCTGCCGGTAATTCGAGTACCAGCATATTTAGGCCCATTGTGATTCCAAGGATCTTCGGGATCTCCGCTACTCATGAGAACCATTTGGAACTTTGGATAAAACAAAATAGAAGAAATAATCTCCTAGGTGTTGTTTTGTTCTGCGTTGGGCTTCCCTCCTTCTCCTCGTCTCTGCAACTTCAACAAAATCCGCCAAGTCTAGTTGTATGCTGGCATATAGGGCAGTCTCCTGTGTTGAGACACTTTTCTCTAAATTGCTCTTGTTGCTAACGCTAGAAATACTTCAATACCGCCGCCTTTTCTTTGCTCAACCACACAGACGTGAGCTTCAAAAGTTGAATTTCGACATTTCGGGGGGTTCAATAGAGAGTTAAGAAAAAGGTCATCGCGGCGGTATTAACTCTAAAATTTATTTTACTACTTATTTAAAAACAAAAAACCTAAAAACAGCTGCCCTCCTATCATCAGAAGTATCGCTCACATAAATCTGAACTTTTTTTTGTGTACGACCATGTGGTGTATGGTGGGGTTGGCAAGAAATACCCACGTCCGACGGGATTAAGCCAAGCATGCCTACACGTGTCTCCGCCCGTTGCACCTACACGGCTACACCTAAGCTGCCCATGTGGCCTAATCCGTACTCTTTACAGACTTTCAATTTTAAGTCTCAACAAAGTTAACTGAAACTTCTCCGTTTCCTACCCATCTTTCACATAATACACGTCTTTTAAGCTATTGCATCCAGCAGCTGTTCTACGTTCGATTTTTTGCGGCAGCTTTTCAGGACAATACCAACAACATATCTACTCATTATACATACCAACCTTTAGTCCCAAATAAATGCAATAATTAATTGAGCGTGTCCTAAGAAAACAAATTTATTAAATCTCATTAATAACGTTATTTTGACATTTGATACGATTGTCACTCATATTCATCCATAACAACAACAACAGCCATAAGTGTGCTCATCACAAACCAAACAAAATAAAAGAAACCTATCACCCCCTCTTCGGTGGCGTCCAATTGACATCGACAGGCTTTCCTGTTGAATCCGTATATATCCTGATGGAAATGTTATGTTCTCCTATTTTTGGGGGATTTCCAATGACGTGTGCAGAACAATATCGAACAAATGAGAACGACTGACTGCCCAGCCCAGTTCATGTGTGGCTGTGGCTAAAGGATGATTCGGAAAAATTATTTCGATTTTAATGTTCGCATATTGAGTGGGCGGCGCGGCGGTGGCGGCAGGGCTGTGGTGTCTGTCTATCGATATCAAAGTGGCATCCCCGGACTGAGATGACATGTTAATCTGCTTGTAAAACATTAATGTGCCATAATGATCATCAATGCAATGGATTCGGGGGCGAGGACTATGGAGGAAACGATGAGGATGAGGACGAGTTGACCATAATGTTTGCGTTTTGTGTGTGTCCAATGTGAATTCACTTGGACGAACGATTGGTCGGAGTTGGATTGTAGGGTTCATTCATGATGATTTTTCGGTTAATTATAATTTTCCAAATGAGGTACTATAGTGGATTATTTAATCGATCTTGATAGTAGCTATTGTTTATGTGGAACTATAATTATGAAATTGAATTATTTATTTTTGAATGATTGGATTAAGAGATGATTGATTGTATTAATGTTGAGGGAACAACATCCATTACTGTGTCTTTCTTTTAAGAGCGTCGGATTATTTTCTTGATAAGATGCTCCTCCCAGCAAATGAAGAAGCATCTAACCGAAGTAAGCGAACAAACCACTTTAGATTAGTACTTGTTATAAGATAAGCATTTGGCTCTTGGAACCACTTGGCTTTGAAATGGCATAAAAGCAGCCTCTGTTGTAAGCCCTTTATGGAGTAGGTGGCAGAGCTGCTCAGCACTTAATACCAAAGCTACTCGTTGTCGAATATTAATTATTGATTTGGGATAACGAATTTCCCAATAATTACATACCTGCTATAAGTAATGCGCAAACAAAGGATAAACTGATGAAATGCGGCAGCTGATGAGATATGAATTAAGCTAACTATGCAATGGACAATGACATACCACAAAATAATATATTTGCTAATAATAATTTCCCACAAATAAGTTAACAAACCATAGCAAGCAACCGAGACGAGGAAGCGACTTTCTTTGGTGGTTTCTTTTTCTCTCGCCCATTTTATCGCTGTTTCATAATGAACGCGCGTACGACGAATAAAAATAAACGATACTCTTAAGGTTGCCGGTATGAAAAATTAGTATTGTAGGGGAGTTATTCGTGCCGCCACGTTATGAGCCAATTGTGTAGGGCTTTTTCGAGGGTAATGACTTCTCCTACACTATTCGAGTGATCGTAAGCGAAAGGCCAAGTATTGGTCGAAACGCTTAAGACCGATGGTTTCTCTGGTGCAAAAGGCCAAGTATTGGTCGAATTGCCAGATGGGGTGGCATTTCCGTAGCGAAACGCCAAGTGTTGGTCGAATCGCCGGATGATAGAGAAAAGTAAAAAAGAAGATATAGAACCAAAAGATCCAATTCTTTGGGGAAGGCCAAGCATTGGTCGAACCCTTAAAGAATCGCGCCGAACGTAAGAAAAACCCTTTTGCTAAATCTTGTAGTCGTATTCGGGGACAATTGTACATTTGATTGATTGTTTCCTTAAATTCTAACAAGTGGGTGTAAATTATATAATGTATAAAAATAGTATTATAATTAAGTAGTGTTTAGTACTATTTAGTATTGTTTCGTATTAATTAGTATTATTTCGTATTAAAATGTGCATTAGGTGCCTAAGGTAAGTATGAAGTGCATGAAGTGCTAAAGTATGTATGAGGTGCCTGAAGTGCCAAAGCATTGTATGAAATTAAAGAAAATGATATGTTGATGATTTTCTCTGCTACAATATGTTATTCCTAATAGTATGTTACAGTTTATGATATTGACCAATGCGGTTTTGACATTTACTGCGAGCATTTAAGAGCTGTCAAAATAACAAAGCACCTGCCAATGTTTCTCAATAACAATAGGCGAGTTAGGCCACAAATATTGGGCAACACTTAAACCTAAGGATTTTATAGAAAGACATGGATTGAAAAATAATTCAATCCTTTTCCTGACTGCTAATGTTACGTTACTAGAAAATATGGAGTTTACTTTTAGAATTTGTGATTTTAAAACAATTTTGCGACTTTTTTTTATAAGATAACTCATAGAAAAAAAAAACCAGCCAAGTGCGAGTCAGACTCGCGCTCAAAGAGTACTGTATTCCTATTTTTGGATGATATTATCGAAGAAGTAAATCCTGTTGAAAAATATAAATTTGAATAAATCAAAAAATCATAATAATGAATAAATAAGCGCCTATCTACATTTTATTCAAACCTTTTTTGATAGCTAAAAGATGTGTGAATTACAGCACATTTTATCGAAATGTTTGTAAGAACATTATTTATTAGAGTATTTTCACTTGCACTAAATTCTTGCTTCAATCGGCTTAAACCAATGGATGCAAGGTATAGCGTCAGTCCATTTCTTGTGTTTTTCCTGTTATTTTTAATTTTTTATTTTAATTTTTGTTATTATGTATTATTATTTCATTGAAGTAGATTTTTTTTCTTTTGGTTTTGTTGTTTTATTCTATTTTCTATTTGCGCAAATTTTGCATTTTATATAATTTTTCGGTATTTCGTCGTGACTTTTTTTTAAAAGGAAAGTAGACAAATATTTGTCCATTCCCGTTGGCGTTAGTGTTGTAATCTTATTAATATATAAATCTCAGTGTGACGCTCTTACCTAACCTTACGGTTAGACAAACACAAAAACTGATGCACAAAATGAAGTAAAACTTCGTATTCCAGTTCATTCACGTCCTGTGCCTATTATAGGCCGATTTTTAAATTAATTTATTCGCAATATTATTTAAATTAATGCAAAAATAAAAACACTCTAACAAACGCCACTTTCTTAAGAAATGTCATTTATTCAAACTACAAATACTTAGAATCCACACTTGTGGAATGTATATTGTATATATATTGATAGACTGCAAACCTTGAGGAGCGTTTGCACTGTCTTTGATTCTTCGAACAAAATGGCAATGTATGTATTGTAAGTAACACTATAGTTTTTAGACACGGGCGAAGCCGGGCGGGACAGCTAGTATTTTATAATTCCCAATGTGCATTCAGTTGGGTTGATCTCATTCAGTTTGATAGCTGATAGATTAGATTTTAGTTTCACACATTGGCGTATACTGATCGCTCTTTTAGATGGAAAAAGAAAACCAAAGAATAAGAAAACGTTAAGGAAAACAAAATTAAAAAAAATTTGCGCAAATTTTGCATTTTATATAATTTTTTCGGGATTCCGTTTTCGGGATTTTGGATTTGCGGGATTTTGGATTTTCGGGATTTTGGATTTTCGGGATTTTGGACTTGCGGGATTTTGATTTTCGGGATTGTAACCCCAACCCGCTTTTGGTCGTCTATGATTATTCCAAGGTACTTAATTTTTTTGATTAAATCGACGACTTCGCTTGTTCTTATTGTTGGACAATCTTGATTTCTTCGGTAAACGTCTTTTGCAGCTGTTGTTTTACGAGTGTGCAATATTTGCATCATTTTAGTCTTCTCAGCATTTATCACCAAACTGTTGTCTTAGGGAGACGTACAGAATCTGTACTACAGATTGCCGACTAAGGTAATGTTGACTATCAATAATGTCGATTTTGCCATTCGCTTAAATCTCGATAAAGATTTTATCGACTTTTAAAAATATCGAAAGTTTAAAATCTCAACAGCTAAAATGTCGACTTGATTTGGCGAATGTCGGTCAAATTGTCGAAAAATTTTCATTATGTTCCTATCTACCCTTAAGGTTTATGACATAAATAAAAAAAACTACCGTTTTCTTAATGTTAATCAAAGTTAATTTCTTCTTTTACGAAAGAAGGCATGAAACTGACTGTATTTCTTCCTAAAATAGATTTGAATGAAATAAAGTATGTACCTTTTTAAAATGAAAATTAACTGTTTAATTCAATTTGAGTATAGGTAGGTACTGTTAAGAGTTGCAGCATTGAATGACTTAAAAAAAAATCCATAGATAGAGTATAGTGATGATTATCAACACCATATAAGAATTTAATAGATAACCAACAACAACAACAAGGGCGGTCTGGTATTTCACAAAATGCGGTTGGGTTGGCTACATTCCATAAATTGTGGCGTTCTTAACTTCTTATTACAAGGGGTGCATTCGAGTATAATAATACAAAGTGGAGAGTATTGTACACAGGGTTAAAAAGTTAGCCTAGAGGTTTGTTTTTCATTTCAATGTCGACTATGGTTTAGTGAATGATATTAAGAGGTGCGCGCGCGCTTGTTATTTTAATAAGTCAACATTTTTCTTAATTGACATTTTTTTGGTCGGTATTTTGTTGATCGATTTTTTGCAATCGGTATTTTTAAAATCGGTAAATCGTACCCAACCCGTTGTCTTACCATCTTGAAACCTTGTCAAATTCCTCCTTTACTATGGTCTTAGCTGTAGCCAGGTTCTGGTGTTTCACCATAGTAACTACATACCTATTTTCATCTGCATACGCGAATGCCGTTGATTTCGTTTAAATACAAAGAAATTCATTCGTTAATAAGAATAAATAGAAGTGGTCCTAATTTAGAGTCTTGTGGGACACCATTGCACAGCGTAGCACTCTGTCACGAGCGTTGTCAATCGCACTTCTAAGTATTTTTTATTGGTCTATAAATCGTGAGATCGTTTGCATTCCACCTTTGTAAATGAGCCTTATAATTGATTTTTTATTAGGCTTGACAGTAATAGATATTCCATACACTTCCTCTTTGCTCTTGGAAGCTGCCAAGTACATGGACTCCAAAACATAAACGATTTGTTAACCATCGCATTTGTGTACTATTTGCGGAATTTATTGAGAATAGTTGAAACCACCAAAGTTGCTTGAAACTAAAATCTCATTAACGACTTTTCCTGTGGTCATTTCTGGTTTTCAAAAACTGCACCTTGAAGCAATGATGCTTAGCTACCTGAATTGTGTAATATCATTACGGTAAAACCGAAATCGTTCTAAAGATAAGCCAAACATATGTACATATGTATGTACATATGTTAATTAAACACAGCCAATTAAAAGTTAAAATTTTTCAAAAAGAATCCTTGTTCTGTGCGTCCTTTTGGAAAACATATTTTAAGAAAAACTTTTTAAATCGTTTAGATTAAAGGTTTTAACACTTTGCAAAGTAATCCCATTGTGTGTCTGGCAAAAGCTCTTTTCTTACCCAAACCCCTTCGCAAAAGAAAACTCTACAAACTTCAATGACTTCCTGCTTTGTTGCTATGTAAATACATACACACACATATGTACACACATACAGGAGCTGAGAATAAAGTTAAAATGAACGAAGAAACATTCGGTGAATTTCATTTCAAAATATGTCAACATTTTGCGCACAAATCCGTACACGTTCATTTGGCAAAGTATGATAAATAATAGAAAAACTGGGAGAAGTGCCAATCGCACATTTTTTTGTCCTCACTTTCTTGTTTCACACTTGTTTTTCTTTTTCTTAGGGTTTTCTTTACATTTCATTTGGAGTTTTTTTGTCTTTTGTCGCGTTTCTTTCGTTTGGTCTTAAGTCAAGGCATCATCTGCTGCTAGTGATGCCCGGCAGTTGTAACAATGTTGCTCCTTTAGTCCTGGAGCAGTAAAATAAAATAATAGAAAAGAAAACCTCTGACAATGTCGTCGACACTGCCACTGCCAGAAGAAAAATCGACAACAACTGGTGCCAATATCGTGCTGCTAGGATAATGACGCTTGGGTGGGGGTGGCATACAGGACACAAACCCTTTATAAATGATTTACACTAAAAGTCCACATAAACTTAACAGACAGTCGTTTGCTTGTTTCTAATGATTTTCTCCGAAAGGAGGGAATAAGTGAGGTGGTGATAGTTCAGGCTGTGGATGGCTGTTTCAGCTACAACTATCTTTTGACGATTTTATCTACACGAGTACCTATTTATTTAACAAATCGAAGAAGTCTATTCGTATATACCAGGGTAGCAAAAGGGCGCATTGGATGTTGAAATATTGATAAAACAAAATTGGGCTCGAGTGCAGAGTCCACTTGAATAACCGTTACATATATTCATTAAAATTTTCCATTTATTTCAAAGAAGGCTTATTCACTTAGGTAGGTTGGTAAGTATGGCTGTATGGGGTATTTTGTCATACAGTACGCCCTCGGTAAAAGCAACCCTCGATAAACGCAATACCTCGGTCAAAGCAACACCCAAATTTTTACCATTAGTGACTCAGTAATTGCAACTTTTCAAAAAAATGTGACTCAGTAAACGCAACTTTCCATACATGATCTCTTATTTCGTATTATATTTATTTCTATTTTTTGGTGTTTGGTTTTACTATAACTGGGCAGTTATTTTACAGTTACTTCTCTCAGAATTAAATATACATATTGTTTTTCATTACTTTTACGACGAACATTATTCTTTTATTTTTCATACTCTTTTGTGACTCGGTTATTGCAACAACCTCAATTAACGCAACTGCTCGAATTTTTATCAGTTGCTTTTACCGAGGGCGTACTGTATATAATTAGCGCGTGCTCCCTCATTTTGTTGCGACAACTTAAAATCCATCCGGTGGAGTTGAGAAATCTTATGAGGTGACAGAATTCTATGTCGAAAATTTCTGAAACGCCTTTCAGAAATCATCTGCCGAGATAACTCTCGAAAGAGAATGGGAGTTGAATATGATACCTAACCTATGAGCCTCGATTGTCCAGTGACCCGGACGTATTGCTTACACTTACGGAACAATGATCTAAAATTCATTACAAAAATGATGAAAACATCGCTAAAGCAGTTCAAAAAAGTAAAAGTTTTTTTTTGGTCGACGCAAAGCAACTTCTCGACCGGCAATTGCTGTTTTTTTTTTTTTTTTATATAATGTACACACGCTAAAGGGGATATGAATGCACTTTTAATGTTTACACACAGCGCGAGCACATGAAGGACGGGAACGAGAGACAGACAGATCGACGTAGTGGTAGGAAACTCAGATGATAGGTTTCAATTTCAACTAACTCTATGGGTGGTGTCCAGGATAACTGGAGAATTGTGTATTATTTTTGTACTTGCTTATGATTCACAGGAGTTTTTGCCAGATGTTTCCTATTATAGTTTTGTGCGATCAATTTCTTCAGCCATACCCACCATCCTACTGCCAGTGTTATGCCTTTGCAGTAGGTTTCGAGATTAACTTCTGAAACTGATTAACTTATTTTTATTTCGTGAGAAATAAATGCTTCGAAGACATCTGGATTTGAACCGTGAACCTTCCGCATGACAAGCGACGACGGCTACCACTACGCCACGGCCACCCACTGGTACAATGGTACAGAAATTTGAGCAACTGTGTTCAGTTTGTGATGAAGAACGGAAATCGTGCTGCTCACTTAAGAACAACTGGGAATATTGGTTCTGTGACTCAAAGTATGGACGAAAAACCAATTTCGTCGATCCACATCGATCTTAGGAACTGAATATATCACAGATGTCACTCCACCGAAATTTGCATTTAGACTTAAGTCATCCAGCTTCAGTTGACGCAAGAACATAAGCCTACCGACCATCAGTAACGTCGAAACATTGCAAATTGCATGATTGAAATGCATGAAATTGATCAAGAATTTCAGTGAAAAATCATTCTGAGCGATGAGGCGCATTTCCATCATCAAGGCTTTGTTAAGAAGCAGAGTTGTCGTATTTTGATTATCGAGAAGCCTCTCTATATCTACAACGTGTTACTCTTTGGTGCGGTTTTTGGGCAGTGGCATGGGCATCATTGGAACTTATTTCTTCGAAAATTAAGCGGATGCGGCTCTTAACGTGCATTGGCTATCGCATCATGAGCAGTGCATTTTTATTACCAAAACTGGAAGGTATAGATGTGGACAATATTTATTTCCAACAAGATGGCGTCGCGTGCCACACAATTGGCAAAACTATTTTGTTTGAGCCATTTCTCGAAATGCTGATCAAAATTAGCCACCGAGATCATATGCAATTAAAGAGCATGCGTCTATTTTCTTTGACAGTTGGGTGCTGTGAAAATAGGATAGGCACTGACTGGCTTTAACTTAGCAAAGCCTAGTGCTGTAACTGTTACTACACATCAATTGTGCTTACTTTACCTGCAAGTGGTAGCCATCGGATACTAGTCGCTGCCTGTCCGTTCAACCAATTGCATACGCCGATGACATTGACATCATTGATAGAACACAGCGAGCTGTCAGCGGTGCGTTCGCGAGCATAGACATGGAAGCGGCTAAAATGGGTTTAGCGGGAAACAAGGGCAAAACAAGTTATATGCTGTTAACAAAAAGGGACACCCAACATCGAAGAATTGGACAGAACGTCACAATAGACAGCTTTAACTTTAAGGTAGTAAAGGACTTTACTTACCGCGGCTCTGCTATAACATCAAAAAATGACATCTCGTCGGAAATCAAACGAAGGATTACTCTTGCCAACCGCTGTTTCTTTGGCCTAAGAAAGCAATTGAGTAGTGAAGCTCTTTCCTGATCGACTAAGGAGACTCTATATCATCCCAGTCTTGCAATATGGACCTGAAGCATAGACTTTATCTAAAGTGGATGAAGACATCCTTGGTCGTTTCGAGAGAAAAATCTTTCGTAATATATTTGGTCGCAATTGCTTTGCCTTGGAGGAGAAGATTCAACCGCGAACTATAAGAGCAGTACACATCGACCTGGTCAAAAAACTGCGCATTGAGCGTTTAAGATGGATAGGACAAGTAGAACGAATGAACATCAACGGCCCGCAGAGTATTTGAATTCAACCCGGATGAATAGCTAAGGACCAAGCTAACTGGAAGGGGTTGCTGGTTGAGGTCTTGGCCACCCCGGACTGTCGTTCCACCTGAGTAAGAAAGTAAGACTCCTTTGGGATCATGAGAAAGACAAGATTTATGCCAACGTTCGCCAGTCAATTGAAGCACTCAGAGCCAGCATCTGTGCCGCTATCGATAAAATAGAGCTGCACATTGTTATGAAAAATATTTTCAAAAGAGCCTAGATCTGTAACAGAGGTAGTGGAGATTATAATGTTTTTCATGATTAATGACAACCCTTCCTATATTGATTCAAATAAAAATCAAACCTCGTTTCATAAAAAATACGCTACAAGGTTGTTGTGCGGGTAATTTTGTGAGGATACACTCGCCTATACAAACATAATGTGGGAATATTTATTGTGTTCTAATTGTAACAAAATTCAAATATTTACAAAGCATAAATTTAATTTGGAAACTCACTCTGAATACCATTCCAACAATCTAAACACTTTTGTTAGGAAATTTATAGTAATTGGCCACACTGTCAATACCACGAGGAATGTGTGCATTTTCAAATTGTTTAAATAGAAATGAATTTTATGTTTGACTTTGCATCGTTGATAAATAAATAACAAAAACCACACAACGCCCAAAGCCATATTCGTAACTTTTATCTATGATTTTAATAACATACATATTTCAAGAGTTTAATATGTACATAAACGAGGCCGTTATTCATATGCATGTGTAAGTATCTAAGTTTACATGAACATTCAATTATATCTGTATAATAAACGGAAGCCTTTATATATCATGCAACGATATTTGCTCTAATAGACGGAAGCTTTCAATTCCCAAACCACAAAATTCCGGTTCCTATGCCATCACCAGTACATATTTGTCATAAGCCAGATATTCCTTTCCCATTCCCGTCGACTGGGAATGCTAGTATCATATCTGATATCAAAGTCAATGACCAGGGTTAGATAGTCCGTAACTTCGATTTGAATTCGAATCTTGGTATGATCCGAGTTAAAAGTGGTCCTTTGTGACGGTTCTCTCAGTCTTAATGCTGTCTTTACTTACGTCTTTACAGTACAGGCCCAATGGAGAGAAAACGTAGTATCATCTCTATAGTCGAGGTAGGCTAGGTCTGCATGGCCCCATCCCCTGAACTTTATTAAGTATCTTGACGTAAGATCTGCAATCTAACATGAAGGTTGTTTACAAGTGAACAATGATGCAGCAGATTCTTTGACGCTTCGAGGCGCATCCACTTTCCAATTCATTGTTCTCTCAAGGATCAGACCAATATACTTTGCGTGGCCCGAGTATTTAAGATGAACACCAGAATAGCGTTTTTAATTTGAGGATTGATTTTGTTCTTAGTGAATAACACTATGGACGAATGGAGGAGAAGATACAACTGCGAACTCTATGAGCTGTACCAAGATATAGATGTAGTCCGAAAAGGCAAAACACGTCGACTACACTGGCTCGGCCCCATTGAGCGAATGGACAACAATGCTTCAGCAAAGAGGATCTTCGAATCACAGCCCCAATGTCCGAGACGACAAGACCCAACCTCCAGTTTAAGGATCAAGTTACAGCGGATGGCAGTGCGCTTGGTCTAGACAACTGGAAGCTGCGTGCCCGGGATCGAAGAGAGTGGTAGGCTGCCGTATCTCAGGCAGAAACTCTTCACGGTCGGGAGCCCGTTAAATAAGTATGTAAGTAATATCAGCAATTAGATTTAAGAGCTTGTGATCCGCATTTGTGTGATGATGAAAATCACATTTTCTTACCGGGTTTATACCTAGGCCGCTTTTACCAGTTTGGCTAGAGCCGCTTCCATCAAGTGTCGAATAGTTGGATATCATCTGAATAAGCTGCGATTTTATAGCCTTGATTTATTAAGGGGAGCTATATCAATAATTCGACAGTATCCCTCCCTGTGGTGTACCGCGGTGCACCGACCTTTTAAATTGATGGCTTCACCGGTCTGAAATCATCTCTATGCTAAACAGAATTTGAAGCTGATCAACGAAAGATGCTTAACCCTACAGATTTTTACCTCTATTTTGTAATTTCCGGTATTAAATTAAAAAAAATGAATAATATTGTTGTTAATAACTTTAAGCTTTATTTTAAAGACTAAAATAACATAAATTCAATTAACATTAGGGTAGGAACTTAAAATTTCGAATTCTTGGTATTAATTCTTATAAACTAAGAAAACAAAGACTAAAATAAAAATAAAAAATAGAACATAAAAAAAAAAACGGTCCTGGAGACCGCAGGAGAAAAATGTTTGCTAACCTAGGCCAAACGCGTGCACGTGTTCAAGCTAAAGATATCTTGCTAATTTTTGACATTTGAGTGAAATTGGTTGCGTTCGTTGCGTTTGAATAAAAAAAGAAATATTTATAGGCGACTGGAAGATGTCACAAGAAGAGATAATTAAATTAACAAACAATTTTCGGCAGTTTCCATGATTGTGGAATTATAGAAGTGCTGAATACAAGCGGTTGGATTTAAAAAAAAATGAAATATCAAGCTATAATTTGCCCACACACAAATTTGACAGTTATCTTTTTTATAGCTTGCTATGAAATCTTGCTATTTGCAATAGCACATGGAGACGCGGTTGTAAGAGTTTGCTTCTTGTTTTATAAAAGCTCCTTCTATATCCAGGAATGTATCATTTATTAATTCTTTGCTGGCTAGCATACATTTCACATTACCAACAATTAATTGCAGAGTGGTTTCTACTGGCCTGCCTTTATAGCAAGCCTGCTACGATGTCTTCCTGTGAATGTCTTAAGTTGTTGTGAGTGATCTTAAAGGTTGCTCCAGATTTCGATAAAAATACCACCTTAACCTCTCTCCAGGGCCGTCCTTAACCATCTGGGAGATATGCATTTGGCGCCCTTTTATATTTTATTGTTATAAAAAAAAATTTGTACCTATTCGTTATTTAAATAATGTAACATACGTACCTTTCTGTATTGTGTGTCAGTTAGTCACGAAACATTAAAAATTAACAACAAAAATTAAAAAACAACTAAAATCTTATTTTTCCAGATTTTTTGTCAGCAAATTTTTTGATAAGACTGGCAACAAATAGGTTTTCTGCAACTTGATTTTCAATGTACAATAAGGCCAAACTATAATATATAATCTTGTTTGGGTCATTGTAGACCGAAAGTACGTTTGCGTTTGCCACTTACAACGGTCACTGGTATTGTGATTTGTGAACAGAATACGCAGCGATATCCAGGTGTTGGGATATAACTCTTGAAGATTGTGCCTTTTGATAAAGTTTAATGTCTCGTTAGGTGTTCATCACACAACAAATCTCCATCAATTTTAGATTTAAAGTTGAGCGTTAACTTTTATTGCAGTGCAAAACAATGTCGCATGAGTTCTTCTTCATAATTTTTTTTTTTTTTTGGTAAACAAGAAATAACACGTGACAGAAAAATCTGGCGTCTGTTGAAATCTGTTCTTCATAGATGTAAGTACGGTGCCAAAGGGAGCATTAAAAACTCGACTTCAAACTTTTTTTTGTTGGTCAGTTATTGGTTCATGAACAGCCTCTTCACCCGGCCTACGTTTAATGCGTTTTAATTGCGCTAGTGGTTTAAAAATGGCGGCGTACCAAGTTTCGACGCCAAATACGCATACTAACTCCTACAGGATAAGTTCATAAAAGTTAAAACGACGAATTTAGTTTTTCTTTATATCGATAGAGATATATATTCAAATTGAGTGGTAAAGTTAAGCTGGCGGGCGACCACCCTTAAGCCGGCACTGCCTCTCTCCATGCTTTTGATATGTGTAAGTCAATGGAGGATCGGGATAATTTGATCAAGCAGGGTCGAAGATTTGTGTGGAAGGAAGCTGCTTACGGTCCACCGTAACTTTCCTTCGCTTAATACTTCGTTTAAGATAAGTGGTGCTTCTACAGTCATCCGAAAGTATTTTAATGCACTTTCTCCTGGGAAATGGGTTTCTAGAAGAAGATCTAGGGATTTTTGACTGGACACAGTTTCTGTTCTGTCAGATTTCTTAAAGTACCTTGGCACGGTATGAGTCGTTGACAGGACTATGTCTGAGCAGAAAGATTGAAAGGACTCCCGTTGCGCTCTTCTGATCTCTTAGTTGTAGTTCCTAAGACGTTCTTTATATTTGTCCCAATCATTGGGACGCTTGCTTATTAATTTTAAACATATTATTCTGATTAACTCGATGCCCCAGCTGATCAAAGTAGGCAGTGTTGGCACAGTGCAGGCTCAGCACACTGTAATCATGTCCATCCGAGCATTAATTATGTACAGGTTCAGATGACTAAAATGATGTAACAAAATTCCATGTTACACTAGAGCCCAGCAGTCCTTTGGTTTCTTTCTAATTGTAGTGGGATATTCCCTTCCACCCTCGGTGAACCGTTTCCCTTTGTTTCCCCCTTTAAGAAGGTGAAATCGGATTTGAGTGAATTACTTTACTCGTAGCTGGTGAATCCAGTATTGGGGTTGACAAAAGGACCAAAAGGACCAGAACGATTTTCATTTATTTCCCAGTGGGTGGTGGGAAATATGGCAGCATAGAGTGGATGGTAAACTCTTTGCAAATAGAAAAGAAGAAGAAAAACGAAAAATTAATTAATTAGATTTGAGAGCTTGTGATCCGATCCGCCTTTGTGTGATGATGAAAATCACATTTTCATTATCATCATTCATTCCATCATCATTGTTGGGGAGATGGGAGGTGATGCTACACACCGTTACTGTTCAACCTTATTCTTGTTTCCTTATCATTCCGGCGACGTGGTAGGTGGGGTATGCTCGTTCTTTTGTTGTTGCCACTGAATAGAAAAACCTTCAGCGGGCAAATAAGAAAACCAGGAGCATAAGGTTATGTTCATCTTACCTGATTTTAGTGAGGCTGTGAATTTTTCGCATAAGATAAATGGAATGATTGGTCTGGCACGATTGATGTGTGACATCTGTGTGGTATTAGATGATGGATATGTTTGTGGCACATTGTCGGGTTCTACATTAATTACATATGTTTTTGGTTTATCCAACGTACAGTGGAGCATGCAGAGATTAGTTTATTTGTCTTCGTTTTATTTGCAAACATATCATGGGAAGGTGGGCGAGATTTGTCGAGGGATTAGTACCAGCATGCTTCGCAATGGGGTGTCTTTACATCTTTAAAGTGGAATGCTATGATATATTAGATCACAAATGGAGGAATTTCGATTTCCTATGGAGCTGTACATGGCCTGTAAAGTTGCACATTTAACCAAAAGAATTAAAGGGGAGGCCTGGTATTTTTTCTGTACGAACTTAAAGAGACGAACAATGAGGCGAACAACTTCTGTGAAGGTTGACAATGCTTTTCTCAATAGAAATAGGACAGGTCTCAACTTAACTTAATCTAGGAGACACTTTCTGTTGTCAGACTAGACCAGGCTAATTCTAAATTCAAAAAGAAAAAAAGGTAGGCTTTCCTTACATTCAAGAGTAGCTAAGGTTTAATTTCCTTTTCGAGCTGTGCACTGAGACCAATATAACTTCCTTATCATGTTGCCCCTTCCAGAAAAATGTAGAATCGCTAGAAACCAGAGACAATGGACGACTTGGAAGCCAACCTGCACGGCGTTTCTGTCGATATACGGCCGCAGCTGCTCGGTAAAGTGGTCGAAAATTAGGCTTCCAGATTGGACTTCGTTCGACCCGGTCTGAAATTATATTTAAATAGTAACGTCGTAACATTATCCAATCAAAACCGAAATTGTGCTTTTTACCACCAAAAAGTGCAAGCCTTTGATCTTCCCAATCCGTACGTACAAGCACTCTCACTATCCTCCAGTGCTAAGTATTTGGGCATTGTTCTCGACTCAAAACTTAGTTGGAAGGAGAATATAATGGGGTCTTCAGTAAAAGATGATTTTATGAAGAAGAATCCAAAGAACGGCAAGGATGGGCACTGAAGCCATGTCCGAAAAATTCTCTAGCTGTGCTTTTGCACCTCACGCCATTCGACCTTCAAAAGCACAGCATTGTGTAGCGACTCTCGAAGAATCTGAGTTCTGGACTACTAAGTCATGTGGACACAGCAAGATCAGTTTTCCAACTTGAGAGGTATAGAAGCGAGGGAGAGTGGTGAGAGAGTTCGATACAACACTATATACCTATGGTTCGAAACGGAACTGTTTCAATTTAAGTCTTTCTTCAAGATATTGGCATACATAGATCGTCGACTAACAAAAATTGTAAAAAAAATCTTTTATGAACTCTACACAGACACAACTCAATCCTCAATAAATCGAATGCAGGAAATATGTCGAAAGATTCTCAATACGAGTTTAGAGTTAAGTCTTGATCTGTCACAAAATGGACAGGTAAATTAAATCCTTTTCTAAGCTGCAGTTAATCTCCTCAGTGATACATAAACTTCAAATACCGCTGCCACAGCACACAGTTCAGTTTATGTTTGGAAATACATAACTTAAAAAATCGCAAAACAAAACCCACGAAGTATCCGTATCTATGGGTAAAGCTATACGGTACGGATATTCAAATTCAAATGTCTGCCTTCGACTATTTACAACACGTTACTGTAGCTTTCAGAGGAGCATTGTTTTTTTGCATTTTTGTTACTCGTCCTTCTTGCATTTAAAAAAGTTGAAATTTCCTCCAACAACAACAATATATTTGGATTAAGAGCGCTTAGTCTGGTACATTTGACGGCTGGGCGTTTGAAAGTTCCAACTCAAATATTTGAAAATAGCACGCCGCGCCGTGGCCGTACTCTACGGTCTACACCCTGAGCATAGACGTTTTTATATGTGTTCTCCAATTGAGAATAAAATTTAATTCAGTACACGGATCAGTTTTGTTCCTTTCAGCAGTCGTTTTCGCGATAACCGAGGATTCGATTGAAAAAGGAAAAAAAATGTATTCAAACGAAATATTGCCGGAAAGTTTCATCAGACAATTGTTCTGGTAGAGAGGATGGCAGTTGCAGTTATTTACGAAAGCAAGTTAGAGGATTCAAGCAGTGCGGACAGATATAGATATTCAACCCAACTGCATGGTGATTAACGCATACAGATGTGGGATAGGCTACTGTCGTAAATCAATCATCGAACTCAACCGAAATGGATGCATTAAGAACCAGAGGATTAACAAAGTGAAAAATCGAAAGGCTTTCTAGGAGTGACTAGGTAAATTGGTGCAATTCTCATAAAAGAAGGTCCAGCGACTCTACAGTTCTATTCGACTTCATTGAAACCATAAATTAAAAGAAGTGCCTGTGTACTATGCACAGTAACTAGGAACAAGGAAGTGTCCTTCTATGGACCTTCTAAAGTGGTTTAAGGCTTACCTTTCCAGTGGTATATCTGTATCCAGACTCCCAACTTAGCTGCAAACTTCCAAGCTTCAGAAAACATTCAGTTTCCGATATTCAAAATACGCTGACTTATCTGTTTTTCTGACTAACGGTTTCGCTATGGGAAAGGCTGCCAAGACCTCGAAGTATTGGGAGTCAAATATCTAGTTTGGGTAGTGTTTCTTCCTGACAGAATGAGTTAATTTTCAAAACTATTTAAATATGTTTTGCGAATGAACACCAAGGCTCCAGCTCGCAGAGTATTCGACTCCAATTCAGAGGGTCATCGCAGCAGAGGATGACCTTGCCTAAGGTGGTGTGCACACGTAAAAAAGGACATCAACCAACTTGGAGTGCACAACTGGAGGCAGTTAGTAAAGGACCGGGCTAACTCGGAAGCGTAGTTGGATGAGGCCTTAGTCCACTCCGGACTGTAGCACCACTTAAGTAAATAAGTAACTACGCGATTTGATAAAATACCCAAGACACTGACAAACATTTTGTTTTCTAGTCTTTTTCGAAAGTTTTGACACCAGCTTGAGACTTGGACATGGAAATCAATTAATCTGAATTCGGTTCTCTGAAATGGCAATCGATATATCAAAGTCGTTCTATTTCCAAGCCAATGAAGTTTGAGCAAAACATTTTTGGGACATTTTTGATTTTTTAAAACAGGTTGGGTAAAGAATTGTTGTTGTTGAATGACTCGAAACAGCCATTGTTGTCCCAAAATGCGTTGACGTGTAGTCGTGTAATCCAATTTTTCTCCTTCGATGTCAACGCGATGACACGCAAAACGATGACGGGCACAAGAATTGACGCCTTTCGAACTCGTTGATCGTTCACAATAGGTTGAGGCCACGTTGGTAGGAGCGAAAGTCCGTAATCTTGACGATCACATTACGTTGACAGATTGTGTCAATTAGACTCAATAACACCAGCATTTGGCTCGATAATGGCCGGCGGTGGAGTCAAGCTCACTCGAAGTATTGATGCTAGGAAAATCGCGATGGCGCTGGTGTTGCTGGTCTTGTTGCTACCGGTATTGTCTTTTTTTTCATCGCAGTCCAGTCGATTGTGGACGCTTGGCTGTGTGTAAACATTATAAGGGTATTCATATCCCCTTTAGCGTGTGTAGATTATTTAAAAAAAAGTGAATGCTTCGTTTTCCCTTAAATGCGTTGACAGCGTTTTAAGTTGACGATCACACGATTTGACCACTTTGGGATGAATACTCAAGTCGATTCGACGTCAGAAAGTCAATGAGTTGACCATTTTCGTTGAGGGTGTAATCGTAGCAACATAATGAACACAATGCGAAGATGCAGATGTTGTATGATGAATGTAGCTGCAACACAAGTTGAGCCAACTTCAACTTTCGAATGTGCTCCGCTACTTTTGGACAGTTCAAAACAAAGAAAGAACCGAAAATAGAAGATCAGTCCAAGGTAAAATTTATTGCTATTATAAAAAGCAATAGTATTTTTTGGGACTCATATCACAAAAAGATTAAACAAAAATATATATTTTTTTTTACAGCAAAATAACTCATCCTACGCTGCACAATTGCACAGTGGTTCCACCGTAGGCCAAAAGTCGAGAAATTCATTGTAAAATTTGTCAACCAAAACCACTTAAGGGGTTATATACAGTCAGGAGGACTAAAAAAAGCTATTTTTAAAGAATTTTTCCTGAGAAAAATTTTAAAGTTATCAATGTAAATTTTTTTTTTTTGTAACTTTTAAGTATATTTCAACATTTTTTATTTATAAAAATTATAATTTTGAAGGCTGCTATAGTTGATCTCCCGGAGCTCCTCTCAAAAAAGGCGTCTTGCGGTGACCACGAAGGAATAAGCAAAATAACATTTTTTGCAAAAATGGCATTCTCTCAAGAAAAAAGGTGTTGGAGTATATTCGTGGTAGTACGGCGAAACAAAGGCAAACAATTCCGCGGAAAAGAATGAGATTTTGATAAATTTAATTTACTTCAAAAGGTCTTTTCTTTAAATAGAATGGCGACAAATCCTGGACTCAATTGAACTTTGGTGTTGCACACTTGTTTCGCTTTCACGCTATTGTACGGTTTTGAAGCAAAGAAACTCACTAAGTTTTTATGTTAATGCCAGAGGAGTGAAGAAAATGCCGACTATTCAACTCGAGACATAAAGTGTTTTTTTTTTTTGTGTTTTTTTTTTTGTGTTTCTTCAGTGTGTGTGTTTCTTTATCCCTGAAGGATATTTTTTAAACACTCTGTAGCTCAGTGGGTATTCAAGATAGACCCCACTCTCATACAATTTCTTTCATATCATTAACCAATGAATCAGATCCTGAAATATATGTATCCCAAACCGGAGATACCGTACCGTTCCACACCGTACCGTTATCTCGAAGGCGTCACTTGATAGATCAAAACGGATTGCAGATTCGAAATCAGCTCCCCCAAATTACTATACTCTAACACGAATTCATTTTGGCTATATTTCAATAAGCAAGTACTTAATTTTGACCGCCTTTGTTCGTGAGTGGAACCACTGTACATCATGGGCGTTCATTGCTACTTCAGTGAGTGACTTATTTGACAGTTTCTACTATAGCGACATCATCAGCTGCAGCGACTTTCCATTTGTTAGACTAAAACTAAATCCTTCAAAATTCTTGAAAACCTTGAAAACCGCAACTTGCAATCGAAGACATCGAATCAGTTCCTTACACAATATACATATATGTATGTATGTACATACACTTTTATACAAATGCTTCCCCTATTGTCTGGCGTTTACTTCACAGACCAATTTACGTCTATTGAACAGATTGACACTGCCCAAGATGACTTAAGAAATAGAAGAGAGGGTTTACTAATGTATTCAAGTTGATACTGGAACTTCATAAAAGAGAATATTATAGATACCGGTGCCTTCAACGAATTCTGATCCAAGTTTTGCATGTGTTTCCATATCAGGTTCAGCAAATATAAAAAAGATTTAAAAAGTGAAGCAAATTTCACCCTTCATTTCCTCCACGGCCCACGCCTATTTAACAAATCAATTTAAATCTTATAACCAAAAGGAGCAAAAAGTAAAATTAATCAAAATTAATTAAAAGGTTAATTGAATCGTCACTCAATTTGTTAACGAACACAACTTTGATGAAATAGCATCCAGTCAATATAAAATAGAAATTTAACTGTTTAACAAATCATTAAAAATCCAATTACCCCAAATATCCTGGGTAATAATTGCAAGCGTTCGTCGTTCTATGTAACTCATAAGTCAAACCGCAAAGACAATTAACTTCATGTAGGCGGCGGCGGCGGCATCGCGTCGTCGAATCTATCATCTTTCATTACAGGAAACCTGAGACATTCTTTTCCTACCTTTAATGAGCCCATCCCCAAGTGCTTTTGAATTCCCTTCTCGGTCTGAGTATATTACAGTGCGATGCTTTGTGTCTGCCTGTTAATCCCTTTTGACTTATCATTCCATTTTATTGTTCACCCTCATCTCTTTGATTCACTTAATTACATTGAATTTATCTTATGGTACATATTAAAGAAAACAGGATACACTTACAATATTAGCTAGCAAGGAAAGGACCCTCGCTCTGCTTAGATAGAACGCATGAGGAAAAGTTATCCGTATCGTATGTATGCAACTGCAAAAGGCCAAATGTAACTTCAATTTAAGTGATATTTAAGTCATTTGTATTTTGCCAGTAAAAATGATGACCGAACCGAGACCAGCACTCACTTCTTTGTCAATATTATCTATAAATATTATAAAACTGTAGATGTTTTTTTGTTGGTTACCTAATGGCATGAAAACCGCTGGACAGATTTCGATGAAACTTGTTTTTGAAATGCTTCTTAAGTACCCGGGATGATCACAAGCTATGCAATTTTTTGCTTAGCTTACTGGGTCTTACATAGTAGTCAAAATAACTGTATATCGGAGAGGAATATTATCATTATACAGCCCTAACTCAATAATGGCTTATCGGATTGAAAATCAAAAAAATAGGTGAAATTAGTAAATCTGTCGCTGATTCATTTGAGATATAAAACATCCTCCTGCGTTATCCTGAAGTTGAGCAATGTTCAAAACAATTATTCTAAACATCGCCCACAATTTTCCTTCAGCGGAGACCACCGCCAGCAGTCGGGCAGCAGTGGATATCGTTGCAATAGTGTGTGTGTGAGTACAGTCGAACCCGGATATAGTCACATGAACCGGGCAGCCAAACTTTGTGACTATAAGCGGGCTGTGCTCTTATCGGGAAAAGAAAATATAACTAAAGATTAAACAGTATATTGGGCACAGAAGTTCATCCTGCTGATTTTTGATTAGAATAAGGCTACATCTAAACAATTTTTATTCAGAGAGCAACAAAACCTTTTTAAATTTGAAACTGAAATCAAGAATCCAATAAGTGACAGTCCTAAGAAAACGTACACAGAGAATGTAAAGTGAAGCTCAAGTAGGTATAGTCGTATCAAATCACGGTGTCAAAAGTCCACCAGGATTTAAAAGCCAGTGTTGCCATCGCGAAAATGTGAAAAACAGGAGATCTTCTGTTGGATTTACCAAAGTAACAGGAGATTTAAAATTTCTTTCTAAAACCTCTAAAATAGAAGGTTTTTTAGTAAAATGTCTATTTCATTAGGAAAAAGTTTTTTGACACTACATTATTTGCTGTTTCCCTTCAGTATGTCGTATAATATAGTCCACTTTTGTCAGGTTCGTCGAAAAAACATTTGTTGCGTTGCAAACTTCTGTTCATACTTTGTCTTTTTCCCTGAATTCAATTTGAATTGGGATTAGATACAAAGTATGTAAACGTTAAATAGATAATATATAATAATGTAATGATTTTTTAGCTGGTTTGGTTTTGGCAACACTGGTTTTGACAGCTGACGTGTGTTTAGTACCTTGTGTCACTGTCAAACAGCTTCAGTTTGGTTTGCAATTTAACCATGGATCGTCTTACAAATGAACAACGCTTGCAAATTATTGAATTTTACTATCAAAATTCGTGCTCGGTTCGAAATGTTCATCGCGCGCTGCTTCCATTTTATGATCGGCATTCTCGACCTTCTGAGCAGTCTATTCGGAAGATTGTGACCAAATTTCGCACCAAATTTACTTTGTTGGACATTAAACCACCAACACGTTTACGTACTGTGCGTAGTGAAGAAAATATTGCGGCCGTATCAGCTAGTGTGACAGAAGACCGCGAAATGTCGATTCGGCGCCGTTCCCAGCAGTTAGGCCTTTGTTACAGCACTACGTGGAAAATTTTGCGGAAGGATTTGGGCGTAAATCCTTTTAAAATACAGCTGGTGTAAGAACTAAAGCCAGCCGACCTACCACAACGCCGCAATTGCGAGGCGAGTTTGGTGAACAGTTAATTTCACGTTTCGGGCCGGTCAATTGGCCGCCTAGATCGTGCGATTTGACACCATTAGATTATTTTTTGTGGGGGTATGTCAAGGCTAATGTCTATAGGGACAAGCTCGCTTCGATTGACGCACTGGAAGCCAACATCCATGCATTCATTCGTGAGATACCGGCCGATATGTGTGAAAGAGTATGCCAAAATTGGACTCAGCGGATGGGCTACCTGAGACGCAGCCGCGGTCAACATTTGCATGAAATTATCTTTAAACATTAAATTGCAAGGTTCAAACTATCGATTCAAATAAATATTTCATTCATTTTTTCGAATTTTTTGTGTTTTTTTTTTAAAAAAAGTTCTCAACCTCTTAAAAAATCACCCTTTATTGAGTTTACATAACCAAGAAAACCTAAAATCACGGAAATTGGCAACGGCTAACTTTAGTTTTTTCAAATTGTGATATTAATAAAAAGCACTTCAAAGCAGTATCAATGTCAATGTCACTAGGTCCGTTCGCGTGCTTTTTGCACCAAATACTTATGTGTTTTCTATCAAATATCGAAAAGTGGGGGTGAAATTAGGAAACGATAGGAAAATTACGAAAAATTAAACGAACGCGTTGAACAACAAAAAATGCTAAATATATGGTATGTGATTTGACAGTTTTCATGTCATCTGCCCAAAGAAATTTCTTGTGCTAAAATTCGCAGCCTGGGGAGATTTCTTACACTCTCTTTTTAACGAAAAACTACGAATTTTTTCGTAAAAGAAAGGGTTTTCGTAGCTTTTCTTTTCGTAGATTTTCGTAGTTTTCGCGAACGGACCTACTGTCATGGTGGACTTGTAGTGCCAATCAACAACCCAGGAATGTTATTGCTTTGGGTTTACACCATAGATTATTTGTTGCTGATTTTTTATATTAGCGTTCCATTTCTAATTTTGTTTTTAATAATAAAAAGTAAACTAACAGAAGAAATGGTCTAAACATTTTCTTGGAACAGGAAACAGTAGATTTCACTTTTTCGGAGTTATATAACAGGAGAAACGGAAACACTATTTGAAACAGACTACAATAAGCACAGAAATGAGGATGAAGTTGCAGTTACGAGCTTCATCTCTATTATGTATTAGCTTTGACTACACTAGCACATAAAATTATACTTCCAAGCCAATATGTACGGCAACTGCATTTGCCATAATAATGTGTGATATTAAGCGGACAAATTTACTAAGAAATGATTTTGTCAGGCTAATTTTTGAATGACTCTATGCGGGCTGTGATATTAAACGAGATGCTATAAAGAGGTTTAATTCCAATACGAATTATGTAAAAAAGACATCTGGCTTAAACATTTTGTGATAAAGGGTGATTTTTTAGCTGGTTTGGTTTTGGCAACACTGGTTTTGACAGCTGACGTGTGTTTAGTACCTTGTGTCACTGTCAAACAGCTTCAGTTTGGTTTGCAATTTAACCATGGATCGTTTTACAAATGAACAACGCTTGCAAATTATTGAATTTTACTATCAAAATTCGTGCTCGGTTCGAAATGTTCATCGCGCGCTGCTTCCATTTTATGATCGGCATTCTCGACCTTCTGAGCAGTCTATTCGGAAGATTGTGACCAAATTTCGCACCAAATTTACTTTGTTGGACATTAAACCACCAACACGTTTACGTACTGTGCGTAGTGAAGAAAATATTGCGGCCGTATCAGCTAGTGTGACAGAAGACCGCGAAATGTCGATTCGGCGCCGTTCCCAGCAGTTAGGCCTTTGTTACAGCACTACGTGGAAAATTTTGCGGAAGGATTTGGGCGTAAATCCTTTTAAGATACAGCTGGTGCAAGAACTAATATTATTAATAAATTAAAAAAAAAAACGATCAAAAACAAAATTCTACTCAAAGTGAACTTCTGTTGTTTTAAGAGTTACTTTTGGTTCATATATGTATGCACATATATATGTATTTGCTATGTGGAAATCATCTGGGATGTTTGGTTTACAATGCTATTTTGCCAAGACTTTAGGCAAACGTTATCAGTAGTGCCATGAGGCACATCCGAACGCACAACATTTCTCTGATTTGTTATTTAAAATTGCTGGAGGAACGCTTCCGGAAGAAAATGGAAAAGAAAATTTATCACAAGGTTTAAGGTGATATATCACAACTAAAAAACCGTAAGAATTCTTAGCTTTGTGAGCGAGCTATTTTGTTGCCTCGGAATGATTAAGCTCCAGCAATTAACAGCGAGATATTTTCACGTGCTGATGGTCAAAGTGCAGAATGTATTTCAATCACCCGGGACCAAGAAGTAACAACCAGATATCTGGTCGAATTTTTAAACTCTCGCTTTCGCTGCCATCACATAAATTTAAACTAAAAGTGGGTGTACCTACTATTCTTCTAAGAAACTTGAGCCCGCCTAAATAATGTAATGGCACCGGACCTAGAGTTACAATTCTGCAATGACATCTGGTAGAGGCGGAAGTATTGACGGGCTACGGTGCGGTGCAGTTTTTGAGAACTATGAAATCTGCAGTTAGGGGCTGAAACTTACTCATTGAAACGTTTTTGATAAAACACAGTTAATCAACAAAATTTACTAAACACTTTTGTGGACTTAGACAAATACTTTGATGTTTCTACGCTCCCACTGAAATTGCATATTTGTATGCATAAGAAAGCCCTTAGAATGCGAAGCAAGGCGAGCATGAGTTCAACTAGTCAGAAAATAAAAATATGGAACTCTTTGAGCGTGAGTTGGACAATTTATTTTCATTTTTATTTTATAATCTTTCTTTTTCCATTTAAGAACTATAAATACCGCAAAATATTCCGTTAATCAACATCAGCGACTTCTGGTGAGTAATCCAATCAAATGGATATCACTATTTTCTGCTGGTGGAATACCAAAATGTTGGACCTTAAGCTACATTAACACGATTTACTTTCTCATCATTTTACTGTTACGATTACTTTAAGGAACAGTTTTTTTTTTTCTTCCCCCCGAGGGTAGGTGAAAATCTTCCATAGACACTATGAGAATAGCAAGCGCGTGCTCATAGTAGTGTCAGATTCTTACTGACCAAAAACACCTCCCTTCGATATAAATTTGTTAGATACTGCAACTAAGTTATACTTATCAAGCAATTTTTCCATCAAGAAATATAAACGTTTGGCAGGTTACTTTCCAATGAAAGATCCTGCATGTTCCGCAATTTAGATGCGGTTAATCCTTATCTCGCCAAGTCAAAAGGTTTTGTCCTTTGTAGTCGGGGCAATGAATTGCTCTCATCCAGAATTAGTAGGACTGTATTATTAACATGTCCGATTAGTCGGTTTCTATGTTTTCACGCGAAGCTTCTAGTTTCAGCTTCGATTGTCGGAATTCCGAGATCCCTGTCGTTTCTAGCATACCACGGTGCTTGGACAATTTCTCTAAGCACTTTATTTTGAAAGGTCTGTAAAATATTGGCATTTGTTTTCTTGGTACAACCCCAAAGTTGTATACCGTAGGTCCACACCGGCTTTAGCACTTGCTTGTATAAAAGCAGTTTGTTCTCAGTACTGAGGTGGGAATGTTTCCCGATCAACCAGTACATTTCTCTATATTTGATATCTAGTTCTTTACGTTTCATTTTCACGTGCGAATTCCACTTCAACCTTGCGTCGAGTGTCATTCCCAGGTATTTGGCTTCATTTGCAATGCGTATTCGGGCACAATTTATAAAAATTGGCAAGTCATTAATTTTTCTATAAGTGAAATTCACGTGAACAGATTTAGTTCCGTTAAGGGCTATCCGCCAGTCCCTCGTCCATTCATTTACTTTATTCAATGCGTTTTGCAGTTTGGCAGTCGATTCCTCGATTGTTTTACCTACTGCTAGGATAGCGGTGTCGTCGGCAAACGTAGCATGCATAGTGCCATCTTCTTTCGGTATATCACGAGTATATAACAGATAAAGAAGACACACTCCAGACACGGTGGTAACCGTGCGGTTTGAACCGCTGAAAATGAAACTGTGCTCAGACATTCGCGGTTAGCACGTGGTTATGCACGAGAGGCGGACACCTCAGCTCACAGATGGATTCATAGCGCACACCCAAAACGCACAATAATTTATTTAATTAAAATATGTATAACATATCGCACGTTGAAAACAAAAAACATAGTTTTGAGATATGGCCGATTAAAATTTTCGACTAACTTCAATGGTCGATAGCTCTAACAAAATTTTTTTTTAAAGTTATGTTACTTGGCAAAAGGAAATTATTATGTAAAATGGAATTTTAAGATTTCAAAAAAATAACGGATATAATAACAAAAAAGTGGCGTTTTGAAAAAGTATATAAGGTATAGTGTCAGTTTTTGATTAATACTTTTACGCATTTTCTTATGGAACCGTTTTTATAACAGTGGCACTAAACAAAAAATCACTGTTATGAACTACTTTTTTTTGGATTATTAAATAAATATTATTAAAAGAGTGGCTCTAAAGTCTAAACCAAAAGTGCCTGTTAATTAATTTCACTGAATATGAAATCACTGTTTTTTTGTGAAGAAAACCGGCACTAAACGAATAATGACGTTTTATCGATGACCGACCAAGTGATTTACGTCAAAGTAATAAGTGACATTTGTGACCTCTTGTGGAAATTAGACGAAGTATCAGAACGAGTGTCTTTGCAAAAGATACGTGGTATATATCGGAACCTACATAGATGTCGCTCTAACTCAAAAGTGGAACATTTTGTTTTATTTTCAACGTACGATATTATGTTCTCGAGTATATAAAATCGCATGAACTTACAAGTACATATGTACATATGTACAAGTCTTAAGTGTATTCACAGACAATGTCAGAAAACAAATAATTGTTTATATGTGGATTGAAATTGAGTCCCCATTTTGAGTTTTGTCATCCATTAGTCGTGCTATATATCATCAGTAATGGGATACAAAAACTATTGACAGCTGTTGTACGACAGTGGTCCTTGGCACTGTTATTTGATATTATTTGGTTGCTCTGAGGTCATGATAGTTACATACTTTTAGCGTTTTTCCAACCAGACAACAGGTCCTATTGTTAAATTGAATGTAACAACACAACTCAGCTTTCAATAGCGCATGGGGATTTTTATTTCACACACACTGAGTACTCGTGTTTTGAATGTGATAGTACTTCAGGACATTTATAGTTTTCCAGCCTGAAAGCATGACCTTAAAAAGGGGACGCTATTGTGTGTTTCGTTAATTACACAAAAGTGCGCACAAAGGAAGAACAAATACTTAAGCTGAAGTTATTTGTAGGTTTGGGTTTACCTCACATTTGCACGTAATTAGATGTATAATTTGTCTGCCTGAACGGAGACTAAATACGAAGGTTTTGTTAGCACAACAACATGACGCTCAAAAGCTATTGTCCTTCTTTTTCATACATGTTGCTGTTTAAAGCCCATTCTTATTGTATTTTTTTTTTTAAAGACTATTAGATGGAATCACTTTAGTGAAACCTGAATGGAAATACAACAAATCCTTATCACAGATAACATTCGCCATTGCCAAAGTCTATAAAAGGGTTGCGGTTTTATTGATCTATTAAGACAAGTTTGCACTTAAAAACCAGCCTCAATGCCTCTATATTAAACCCTAACTCTTATAACATCACTGCATAAATTCTGTCTAAGTAGATATTACGTTTGACAGTACGTCCATTGGAGTCTTCAATATCAACCATTATGAGTTACAATAGATCTGTGGGCCAACGATCTCTGCTCACAGAAATTTGACAGTTCTAACCTTAAATGGACGTTGAATGATGGAAAAATCTGCGCCAATTTGGAGTGCATAAGCATAGTACCACCAGCAATGGAAGTGGTTGTGATCTTCACTTGGACGACAGTAACAATTGTTTCCTTTTGAGTGATTTTGAAACGAACACATACGACTATGATGCGATCACTTAAACAGCTGTGGAATCTTTTGCCGACTTCGCTCTGGTAACGGAGAGGGAAGTTCTTGATGCTATTAGACCAATCACATCGAACACTATTCGATGATGGATTATTACATCATTTTGTAAGAATGATTCTGCCCGGAATAATAAGTCACTTAACACACATCATTAACCACTGTATAATGATTTCGACCTTTCCCTAAGCCAGTGTTTCCCAAAGTGGGGTACGCGTACCCCATGGGGGACGGGAAGGGTTCGGTGGGGGTAAGCCTGCACTGGGCTTTGGCTGCCCCTGGTGCAAGAAGCAGCAACGGACTTTTTCGAATATAGAAAAATAATAAAAGAACTTCATTACTTGTTAATATTGCGTATGTGTGATTCCGTACATTCCCCAATTCATGGCCCCAACAACAGTGTCACACAAAAAACTTTACTTATGGAATTTAGTGTTTTGACAGGTAGGTAGTTTAATAAATGAGCATACTTTAAAACTTTTGTAAAGCATTATTAAAAATAAAACATTGCAAAATTATGAATTAGTTGGAAAATCGCACTAATTGTCAATCTGCGGTTAAAAAAATAGGTAAAAAAATCATATTTTCCCTTTTTACTTGTTGTGGTTTTTCACAAGTATCATAAAATCTGTGGACTTTTCAACATACTTCTTAAAGACTTTTTTTTTACAATTGTTACGTTCATAAAAAAAAATAATAAAATGGTATCTATGTATGTTTATTACCCATTCATTGTAAAAAAAAACAACCTGAAAGTCAAAAATTTGCATTGGCAAGATAAATGAAACTGACTTAAAAATAAAATATATGGAATTCCAAAAAAGATATCAATTTTATTTAAACTCAGTTAAAAAGAGTATTTGTTCTTCTAAAATTATAGTCCTAAATGAAGTTTCTGTAGTAAGTATTAGCGGAGATATTTGTGTTAGTATGGGTCAAGGTATACCCAAAAAGGTCTTTTTTTAAATTCTCGATAAATAATGTCCACATTGGAGATAGCCCCTAGCTGTAGGACAATTTTTTTCTGAGATTATACCTAAGAATAATTTCCTGAAATCTTGACATTTAACTTGAATACAGAGTGTACACTGTATAATACATTATATGCATTTTTTATTTTATTTTTTGACGAGAGGTACTCAGTGTTATGAACATTATAAAAGGGGTACATAGATGTTAAAGTTTGGGAAACACTGCGCCTAAGCCCACAAAAATGCATAAGTGATACCAAAACCAGTTGCTAAGAATGCCAATGATTACAAGCCTTATTTATCCTTTAAGTATGGTCAGTGAGTTTGCTTTGTGCCTATACGAGGATTTATGAACAATCAATAACTGGACCAAAATAAATGGATAAGTTCTGAATAGTGATAAATGTCTTGCTGATTAGTTGAATTCGCTACCAACCTCGGCTTTGTCATAAATCAGCACCTACCCTTAAATAATTCCATTGACGTTGTAGTAAATGGATGCTTGCGTGAACTACAGATATCAGCTAGATACACAAGTTGGAGGCTGGTGCAAACACTTATCATGCCCATAATAACATACTGAAAAGTTGTGTGTATGTAACTGTCTTGATTCGGAAATTTTTCGCAAGTTTCAAGTTGCACTTTATGATGCTACATACTTGGTTAACTAATTCGCCTGACTACTACTACGTACTGTGTGAACGTCTGAGGCCTTTCTGCAGCACACTAATCGGCCCCTACCAGTGTGGCTTCCGGCCCGGCAGATCGACGACCGATCAAATTTTCACACTGAGGCAGATCCTTGAAAAGACCAACGAATTTCAAGTCGAGGCTCGCCATCTCATAATCGACTTCAAAGCCGCATTTGATAGCTGCTGGGATATGCAGACGACATAGACATCATCGGTAGCTCCCAGCGCGCCGGCCGTGTTAGAGACTTTCACGGCAATTGAAAAACAGGCGAAACGAGTTGGCGTTGAAGTGAATGAGGACAAAACAAAGTACATGTTGTCCATAAGCAAAGAAACATCTATCCACCGCCTAGGACAAAACGTCACAGTTGGCAACAGTAACTTCGAAGTGGTTAAGGAGTTCACCTACCTCGGAGTAAATATCAACTCCACGAATGACATCTTAGTGGAGATCCGACGAAGACTTCGGTTTGGAAATCAAATGGGTTCAACACTCCTAACCCAGAAGACGAAATGCATGCACTACAAAACATTGATTCTGCCAGTCCTGATGTATGGAGCCGAGTGTTGGACGATAAGTAGGAAAGCAGAGCAGAGAAATTCTTCGTCGGATTTTCGGCCCCGTTTGCGAGGAGGGCGAATAGAGGAGAAGATACAACCGCGAACTGTATGTATGTATCAAGATATGAATGTAGTCCGAAAGCCAAAACACGTCGACTACACTGGCTCGGTCACATCGAGCGAATTGACAACAATGCTTCAGCAAAGAGGATCTTCGAATCACAGCCCCCAGGTTTGAGAAGACAAGGAAGACCGAACCTCCGTTTTAAGGATCAAGCTATCACGGATGCCACAGCGCTTAGTCTAGACAACTGGAAGCAGCGAAGAGAGTGGGAGGCTGCCGTGTCTCAGGCAGAGACTCTTCACGGGTCGGGAGCCCGTTAAGTAAGTAAGTATTACTACCTGTAGGTATATAAATTTAAGAAAAAATAATTTTGTTCATGCTATTTGGCTACGGAATGCCTTACCTTACAATCACAAATTAAAGGCATTAATGCCAAAAACATGTACTTAATTATTATATCTACAACATTAATGCAGCAATAGCAACTTTTACTAGTTCTCCCTCTCTTTTCTTTCCATAAATTTCCTCACGCCTTTCCTACTTCCTCTAACTCTCTCTCTCTCATGTCCCTTCCTCTTTTTCGTTTTTAGTTACAGTCGACTCTCCCTAAGTCAAATTTTCACGGGATACCAAGATTTGTTCGAGTTAGAGAGAGTTTAGGAAAAATTCTAGTAATAGAGAGAAACATTAATTTTTGTTTTAAAACGTTTCTTATTAAAAAAAAAAAAAAGGTTAATGTACTTACAAACAACAAACAAAACTTTTGACCACAGTTTACTTCGCAATAATTCATGTAACTTACATTTTTTCTTAATTGATCTAGCTACAAACAGGCACATATAGACTGCATCAGCTCCGTTGAACTGCCTAGAACCAACTGATTTTGAAATTCCAGCTGGAATCTTACTAAAACAAGATCTTTTTATATACGCAGCGCAGATAGATCCATTGAAAACCCTGTTTTAAATGCAACCAAAAACACAAAGAAAAGGGTAACAATGTTTTTTTTTTTATTTTTACGTTGCAACTTTTTAAAAAAAAACTGTATCTTTGTATGGAGGTGCCAAGAATATGAACAGGAAGAAACACGACGGGCTAACGATGATGGCACACGCGATGCTACACATATTTGGGATATTGAAGTGTGTAAATACTTGATGGTTGGTAGTTACATATACATACTCAAATACGAATTCCGAAGGGGTAATGTATTTTTATTTTGTTTTGTGCTAAACAAAATTCGACTTAATTGGTGAAAAAAGATGCTTATAATGGGGAGAATGTGTTCGAGTTGGAGAGAGTGACGGCTTAGAGAGAGTTCGACTTAAGGAATGGTTTTTGTATGAAATATTGAAGGGAATGATAAAATATGGCGAACAACGTCGAGTTAGAAATTCGACTTAGGGAGAGTCCACTATATTTTTACTTCCTTTTTACTTATACGTTTTCACCACAACCACCATTGCTTAAAGGGTGTAATCTACGGTACTAGTTATATGATTAAAAATATACTTTGATGTTGACATCATTTAAATATCTTCCACATTTTTACCAACTTTCGATAGACTCAAAATCAATACAAATTCCACGAGCCTATTAAATAGGAACACAACAATTTATATTTCATATTTTAAATGGTTCCCAATTTAGTAAAAAAAGAACTCCTTAGGAGTACTTACGTTTCTATCTTTCAGTTTTACCCATCTCGATTTCAGACACATGCTTGCATAGCAAAATGTCCCGTATTTGCCACAAGAATTTCAAAAAGCCCTAACCCATTTAATTAGCATCCCTCGTATCAAATAATTTTGTAAATTTATAGAAACAACACTTTTAAAGATAGCAAAGCCAATTAATGTAAATGGCTTTCGAAAATTACGTGATGTCATTTGACTTAAACACACTCGTAAGTCAGGCACCCTTTCAAAACTCAAATGATACCAAACCAAACCAATGACCAACCCTAATTTCTAACCTCCCCAACAATCGATTAGCTGCCCCTTAGGGTTAAATTTAATTAAATAACTTATGTGCGGCAGTAGGTATTGGGACGGTTGAGCCTGGGAATTCTGAGCCAGAGCGAGAGGGAAGATGTTTGTGTGAGAGTGAGCGAGAGGGAAGATGTTTGTTTACATTAGGAGGGGTATCGGGTTACATTTTTGTTTACATAAGCGTGGGAACATTTTTAATTGCCCATTAAAGTGTCATGGAATGTGATTGATGTTTGCCGCTTCCGGTTTTTAATTACCCCGGTTTTTTTTTTTTTTTTTTTGTTTACATTAAGCGTAGATGGGCGAGAGGGAAGATGAACCAGTGGACGGGGGAGAGGGGGAGGGGTGCAGAAGGTTGTTGTTTGTTTACATTAAGAAGGTATTGCCGAAGCCAGGAAGTGACGTCATCAAGAAGCTACAGGGTTACATTTTTGGGTGAAAACAGGGAATTCGGAGCAACTAGTGTGTACTTAGTGTGTACTTAGTGTACTTAGTGTACTAAGTGTGTACTTAGTCTGGGCGAGGGAGAGGGGTGATATGCGAGGGAGAGGGGGAGGGGGAGCGGGAGGAAGGCTGTTGCTTGTTTACATTAAGAAGGTGTCGGGTTACATTTTGTTATGTATGTATATATCTGTCTGTATGTATGTGTGTATGTGTGTATGTACATATGTTTGTTTGTATATGTATGTGTGTATGTGTATATATATTTGCATATGATATGGCGATATATGAGTCATCTTCAAAGTAGTCGCGTGTCATATTATGTATGTACATAATTATGTATATCGATGTTTTTGTTTTGTTTATTGGGCAAAAGGAAGTACAAGGCGTCAGAAGGAGAGGAAAGATATGCGACTGTTTATATTTGCAGGCGGAGGGAAAACAATAATGAGAGGGGATGAGAGGGGGTGAATGGCTTGCAGGGTATGGTTTCCTGGGTCTACTCATTTGGATCAAATTGTTTATTCTGGCTGTTGGCTGAAATGGGTAGTGGGATATTCAAGATCAACATGTCATGGAATGTACTTAGTTTATACATATGTATGTATGTACTTGATGAGTACTTATGCATATGTTTGTTTGTATTTCATAGTATACTTAGTGTGTACTTAGTGTACTTAGTGTGTACTTAATGTGACAGAGCGAGAGGGAAGAAGTATATTTGTAGGCGGATGGGGAACAATGGTGAGAAGGGGGTGAACGGTTTCTCGGGTCTACTCGTTCAGATCAGATTGTTTATTTAAGCTGTTGGCTGAAATAGGTAGCAATGCTGACTATAATGTTTCAAGTAAAATTGTTTTTATTGGACGATGGAAGTAAAAAAAACACTGAGCCAGAAGGAAGAAGTATATTTTTGGGCGGGAGGGAACAATGGTGAGAGGGGGTGAAGCGGGTCTACTCATCCAGAGCAGATTGTTTATGTTCGCTATTGGAGGGGAAACAATGATTAGAGGGGGTGAACGGTTGCTAAGGTCTACTTATACAGTGGGGATATTCATGTTTCGACATTTTTAAAAGTATTGGTCTCTTTGTCTTTCGACCATATATTTTTTATGGAATTTGCTGACGGAGGGGAAACAATGATTAGAGGGGGGGTGAACGGTTTTTAAGGTCTATTCATCCAGATCAGATTGTTTATTTTGGTTGTTGACTGAAATGGGTAGCGGGGCCAGTGGGATATTCAAGATCAACAAGTTATTGTTTCGGCTCATAATGTTCAAGCGTATGATCATATGGTATTCAAGGCCATTGTGTATGTATGTATATGTTTCTGCGCTTTCATAAAAAAAAACCGTTTGTATATCAAATAAAAAAAAAAGGAATAGAGCAAGAGGTCGACACATCGCTGGTATCGAATTCAATCCATCCATTCGAATCATCATCATTATCATCAGAGACTAAGAAGAGATAAATAAATATTAAGTACCTATCAGAAGTTCAAAGAAGATAAAAAAAAAATGTTTATTGTGATATCGATATGTAAACAATGTTGGAGTGTTTCTCATTCATTCGTTTGTATGATGAGGATAGAAGATTTGTTGAACGTGTAGATAAAAAAAAAAATAATGGAACTTTTTTAAAAATAATTGTGTTTTATTTAAAATTAATCAAATCAATATATCCATCTTTTTCAGTTATAATTTTAAATTCTTCTTTTATAATTAGTCCAAATCAATAACCCTTCTTTATTGTTAGGCAAGCGAACAAGATATCCCACGCCTGTTGTTCTTAGGACAGTACACTCTAAGCATTTCTCTATTTCCATGATGCTGTTGCTGGTGACTGCGTATTATAATTTTCTGGGGATGAAATCCATTACACTAGAATTTTGTTTAGCTCCATTCTGATCCATTTTGACAAAGACAACTGATGTCAGTCTCCAATCAGGGATCTCTTCAATTTGTATAAAACCAGTTAGCTCATAATTTTTCAAATGCTGCCAGTATTCGTAGTATGAAAGTCGTTTAATCTTGTTCAGCTTATCAATTGCAACTTCTCCCGATGCTAATATATGATATTCGATTCGCGTAGCTCTTCAGCAATTAAATTTATCTCATTCTGGATCTGAAGGTTATTATTTCTAGCTTTTTGAGTTGCGATTAAAAGTCTTAGTCTATTCACGAGCACATTTGGATCATACCAATGAACATAATCGACAGGATTAGTAGAGTATATCATATCAGCTGAATATGCCTTACCAATTTTACTTTTTACTTTCCGCGATAAATTTTGAACTAAAGGTTGGATAATTTGCTTATATTTCTGGCCCTTATTACCTTTAACCTGTGAACTGCCATCATGGTATTTCATGTGTGCATTTGTTTTTTTTTTTGCAGTATTTTCAGATATTGTTCCAAGTCTTCATTAGTGTATCGACCTTTTCGAGGATTTTTGCGTAAAATTAGCTCATGTAGGCCATCAGTTCCAGGGAAGACTTCATCGTCAATAACGAATTCATCTTGTTGGTTTATTTGAAAACTTGATGTACCTAATTTCAACGCATTCGATTGTAAATCAAGGTATGGCCCATAAATCTTGTCACGGTTTGAACTTGATAATAACAAACTGTTAAGTGGAGTACTCTGATCAAGGCTATTTGCAGATCTTCTAAATGGTACATCTCCTTCTTCTTCTTCTGTTTCCAATTGTGTTGATATTGAATCCACTGAGGAATATAAGTCAACGCTGTCTTTTGGAGATTTCATCTATTGAAGCGGTTCCTTCTGACGACTGACTTTTAAATTATAAGCGTCGTTGCGGTCCTCGTTCACTTGTATTCTCATTAATTTGATTAACTATTTCATCATTTTGTGCATTATCCGTTTTGACATTTACAATGATGAGAGAGGAAAAAATGCTGAGAGGGGTGAACCGTTTCCTGGGTATGGTTTTCAGGGTTTTCAGTGCTGACTACAATGTTTCAAGAAAAATTGTTTTTATTGGTCGATGGAAGTAAAAATCGTGTGACTGTAGAAATTCTGAGACATAGGGAGAGGAAAGATGTGCGAGTTTATATTTGTTGACTGAGGGGAAAGAACAATAGTCAGAGGGCGGTGAACGATATTCAAGGTCTTCTCATGCAGATCAGATTGGTTATTTAGGCTGTTGACTGAAATTAATAGAGGGGCTAGAGAGGGTAATACTCATAGAGAACAGATTAATTATTATGACTTGTTGGCTGAAATGGATAGCGGGGTTAGTTATTTCCAAGGTCTACTCATCGATATCGGATTGTTTATTTTGGCTGTTGGCTGAAATGGGTGAAGGGATATTCAAGATCGTTGTGTATATGTTTCTGCGCATGCATAATAAAACTGCGTATCAAATAAAAAATAGAGCAAGAGGTCAATACATCGTTCAATCATCGTCATTTATGCTGACAACAGATCGAACGTAGTTCATCGGAAGTGTGGCTCGTAAAATTTGGAATTATTTATCGGGTCTTCATAAGCCACCTGTTTACTTCCTCCATCCGAATGTTCGGTAGTTTCTTGTTATAAACATACTTTGATGATTCGATTATACCTACTCCTAGCTACGGTCCGTGCGAGGCACTTATGAGGTACTTCTAATGTTCAGTCAGTTTCTTGTTATAAACAAATTTTGCTGATTCTTCAAATGATATGGTTCGTATGGATCCCTCATATGAATGCTTCGAATGATAAGGTTATGGGTATCTTTTGTATACACAAATTTTGCTGATTCGACAATATTCCTAGCTAGCTATGGTCCGTTTGAGTCCGTTATGCGAGTGCTTCGAGTGGTAGGGTTATGGGTATATTTTGTATAAACAAAATTTTGCTGATTCGACTATATTCCTAACTATGTATGGGTCCTCTCATATGAGTGCTTCGAATGATAAGGCTATAGGTATCTTATATATAAACAAATTTCTCCGATTCTCCTAGCTATGCGAGAGCTTCGAATGGTAAGGCTATAGGTATCTTTTGTATAAACACATTTTGCTGATTCGACTATATTCCTAGCTATGATCCGTATGGGTCCCTCTTGCGAGAGCTTCGAATGGTAAGGTTATGGGTATCTTTTGTATAAACAAAATTTTGCTGATTGGACTATATTCCTGGCTACGATCTGTATGGTCCCATATGCGAGTGCTTCGGATGGTATGGAATATTCATGCTTTGACATGTTTGAAAGTCTTGGTTTATTTATCTTTTTGACCATATCGTTTATTGAATTCGTTGTGGATCATATCAAATTTTTGCTGATTCTACTATATTCCTGGTTACGGTCCGTAGTGGTCCCTTATTCGAGTGCATTGAATGGTAAGGTTATGGGTATCTTTGATATAAACAAATTTTGCTGATTCGACTATATTCCTAGCTATGGTCCGTATAGGTCCCTCATATGAGTGCTTCGAATGGTAAGGTTATGCGTATCTTTTGTATAAACATATTTCGTTGATTCTTCTAGCTACGGTCTGTATTGGCCCCTAATACGAGTGCTTCGAAAGGTATGGAATATTAATGCGAAGTGTTGAAAAGTCTTGGTTTATTTATCTTTTTGACCATTTCGTTTATTGAATTCCCTGTGGATCATATTTCTAAATAACTCACACACACACACATTTGACAAAACTTTGCTAATACCAAATTTGTCACATTGAATAACAGTGTCCCATATCCTTATAAATACGGCCCAACCAGCAGACAATTTTTAGTAATACTTAGACATGCTGTTTATCAAAGCACAAATCGAAGATTATCTTCAATTAGCTGAGGCATTCTGCTGGGATTGGGAGTTTAAATTGTTAATAGATGCTATACGAACAATTAACAACGACGGAAACCCTTCCCTCAAAAGGGTCCAGTCAACAATTATGTTGACAATTGTTCTGGCGGATTTATTACACGAGGGCGGTTTCGACATCCATCCAATAAATCCCATATTGACTGATATACTAACCCTTAGGGGTTAAAAATTATTATCCATCGCTCAATTTTTTTTTTTAAAAATATTGTAACAATTATTAATAAAATATTATTTGTGTATACTTAAAAATTAATTTGTTTTCATTTTCATTTCATTTCGCTTTTGTTGTTGCTGATTGTTTATGCACTTTCCTTCAATATCAAAATCACCACTAGGTAATTGCTTAAATCCTTTACCAGGAGGCCCTTGAGGACCATCTTCTGACTTATAAGACCAATTGAAGCTTCTTCCGAACTTATCCACACTCATATTGCTTTTGTTGATGTGCTTACTTAGAACTTGGATTAATATATGATATTCGATTCACATAGCCCTTCAACAATTGAATTTATCTCATTCTGAAGATTATTATTGCTGGCTTGTTGAGATGCGATTAAAATTTGAATCTATCAACGAGATCATTTGAATCATACCAAGGAACATAATCGATGGGATTTTTAGAATAGCTCATATCAGATGAATTATTATTATTGTTGTATGCTTTTCCTATTTTCGCTATCACTATCTGCATGAGTCGTTGAAGTAAAGGTTGAATAATATTTTTAAATTTATGTCCTCTACTACCTTTAACTTGTGAGGTTTTACCATTGTAATTTTTCAAGTGTGCTTATATTTTTTTTAAATCTTAAGATATTCATCCAAGTCTTTATTGTCATATCGATCTTTTTTAGGGATTTTCCGAAAATTAATTCATAGAGCCCATCTGTTCCAATAAAGATTTCTTTATCAATAACGAAATCCTTTTGTTTGTTAATTGCAAAACTTCATTCGTTTCAAATCATTTAGGTTGAATTTAACTGACTGTAAATCAAAGTATGGCCCATAAATCTTGTCACGATTTGAATCTGATGGCGATGGTCGGTTGAATGGTGTACTTTGATCAAAACTATCGGTGTCGAAATTTTCGGGCGTTCTCAATGAAGCATCTTTGTCCAATGGTTGAATGGTTGAGTCTGGAGATGAAAAGTCAAAACTCTCCATTAGAGCAGGTTCTACCTCTTCAAGTGAATTTTCGAATTCCAAGTGTCTTGACTTAAGGAAAAAAGAAATGCAATATTTGACCATTAAGAAGGATTTACGAATGAAAGATCTTCTTCAACGAATCTGACACTTTTTAAAACTACGTAGTGAATCATTACGAACTCGGTAGGCAAACTTAGGATCTTAGGATCTTAGGATTCCATTCTACCTCGCTTAGCTAGTTTTAGCTTAAAGTCCTACTAAGTTGGTAGGGTTCAATATGTTAAAATTGATGATTGTCCTTTTAGAGTAACATCTGGTATTCCTTAAGGAGTCACCTTAAGTCATTATTATTTCTGTTGTTTATCACTAATCTACCACTAGTCGTCAAACATTGTAAGTACCTTTTTTTTTTTTTTTTTTTTGTCGATGATCACAAATTATATCACACAATTAAATCTGAAATTATATAAAGATGTTGCCACGGTCATTGACTGATCTGAATGGAATCACCTCTTTTTAAATTTTTTTTTTTTTTTTTTTTTTTTTTTTGAAATATTGATGTTTCAGTTTGTTTAGATCTAGTATATCTATTATATATCAATAACTTATAAATTCGAATCCTCTTACTAGAGTAACCTCTAAGAAAGAACCTATCAGTGCTGAAATAACAACTTATGTAGCTGTAGGTGGTAAAATAACATCTTACCTGTAGGTGCTGAAATAAGGACTAATCTGTGAGTACTTACCAGCCTAGGACATCTCCCATTATGATTATAAAATGGGAGATCGTTCCAAACAGGGCGGTTCCAAACAGGTTGGTTCCAATCAGATCAGTTCCAAACAGGTCGGTTCCAAACAGGTCGGTTCCAAACAGGTCGGTTCCAAACAGGTCGGTTCCAAACAGGTCGGTTCCAAACAGGTCGGTTGCTAACAGGTCGGTTGCAGATAGCGGTTAGCGGATAGCGGTTAGCAGATAGCAGTTAGTGGAGGCGCTCTTCCGACATGGTAGATCACAGATCAAGTTACATACATATCGATGATAGAGCTGACGTAATCGATGCTGAGAGGGGAACGATGGTGAGAGGGGGGTGAATGGTTTCCTGGGTATACTCATCCAGAATAGTTTGTTTATTTTGATTGTTAGCGGGACTAGAGGCTTAAACTCATCCAGATCAGATCGTTTATTGTATTCTTAGTTCTTTTTATCTCTTTTTATTCTTTTTGTCTCTTTTTATTTTCTTTTTTTTATTCTTCTTGCCTCTTAATATCTTTATGTTTTCTTTATAAGTATAAAAAGAAAACCAATGTACACTAAATTAGACCAGTAGGATGATTTAATAAAATATTGACTTCTATTCTGGATGAGTATACCCACCTACCATTCACCCCCCTCTCACCATCGTTCCCCTCTCAGCATCGATTACGTCAGCTCTATCATCGATATGTATGTAACTTGATCTGTGATCTACCATGTCGGAAGAGCGCCTCCACTAACTGCTATCTGCTAACCGCTATCCGCTAACCGCTATCTGCAACCGACCTGTTAGCAACCGACCTGTTTGGAACCGACCTGTTTGGAACCGACCTGTTTGGAACCGACCTGTTTGGAACCGACCTGTTTGGAACCGACCTGTTTGGAACTGATCTGATTGGAACCAACCTGTTTGGAACCGCCCTGTTTGGAACGATCTCCCATTTTATAATCATAATGGGAGATGTCCTAGGCTGGTAAGTACTCACAGATTAGTCCTTATTTCAGCACCTACAGGTAAGATGTTATTTTACCACCTACAGCTACATAAGTTGTTATTTCAGCACTGATAGGTTCTTTCTTAGAGGTTACTCTAGTAAGAGGATTCGAATTTATAAGTTATTGATATATAATAGATATACTAGATCTAAACAAACTGAAACATCAATATTTCAAAAAAAAAAAAAAAAAAAAAAAAAAAATTTAAAAAGAGGTGATTCCATTCAGATCAGTCAATGACCGTGGCAACATCTTTATATAATTTCAGATTTAATTGTGTGATATAATTTGTGATCATCGACAAAAAAAAAAAAAAAAAAAAAGGTACTTACAATGTTTGACGACTAGTGGTAGATTAGTGATAAACAACAGAAATAATAATGACTTAAGGTGACTCCTTAAGGAATACCAGATGTTACTCTAAAAGGACAATCATCAATTTTAACATATTGAACCCTACCAACTTAGTAGGACTTTAAGCTAAAACTAGCTAAGCGAGGTAGAATGGAATCCTAAGATCCTAAGATCCTAAGTTTGCCTACCGAGTTCGTAATGATTCACTACGTAGTTTTAAAAAGTGTCAGATTCGTTGAAGAAGATCTTTCATTCGTAAATCCTTCTTAATGGTCAAATATTGCATTTCTTTTTTCCTTAAGTCAAGACACTTGGAATTCGAAAATTCACTTGAAGAGGTAGAACCTGCTCTAATGGAGAGTTTTGACTTTTCATCTCCAGACTCAACCATTCAACCATTGGACAAAGATGCTTCATTGAGAACGCCCGAAAATTTCGACACCGATAGTTTTGATCAAAGTACACCATTCAACCGACCATCGCCATCAGATTCAAATCGTGACAAGATTTATGGGCCATACTTTGATTTACAGTCAGTTAAATTCAACCTAAATGATTTGAAACGAATGAAGTTTTGCAATTAACAAACAAAAGGATTTCGTTATTGATAAAGAAATCTTTATTGGAACAGATGGGCTCTATGAATTAATTTTCGGAAAATCCCTAAAAAAGATCGATATGACAATAAAGACTTGGATGAATATCTTAAGATTTAAAAAAAATATAAGCACACTTGAAAAATTACAATGGTAAAACCTCACAAGTTAAAGGTAGTAGAGGACATAAATTTAAAAATATTATTCAACCTTTACTTCAACGACTCATGCAGATAGTGATAGCGAAAATAGGAAAAGCATACAACAATAATAATAATTCATCTGATATGAGCTATTCTAAAAATCCCATCGATTATGTTCCTTGGTATGATTCAAATGATCTCGTTGATAGATTCAAATTTTAATCGCATCTCAACAAGCCAGCAATAATAATCTTCAGAATGAGATAAATTCAATTGTTGAAGGGCTATGTGAATCGAATATCATATATTAATCCAAGTTCTAAGTAAGCACATCAACAAAAGCAATATGAGTGTGGATAAGTTCGGAAGAAGCTTCAATTGGTCTTATAAGTCAGAAGATGGTCCTCAAGGGCCTCCTGGTAAAGGATTTAAGCAATTACCTAGTGGTGATTTTGATATTGAAGGAAAGTGCATAAACAATCAGCAACAACAAAAGCGAAATGAAATGAAAATGAAAACAAATTAATTTTTAAGTATACACAAATAATATTTTATTAATAATTGTTACAATATTTTTAAAAAAAAAAATTGAGCGATGGATAATAATTTTTAACCCCTAAGGGTTAGTATATCAGTCAATATGGGATTTATTGGATGGATGTCGAAACCGCCCTCGTGTAATAAATCCGCCAGAACAATTGTCAACATAATTGTTGACTGGACCCTTTTGAGGGAAGGGTTTCCGTCGTTGTTAATTGTTCGTATAGCATCTATTAACAATTTAAACTCCCAATCCCAGCAGAATGCCTCAGCTAATTGAAGATAATCTTCGATTTGTGCTTTGATAAACAGCATGTCTAAGTATTACTAAAAATTGTCTGCTGGTTGGGCCGTATTTATAAGGATATGGGACACTGTTATTCAATGTGACAAATTTGGTATTAGCAAAGTTTTGTCAAATGTGTGTGTGTGTGAGTTATTTAGAAATATGATCCACAGGGAATTCAATAAACGAAATGGTCAAAAAGATAAATAAACCAAGACTTTTCAACACTTCGCATTAATATTCCATACCTTTCGAAGCACTCGTATTAGGGGCCAATACAGACCGTAGCTAGAAGAATCAACGAAATATGTTTATACAAAAGATACGCATAACCTTACCATTCGAAGCACTCATATGAGGGACCTATACGGACCATAGCTAGGAATATAGTCGAATCAGCAAAATTTGTTTATATCAAAGATACCCATAACCTTACCATTCAATGCACTCGAATAAGGGACCACTACGGACCGTAACCAGGAATATAGTAGAATCAGCAAAAATTTGATATGATCCACAACGAATTCAATAAACGATATGGTCAAAAAGATAAATAAACCAAGACTTTCAAACATGTCAAAGCATGAATATTCCATACCATCCGAAGCACTCGCATATGGGACCATACAGATCGTAGCCAGGAATATAGTCCAATCAGCAAAATTTTGTTTATACAAAAGATACCCATAACCTTACCATTCGAAGCTCTCGCAAGAGGGACCCATACGGATCATAGCTAGGAATATAGTCGAATCAGCAAAATGTGTTTATACAAAAGATACCTATAGCCTTACCATTCGAAGCTCTCGCATAGCTAGGAGAATCGGAGAAATTTGTTTATATATAAGATACCTATAGCCTTATCATTCGAAGCACTCATATGAGAGGACCCATACATAGTTAGGAATATAGTCGAATCAGCAAAATTTTGTTTATACAAAATATACCCATAACCCTACCACTCGAAGCACTCGCATAACGGACTCAAACGGACCATAGCTAGCTAGGAATATTGTCGAATCAGCAAAATTTGTGTATACAAAAGATACCCATAACCTTATCATTCGAAGCATTCATATGAGGGATCCATACGAACCATATCATTTGAAGAATCAGCAAAATTTGTTTATAACAAGAAACTGACTGAACATTAGAAGTACCTCATAAGTGCCTCGCACGGACCGTAGCTAGGAGTAGGTATAATCGAATCATCAAAGTATGTTTATAACAAGAAACTACCGAACATTCGGATGGAGGAAGTAAACAGGTGGCTTATGAAGACCCGATAAATAATTCCAAATTTTACGAGCCACACTTCCGATGAACTACGTTCGATCTGTTGTCAGCATAAATGACGATGATTGAACGATGTATTGACCTCTTGCTCTATTTTTTATTTGATACGCAGTTTTATTATGCATGCGCAGAAACATATACACAACGATCTTGAATATCCCTTCACCCATTTCAGCCAACAGCCAAAATAAACAATCCGATATCGATGAGTAGACCTTGGAAATAACTAACCCCGCTATCCATTTCAGCCAACAAGTCATAATAATTAATCTGTTCTCTATGAGTATTACCCTCTCTAGCCCCTCTATTAATTTCAGTCAACAGCCTAAATAACCAATCTGATCTGCATGAGAAGACCTTGAATATCGTTCACCGCCCTCTGACTATTGTTCTTTCCCCTCAGTCAACAAATATAAACTCGCACATCTTTCCTCTCCCTATGTCTCAGAATTTCTACAGTCACACGATTTTTACTTCCATCGACCAATAAAAACAATTTTTCTTGAAACATTGTAGTCAGCACTGAAAACCCTGAAAACCATACCCAGGAAACGGTTCACCCCTCTCAGCATTTTTTCCTCTCTCATCATTGTAAATGTCAAAACGGATAATGCACAAAATGATGAAATAGTTAATCAAATTAATGAGAATACAAGTGAACGAGGACCGCAACGACGCTTATAATTTAAAAGTCAGTCGTCAGAAGGAACCGCTTCAATAGATGAAATCTCCAAAAGACAGCGTTGACTTATATTCCTCAGTGGATTCAATATCAACACAATTGGAAACAGAAGAAGAAGAAGGAGATGTACCATTTAGAAGATCTGCAAATAGCCTTGATCAGAGTACTCCACTTAACAGTTTGTTATTATCAAGTTCAAACCGTGACAAGATTTATGGGCCATACCTTGATTTACAATCGAATGCATTGAAATTAGGTACATCAAGTTTTCAAATAAACCAACAAGATGAATTCGTTATTGACGATGAAGTCTTCCCTGGAACTGATGGCCTACATGAGCTAATTTTACGCAAAAATCCTCGAAAAGGTCGATACACTAATGAAGACTTGGAACAATATCTGAAAATACTGCAAAAAAAAAAACAAATGCACACATGAAATACCATGATGGCAGTTCACAGGTTAAAGGTAATAAGGGCCAGAAATATAAGCAAATTATCCAACCTTTAGTTCAAAATTTATCGCGGAAAGTAAAAAGTAAAATTGGTAAGGCATATTCAGCTGATATGATATACTCAACATAATCCTGTCGATTATGTTAATTGGTATGATCCAAATGTGCTCGTGAATAGACTAAGACTTTTAATCGCAACTCAAAAAGCTAGAAATAATAACCTTCAGATCCAGAATGAGATAAATTTAATTGCTGAAGAGCTACGCGAATCGAATATCATATATTAGCATCGGGAGAAGTTGCAATTGATAAGCTGAACAAGATTAAACGACTTTCATACTACGAATACTGGCAGCATTTGAAAAATTATGAGCTAACTGGTTTTATACAAATTGAAGAGATCCCTGATTGGAGACTGACATCAGTTGTCTTTGTCAAAATGGATCAGAATGGAGCTAAACAAAATTCTAGTGTAATGGATTTCATCCCCAGAAAATTATAATACGCAGTCACCAGCAACAGCATCATGGAAATAGAGAAATGCTTAGAGTGTACTGTCCTAAGAACAACAGGCGTGGGATATCTTGTTCGCTTGCCTAACAATAAAGAAGGGTTATTGATTTGGACTAATTATAAAAGAAGAATTTAAAATTATAACTGAAAAAGATGGATATATTGATTTGATTAATTTTAAATAAAACACAATTATTTTTAAAAAAGTTCCATTATTTTTTTTTTTATCTACACGTTCAACAAATCTTCTATCCTCATCATACAAACGAATGAATGAGAAACACTCCAACATTGTTTACATATCGATATCACAATAAACATTTTTTTTTTATCTTCTTTGAACTTCTGATAGGTACTTAATATTTATTTATCTCTTCTTAGTCTCTGATGATAATGATGATGATTCGAATGGATGGATTGAATTCGATACCAGCGATGTGTCGACCTCTTGCTCTATTCCTTTTTTTTTTATTTGATATACAAACGGTTTTTTTTTATGAAAGCGCAGAAACATATACATACATACACAATGGCCTTGAATACCATATGATCATACGCTTGAACATTATGAGCCGAAACAATAACTTGTTGATCTTGAATATCCCACTGGCCCCGCTACCCATTTCAGTCAACAACCAAAATAAACAATCTGATCTGGATGAATAGACCTTAAAAACCGTTCACCCCCCCTCTAATCATTGTTTCCCCTCCGTCAGCAAATTCCATAAAAAATATATGGTCGAAAGACAAAGAGACCAATACTTTTAAAAATGTCGAAACATGAATATCCCCACTGTATAAGTAGACCTTAGCAACCGTTCACCCCCTCTAATCATTGTTTCCCCTCCAATAGCGAACATAAACAATCTGCTCTGGATGAGTAGACCCGCTTCACCCCCTCTCACCATTGTTCCCTCCCGCCCAAAAATATACTTCTTCCTTCTGGCTCAGTGTTTTTTTTACTTCCATCGTCCAATAAAAACAATTTTACTTGAAACATTATAGTCAGCATTGCTACCTATTTCAGCCAACAGCTTAAATAAACAATCTGATCTGAACGAGTAGACCCGAGAAACCGTTCACCCCCTTCTCACCATTGTTCCCCATCCGCCTACAAATATACTTCTTCCCTCTCGCTCTGTCACATTAAGTACACACTAAGTACACTAAGTACACACTAAGTATACTATGAAATACAAACAAACATATGCATAAGTACTCATCAAGTACATACATACATATGTATAAACTAAGTACATTCCATGACATGTTGATCTTGAATATCCCACTACCCATTTCAGCCAACAGCCAGAATAAACAATTTGATCCAAATGAGTAGACCCAGGAAACCATACCCTGCAAGCCATTCACCCCCTCTCATCCCCTCTCATCATTGTTTTCCCTCCGCCTGCAAATATAAACAGTCGCATATCTTTCCTCTCCTTCTGACGCCTTGTACTTCCTTTTGCCCAATAAACAAAACAAAAACATCGATATACATAATTATGTACATACATAATATGACACGCGACTACTTTGAAGATGACTCATATATCGCCATATCATATGCAAATATATATACACATACACACATACATATACAAACAAACATATGTACATACACACATACACACATACATACAGACAGATATATACATACATAACAAAATGTAACCCGACACCTTCTTAATGTAAACAAGCAACAGCCTTCCTCCCGCTCCCCCTCCCCCTCTCCCTCGCATATCACCCCTCTCCCTCGCCCAGACTAAGTACACACTTAGTACACTAAGTACACTAAGTACACACTAAGTACACACTAGTTGCTCCGAATTCCCTGTTTTCACCCAAAAATGTAACCCTGTAGCTTCTTGATGACGTCACTTCCTGGCTTCGGCAATACCTTCTTAATGTAAACAAACAACAACCTTCTGCACCCCTCCCCCTCTCCCCCGTCCACTGGTTCATCTTCCCTCTCGCCCATCTACGCTTAATGTAAACAAAAAAAAAAAAAAAAAAACCGGGGTAATTAAAAACCGGAAGCGGCAAACATCAATCACATTCCATGACACTTTAATGGGCAATTAAAAATGTTCCCACGCTTATGTAAACAAAAATGTAACCCGATACCCCTCCTAATGTAAACAAACATCTTCCCTCTCGCTCACTCTCACACAAACATCTTCCCTCTCGCTCTGGCTCAGAATTCCCAGGCTCAACCGTCCCAATACCTACTTGCGGCAAAGGACCGGACTACTAAAGTACTGCTATTACACTCTGTATGCAAATTGTACATATCCTTCAACTGTCACGTTGAATACTAACAGATTAATTAGCCTTCAAGGGGATCAAGTATCCAGATCAAGTCAAAAGAATGAATGTATCCTTATCCCGTATTTACTGTTTGGTTTGTACATAAGTCCCTGCGTATCGTTTGTCATAAATGCGAATGGAACTTAACGAAGCGTATAAGCCAACAATATCCAGGCAATTTATGAATTTTCAAACTGTAAATAGATACATATCCTTACGCAAATAATCTGCCTTTTGTAAGACGAAGACGCTTTTTTTTTATCACAATTCATCATCGATGTCTGATTCTTCATATCATTTTTATAAAATAGGTTTTGGGGCGAAAAGGAAATACAAAGATGACCTGTAAGGTCGGGATCGGATCTGGAAGCGTGTTAACTATCCATTAGGCAATATTACCAGATGATTGAGCACCTTACACATGGGTGGTTTTTTTCTTCTCTTCGGGGATAACCTATTTTACAATCTCCCCTTGGAATGTGTTTATTAGTGTACAGGAAATCTGTTTAAAGTGTATTTTTATTCACGTAAAGGTTCGAGGGTTTCGCGCAAATTTTGAGTTCAAGGTTTTGAGCATAGATAAGCTCGAAGACTTTTGTTAGGTTGAACCGTTTGTTGCGAAGATAGCATTTGGGCGCAGATATACTTCAATCTACTTGTTGTAACTGAATAAAAATAGCTATTTCTCAAAGATTTAGTTCGGACGCCACCGCTTTAGCAAGGTCTCGAACCTATTCGTTTTCTTCTCTATTTTTCGAATCGGTGCGGTGTCATGCAGATGTGTAGTCTGCAATAGGCACTCTATTTAATTTTGTTGTTGCTCATACTTTTTTTTTAATTTGGATGCTCTTGAAAATTATCGAAATACGGTTAACCTAAGAAGAGCCATACGGATGATGTACTGAAAATAATTCCTTATTTTTGCTCACAACACATAACTGGTCGTGTCCCACCAATATTTATGTATTTCAGATTCCAGAGAGCTGCTGAATTATTTTTTGCCTTATTGCAAAGCTTGGACAATGCAATCTGGATACTGGATCTGTTTCAAATGGCCACCACAGCTTTGTGTACACTGACGTACCCGATCGTTCTAATCACCCTCTCCAACATTTGCGGCTGTATGCAGGCGATAGTTTGTCGGATGTTGACTTCCAAATGATCGAGTCTGGTTATCAGCATAGACTTGTGCTTTGACGTAGCCACAAAGAAAGAAATGTAAGGGTATCAAATCACAAAGCCGCGGCGGCCAATTCACACAATTCCCTTGTCGGGTGGTGATCTAATCGCCAAACTTGTCCTTCAGTACATCGAGCATAGCATTTGTTTTTTTTGACACGTAGCGCCATCTTGTTGGAACCAGATCTCTTCAATATCGATGTTCTGACCACAGAAATTCGAGTAACAAGGCTCACCATTGACGGTTACTGCTTTTCCCTCCTAATTTCGGAAGAAATAAGGTCCACCATGCCATAAACCGCACCACACAGTAAGTTTTTCGGTATGCAACGAAATCTCGTGTAACACATGTGGATTGTTCTCGCATCGATAACGGCAATTCAACTTAGTTTTTTTGAAAAGCCATTGCGCCTTGTCTGAGTAGATGATTTTTTGGCCGAAATCAGATTCATCTTCCAAGGACTGCAGGGCCGATCAGTAAATTTCCGATGCAATTTGTGACCATTTGACGTCAGTTCTTAAGTCTTTGTTAGGATGTTGGCCGAAATCTTTACTCGAAATTCCCCAAGTCAACATCTGAGTAAGCCCCCATTGTTTCAATCGTTGTGAAGTCGACAAATGTGGCTCTTCGGCAATATCGGCAGCTGTAGCTGCGGTATTCTTCTCACTTCGCATGATGGCTTTTATGTACATTTTGGTAATATTTTTATGACGTCTATACCGTCAGGAGGTGTTAAACGAACTGTGCTGAAATTCCAAACTATACTGAATATTTTGACACCTGGAATTAAAAACGAGGGAAAATAAAAAAGGGACACTCAACATCTACGAATTGGTCAATAGACAGCTACAAATTTGAGGTATTAAAGGACTTTGCCTACCTCGGCTCTGCTATAATGTCAATAAATGACATCTCATCGGAAATCAAACGAACCAAATCAAATCAAACTATCGACATGTTTAAAAGATTTAAATGCTGGCAAAATCTCGCCAATGCAGGTGTATAATTTTAACCACATTTTCATCGTTATCCTCTTTTCACTACAGTCAAAATACAGAATAAATCAAAATCCTATTTCGGTGTATGGAATCCGCACGCTATATTTATGTCTTCATATATTTTCATAAAATGTGGTGTGGTCATTACATGGTTACAGCCAGCGGTTGCTTGTTAAATTGATACAATGGAGGTCATTATTACAAAACTATACCTACATATGTATAGGTATCATATTTATGTAATATCCTCTTTTGAAACAATGAATTTACGACCAGAAATTAAATACCCTTGTGCATAAACAAATATTCAGTTTGTGGAAAAAAAAAAGGAGTGTTCAAATGCGGTGAAATTAATTACACTTGGCATATTGTAAAGGTTTATTCTGTTTGCGTAAGTACATAAGTGAGCTTAAAATCGTCAGTTTGGTTTGGTGGTCGAAATTTTTAAAGCTTTTACATTCAACCAATGAAAATGAAACTTAACTAAAATCAAATTTCATTTCATTGGAAATAATATACATATATGTAGCCTAGCCACCCTTAAGTTATCCTTCACAATTACAGTTAAGTGTTATTATTATTACCTTCAGCCAGGCTTTTGATGATTTGATTTTTAAGATTACTTTGAGGTCTTACAAAATGTGTGCTAAAAAATATGTTTAGCTTTATTTAAGTTTTTATTTTTATTTATTCTTTATCACTTCACTAAACAGACAATACTGCAGTCAGAATTTACAATAATTTAATTTTTTTTCTTATTAACATTGTTAACATTGTTTTCACGAACGTTTTAGTATAATAGATGGAATTACAAACTGAGTTGTGGTTTTAATAATGAGGAAATCTTTGAAATTTCTTTGAAAACTTTTAATGAAGAAATTTACTAAATTCACCTGTTTTTAGGGTTCCGTACCCATATGGTAATTCGGAACCATTATAAGTTCGCTCTAACTCCAAAATGTCAGTCACGATAAAAAGATTAAGAACCGTTCTTCCTAGAAACTTGAAATTTGGCACACTTATACATTATGGTGGTCCACATACATACATCGACAACATATTACTCAAAAATATTGTGAAACAACTATACAGGGTGGGTAAAATATAATCTAAAAAAAAAAATTCTGAAAAAGATATCATGTTCTACATCATTCAAAAGGGCTCAAAACAAAGATTCCAAAAGATTTTTCTTAATTTTTTCCGTTAGAAACTTTGGGAGTTATTACCAAAAAAATTTGAAAAATATCATACAAAAAGTACCACACATTTTTCTCAGAAACTACTTAATTCAAAAATATGAAAAAATCAAAGTTCGTAGGTGAATAACCATATTTTTTAAGAAAAATATAGCGAGTCTCGTAAGTTGTATAGTTTTTGAGAAATTCACGTCGAAAAACTCAATTCTATGTCGAAAAATTCAATTTCTCACCCGATTAACTCGTAAACTACTGGACCAGTTTCACCAATTTCACTACTCTATAAACAAAAATTTTGGGAAAATTAAAGGCTATCCGAAATTGTGCTGCCAAATAAAAAAAATAAATAAAAGTACGGATTTTGGCAGGGAACGAACCTGAGACCCCTGAACTCAATAGTACAGCGCAAAAATGGATAATGGACGCGCTGCTACAATCTCGCTCGCGTACTTAGTGTTTATCCAATTTCTCATAGTGAATGATATTACTTATTATAAGTTTGTAAAGTGAATATAGAGGTGGGTCGTTTTCGTTTTTTGTGTTAACGAAATATAACTAGTTTTAAAACTACGGAACCCTTTGAGCGCGAGTCTGACTCGCACTTGGCCGGTTTTTTTTGTTTTTCAATCCGATAATATAATTATAGTTATAATTTTTCTTTCAAATGCGCAGTTTTTTCACAATGTATTTTCTAAAAACCATGCCATTTTCCGGGATAGAAAGTTTAAATGATATTGACTAAGAATATAAGCAATCACTTTGTCATTGTTTCATCAAAATGCATCCAGTAGTTCTAGCGTGATGCGCGAACAAATTGTTTTTAATCCACAGTTTATGTATAGATAGATAGATATTAGTATTGCAACGAATAGTATATTCGGCCAAACTATTCGGCCACATTAAAAAGCCCTAAAAAAGTACGAACATACAGTTCTGTGTAAAAAATTAAGACCAGTAGGATAATTTTAAAAAATATTGACCTCAATTTTAACATATTTTTAATTCCTTTTCAAACTAAAAAAAAGTAATTAAATTGTAGGCTTATATTCGGCTGCATTAATTTGAAGACTGTTTTCAACATAAATCATAAATACAAAACCTTCATCTGAAAAAAATTAGAACAAAAGTGAACAAAATCGGCGATAAAATCATTTAACTCAAACTTCATTATTTTCGGGACTTAACACGAATCTCATCGCTCCATTTGGTTCGCGTTCGAAAAATTCATTTCCACTAGAACATCATACAGAGTTAACAAGTCCACCACGAACATGATGAGGAATAGCGGGTCTTCGGGGAATTTTTTTTTCCACAAACCATGTTCACTTGAACCATGTTGGTATGTGAGCGTCTCGCCTCCAAGAGAGAAGAGAATTGGCGCGCAAACTGTTTTATAGCAAAGATCCTCTTGTTATTTTCCACTCCTATTTTTAGGTATTCGGTATTCGGCCGAATAGTAACTCAATAGTGAAAATGGGCCGAATAGGCCGAATACCGAATAGTAACCGAATATTCGTTGCAACACTAATAGATATAGATTAAGTCTGACAGTGAACAAATTTCTAATGTGAAAAAGAAAAGAAAATACATGTCATCTCTATCCCGTTAGTTCTGTTCGGTTAATTTTTTCGTACATACACATATTATTAGTTTTAAAACAAAGAATCTCAAAAATAACAAAATTTTATATCATTTTTTCCTATATCAAATTTAGTATTTTTCTTTTTTCTTCTAAAAAAAGTGGTGCGAATACGAACCATTATTCCTATTAGCTATCTATGTAGATACATAGAAAAATATATGCATAGAGTTCTCCTATAAGGTCATTCTCTAATATTAAAGATATGAGAACCGGAACCACCGCAACAAATGAAACTGTTTCCGTTTTCATTTATCCTACTTCAGCTGCCTGTATTATTTTTAATTAAACAGTTCTGAACAACTGTCAACTGGATGAAAGCTTATACATAAATAATGCACAGCAGTAGGGTATACATATCTGGACGTCATCCATATATGTATACCTACCATACCAAAGTATCAAGAATGAAATTCTCCATGAATCAGTTTGCCAGAGGGGCATATGTATACTCGTACCATACGTATATGATGTCAGAAGGACAATAACGGCAGACCGACAGATTGGGAGCACAATGATTCTGACAAAACTGCAATTAAGCAGAGCGAAATATGAAAACTGAAATATGAAAAACTTCAAAAAATGATTTGTATTCCTTGTTATGGCTTTTCATCTGTTGGCCTATATTTTATTTGGCATGATAGGGAGGTGAGTGCTGTCCATTTGAGATCTTTTAAATGTTTGCATATAGCTATGTATATATTTTTTAGAAAAAATTATTCACTCGTATACGTGACGTAGAATATATGCTTGACACTTCTTAATATCACTTAACGCTAACGCTTATGTGCAAACTACATTATGTACATTTTGACCTTCTGTCGAATCATAACATCGTTAATGTCAAAATCGTAACGTTAACATGTGAATAACGAGAAACATATGACTGAATGCTGAATCACAATACGGGGCTTGTGCTGTCGTTCTCTCGGGTACGCTTACGACTGCGTTTGTATCCGAATATATTTGAACACAACAAACAATTAAACAGCTTTGAACTGTCATAACGCAAAGATCCAATTTTTCCGAGAGAGTACGTGTTGTTACGTTACGAATGTATTTTCTCTCACAAGTAAATAAACGTAGTGTTGCCAGCAATGACGCGGTTTTGTGGTTAGACTCCGTTGGTTGAACATTATACGTCACTCAACGCTAGCACCTGCATACGTCGTTTTTAACTGACAGCGAGATAAAATAAACGTGGTCGCCGTGGCCATGGTGGTAAGTGCGTTGGACTATTATGCACGCTGTTCAGGTTCAATCCCAGCCCGGGTCCAACACCTAAAAAAGTTTTTCACGGTTGCCACCTCTTTCGAATGTCTGACAAGCATCAAAGAGTATCATTTGTCATGATTGAGCTTTTTAACTCGCCGTTCGGAGTCGGCAAAAAATTGTAGGTCCCTTCCATTCGTGCAAAAATATAGCACTCACACACAAATGGTTGCGAGAAGCAGGCCCAGGTTCACCCCGAGCTATAGCAACACCTAAAGAGAGAAGATAAAATGAACGCATTTTTCTACATTTTTAGTCCGCTGATCTGTTGGCAGTTCACACACTAACGCATTGAAGTTCACGCATTCCCAAATTGAGAGTAAGCACATCCATTGGTGGAAGTATTGAGAGAATGTTGGTATGTGAAGGATTTTATGGGAAGGCTCTTTCCGGCAATATCACGTCAACGTCAACTTTCAACGGAACTACACGTCAACGGATTCTATGGGTCGGGGCCTTCAGGCAATAATCAGTTAAAACTTATCCATTTTCGAATTCGAATGCTTTGTTAAACTAAACAAATTCATCTATTGACAAATAGTCTTAATCATTCACAACGAAAAATATGTCAGAAAAGTAAAAAAAAAAGTGCTAGAAATCGTTTTAATTTAAAATTGTGGAGGGCTGTTACGCTGAAAATTCACGCTTCAAATTCAGATATCTCCGAAAAATTCATTTCTCACGAAATAAAAGTAAATTAATCTGTTTCAGCAGTTAATGTCAAAATCTATTGGCAGTATGATGGTGGTATGGCCAAAGAAATTGTTCGCACAAACAATAAATAATAAGTAACATTTGGAAAAAACGTCTATGAATCATAAGGTATGACGAAACTTTCAATAATACAAAACACTCCAGTTATCCTGAACACCACCCATAGAGTTAGTTGAAACCTAACATCTGAGATTCCTATCTCTACGCCGATCTGTCTGTCTCTCTTCCTTGTCCTTTATGTGTTCGCGCTGTGTGTAACCATTATAAGGGTACTTATAACCCTTTTAGCACGTATAAATTATAAAAAAAAAAAAACACTGCAGGAAAAGTCTGAGTCTGACCTCGACAGCTGTGAATGTAGCTATATTTTTCAACATTCTACGATATAAAATACTAAATTAACATTTAAGATTCAAATACGTAAAGTTACCGCCAATAGAGGGCGAAAGTAAAGCGGCTGTACGAAAAAGGTAATGTAATGGTATACTTTAATAGGAACAAAATTACAAATGAAATGTCCTTCATAAACACTGTAGAAATAAAATTTCATCACAAGCTAAACCACAATTGTATCCGTAAACATAACACACAAACAAAACCATGACTCAGCGTTCAGCGAACAATTTAATTGATGGCACCGAGAAACCAATAAATATCAATGTCTTACATTTAACGTTGTTTACAACAGAATTCGCCATAAATCGTCACTTTATTAGTTTACAGGGATCACATAGTCCACACCACCCTGTTTGAGAATAGAAAACGTCTCTATTAACTTTTTAATACAAAATAATCACATGCTACGAGTATATCCTTGTTGAAATAAACCTAAGAATCTAGAGATACGAGTATTTGAAGGCATTCCTTGCTTAAATGTTCTCTAGTGTTTATGAGGCTCAGGCTCATTTAAAGTGCACCCTTAATGGATGGATGGTCGAACGTATTTCGGGGTATAATTGAATTAGCAGCGAATTTAATCGGCAGTTTGTGAAGCTTGAGAATGGCGTGATGGGTAGTTGGGGTAAAGGAAGTCCGGTCCTGGCATATTAGTCGAGGCGATTTACGATAATTACTGCACTGTCGATTTGCAATTTCTTTCGATAAATTTAATCTGACCTTAATCTTCGTTGAATTTAAGTATCCCGTATCCATATCCTACTAACAGGTTATTGGATTCGCACAATTTGCAGGTCTATAAGTTGTATTATCTCGTTTAATCTGTACGTCTGTATTAACACTAATTACAAATATCTAATTTTGTGACAGAGCCTACAGTAAACCATATTCCCTTAACGTATACCACCTTTTTGGTTATATTACAATATGTAACGTCTTAAAATTTGTTATTTCTCTAACATTACCCAGAAGATTTGACTTTGAACTATAATCTTGACACTTGACAGGCATGAAAGGAAGCAATTTCCAGGCCAGATGTTACACTAAACCTTTTACTTTAAGTCGGCATGAATGAATACTGTTAGCTCCGAAAGAAGTCATTTGAAAAGCCTTATTTTATCGCCGAGTTCGCGAAAGAAATGTCTTGGTAGACGGATAACCTCCTGCAGAGAGCGAAAGAAGTGGCTCTGATGGACCAGCAAAACAATTTAAATGAATTTTACCGCTCTATGAGCAAATAGTCCAGTTTACAGATAACGCCCAAATTCACTGAAGAATCATTTATGAAGTCGACGTTTTTTATTAGCCCAGCGCAGTTATGTGCGATTTGCAAGTTATACTCTTTCAGCAAAGAACCTCGCCTCCCCTGTGCAGGAATTTCTACTTGTCTGGTTCAAGAAAAGCAGGCATGGTCTGCTTCTATAGTATCTTTTCTCCACCTCTGGTGATTCGATTTCTCATGCTAGCTTTCTAGTCGGGTCTGTGAATTGTATGCACGCAATCTGGACAGGCGAGTCTACCTTTCAAAGTTTGTTTCGGATGTCCTAGTTTCAAAATGGTGTAGTTTCAGACTCCCAAACTAGAGATACATGGGTACGCAATGTACATACATACATTTTTCGCTTTGCTCAGCCATTCCCACTTGCTTGTGGACCAAGATCCCACGACCTCCGGCTAGCTAAAAAGAGGGAACTAGCATCAGTGGCGTACACAGGGGGGGCTCCAGGAGCTCCGCCCGGCCAGCGCCAGCCAGGGTACTTTTCCACAATTTCAGCTAGTCTTTCCTAATTGAGAGCATTGTTCTCTTTTTGTCATGTCTGTGTTCTATGCTACTCAGTTCCGAAACGTTAGAGTTTTTTGTTTCTCGTGTGTAGTAGTTATCTGGTGCTCGTGTTTTTTGTTTTGAGGTAAATACTTCTCTAGCGACTCATTTAGCTATTTGTTTTGAATTTGAATGATTCCATACAGGGAAAATATACAAGAGACATACAGAAAACTTACGTTTATTAAGCTTAAATATTTTACCACATCTTTGCCCTTTGTGGGTTCTACCGACTAAAAATGATGAAATGCACCTCAGTATTGCAGAGTGAAATCCAAAAAATTCCAATTTCTTCAGTAAAATCATATGAATCACTGAAGGAAAGGCTTTACTGAAATATGTATAAACAGCCTCAGCTTTAAACAGCATTAATGACATATGATTTGAAATGGACCAAATTTGTTGTTGTAGAACGACTAGAAACAAATCCATGCCGGTTTATTTTTCACAATGCTTTCAAAAAGCTTTGGTATAGCGGATAACTTGCGTATTCTTCTATAATTTTCAACGTTATTTTTCGCTCCAGATTTGAAAATAGGAGCCAAAAAATATATTTTTCAATGATCGATCAAAACGCTAGATGAGAGAGATGTATTAAAGATTTTAAGTAAAGGTTTGCAGATAGAATCACAACCACTTTTTAAAATAATTGCAGGAATATCATCATCGCCATGCTTAGAGTTAGGCTTGAGGTTGCGAGCAGCAGGCTGCTCATCATGGACCTGCAAGACTACCAAACCAAAATCAATCTCGGATATTGAATTCGGTTCAAAGTTACCAGGTGGCTTACAATCAGAGAACACAGATTCAATAAATTTCGCAAAAATATCAAGTGTTGTTTGAGCACCGTTTGATTCAACATTTCATAAATCATTATTTTCGGCAATCCAATAGTGCATCTCTTATGCCTTATAAAGGTCCAAAAGCATCTATGTAGAAGACAGAGTCTTGTTTTAATTTGTTTTCAATACTATTAATATAAATAGTGTGCAAGATTATGCAACTCAAAAATCCTTTCATAGCTTAAAGAACAGTTCATTATCAACCTCTTTTTTCGAAGCTTTAAGTCTTTTTCAAGCTTTATTCTTTAATTTTTTTTTAGATGGATAACTCGTCGATTATACCATGGAGGTTTAAAAACATTCTTCTTTAACGAACATTGAACAAACGAGGAAAATCCAAGATTCACGATTTGGACAAAACGAGTTTATATATTATGAAACATAGATTTTTTTTAATTCGGGATCACAGTTAAAAGAACGGAAATATGATTTGAATCCAGCAAGGTTACAGTTTTCCTCTTAGGACAGTACATATAAGAAGCAATGGATCTGTAGAGGAAACTAGATAAGTGGTATTATTTCAACGTGAAGATCAGCAACACGATCTTTGGTCCCCGAGATGACTTCAGGCAATACCTTGGACTTTTTATTGATGATGTTACTCTCAGCAACAATATCGACAGAATCAGTACCATCATTTATACTAGATTAGCAGTTGCAGCATCAGCATACAGACTATTCGCAATAATTGTTTTTTATCTAGCAGAATCCTCAACATTACTTTACCCATTTTTGCCTATCTGGAAAGCAAGAGATTATTTTTCTTCCATTCTACATAGCTTTGGAATTCTTTACCATTATCCGTCCTTCAGTGTTTCGATATCATCGCATAACCCAAAACGTACTTTACAGATTTAAATAAAACTTTGCCGTTCAATACCTTAGGATATTGCTTTCTATCTCTAATTTAAATAATCGCCATATTCATTATGGGGATCAAGATATTATGTATTTAGAAAAGTCAAAATTTCACAATTTAAGGTTGAAAGCAAAACAATCAAAATGTCCTGTATTTTGTCTGTTTAAACAAATATGACAGAGATAAACCATTAAAAACGAGTTCTAGTGAAAACCTAAAACAGTTCATTAAAATCAAGGCTCAGCCCCCTCCAAAAAAAAAGTCCTGCGTATGCCACTGACTAGCATAATAGCACAGACCCCTAATGCAAAAAAACGTTCCGCAACAAAATAGTGAGAATCGCTAAGCCATACAGTTGTGTCTTCTGATTCTGGCAATTTGGCTAGTCGAAAACATTTAAATTGAGCAGTTTTTGTATGGTATTTAGGGTATCTTATCTGTCAAAGACTCAATAGTGGTCCATTGTTCTGCCGAACCCTGTGGTGTGGTTAGCTAGCTCAGTACTATATCTTTGAAAAATAAATCAAAAACAAAAACCCGTACGAATATATGTAGAAGTAGAGATATCACTATGACGATTATTATTATTATTTTCTGACCAATCGAATCTCTTATTAATACAACAGTAATTAGGAATCTTTAAATGCTATGCAGTGCAGTACCTATAGAATCCACATAACCAATTCGTTGGTTAAGGATGAATGTCGAAAAAAAAGTTGAAGAACTTTGGGTGGGCGATGCGACGTTGAATTACCTTAATTGACCGGTTCATACCACACCATTTATCGTGTTCCTTTGATACAAAGATCACGTTCGAACATATTCATTTGGTCAAGTTCCATGCGTCCCAACCATCCTGTAATTGGGTAAATCTGTCTTACCGCTATCACCATCATATGTAGTCCTGGCAGATTTCGAGAAACATTTTGTGTGTGCTATCTCCAAGTACGGTATATGTATGTACATACGTGTACTGTGAACACAAAATGTAGAAATTTGCAACTTTCGTCAACTTTATCCAAACACGTATTGGGTCCTTTTCTGTGTTACATAATGAACATAATGATAAGTGAATTAGTTGGATTTGTTTGAAAGTCAAATAATAATAAAATATATAGGAAAGGTTCAATCAATCTTCCCTTTATCATAAACTTGACGGTATTAAAGTATTTTATGACTTAATGGACAATTTAGGACAATCATAATATGTAGTTTAAAAAATCAATGTCCATTGTTTCTATGAAAACGCCAACTAAAAGTAGTTAAGTTACTCTTAGATCTCAGAACAAATTTGAAAAATTTGCAAAGTTTCTTTATAGGAATGTGCATGCTCAAAAACTAAAGCAATCCTCTGCCTGAACCGACTTTTTCATTATATTTTCATTTCTCGCCCGTTAAAGCTGAAAACAATACTGAATATAATTTTTAATTTTTACGACGTATGATTGAAGCCCATGGATATTGGATATACGGCAAAACAATACTAAACAAAAAAATAATGTGAATTCTACGTCAAAAATGATACTCGATATCTCAGGATTGGCTACAGATAGGACAAAATTGACGACATATTCGAAAAGAGCACACGCAAAAACATAAGACTGCATTCACAGCTAAAAAAGTGCATTTTGGCGTTTACGTCAAACCAATTCTAGGGCGACAATATGTATATCCTATCTTAAAATAAATAACCTTGGCCTTTCATCCAAAATAAGTTTGTAAATTAGGCCAGAATATGTTTATTTTCTGGCCTAATTTTCACTGCACTTTCCAGTACTCTTTCCACATCTATCTGGCATAATTTTCCAGATTTCAGACATGTCTTCCAAGTTAAATTCTGTTTTTTGTTCCAAATTTAAAGATACAAACATTTTCTGGCGTTTTTTCCAAAAAAATGTGGCGTAGTTTCCGGCCGCCGTTGAAGTTTACTTTTAAATCATCGTGCGAAGGAGTGAATTCCAAATTGCTACTTGAAACTGAAACGTGCTTTTACTTTTACTATCAGCGTAATACTCATAAAAAAATGCACATCTATAGTATGTATTCAAAGAACGCCATATGTCTTTCCAACTGTGGGAGTTATAAAGGGTTTTCCAATAAGAGGTGTTATTTTGGTATTCGAAGAAAAATGCCATTTTTTGAGATAAATGATCGGATGTTTATTTCATAATAAAGAGGAAGGTATGCTGTTATTAATGAAAAACAACATCAGCCAAATGGCCACCACGAGCATGCATACAGGACCATATCCTTTTCATGAAATTTTCCATAACCAAATCGCAAAGTGGCTGCCCTATGTCCTCGATAGCCTCACGAATTTTATCTTTGAGGTCTTGAATCGACGCTGGGCTGTTGGCGTAGACCTTATCTTTCACGTGGCCCCAAAGAAAGAAGTCGCAAGGTGTTAAATCACAAGATCTCGGTGGCCAATTGTGATCACCTCTTCGAGAGATAACACGGTCCGGAAACTTTTCCCGTAAAAGATCAATGGTTTCGTTGCTTGTGTGGCATGTGGCGCCGCCTTGTTGAAAGTAAACGTTGTCCAGATCAATACCATCCAACTCCGACCATGAAAAATCATTAATCAACTCTCGATAACGCAATCCATTCACCGTAACTGTTGATCCAACCTGATTTTCGAAAAAGTAAGGTCTAATAACCCCGCGCCCGACCATAAACCGCACCAAACAATCACACGTTGAGGATGGAGAGGCTTCTCAACAATAACTCTTGGGTTTTCCGAGCCCCAGATGCGACAATTTTGCTTGTTGACGTAGCCACCGAGGTGGAAATGGGCCTCATCAGTCAAGATGATTTTTCGATGGAATTCCGGATCATTTTCATGCATTTCAAGGACCCAATCGGCAAAGACACGACGTTGTTGATGATCGGCCGGCTTGAGTTCTTGTGTTAACTGAACTTTATAAGCCTTAAGACCCAAGTCTTTATGCAAAATAATGACGTTTGTGGAATGCCCAATACCAAAGAACGACGAGGAATGGACAAACCTGGGTTTTCTTCAACACTTTGGGCTACAGCAGCAATATTCTCAGTTGTTCTTGAACGACGTGCACGGGTTTTATTCTTCACATCACTAACTTGTCCCAACAGCTCGAATTTTTCCACCAATTTCTGTATTGCGGCCCGACAAGGTGCTTACTTACTTACTTAGTTGGCGCTACAGCTCGAGGTGAACCTGGGCCTGCTTCTCGCAACCATTTGTGTGTGCGTGTTATATTTTTGCACGAATGGAAGGGAAGGGACTACAGTTTTTTGCCGATTCCGGACGGCGAGTTGAGAAGCTCAATCGTGACAAATGATACTCTTTGATGCTTGTCAGACATTCGAAAGACGTGGGCACTGTAAAAAACTTTTAGGTGTTTGCGGCGGGATTCGAACCCAAGACCGCTGGCTCAGTAATCCGACGCACTAACCACTTGCGCCACGGTGCCCACACACAAGGTGCTTCACGACGACCAAAAAATGCTTTAGTTTTGCGAACTGTGACTGCAAGATTTTCACCATTTTTGTAGTGAATTTTAATAATTTCAATGCGTTGTTGAAGCGTGTATCGTTCCATTTTTAGTAATGGCGTAGTTTCTACTTGTCAAATGTCAATGAATAAAAGCTTCAAAAGTGACAGCTACCGAAATAGCGGGCCATTCACAATAACACCTCTCATTAGAAAACCCTTTATGTCATTCGACTATACAACAAGTCCATCGAGTTACTAACAAAATTTTTAACGACTTAGATGAAAAAAAATACTGCGTGTCAGTATATCTTGACGTAGCCAAGGCTTTTGATAGTGTTTGGCATGAAGGACTTCTACATAAATTAAAAAACATGCTGCCGGACTTCTCTGAGCTAATTAAAAGCTATCTAGACGACAGACACTTCTACGTCTCACACAACGATGAGTGTTCCGAGTTATGCCGAATAGACGCAGGTGTCCCCCAAGGAAGTGTTCTAGGACCAACGCTCTACTTTTTATATATTTTGTATTTTTGTATTTTTATTAAATAATAATTTTACACTTAGATATACAATTATCTTTGAGTTGTGCAAATTTTTTTAAAAAAAAGGTAACGGATTTAATTATTCAAGAGAGTAATACAACAATAACAATAATAATAGAAATAATAATAATTTTATCCTATATAAATTGACAATATTTAAATAACTAAAAAAAATTAGAAAATTTAAAAAATTTAAAATAGTAAATCCCTATTTCCCTAATCAGATATTATGCGCAAGGTGATGTTTTAACTGTCTCTTAAAGTCGCCTATGCTTACAGATCTCCTAATATTGACTGGAAGTGAATTCCAGAGCCTTACTGCGTAGACAAAAAACTGTTTTTTGGTAGTATTATACCTGTATATGGGTAAAATCTACGTTCGGCTTCTTTCAGAAGACGCTGGTTGGAGTCTTTGGTAAAGGTAATCCGGTAATTTCGTCTCTTTTAAGCGGAAAAAAAAAGGTTAATATCTTGGAGTCTAAGTATCTATTAACATCCATGCCAAGAAAGTGTTTTACATGATTCGAAATATGTTCGTAACGACGGATATTATATACGACTCTGACTGTATTGTTAACAGCTACTTTCAGCTTACGTGTGCTATTGCTGTCAAGGTCACAGAAAACGGGGTATGCGTAAAAAAGAATCGGCAGCAATAGTGTTTTTACCAGCATTGCTTTTATACTAATTGGAAGACATTTACCTATTTGATATAATGTACGAAGCGTCCCATACACTTTACCTACTGCGATTGTTACATGCTCATCCCACGTAAGATGCTGGTTAAACGTTACACCAAGATTTTTCGCGGATGTGATATAGTTCAATGAGGATCCGTTGGTGCAGATCCTAGGCAGCCTGGATGTATCAATATCTAACCGACTAATTACAATGGCTTGACTCTTATTAGGATTCAGCAACAGCTTGTTCTCACTTGACCATTTATGGATAAGGGACAAATCTTCATTAATTCGTGAAACTGCGTCTTCTACTAAGTCAATAGGATAACTCAAGTGCATTTGTACATCGTCCGCATACATTTGTAACTTGCAATGCTTTGGAACCGAAGGGATATCATTATTGAAGATGGAAAACAACAAAGGACCCATAATAGAGCCTTGCGGAACACCGGCCTTGGTTTCGAGAAAATTCGATAATATCCCGTTGGAATACACTCTTTGAACTCTACTAACAAGATAACTGTTTATAAGTTGAATCGCAGTGGGATCAAAGTTAAAGTAGTGCCTCAATTTCAAAATTAGGATATCATGAGGGACCGTATCGAAAGCTTTCGAGAAATCTAGCATAACCAGTGATGTGACATGGTTTTTATCCATTTCGCAGCGGAGATCATCCACAATGTTTAACAATGAGGTAGTGCAGCTATGATGCGGACGAAAACCAGATTGATGGGGTGACAACAGATTAAACTGGCGAAGGTACGAAAAGATTTGAAGACTTATAAGCTTTTCAAAGACTTTAGAAATGAAAGGAAGAATTGAGATGGGTCTATACTCCTTGCTGCTGGCAGCTGAGCTTTTCAAAATAGGTACAATTTTGGAGGCTTTCCACTGCATTGGGTAAGCTGAATAAGTCAAAATAGAATTGAAGATATGTGTTAGTACAGGCAGAACTTCCAAAATTATAATTTTTAAAAATGTAGGTTGCATCTCATCCAACCCGACAGCATTTGATTTTATCGCATCAATGGCCTTGAGTACATCGTGTTCACAAACTCGAATAAAGCTAAAGCTTCTAGTAGTATTAGGATAAAGTGATGGGTTTATTAAAAGGGTCTCGTCGATACTAACGTCTTGTTGGGGGCTAGAGTTTGAAGAGGCCGCGAACTTGTTGTTTAATTCGTTAGTATCAATTTCACATAAACTTGAGTTTTTTTGTTTCCCAATACCCAACTCCTTGATATTGCTCCAGGTTTTAGCTTTGCTTAGCTCAGGCTGGAATTTGGAGGTGAAGAACCTTCTCTTAGACTTCAATACTTCGGATTTAACTAAATTTCTAAGTCTCCTATATTCATTTCGTAGTTCGGGAATTCTGAACCGCTTCCATCTCCTATAAACCCTATCTCTGTTTTCCATAAGCATTTCAATATTACGGTTGAACCAGCCACACTTCCTGTTGCGTACAGTAACATTTTTCAGAGGTACATGGGTTTCGAAGAGACTGTTGACATTATCAGTGAAAATAGAAACTTGTTCCTCAATACAGGTTGACTGATAAATGCTTTGCCAATCCATTAATAAAGTATCTCTTAATAACCTTTCCCTGTCAATGGATTTGTAGTCCCTATATGAAATGGTTTCTCGAGCTACAAATCGATCAAAACTAAGGTCGTAAAACAGTATGATGAGGTCATGCTTCGAAAAACCGGGAACGTCTAACTGACCGTAGAAGTTGGTTCGCTTTAAGTCACTAACAACAAAGGTGTCCAACAGGGTTGAATTATTATTACTGAAATGAATATACAAATATACAGCAGACATACCTAAACCAGACAACGCTATGATAGCTACTTTCGCAGACGACACGGTTATCCTTTCTTCGAACAAACGATTAGACTTAGCCACTCAACAAGCCAGAATAGCACTTGAGAAGACAGTAGATTGGTTCCAGAAATGGGGAATCAATATAAACGAGGAAAAAACAGTACAAGTTGTATATACTACGAAAAGAAATTATATCGCTGAAAACATCATTCTGAACAACAAAGAAATTACTATTGACAATGAAGCGAAGTACCTGGGCATGCTTATAGATAAAAAATTGACTTGGAAATCACACATATTATATAAACGAAACCAAATAAAAAACAAATTCAGACAACTCTACTGGCTTCTAGGGAAGAACTCACGGTTATCAACAGAAAACAAACTCCTAATCTACAAGACAATAATAAAACCTATATGGACCTACGGGATTCAAATCTGGGGAACTGCCTGCACGACAAATATTAATATCATCCAACGACTACAAACAAAAATTCTTCGGACTATAGTAAACGCACCATGGTACATAACCAATGCCGACTTACACCACGACCTCAACATCCTCACCGTAAAAGAAGAAATAAAAATGATCAGCAGACGACATCAAATAGCGCTTTGTGACCACACCAACTCTCAATTACGAAGTTTACCTGAGCAGGAAATGAATTCAAGAAGACGACTAAAAAGACGCAAGCCCGTTGACCTACAAAATATTTAAAGTACTCGTATATTTATGTAAAAAAATAAAAAAAAGAAAAAAACATAATAATAACAATAGCTAAATAAATAGAAAATAAATAGAAAGTTGTGAAATTGCACATAACGTTAGAAATGTATCTATAGACAATGGTCTAAGTCTACAAATGTATCCCTTCAAAAACTTTAATAACAATTACTTAGTGTCATCATTAAGACAGATGTAATATTTTAATTTGGGAAATAAAAAAAAAAAAAAAAAAAATGTCTGTTCCACGTTAGTGTTCTATTGAAGACTACACCCACATATATAAATAGGTCTAGCAATTTAGCTGTGTACATCCAAATTATAATTTTGAGGTTTAAACCCCAATTTTCACCAAGAACCCTTATGTTAGGTAAGGTAAGGTTGAGAGGCTGCGGCTGGCCATCCCAAAACAATAGGCTCCAGAGTGGGCCCATCGCAATCCCCTAAGAACCATCCAAGGATGCCACCTAAACCGCCACAATTTCCTCAAAGCATTTTATTACCCTGCACAATTTTAGAACGAGTCTATGGTTGATTCGACCTACCCCCTGCAGGTTACTAAAGAAGTTGGAGCCTTAAATGCACATGCGACTGCGTGCTCCATCCCGAAATTCACACAGAATATGTGAGATATCTTCTGCTAGACCTATATCATTACAGTATCTGCAAATATCCGTGCCTATGAGTCCGAACTTCTTTGTTTGCTCAGAAGGCAATGCCCGGATAATATTCTTATAGTTATTCTAATTTGTGCCCTGCTAAGTCTAAGGATTTCACTGGTCCTTTTACGGTCCAGCGCCGGCCAAAGTGCCTTGGAAACCATATGTCCTACAATGTTAGACCATCTACAGTTAGCCCATCTCGTAATCGAATCATTTACCTTTGATTTAATGCAGCATAGTGGTGGAGCAACTTCCACCGCCTCGGGCAGCTCCAAGAGTTCTTTGGCAGGTCCATAGCGAAACTGTTGCTTTCTCGAATGTACGCGTTCCAAGTGAATTCTTGATCCAGGGTTATACCTGAAAATTTTACTTAAGTATATAAAAAATAGTTTCAGCTAAAAGTGTTAGATTTTTGAATTTTATTGAGTTTACTTTTTTTTTGTGAAATGTACTATGTGACTTTTTTTTAGTATTACCTTTAAGGTCAACTTTAAGAGTTCTTTGGAGGCGATCTGAGACTGTTGACCAAACTGAGTATATCCTCCATTATGATTCCTCGATACAAATTCTGTATGTTTGCAGACTTAAGTAAGTTGACTTAGACGACCAAGAGTAATTTATGGTTCTGTCTTTCTAGAATCACAGTCATGCTCTACGATACGAAGCCAATGCTGGATCTTGTCCTTCCTCCCTCTTCTTTCGTCGCGATAGGTCAACCAAATTGACGATTTAAGATTTAAATTTAGCCACTTATTCCTTCTGCCATTCCATTGCAATCTACTCCCCAAATCGATTGTTTTGACATCTTCAGTGAAACAAAAAAACGTTCTTGACTACAAAACAGAGTGAAAGCCATAAATGCATATAACTAAAGTCGTTCCGCCCAGACATCTAAATGATAATCTTCGCCAATATTAACTTAACAGGCCAACATGCGAACCATAATTACCAGCTATTAGAGGCCATTGTGTCCGGGGTCAGTTGCCATCACAAGCCACCAACCAACATCACCCTCCTAATACAACCACAAAAACTCTCCTCATTTCCTTGAAATCACTTCATAAAGGATATCATCTCAGCCATCAATGAATTAGAGGGTAATTCACTGACTGCGAGAGAGAAAAAATGAAAAGAAAACAGAATTACCCCAAACCCATAAGGATCTGCCAAAAGAATAAAATGATTCCGTTCTTTGGCCCAATTACACTAAATTCGCTACAAGAACAACTGAACAACAACTCGAGATATACTTCCAGAGAGAAAAGAAGCCAAAATCCAATTGAATCACCCATAAACGGAAGTCGTAGGAAGCAGCTAGATTCCCTTCGTCGCCCCAGTAGTGTTGCTTATCAGTGATGTATACGTAAAGACGGCGTCGGGCGAAGGCATATTTCAAATGAGGATATTAACCCACTGCCACTGCTTGCTATCGGATGTAAAGAGAAAACTTGGAGCAAATTTGAATTTTTGGCAGGATGTTTTTTTGGATGTAAAAAAACGAAGCTTTTGTCAACATATTGATCTTAGAAATTGGTTGCCTGTTCTATGTGGATTCATTATGTTTGAGTTGCGGCATAAAGGTAAGGTAATTAATGTCTCTTGTCGTTCTTTCTTAGTTCGCAGACTGGAGTTTTCAAAATGCTAGCTTAAAACTTAATACTCGACATTTAAGGCACTATAGAGCGCCAGCCACTCAGGAACACGAACTAAACCAGACGTCGGATAATCGATTTCGTATACGAAGACGATGAATAAAGCGCGAACTCTCCATATAAGTTGTCGCTACCAATAGCCGTGTTTTATTATCACTTATGACCAGGGTTCGGATTTTGTTGACCAAAAAAAGACAAAAAGGCAAAAAAAAAAGGCATTTACTAATAAAGGTTTTTATGCATTATTATTAACATTGTAATAGCACTGTACAACCCAAAACATTTCGAAGTTCTCTGGTAACAGCCAGCGATTATCTATCAGGAAAGAAAGCCTTGAATCAAATAAAGGATCTCTCAACATGGGCAGAGTTTATTGGAGCCAAGATAAGTGATGCCACGTCGTTGACTTTAATATTCGAGTCCAATTTGGAGTTTGCGGCATCATTTGCTGAAAAATTAATCACATTCAGCTACTGGCCCTTTAGCTTGTAATTTCTCGTCGATCCCGTTCAACGTCTTTAATACCTCTTCAATAGGCCTTCCTAAATATTACGCATTGCCCTAAGCTCAAATGCTCAAATTAAAGTACATTCAACTACTAGGAGTCACCTTTCATTTGCAAACTCTTAAATATGTGCTCTTTCGGGTGGACTAAAAATCTATTTTAAATTTCACCACAAATTTTTGCAATTGGGGGATTTTCCCAGCATGTCACAGAATATGAATCTAGATGAAAAGGCACACAGTTACGAAAAAAATACTTTCCAACTGGTAAATAAAACTGCGGCGAATGCCTGAAATTGCACGTACGGCAGAAGAATATATGTTGAGTTTATATAAATGTATTTAGTATTGGTGTATAGGGACTTTTTTATGCGCGCTAGTGTAAATAATGCGTGCAGTTATGTGCATTTTCATACGACAGAAAAACCTGCGCTCATACGTGTGGACACTGAAATTTCTTTCGTGTGAGCAAGGATAAATCGTATAGTTTAAAAGAAAATGCACAGCTACTTTGACAAACAGCACCAAAAAGGCAAAAAATAGTAGTATGGATTAAAAAAGGTCATATGAGTAAAAAGGCAAAGTCAACAAAATCCGTTCCCTGCTTATGATCTATGTATATGGATCACGCATTGAAAATAAAACAGTCCAGATCAATGAAAAGGTTAAGTTGTGTGTTGTGGTGATTGTACAAGCTAACTCCCTTTTGACAATTAGCGCGAAGTTGCCATGCGAATGAATATTTTCTTTTAAATGAAAGTTTAATGCGCTTGTTTTATTTTTTTAGGAGGAAATTGTTAATTTTGATTAACAGAAACCAAATGAGAATAATATTTTGTAGCTATAATTTTACTATCACATTGCTAACATTTCATTATGAGCAGAAAATTAATTTATTCGAACATAAATAAAATTTAATAATATGTACTTGGATTGCCAATCATTTTTCTTATTCTTATCTGGCAACATTACCCTTGACAATTATCGATAATTATAGCAATATTTACGAGGGAAAGATACACTCCTAGCGAAGGATGCACTCCTAGTGAGAATTATCAGAACCAATTTTTAGATCAGAAAAATTTATCTTGATTAATAGTAAGATCTCGTATAGTTGTTGTAACGCATATAAACCAATGATCTATATGGATCAACGCTGATAATAAAATACGTCTAATGCTTACATGTTAAAAAGGCCAAAATGCGATAGTTTACATAGACTTGAGCACACCTAGTGCTTCAACGAATACAATCTTAAGATATGAGATATGTATTATGAAAAGCAAGTGACCGACTTGGTGGCGCTAAAGTACGGGGTAAACCAGGGCCTACTTCTCGCAAACATTTGCGTGTGCGTGTTATATTTTAGCACGAATGGAAGGGACCTACATTTCTTTGCCGCTTCCGAATGGCGAGTTGTGAAGCTGCTCATGACAAATGCTTGTCAGACATTCGAAAGAGGTGCACCGTGATAAAACTTTTAGGTGTTTGCTGTGATTGAACCCGGGCAGAATTGCGTAGTAGTCTAACGCACTTACCACTACAACACGGTGCTCACAAGTGACCTATACTTTTCAAAATGAGATGATAAGGCTAGTCTCGGGAATTAAAGGCAAAGGGAAATCTCACGAAGATACTATTCACAGGTCAAGGGCTCATAAGCTAAGTAAAAGCGCTCTTGAGTAACATAATGAAAACTGGTAATCAAAAAATTCCAACACTTTTAGCATTAAACATAGAGGTCGCTAACCTTAATCATCATCATCTGTACAAGTTGCGGAAACGAGAATAAAAGTAAGTCAATCCGACATCTACTTTGCTATTGTCCCGCCTTCCAAGAATGGCCAACGATTCTTGTTACGTTGCAGAGCTAGAAAATTCGAAGATATTGGATATTCTCAGATTCACCAAGAGCACAAACTGATTTGCGAGTTTGTAAGAAGAGGATTGAATCCCAAACTATAAGGGGATTCACAATGGACCTTCGGGTATCCGAGTGGAAATAATTGTTTGTTCAATCATACACTCTTCCTAACCGACCCAATCTCGTGAAGTTGGTTGGTTTGGTTGGTTGGTTTGTGTAGGTAAGGGAGAGATATCCCTTGTCACGTAGACCTCGAGTCGGGCCCGTTGTATTCCACTCAGGAGCTTAGGGTTTGTGGATGAAAGGGTAAATAATAGGGAATGCAAAAGTAAAAGAAGGTATATGTATGTGGAACGTGGATTCCTGAAAAACGCTCATGTCATCGCAGGTATTTTTGCCTTATTTCACATAAAGCAGGACAGTCGCAGAGGAAGTGAGCGATACTTTCGTCCTCTTCTTCAAAACCCGGGCTATGTTGCACTAGTCCCAATCTGTTCTCGTATTAGTTCAAGTTGATGTGGCCCGTGTACGTACAAGCCAATCATCAGTTTTATTTCTGCTTTGCCTAGATTTAGTGCTTTCTTCGCCCGTTGAGGGTTCGGGTTTTCTATCATATCTTTAGCGCCCTTACATGTTTGGATGTAACTCCACATTTCCGAGTGGAGTTTTGCAGCGAAAGATTGTTAACGGTTTGCACCGCTTGTATCGCTTTACCTATAGTGGAAACTGTGAGATTTTCTACGTCTTTAGCTCCTGCTCTTGCTAGGTCGTCTGCTCTTTCATTGCCCGGTATGTCGTTATGGCCAGGTACCAAGAGCAGATTCACCGTGCAGGATCTTGCGAGGTTGTGGAGTTTTTTTTTTGCATTCCTTCAGTAGCTTAGAGTTAGTTATTGGGTTTGCAAGTGCTTTAAGAGTAGCTTGGCTGTCCGAGCAGATGTGTACGCAAGTGTCTCTGCTATTTGCATTGACGAGTTCATCTACGTACCTGAGAATTGCAAAGACTTCACCTGGAAAACAGTCACCGAGGGTTCTAAACGAATGGATATATTTATTGGAGGATCAGGACAATGTGCATCACCACCCGATTCTCCGTTTATATGTGATCTATCCGTGTATTCTTTTGTATCTCCTACTTCGGCAATAGCTGTGCCTTGTTGCCAGTTTTCGCGGCTGGCGAAATTGACTATATAGTTGGATTTGAAAATGTTTTCTTTTTTCTATGAGATCACTTGGGCTGCTGACAAGTCCAGAGGATTCTGAAACATCCTTCCATATAGCTCTGTGTCCTGTGAACCTCTCGTGTTTAAAGTTACCCATAGTCCGCAGTCTGATTGCAGAAAGCCCCGCTGTCCTTTTGACCTCAAGTTCCATAGAAAGAATATTGAGAATATTGAGTCTGGGCTACAGTAATCCTTAGGCAGGCCATTCGTTTGGGAATTGTTAGTAGTATTTTAGCGTATCTGTTGTTTACAGTCGGCCACCATACTAACACTCCTTAGAGTAAGATGGGTTTGACTATACAGTAGATCCATTAAACTAGTTTTGGTTTCAAACCCCACGCCTTGCCGAAAACCATCCGGCAAATCTTGAAGATTCTTTTAGCTTTGTTAATTCTGTATTCCAGATTCTTTCTCCAAAGTAGCTTTTTATCAAGAATACTCGTAACTTCTAAGTAGTTTAGATCGTCCCTTAAGTCTAGTTGGAACGCCCCTAGGGACGACCCGTTGAATTCTGAAATTCTGAAATTCTTCTCGTTAACTTACTCTTGGGTTGCAAGAAAATATCTAAATAGTCTAAGAGTTTCCATGAATGACTTATAGAAAAGGAAATGCGTACTGTGATCAAAAAAAAAAAACAAAGTATCTACTGTTTCACCGTCAAAAAATGGATGAGGCTATATCTCTATAAGTCCGGTAACTTTTAAGAACATAAGAATCCGCTGATGGTAGAGTGAAGTCGATTGTTTGTTTTTTATGAAGAAATCTCAAAAACATCTGGCATTTCCTCGTCATCGTTACACAATCTGCTCAATTCTTAAGGTGTTTCTTGAACTTAATATATTCTATATCTTTTAGTTTGGAATTTTGTCCTTTTGTTTCTCTTTGCTTTTCAAAATATTTAGCAGATGACAATTCCTCAAGAAAGACTCCGGTCGCTCTTCTTTTGCCAGTTACCACCTGCTGTCTCTGATAAGTCCACTTTTCTCTTCGGCGGTACTTATCCACGTCATCCTTGAAAATCATTATCTTTGACTTTGCGAGTTTAAGAGACAAATTCCAAGTTATGCTTTTTTTTTTTCCAGTCTGTTGATCATCAGCTGCAAGCTTCCAAAGTATCTGTGACGAGAGGGGGACTTTTTGTGTTGCCTAAAAAGCAGTAATGTTCTCTAGACACCCATAGTCTTTCGGAACTTGTCAAATAAATGGATGCCATTCCAAACGCACGCCATATTGTTTTTATCCATCAATCTCAGTCTTCTCATAATTATTTATTTTTAAAGCCAATAATAATCAACGAACTATCAATACAAAAACAACCGTTTATTAAAAAGGGAAAACTATGAACTATGAACAAATAAATTGGATATCTTACATTAACGAGATTTTCACTTGGACTTCTCGCATTCTGTCGATAACAGTAAATTGCTAGAGAGGCTCTCTGTGATTTGAGCAAGATCTCCCTTCATCATACTCTCCATAACCGTTTCGTTGATTTTCTCTTCCTGCGCATTCTGCAGGACCAGAGCAGCCTGTTCTTGAATTTCATTCCATCCAAAGTCGACATCCTTTTCCTCTGTGTTCATGCCACAAATAACAAAACGCAGAAAGTGCGATCCCTTGTGTTTGGCTTGAATCATATAGATCTTCTTGCGATCTGTCAGACGGTCTAGTAGATTCGTTGTCAAAATATTATCCCCGCGCATTCGGAAGCAAACCAAACCTAAGGCACGCTTGGCGACAATTTCAAAACGGTCATCATTGAGTACATGCTGCTCGAAGCGCTTAGCTAATGCCATATGATTGCGAACGTGTGCTCTCAACCCTTCGGCTCCTAACGAACGGAAAGTGATCCACACTTTTAACGCTCGAAAACGTCTTCCCAGTGGTATCTGCCAATGTCTGTAGTCCGGGATCTGTGACTGACCTTCGTATTTATGCTTCAAGTAAATACGGTCCACATTGAAGCTATCCATCACGAGATTGGCATCCCGCAGCCACATAGCGGCACAATCAAAGGTTACCAAGAGTGACTTGTGTAGATTGAAATTTAAAGAGTCCACAAATTCCAATCCTCGTCGCAGCTCGGCGCATTCAGGAAGTGCAAACGCCGCTCCCGCATAGGCAGCATCAACGTGTAGCCAAATGTTGAATTCTTTGCAGACTGGAGCTAGACCAACGATGTCGTCAAAAGCACATGTTCCCGTAGTACCCAATGTAGCTATACAAATGATGGGGAAAAGCCCTTTGGCCACATCCTCCTCGACAGCTTTTCTCAATGCGTCTCCGTGGAAAATTAAATCATCACCGGCCGGTATCAGACGAATTGGAACTGCAGCCAAGACACCGGCTTTCTCAATACAACTGTTACTCTGGTCACTAGAGTACGCTACCAGACGACCACGAATCTCGGATTCGGTTAAATCCGGATTTGTCTCTTGAACTCGCTTAACAGTCTGCTCTCGTGCAGCCAAGACTGCCACCAAAACAGATTCGCTAGCAGATCCCTGAATGACGCCACCGCCAGGCCCCTCGGAAGAGTGAAGGAATTCACTAGGAAGGTTTAGGAACTTTGCAAGCCAATCCATAACCACAACTTCCAGTTCAGTGCATGCCGGACTGCATATCTGTGAAATAAAGTAGAAATTAGTTAGTAACCGCTATTTTAAATTTTAATTGCTATAAAAGAAAGCACTGTTTGTTTTGTTCACTTTTCCGTTTTATAAATTTACTCTGTTCTTTGAAAAAAGCGCAGAACCATAACGCAACTTAACGCTGTTAAATCGAACATACCCAATTTCAAGAATATACACAAATTGCAGACCCATCTTAGTTTCGTTAAGTTTTCATAAAATGTGCTATCTTGGTAATCTACAGTAGAATTCGAAAAAGATGGCCTGCTGGGAATGTTTGAATCTCGAATTGACCAAAATGTTTCTCTAAGGCCAAATATACACAATTTAGATTGGAATAGGGAAAAATGACTCGTTAGTCTTTTTTGAAAGTAGGAATATTCAGAAGGAAAACAATAATTGACAGATCGAAATTGAGAGAAGCAAATTTGGGAGCCTTGTAATTTTAACAACGCTTGGGCGTTTCTTTTATTCAAAAAGTTCAGTAAAGTCAGGATTTATTAGGAGAATATAGGCACTTTAGGTAATCTTATGCCGCATAGGCTTATCCTGGGGCCACGTCGTACATTTTTCGCTCAACGATATATGAGGTCTTATAGCCGTTTGAGTTTCTGTGGCCTCTAGTGAACATTTTGGTTTGACTTACGTGGCCCTAGGGTGTTTTTTGAAGGTAAAAATGAGCACCGCCTTTACCAGCAGAAATCTCCACAAGTGCAAATAAAAGACGTATTCATGATATTAAAGCTTTCCTACTTACACAAAAATAGAAAAGAAAGCGGCAGGCGCTACTAGTGGCAAAACTTGCACGAATATCTGGATTACGTTAACAAAGCCGCAAGACTTCAGGAAATATTAGCTAGGCTAAGCTGTGATAGATTGTGGACGGAATCGAGGCGACACCGATGAACTAAACATGACTAGAAGTCATATCCGAGATCACAAGTGAAGATAAAGTGAAGTGGGCACCGATAATATATTTCTGACCATCCTGCAGCAAATCCTAAATTACTGTATACCGCATCTAATACAAATCTTCACAGACTGCCTAATATTATGGTACATACCCGAAGAATAGAAAGAGGTAAGTGCAGTTTTCATTCCTTAAGCAGCGAATTTATGTCACTCTCCGCATATGATTCTTCTTTCTTCTTTAGGTGGCGCTACAGCTCGGGGTGAACCAGGGCCTGCTTCTCGCAACTTTTTGTGTCTTGCACGAATGGAAGGGACCTACAGTTCTTTGCCAAGTTCGAACGGCGAGTTGAGAAGCTCAATCGTGACAAATGATACTCTATGATTTCTTGTCAGGCATTCGGAAGAGGTGGCACCGTGAAAAAAAAACGTTTAGGTGTTGGACCAAGGCTGGGATTGAACCCGGGCAGCATTGCATAGTAGTCCAACGCACTTACCACTACACCACGGTGCTGCAAATGATTAAAGGGTCTATAAGTCTTTCGTTATTTCTTCTGTCAACCCTAGAAAGACTCCTAGAGTTGCACATTAGAACTTGGATTAGTCCTCAGGACCTCGGCGGTGCACAGCAAGCCTCTAAAAGGTAGGTCAGTACAAAGCGAACTGCGTGAGGTTATATGGTGGATTCAAAAATCATTGGAGAAAATAATACATACATGAGCAGCCTTTCTAGATATACTCGTAGAATGAGCCTTCAATAACGTTAAAAACGGAACCACTTGAAGCACTGGAAGACCAAAAATATTCCAACTTCGTTAAAGACCATTTAAGATGCTCAACAGCAGAATTATTAACTCTGACAACGGAATTGGCTACGTAAAGAACAACAACCACCAGCCACCACGATTAACCTCTCAAATAAATATGTAAGCAATAAATGCTTATAACGCCTGTAAAAACAACTTTGGGAAAAAATGTGGACTACATCCCTTCATCATACATTGGATCTATATTGAACTCATCAGATCCATCATAACCTACGGATTTACCCTCGACCGGACTGCTATTAAAGTAAAAAGCTTCATGAATAAACTCACTTAAGTGACGGGGGCACAAAAAAGTACGCCACAAGCTAGGCTGGAAATTATTCTTTATTACCTTCCTCTAGATATGATCATAAAAGACTCAGCAGCAAATATAATCATCAGATTAAGAATTTACTGGAACATGGCGATACTGGAAAAAAATCCAGAAACTAATGAAACGCCTAACATAACCAAGACTTCAGATAACTTATGTAACTCCCCACCACGATTTTAACTCAAACCTACCGATCCTGTAGAGAGAGGACTGGCCGTTAAACAAGGTGATCAACGATCACGAGATAATACTCTTCACTTACGGGTCATATACTGTTTTAGGTACAGTAGCAGGTTTCTAATCCGGCACTGAAGTTCAGAGTACCGGACACATGCAGTGTATTCCTGGCAGAATAGAATGCCTTGAGATTGAAAAGGATGCCATATCCATAAAAGAAAGCACCCTCCCTCCGTCGGGAGATAGTCATACTAGCCCAGTCGAATTAGATCAAAAGAGGGCTGACACGGAAAAAATTCCACGCAGCAATTTTTCTTCGGAAATCGTTTCGGGGGCTCGCATTTCGGTTAAATTTGAGGGTGAGGGTAAATTAGTCGTTTATTTTCAATTTTACACGAAAAATGGTCTTAACCAAAGTTGTTTGGAATTGAATTTCCTACAGTTTTTGTCTAAATCAATTTTTCCCTATGATCGTGATTTTTCGATTTAAACCAGAAAAGAGGCGGGGGTGACTTTTTGTCATAATATGTAGGTAAAATGGGATCAGCCTCGAGCAGTGACTCTTTATACCAGGCAGTGTAGTGTAAAAATCGTTTATAGTATTCGCACAATTGTTTTCCTGTCTCAAAAGCTTTAAATCGGTAGCAAATTTTTTGAAACATTTGTGTTAGCTTGTGAGTTCTATAATTCTGATATTTCTAAGGAGGCAGTTATGTTTGCTAAAAACTCCGTTAATAATGATTTTTTTTTATAAATACATACTACTTTGGAGATTGTCTAGTATGACCTTATGACAACACTGTTAGTAGCGTTCTGATAGTGATAGGTGACGGTCGAAAATGATGGATCTACCAAATCTTACCAGAAAAAAGCCCTTTCACTTTTAATTGTTGTAAATTGTTAAAAAAAAAAAAAACCGATAAACGAACTGAAACCACAAAAATATAAAGAGTTTTACAAAAATTAAACTTGTGACTGTTTTTTTTTTTTTGTAACTAATGAAAACGAATGCTTGTGTTTTAGAATTTAATAAAAGAACCTTCAACAATCACCTAATTACTTTATTCTTTTGTATTTTATTCGCGTAACCAAACCACAAGGGATATGCTTTTCAAGAGCAACAAGCGTGTCGTATACCTCTGTCGCATTAAATGGCACACAGCATCATAACTTCGCTGAGTGAATTACAAAAAAAAAAAAATTATAAATAACCAGTTCCTATAGAGTGAAAGTCGATGAAGACTTTTCTCTTCGGAATCACTCAAAATAAACAACAACAAAAAACATTCAATAACAAACAAGAACACGCTTTTAACCGAAAAGATGTTTTAACGTTTTAAACATACCCAACTAAATCCAATAACTCCGAATCCAGATGAAATCATTTCTCCAACAATTGACGGGAATGACGTTGCAGTTGGATAGTACGCATGCATTTGTGGTGACTGCCAATGCGTTAGGCCAGGCATTATAGTCCGGTTAATGTCGGCCAGTATGTCCTGCCACCTCTCCGGAGTCTCCGGTATCTGCTGCGGCAGAAGATCAAACAAATATCCTGGTGTCACCGATGGAAGCACATCACTAAGAACCAATTAAACAAAAAAAAAAAATCAACACACACTTAATTTCCATCAAATATTAATTATTATTTTTTCTAAGTACCGATCACGAATGTTGTCCATGTAGTCAGCAATAAAATCAACGGCTGCTTTGCCAAATTCACGAAATTCTTTTGAATCCATTATCGATGTCCTGGCAGAAGATATTTAACTGTTCTAAATAGAATAAAGTATATTTAGGGCAAAGCGGAGAAAGATACAATTATTGCGGAGGAAGCGCGTATTTAACAATAACACTGGCTATAGCCATATGGGCTGCAACATGCCATAGTGTCTTTTTATATATAGTTGAAATCGAACGACAGATGTATCTCACGTTGAAAGTTGTGTACGCTTCTTCATCTTTTCTTTTCGCGTTTGGGGGTTCCATGGTGGGGCATCTCAACAAGTTGCACGAACGCATAATTAAAGGTTTTCCAACATCATGATGAAGGTGAAGCGAGACACAGATAGAAATAAAGCAAAACAAAACAAAAAGCATTTGGTCAGTCAGCCTCAGCGGTGATATGCTAATTTCATTCTTTATCTGCACGTATCTACCCGTAGTTACTTCGGACGGTGCTTACTAACTATATGCGAAACGTATAGTTAGAAGAATACTCGTATCTGGTTGATTAATAATTATATACGAGTCTCTAAGTAAATTATTTAATCTTACATCGGCTCACGGAGTTAAAATTAAAATATTATTCTCTCTCAACTCATATAGCACTCTCATAGATAAATAAATAATAATAAGTTTATTTAGTGAGTAATTGGTTGGCAAATTTAATTCGCACGTGTCGTGTGTGAAACTCGGGTTTGATATGGTGTTTAGGTTCGGATACTTTCTGACGTAGGGCTGTGAAGAAGCTCGCGCTATCTTCTAAAGACAATAAGAATCTTTGAAGTTGACGTAATAAATTGCTTTCAAGCACCGGTTGGCACGGGTAAATGATAAGTTACATAATATCCAAAGCATACGAATTGGAAACTGATATCAACAGAAAGATAGTTTTTATGCCAAATAATTGCTATGTGTGATGTATTGACGGGTTTGGGGGTTCCGTATGCTTGCTTATAATGGATTCGTTAAGCACTCCGTTATTTGTCAAAATACCTAAAAAAGCATTTTTTCGATTCTGAATAATTCTATGTAAAATACGATATTCATTATTCGAACTTGCAAATTAGGTCAGAAAAAAATGCTAATTAGTCAAGAGAATAATTTTTTTCCGAATGACCAATATGTGACTATTAATTAAAGCTTAGGGCGCCCAAGTCTTTTTTTTTAAATCTTTATAGTTTGTTGGTAGAGGTGGGACCATGTCACTGCGGCCTAGTGGTATTTCCTCCATTTATTCATACATATGTATGTGTGTAGGTCCGTCATGATACTAGATTTGTCTATATGATGATGAAGTATTCTGATTAAACAGCTACAGTGACACAAAATGTTGATTCTTCGTCATAGTTGCACATCGTGCATGTGTTTTCTTGTGCCTGAGCGCCCCAAGCTTTAATTAACAGTCGCATATTGGTGTATAAAATTATTATTTTACTTTGTAGTTCATTAAAGCTTGTTTTTAAAAATTATTTTTGGAACAAGTAATCAATGTATTCAAGGAACGTTTCTGTACGTATTCATGGTGAATCATAGTGTATTCAAACGTACGTATTCGTATGTATTTTCGTGTATATATTTGCGTATTCTGTAGTCTAGGACCACGCAAAAATATTGATTACTTGCCCCTCGCTTATTTCACTGTCGCATATGTGTATGTTTGGGATCCAAATGTAAGCTTTCGGAAATAACCGAAATAAACCGATAATGAAAACCGTAAAAATAGACAGATGTCAACACTGCGAAACCCTATTAGGAAAACTGGCTTTTGTATTCTCAGTCGCTTAACAAACGGTGTTAATTCAGGTTCTGTTCATTTAGGCTCGTAGGGCGGGTGAAATATTTATAATCACATTGAATTTCAGCTTTACTTCAAAAAGTATACGTTTCGCATTCAACTTATTTTACACTTGCATTTGCAATAACAATTTAATAATATTTGAAATATTCGTTTGGCCATACTTTCCAATGACAAAAGTGTTGGTGCTATTACTGAAGATAACATCGTGTCTTTTTTTACACTAAATCAAGCTTCTTTTAACATCAGAAAAATAAAGCTGGGTCTAGTATTAAACTATTTAGGGTACTTTTAAGGCACTATTTAAACAACAAACGGCTTTACTTACTCCTTACTTGATGGATCGTCACTTTACAAAACTTTATTTATCACTAACGACATAAATGCTCCAATTTTTTGAGTATAGAGTATAGAGTCTCTACAAATTCCAATACACTCACACATGGAATTGTATAATCAAAACAAAAACGCAATAATTACCAAAAACATAGCTATGTAGTTACATAATCAAGAAAAATAAATGCAATTTAGCTAGAAATACTTTTTGGGTCAGTTACATCTGAATTTGTACTACTTCCTACGTAATAAGTAAAATTGTGCATGCTCGTACAATACTTCTTGAGCTGAATGGAATTCTTTACAGTGACTTTGTTAATCAAAACAAAAGGAAGGGTTCGTATGGTGTTGTTTTATTACTAAGTTTGTAGGCCATTACGATTTTTTATTTGTGTTATTTTTCACCCAGAACTTCAATTTTTTTAAATTGACGTTTTGTTGACATTTTTTTATTTTATTTCATAGAAATACTACTTCGAACTTTTGTAACTTATTAGCCGGTGAATGCGTTTTTCTTGAATGACAGACCCTGATATAGGCATTTAGAAATGTATTTATTCAATTCTCACCTAGTTTCATTAACCATGTTTAATACTTCAGATAGATAAGTGGAAGTTAGATATTAGTGACCATTCTTTAACAATTGTAAGCTAGTGGTAAATGGCCCTCAATTAAAAGAAACGCCATAGGTGGTATGGCTGAATAAATTGATCGCACAAACTAATAATAGGAATCATCTGGAATAAACTTCTGTGAATCATAAGCAATGGCATAACTTTCAATAATACACAACTCTCCAGTTATCCTGGATACCACCCATAGAGTTAGTTGAAACATAATATCTGAGTTTCCTATCACTACGTCGATTTGTCTGTTTCTCGTTCTTGTCCTTCATGTGCTCGCGCTATGTGTAAACATTAAAAGGGTATTCGTATTCGTACAGAAAGGGCTACATATCAGGTGAGGGCACAATTTTCAATGGTTATTTGGGAGTTGGGAGTGGGATAGATGAGTAATTCAAAGGGAGCAAACAAAAAAGGCAATGCTACACAGCAAAAGTCTCGTAGAATCCTTTTTTTATTATAATTATTATTATTACTATTTATACTTATTTTTTTTTCTTTCTCGTAGTTTATGAGCCCATACGAAGTCATAAGAAACAAATAGTTTTCATAATCACTTTCCGAGCCTTTTACAATTTCAATGTTTACATCATTCAGCACAAATAAATTGTTAGCCCCAATAACATTTTACATATTTTAGAATTCACTGATAAAGACACTTTTACTGATTTCCTTCAACCTATATGCGCACAGTAAAGTATTGTAAGAACTCACTAATTGGGACACCGACCCACGGGACCAAATCTTTTTATACCAAATCGGAGGTGTTCTCGGAGATGTCCCATTTAGAGAGGCCTGAGTTGAGAACGAAGAAAAAAACAGTTTATTATTACAAATTATTAATTACAATACAACGGAATTTTAAAGCGAACATTAATAACGGGATTGGTACGAAATGGGAAGATTTGTTCCCTGTTAATTTAATGCAGCTGCAAAATGTACATATATACATACCTACTAGACTTAAGCGTGGTACACATTATTGATCAAAGCTGACAACCAAAACTGATTTTTGTTTGTTTGACACTCATAACGTTGTTGTTGTTACATATTTTCGACCCTCTCTTCCTTTCTTTGCTTTTCAAATGACAAAATTTGTGTACATACAATACAATCGAGAGATTGTCAGTCAGTATCAAAAATGTTTGCACCTCGTCAGTTTTGATCTACAAACCATCAACCAGTTGTACACACTTTCAATTTTGATGGACGTCAACCAAAACTGATAGTTTTGATTGATAGTGTGTGCCACGCTTTACTTGTAATTCAAAACTGTCCCAATTAGAGAAGTCATAATTTGATGAATTTTGAATCTATTGTCCCATTTAGGAGGTGCGTAACGATTTCAGTGGTTCTAGGAAATTGTAACTACGTCCCATTCGAGAGGTGTCCTAATTTGAACTTTCACAATTGTGGAGGGTGTTGTGTATGGAGATTCCAAGGGGGGACGGACCCAATTAAGAGGTACCCCATTACAGAGGGTTCCAATTTGAAGGTTTCAATGTAGAAATATAGTTCTCATCATCAAGTATTATCTGAATATTGATAATATCTGCACTAGAACCTTAAACGCTGAAACAATAACATATAAAAATCATGTTTATTGTCATACATATATCCAGATTTCAGTTAAAATAATCAGTATGGGCCACTTTTGAAGTAATTTAATATGAGCCATGACATTTGTTTTCTGCCTTTGAAAATTTTTGTATTTACAACTTTAATAAATGCATGGTCTCTGTGTTACACAAAAATATAAGATGGAATAAGTGTTACATAAAAAAAATAAATAATATGTATGTATAACCAAAATTGTATGCAACTCCTACTTAACCACTTTGGTGAAATCCGATGCATGTTTGAAATATATATTTTTTCAGTCCTAATATCTTCTTAATAAAGGGTGATTTTTTAAGAGGTTGAGAACTTTTTTTAAAAAAAAAAACACAAAAAATTCGAAAAAATGAATGAAATATTTATTTGAATCGATAGTTTGAACCTTGCAATTTAATGTTTAAAGATAATTTCATGCAAATGTTGACCGCGGCTGCGTCTCAGGTAGCCCATCCGCTGAGTCCAATTTTGGCATACTCTTTCACACATATCGGCCGGTATCTCACGAATGAATGCATGGATGTTGGCTTCCAGTGCGTCAATCGAAGCGGGCTTGTCCCTATAGACATTAGCCTTGACATACCCCCACAAAAAATAATCTAATGGTGTCAAATCGCACGATCTAGGCGGCCAATTGACCGGCCCGAAACGTGAAATTAACTGTTCACCAAACTCGCCTCGCAATTGCGCCATTGTTTCGCGTGCTGTGTGGCATGTGGCACCGTCTTGTTGAAACCACATATCATGCAAGTCAAGAACTTCCATTTCGGGCAAAAAAAAGTGCTGTAACAAAGGCCTAACTGCTGGGAACGGCGCCGAATCGACATTTCGCGGTCTTCTGTCACACTAGCTGATACGGCCGCAATATTTTCTTCACTACGCACAGTACGTAAACGTGTTGGTGGTTTAATGTCCAACAAAGTAAATTTGGTGCGAAATTTGGTCACAATCTTCCGAATAGACTGCTCAGAAGGTCGAGAATGCCGATCATAAAATGGAAGCAGCGCGCGATGAACATTTCGAACCGAGCACGAATTTTGATAGTAAAATTCAATAATTTGCAAGCGTTGTTTATTTGTAAGACGATCCATGGTTAAATTGCAAACCAAACTGAAGCTGTTTGACAGTGACACAAGGTACTAAACACACGTCAGCTGTCAAAACCAGTGTTGCCAAAACCAAACCAGCTAAAAAATCACCCTTTACTATCAAACCACCTGGCCTCCTCAGTGGTCTAGTAGCCACTCTCAACCTGTGGTCCGCGGACCACTGGGGGTCCGCCATGGTCTTTCAATAAATAATGAAAAATACGGCGTCAATATATGAAACACAAAAAAACGTTAATAACCATACCGAAAATAATTTTCCTGCCCCTCTCAATAACAAATGCATGAACCATGTTTCAGTTACAAAAACGATCATATTTACCAAAAACCAAACCATTCCATTACCCACGAAACAAAGTTTAAACGTTAATTTTTTGTTTAAAGGTACAGACCCGCCAGTTGCAAAGTCAGTTTAGGGAACCAGAAGAGGCTCAACTCTTTTGATGAAGTTGCGGATCTCACTGGTGGAGACTCTACGAATTTACATGGGAGTTAGGATTTCTCTGACTAATCTCTTGTTATCAGTTACATATACTGAGGAGTATGTGTCTTATGGATTTATTTGTTTTGGAAGGGTTTAATGGCTCTTTTAGGCTAACGAAGACCTCGAACCTCCTGCCGAAGCATTGAGTTTAAGGTAAGCGGCCATTTACCGTGCAGATCATGTCAAGCTCTGGGATTTCGGAGAGAAGATCCACTAGATCTGTGTGATTCATGTAGTTTATCTTTCATGTGAACTTTATTATTGGGAAGGGGTCCGCCGTCTGATAAGTTCATTGCTGGGGGTCCGTCCGCACACGCTTAAAGGTTGAGAAACGTTGGTCTAGTGCATGTATCACTAAAAATGCAGTAACAATGCAGAAACAATTTGAAATTTAACGTATCTTCGCAGTAACTCGTCTACAAGACAATATATTATGTCGACAGTTTCTATGTAAAATTTACATAATGGCGGATAAATCGTTTCACTTATGTAGCTTCCCTATGAAAAACGCGGCGCTAGTTATGTTGGAAACAATATACATATGTCGGCAGAGACGTTATACGGAAATGACATTTCACATTTGCCAGTTCATATATATATATAAGTAATATGTCAATGGATATGAAATCTTTAAGGATAGTTGTACCAAGACACCAAAAAACGAATTTAAATCGGTCGAACGAGAGCGTCACCCGTTGGCTATGCCGACAACTTTCAATTTTAGTATTGATGGAGAGTTTATTACCTTTATTTCCTACTTCAATAATTGACTGAAATAATAAAATATATTTTGTTTGAATAAAGTATGTTCACTTTTATTATAAACTATAGTATCGCCTGTGGTCTAAATTCGACCAATTGTGCAAGAGAAAACGTACGCATTAATATTTATTAATTTACCTGGTTGTTACCTGGCTTAGGCACAATATTTTAGAAAAAAATTACACACTGCACTGCCCGTCTTCACGATCTTTCCAACAAAATAAAAATCAACCGAATATGTTGTGTTTAGGGCAGTTAAAAAGGGGTTGAACTGCTTTGCCTTCGTCTACGATGATGATAATGATTATTCATCTGAAAACCACTGAAAAACAGCAAAGCAGTTGATCAAAACTGAAATATAAAACTTAATTAAAAAATAGTTATGAGACGAAAAATCGATATAACTGGCATTAACTACAAAATTGATAATCGATTCGCAAAGCAATCGTTAACTTAATCTTAAACTCTTCAACCGAGAAATCAAACGCTAAAGTATACGAGTAAATCATAAAATCGATGATAATCATGATTTTTTTTATTACCATCCACACACAATTTACAGCACGCACAAAGGGATACATACCTACCATGGAGAGAGAAAAAATAAATAGACAACGTCTCTTAAAGACGCTCAATAAAATGATAATTGGATATAAATCTTTTATTCTTCGAACAAATTTGTCTAGGGCTTAGCAAGGTATTTTCTCATAACGAAATATTGTCGCTGACTGTCGCCATCAACTCTTCACCCCACTTTGCCGTAAATATCATAGCAACCATTTTCGCGACACACGATACCATGTGAACTTATTATTATTTGTTTTCTAGGAATTTGGATTTTTATTTTATTTTTTTTTGAAAATTTGAAGGTCATTTAGGATCTATCTTAAATTTAGAATCCATTGATTAAAATTAATTTGCTTGCAATTGCAGAGTTTCAGGCGAAAGTAGGACTTAAAATAAACACGATTCTGTTTAACTACCATGTTGGTTTGTTAGATATTAGTCAAAATTTATGTTTTATCCGACAGTGAACTCGAGTTAGAGTGGCTAGATATATTTGACTCACTGCTGTGAGACACTCCCAAGATTGTGAGTGGTTTGTTGCTGGAAAACTTCCTTCAAAAACGCCCACAGGAAAAAAAACGGAGGGGTCAAGTCAAGGGATCGTGGGGGCCACTCGATATAACATCTTTTCAACATTATTCACCCGAAAAAAATTTCTCGCAAAATGTACATGGTAGCACAGCTGTTCGGGATGTGGTAGCGTCTTGATGTAACCACATATTCTGTAACATGTCCCGATAGTGTTACAGCATTGCTATATTAGCTACTCTATATTAAATACTTGGATTAACATGGGAATAGAAGGTAAGTAGAACGCACGTTTATTTATCAGAACTTAATTCCTCTTTAGGGCACAAGTAGGTGGTGCAGTGGCAGTGTGCATTTTGGATGCCACAGCTCAAGTATGAAATGTTTAAAGCGATCTTATGGAGTTGAGAAACCTAATAAGGTTACAGAATTTTATGGATGAAATTACTGAGACGTCCTTAACCCGTTTTTAGCCATTGGTGCGTTTTCGCACCCTAACTTTTTCCCGCACTAAATAGCTACAAAGTAATTATTGTGGTACACATTATTTTGTTCACATCTCTTTTGAACATTTTCTGCAACGATTCTAGTAGGCGATTCCTTTAAATTTAAAAACAAGTACATGACATTTTACCAATTTTCCTGTCAAACATTTTGAGTCTCAAAAGCAATTGCAACAAAGTGAGGCGGTAATTTTTTTTTTTTAAAGAACTATAAAAAGAATTGTAGTATCGTCTTAGAAAGTATATTTATAAAAGAAAACATTTATCTAAATGTAAGTAGACTGAGAATTGCAGAAGTTTGCAAATTTTAGAAAAAATGTTTGATGGTGCGTTTTTGCACCATTGGCTAATAACAATATAAAATAATTTGGCAGGGCAAACAAAAGTAGCTAAACTATGGAGGAAATCCGGGCCTTATAAGAAGGCTTAGATGATGGCGAAGTTTCAGATGCTGCAATCTTACCACCAGATGAAACAGGAGGGCTAAGCGACAGTGAAGATCACGAAGACAACGCAATGGTGAATGAAAATGAGTGTACTTTTGCTTTTAAATTCGACAAGAATAATGAAGTCCTAGGTGTCAAATGGAACGATAATGCTGCTGTCTCACTACTTTCAAATTTTGAAAATGTACTGCCCACAACCTCACAGCATCGATAAAAATTGGTTGCAATATTAGAAGACGATGTCGGCAATGCAAGAGTCAGACCTATTTCAAATGCAACTTTACTTAGTTGGCGCTACAGCTCGAGGTGAACCTGGGCGTGTGTGTGCGTGTTATATTTTTGCACGAATGGAAGGGACCTACAGTTTTTTGCCGACTCCGAACGGCGAGTTGCGAAGCTTAATCGTGACAAATGATACTCTTTGATGCTTGTCAGGCATTCGAAAGAGGTGTGCACTGTGAAAAACTTTTAGGTGTTTGCGGCGGGATTCGAACCCAAGACCGCTGGCTCAGTATTCCGACGCACTAACCACTTTCGCTACGGTGCCCAAATGCAACACATGCTCAATAAACGATGTTGTTGTACCACTACATTTGAAATATTCTGCAGAGTACCACAAAAATGTGAAGAGTTTCTTATTTTTTCTTTATATGTACCTACTAACTAACTTTTAAACTTTTAATTAAAAAATGCCTTATATTTCGAGAAAAAAAAGATTTTTTCATACATATTATTGATATTGTTTTCAGCCAATGATGCGTTTTCGCACCAACCCAAAACTCAAAAATTACAAGATTTGTAAAAATGTATCTTATCAAAATATGATATTTGAATCAAAATAGTATGTATTTGAGAAAATCAGGTCCAAGGATACAGGATTGTTTGTACTGGCCAAAAACGGGTTAAAGAAATTACTCAGTGTGTGCTATTTGGCTCTAGCTAGTGCTACTGCTAGGCATTCACATATGATACGGAAAAGGTTTTCCTCCACATTTGAATTCCTTCAACTGCGGCAGTGCGTATTAAAAGGGATACCTAGCCTTGAAGCGTGAGTACTGATTGCACTGATTGCTACAATTCCAGCTTGCCATCTGTTGATTAGATCGCGCGATCCGTTTTCGTCGTTTGCGGTCCAAGATTTTATATGCAGAACTATACTGGTTATTTATTATTATTTTTTGTATGGTATGCTCATACACGTACATATGTAGAGTCGTTTGGGGTAAGAGTGCGCAACTTGACTTCCTTTTGTTTTCTGATCAAAACATATGAAACATTAAAAAAAAACATAAATTATTTTTGCACAAATTTGTTCCTAAAATAAAGAGCTACCAAATAATGGGCTCGTTTGTTTGAGACCTGTTTTAGATTTTACTGAATTTAAGCCCGAATTCCAAAATGCGCACTCTTGCCCCGATCTATGTTTGTATGTGTGTACATATTATATATGAAGCTCAAGAGTACTGTGGGGAAAATTTAAAATGGGTAAAAGAGTCAAATTGATCGTTGAACCTACCAGGAAAGGAAACAATATACTTTTCCAAGTAAAAGAACTATGGGACATATCTGATTCGTGTTATTGAAAGGTTCCACCAAACAGAACGCCTTTACCCGAAGAAGTTTTTGTCGCTTATGGCGATTCGACTAACGGTAAGTTGACTGTATATAGGACTGAAAGAAATTCCACACTTTTGTACTACAATTCCCAACTCCCAAGCCTTACAAAGTCGTTTATCGAAAATGTTGATGCATCTACCAAGGCTGCTGGTTTGGGGAAAGTGCGCATTAAAAAGGTCACTCACGCGAGGGGTCTTCCATGCGATGAGTTCGTGTATGGTCCCAAACTGCTATTGAGGCATACGAAAACAATTGAAAAAATGGTCTTAAAATAAATTGAGTTCATTACAAAGACGATCCTTCCGTTTTTGATTTATTCCATGAACCCTCTTCTTTGACGCAAGAGTAAGAAGAAGAAGTAGCAATTTATCTTCATCAGAACTACTGCTCATTTCTGTTGCACAGCTACTGAGGTGTTTTAAAGAATATCACTTTAAATTACTGAAATGCTGAAAGCTGTCCACTTTATGTTTGACATCACTGACTCCGGCAGAAAATTGCCCACGTTCTGTTTTGTGGAGCAAGCACTAAAAAAAAATATCCATAAGCGGGGCATCACTGTTGTACTGATGCAAAATAAAACGCAACACATGTTATGTGCTTCCATTTATAATGCATAATTGTTTTCATCGAAGTTAATTGCCAACGTTGACAAAATATCCAATCCATTTGGTGATATGTATTTAGAAAAAGAAAATTCCAATCATTGTTCTTTTGAGTGCATTCGGCCATTGTGGCGACACAAACAGTGAAATTTAAGCAGCGCTCGCTATATAGTCAGTTTTTTTTTTTCCATGGATTTACAGGAATGGAGAAAGTTAGCTATTAATGTGAAATTCGTCGAGTTCCATTTGCTTGTCTATCACTCCCTAGTACAAGCACCGTCATCCCACTCCCTCTGAAAGGACACATACTCGTAAAAGACACCTACAAAGCGAATTGTATTCAAACAAAAAAAATGCTTTGAACACGCGTCTTCATAAAAAGAAAAAAAAAAGAAAAAGAAAATGTTTTCACCTATCCCATCAAATCACAGTCCCTTAAGTTATTTAATTACAGCAAACAGCAGTTTTATGTTCTTTTAATTTAGTTAACATCATCTGTTCGGCGCAGTCGTAAAATTTCTATTTTAATTATTGCGACTTGCTATCTAGTATGCTGGTGCTATGCTGGTGACGTGTAGATTCCTTGTTCGAAATGAGAATGGGGGGTCGAAACATAAGATTGAGATTTGTCGAATTTAATTTTTTTTTTTTTTTTTTTTTTCCTTTGATTGAAAATAGAATTTTATGTAATTAAATTGAATTTTTTTCGCAACAGAACATCGCACTTATACAACTTCACTGAACAACTTAAGTCCATGAAAAGCCGAACATCTGAGATGGAATCAATTCATAGTGCTTTTTTAACAAAAAAAAAAAAAAAAACAATTGTTTAGTCTATATACAGGGTGTTTCCGAGTTAAATGTCAATACTTTGGCAACTGATACTTGGGTTTATTCTAAGCAAAAAATCGTTCTACACCCTGTATATGAAAATGAATTGGTGTCTGTTTGGATAAGTATAACTCCGCTAAACATCATCCGATTAAGGGGTTTTTTTTGTTGGATTCGTATTGAACCAGATAAAACCATAACGGAGCCGAAAATTTGAAAATTTCAAAGAAAAATTGAAAAATTCAGAAAAATCGTTTTTCCATACATTTTGTATGGGGAATTTTTAATTTTTTTTTTTTTTTTTATTTATTTTTTATTTTGACGTAAAAATACAGTGAAAATTATTGTCTGAGCCCTATTTGAAATTTAGTTCATCGGAATAACCCGTTTTCCACAAATTCACATGCTACAATATTGCCCATACATTCGTATGCAATAATTTTTTTTTTGCAAGATCAATAAGATATGGCGCTATTAGTCAATTTGAAAATTGAATTAAAGAATGGTGGTGTACAAGACCAATTGATCTTGCATTGAAGTAGTGACTTGCAATGTTTAATTTTGCATAATTTTACCTTAACACTAATTTATAAGAAGTATATTCTTAATCATTCATTGAATAAATAAACATTGCGCAAGTTGACAGGTGGTGTCCATTTTGCTTCGTCATTTCACCATAGACTAATGATACTAGACACTAGAGGGAAGCGGCAACTCATAAGCGCACAAAATCACTTTGGAAATTTTATGCATACCTATACCTACTAGATGTACATACATAGGTAGGTACATAGAATTTTGTCAAATTTTCTGTATAAATGGGTGGGACGAAAAATCATTAACTAAATCAGTTCAAATTAAAACGTTAAGCCGAGAAGAGACTGTTTGTGTACACGGGCGAAGCCGGGCGGATCAGCTAGTTTAAAATAAAATTGAAAAATATTCATCGTAAAATATCATCGCTAGCAAATACTTTCAGGCTGGATACGAATACCATGCCGGAAGAACGCCACATCTTCAGATATAATCCACGAATCGTCCCATTTTTTGCGGTCTTCATAAGAATTAAGCCTCTGCTCGGACAGGGGCATGAGTCAGCGATCGGAACAAGTGATAATCAGAAGGAGCAATGAATACGGGGTAGGACTTCCCATATGAGCGTTTCCAAGTATGTTTTGACCGGGTTTACGATGTGCGAACGAGCATTGTCGTGCTGCAAAATAACTGTGTCGTATCTTTCGAAGTAATCGGACTGTTTTTCCTTTAATGTATGGGTCAAGTGGATTAGTTAATTGTAGTCGGTAGCGATTTCCAGTGATAGGTTCATCCGGTTTGAGCAGCTCATAGTAGATTAAAACCTTCTGATACCACCAAATATAGGGCATGAGATTGGATTGATGGATATTTGGCTTCGCCGTTCATGTTGCTGGCCGGGCTTTAACCATGACTTTCTGCACTTGGGATTGTCGTAATGCATCCACTTCTCATCACCAGTGTCAATTCGGTGCAAAAATCCTTTCCTATTCTTCCGTTGCACCAGTTGTTTACAGGTGAAAAACGCCTTTCGAAGTCCCTTCGTATGGGACCCCATTTCCTTACTTTTGGATCATTCCCATGGCTTTAAGGCATTTTCCAACCGTTGACAAGTCCCAACGATTCAGACAATTCATGAATTATTTTGACATGGATCTTCATGAACAATTGATGGGTAACTCTTCTATTCCACTTTTTTTTTTTTTTCAAAAAACGAGTTAAGTATGAAAAAGTGTTCCTTAGAAGGGCCCTCATCTATGTATTTAGCTAAAATTTATCAAAACTTGTTATTCCTATACTTTTGAGTACTTAAAAAGTGAAGTTTTTTTTCAAAACAACTCTATTCCACTTTGTCGTTTGATTACTTAATTAGTTTGGCGCTACAGCTCGAGATTCATTCTCCAACTGGGCAATGATTCTTTCCTTTTTACTTTAGGTGGCGCTACAGCTCGGGGTGAACCTGGGCCTACTTCTCGCAACCATTTGTGTGTGCGCGTGTTATATTTTTGCACAAATGGAAGGGACCTACAGTTGTTTGCCGTTTCCGAACGGCGAGTTGAGAAGCTCAATCGTGACAAATGATACTCTTTGATGTTTTTTAGGCATTCGAAAGAGGTGGTACCGTGAAAAAACTCTTTTAGGTGTTAGACCCGGACAGGAGTTGAACCCGGGCAGCATTGCGTGGTAGTCCAACGCACTAACCACCACGGCCACGGCGACCACTCGTTTAATTCAAAACTCATTTATTCCCATAAAAACCATATTCTGCTTTCTGCAACAAAACTCTTATTTTCATATTCAAATCAAAGTAGCCGCTTTCAAAACTCGTGTATTCCAATGACATTGAAAAAGACGGCAATCTTTATTATTTTGAGTGTATTCATGGATTAAAGATTAAACTAATTAATGTTGTAATAATTCTTGTGAAGAAAATATCTTTGGTAAGTTTCGCAAATGAAATAATGTTTTACTATACTAGGGTAAGATGGGGGAATGCCGGTCAGTGGGCAATGCCGGTCACTGTTAAATACCTAACTTCCTGGAACTTTTCAATAAAAATAAGAGTACTTTACTCGAGATTACGTCTGAGTTAGCGTATTTACGAAGCACCACCATACTACATCACTCGCAGTGTATATGGCAGCCGCCAAAGTGTCGAGTCATGTTTTGCTATAATAATTTGGAAATTTTCCAATTCCAATGCGCCGCACAGTGTTCCATTTAACATCAATAAGTGGACAAAAGTCAAAAAATTCATGACAAAATTGAGAGTACTTGCTAACGCAATTCTTATAAAGGATAACTGAGAGATAAGTAAATCACATTTTCTCTTTATTTTAGAGCGTGGAAATGATTTAAGAGCAAGTCAAAGTGGAGTGTGTTGCCATAATAGGTCGAGTGCACAGTCAGTGCTCAATTTGTATTTAATTAATTTTTTAATTTTTTTGTGTGAAAAATTAAACCAAATTGGTATGGATTCAAGTAATCAAAGTGAATAGATTATTCTAATAAATTTTGAAAGTCCATTTAACTGTTTTTAAAAGATTTTTTTAATAATAAGATGTAAGTTTTTTTGAGGCATTTTTTATTTTTTTTACGTAGACTTTTAAATATGAGCCCCACCTTGCCCCGGGTCAGTTCTTATTTTGATACAAAACTCGACTTCTTAGTTATAGGCCGTGAAAAAATCAGAGTGCGCAAACGTGCGCAAAAAAAGTAATCATTTTTTTTGTATGTCACCCCAATAGCGCAAGTTATGGCTCTGTTAGTCGGCCCTGCTGCCCCACCATTACCTCAGAAACGAAATATTGAATCAGATAAAGACTTCGATTCTGATAACTCATTCAATAACAGCAGCAGTGATGATGAATATGATATACACAATATAAAAAAAATATCAAAGAAATTTTAATTTTTTTAAATTTTTTTTGGTTTTTTTATATAAGTTTTTTATTACAATATACTTAACTCATAAGAATAACATGAAATAGTCAAAAAAAATATTTTTATCCACTTAATATGTACTACGCGGAACACTGTGCGCCGGCTAGATTTTTTTGAGCTTAATTAAGTTTTTAGTGATGACTAAAGAAATTGTATTAGTATTTTTGGGGTTATGCCAGTCATTTGAAGAGGGTAATACCAGTCACAGGTCAGCATTACCCTATATGAAAATATAGGGGAACTTTTACCATTAGTTAGAATGTTTTTTTGTTGAAAAAGTGACTTATTTTTATCTTCGCTCTTTATGTAGATGCCCCAGATAGATAATCATCTATGCGATTATTGTGAACTCAAAAACAGCGTTCTCAAGCGTCTGGATATATAAATATCTATGCATGAACTCTCTATAATTTCTTTAATTTTTTAATAAACATTTAATTACTATGAAAAGTTTGTTTTATTGATATATTTTTTTTACTAGCTAATTTTGAAAGCAAAGTTTATATGTTTTTGACCGATCGCCATTTCATTTTTAATGCATTTTTATTTATGAATTCAATAAAAGCTTAAATGCTAGACAAAAGTGCTTAAAACTAGTTTAACTACCTTAACTATCTTACTCTAACTTACTGGCCCCACACGGGCACTCTAAGCTAAACTTAGTACTTATACTATGTCTTTCGACGTAACCTAACTTATACTATTGAATTTTAATTATCTTTAACTATCTTTGACCGACCGCCATTACCCCCAACGTGCGGGAAATGGCGGTCAACGAGGGGTTTTAAAAATGTATGAAAATATGCCAAACGCAAAGAAGCTAAGCAATTTATACTTCAAAGACATAAAGTGAACTAAAATAGCTATATGAAAGTCCAGTCTTGTTTGCGCCAAGTCCTTTAGCTAAAGAATTATTTCGATTCCCGCTTAAGTGACCGCCATTCCCCCATCTTACCCTATGTTCCACAAAAATTGTCAGTACAGGGAAGACAGGACGTTTGCCTCTCATTCTGGTTGCAATAGCTTCATAAATCTGTCCCTCTTTTAAGCTCTCACTGGGTTACCATAGTATGCACGAAAAATCACCGCAAATCGGAGAGCAAAACTGATAGCAATAATGATAATACAATTTGTTGAATGAAAAAAATGTAATTGTGTAATAAGTGGACACCAGTGGCTTATTTCACCAGCATACAAATTCGTGTTTACAATTGTTTTTCAACAAAATTTTTAAGATATTTGATTAATGTCATTTCACCAACCATTTGAACCATGGTAAACAGAACAAAAAGTACAAATTTGTAGTATTTATTTACAAGTACAAAATTGTGGTTGTAGCTTGTAGTTGGTGAAATAGGCCCCAGCTCGATTTTGATGAAATGTTGGTATGTTGTAAAGGGCATGTTTTCGAGTATTTTGGTGTATCAATGTTATATATCAGAAACGATTAGCTTACGAGATATACATAGGCTAAAAACAAAAAAAATGTCACTATTCGTTTCCACGCCCAAAACTCATCTTGCGCAAATAACCTTCATTATAAATCACAAAAATCGAAAAAGCGTTAAGATTCATTTTAACGGTTTCACCAGAAAAACAAGAAAGTTGAAAAAACAAAAGCCATGTGGCAATACCATCACATACTCAAATTAATTTTATTGGTTCTCAAAGCACAAAATCCCAAAGCTCTTTGACAAAAACCACAGAAAAAGCATTAACATTTAGCATAAACTTAATAATGGTAACACTGTTTGATGTTGATACTTTCTATATACACAGCGATTCGCAGCCACAAGTAATCATTCAGCAACCGACTGTGGGGATGGCCTGACATGCTGCGGTGGGATGTATGCGAATTTTTGGTAAATTACATAAACAAACCTTTCAGTGGCGATTTCTCTAATTGAGTGCCGAGAAGACATGTACAGGCACCAGTGTTTGAAAAAAAGCTCCCCCATAAGGCCTGTACTGACAATTTTTGTGGAACAGAGTATAGTTATTGTTTTTTTAATAATTAAATTAAATATATTGTATTAGATCATGGAGCCATCTGAATTTGTGAACGAAGTTGCGTAATAACGTATGAAGCCTGAAACGTTTGAATTGTTTTATTTGTTTTTTGCTTCTTTTTTGTTTAAATAATTCAAAGACATTGCTGTGACGTTACGTTTAAGTTTTTTTTTTTTCAATAATTAATATACTTTTTTATGATCCAATTTTGAAGACTGTCGAGATTTTAAGTTGTAGGTATGTTAAGTTTTTGTTTTTTTTAAGTGTTCTGATAATAATAAACCAAAATGAATTAAATCGAAAAAAATGTACTTTCTTTTCGAATTTTTAGGTTTACCTTATGTGTTCAAAACCATAAGAAATAGATAAAGATCATTCCAAACTTACAATTTAACTTTTAAACCAATCTTTAATATCATTAGCCGTGTTTTATTATCACTTATGATCTATATTGATCACGCAATGAAAATAAAACAAACTGGATTACATTGCACACCTTTTTAGCTCAGACACAGGTACTTAGCGCGAAGTTGCCGTTTCATTACACAACCTTTAGCCGGACACAGACATTTAACAGGTTTTAAAGCGCAGGTTTTTACCACGGAAACAGACATTTAGCAGGATTTTAGTGCAGGTTTCTGTCACGGATACAGATAAGGAAAATTCAATTCAATTCCTACTGAGAAATAGCCGAACTAATTTTTGAGATAATGAAAATTTATCTTGATAAAAAGCTAAATCACGTAGTGTTGTTGTAATGCATACAAACCAATGATTTACATATACTGTGGGCGTCAAAAGTGAGTAAACACCCATATGATTTTTCGAGTTACATCTAATTTAAACAAAAAAATTAACAAAAATTGGATTACTTACTTACTTAGTTGGCGCTACAGCTCGAGGTGAACCTGGGCCTGCTTCTCGCAACCATTTGTGTGTGCGTGTTATATTTTTGCACGAATGGAAGGGACCTACAGTTTTTTGCCGACACCGAACGGCGAGTTGAGAAGCTCAATCGTGACAAATGATACTCTTTGATGCTTGTCAGACATTCGAAAGAGGTGGGCACTGTGAAAAACTTTTTAGGTGTTTGCGGCGGGATTCGAACCCAAGACCGCTGGCTCAGTAGTCCGACTTGGTATATCCATGCCACGTAGACTGAAAGAAGCTATAAAGTCTAAACGCGGTCCAACTAAATATTGGGATTTATTTTTAAGCTATTAAATTTATGAATTCCTTAAAGAAATTGATAATGTTGACTTACATTTGACGCGTAAAAAATGGGGTATGGCTAGTTTTTATTAGAAAAAATTTATTAGTTTTATTTTAATTGATTTATTTTTTCCGCTGTTTTGTTGTTATTGAATAAAGCTTTTATTTTGCATCATTGGAATCCAATTTTTGTTAATTTTTTTGTTTAAATTACATGTAATTCGAAAAATCATATGGGTGTTTACTCACTTTTGACGCCCACAGTATGGATCATCGGCGATAATAAAACACGGCTATTTTAGCAGCTTTTAACAGTTTTTTTCGTTTTACTCCAAATTCTCAAAAGTGGAAAAGAAGAGTTTTGAAACCCTCAATTGCTCGAATTCTTCATCTTCGATCTTTTTCGGCTGTCCAGGTCGTTCATTGTAGAACAAACTAATACTACTAAGGTTGACGCCGTTTGGAGAGTTTCTAGTGTTCCTAAAACCATTATAACCTCAACGTCCGCTATAGCACTATAATTATGTTACAACAAATGCATATTAGACCCCGTATCTAATGATATTACTTTGTGGTGTAAGGAAAGAAAATGAAAGTTGAATACGAGTACACTGACAAATCTTGAAGATGACCTACAACTATAATCGAGTAAAGCTATCAATCTAAGGGAAATAAAAGTGAACTCTTGAATAGCTTTGGGATTAAAAAAAAAACCTAAGCAAATAAATGAAAGTGAACCTACTTCAAGCACATAAAATAACTCAAACTACGTACTCGTAACCATCTAAGTTTCTGTTAATGCACTTTGATTGCTCTTATTTCCAAAGTGCAATTTTCATCGATTGTTCATTTGGTTTTCTGTTTTTTTTTTTTAAAACCACTTGCCGAAAGGGCCAGTATCCAATTCTCTTCAAATACATACATACATTCTCCATGTGCTATATAGACCTTCTCGAATGACTATGCATTTGCTTGCATTTGTTCAACAATTCGTGTTTACTTAGCTCTTTTATCCACAAGAGATGAAGTTGCATGCCGCACGTACGAGTGCCATAGAAAAATCATTGTCTTTCCTGTTAGGTTGTGTAAACAGGGTTCGTGTCGTGCCATACTTATGTACGTAACATATATATTCCTATGCGCATCTTCATGTAATCGTTCTTGTGAAATATATTTTTTATCCAAACTAGGTCAGTCGTAGTACCTACGAAAGAAATCGACTCTCCATGAAATAACCAGATACGAGTATGTACACATTTGTGTCATCAAAATGTAAGAGTGCATTTTTTATAAAGCTTCAAAAGCAATCTTGTATTACTTCATGTCAAAAGATACTCTTGTTTAAGCTAGATTACATGAATAAAAAAAAATGTCATCAAAATAGCGATGCACCGATTTATAATTATTTCATACGCGTGTCGGTCTTCTAGGATTGTCCTGGTTTTGAAGCCATCTTTAGCGGTGTCTATCTACGGAATCATTTCATTACCAGACAGAATCTTACAATTACCCTTTGTTTAAGTGCTGAAATAATGGAAGGCAAGAAATATGGCCACGATATTCAGGGACCGAATTACCGCATTCGATAACGAGTGAGTGAGTAGGACTCGTTATCAAATGAATAAATTGCAAGTAAAATTATACCCGATAGCATGAGCGGTAGTGCGAAATCGTCACATTCCGACAATGAGTAACTCGTTAACGAGTGCGGTAATTTGGCCCAGGTAATTCCACTAAGACCCTAGCGATGTTATATTCAAAGAGATGAGTGGAAGCTACAGAATTTTACCGCATCTTTGTAACAGCAAGTCGATAATGTAATTGGACTTCCGGTTGAATTGCAGAAAATAAGCTCAGTGGGGGCTAATTTCACATCTATCGAACACTAATTGAAGCCATATACAGTCGAATCTGGTTAAATGAAATCTCTTGGGCCATTTATATTAGTTCCATTTATAAGGATACTAGCTGTCCCGCCCGGGTTCGCCCGCGCCCAAAAACAGTGTGAATAAGCAGCAGCATCATTTTTCTACTGTTATTTGGCTGTACCACCTGAAATGTTTGATTTAGTAGCAAGCATTTAAAAGCTTATAATACTTTTTATACATTTATCTTTAATCAAAATATGAGGCGTGAGCATCTACGTACAACGCTCTTCCGACGTAAAACATCAAACATCCACTTTTCACCACAGGTTATTATACTGCCTACCTTCTCCGCCTTGCAGTTGAGAATTTGATAAAACTCCTCACCATTCAACATGAAAGAAACATGGCCGTTAGATCCGGATGTCTTTTGTTTGTTTTTTATTTCCCTAAATATAGAATTTGTTAATAACTCGACTTCAGCTACAGCTATCGGGTCCAGTTTAGTGTGTAGTTTTCTTTTCAGGCACTATTATACCAACATAAATTGTAAATATGAGTCATTTTGGTCAACTCATACGGAAGTTGTTAATAACTTGACTCCAGCGCTCCCAAGCGAGCGGTATTTCTGCCTATGTCCTTTCCCAGGTCCCAGACTATCTCTGTACCAAATTTCTTTGTGATTGGTTCAGCGGCTTAGGCGTGAAAAGGTTTTGTCAATAACTTGACTTCTGCGCCACTTAGCGAACGGGTTTTTCACCTCCTATGTCCTTCCTCAGGTCCCAGACTATCTCTTTACCAAATTACATTACAATTGCTTTAGCAGTTTAGGCGTGTAAAAGTTTTGTTAATAACTCGACGCCAGCGCCCCCTAGCAGGAGGTTTTTTCACTTATATCCTTCCTCAGGTCCCAGACTATCTCTATAAGAAATTACATTATAATTGGTTCAGCGGTTTAGGCGTGAAAAAGTTTAGTTAATAACTTGACGCCAACGGCCCCTAGCGAACGGGTTTTCCACCTATGTCCTTCGTCAGGTCCCAGACTATCTCTTTACCAAATTACATTACAATTGGTTCAGCGGTTTAAGCGTGAGAAGATTTTGTTAGTAACTTGACTCCAGCGCTACCTAGCGGGCGGCTTTCTCACCTATGTTCTTCCCCAGGTCCCACACCATATCTCTGCCAAATTACATTGCAATTGGTTCAGCGGTTTAAACGTGAAAAAGTAATAAACAGACAGACGGACAGACAGACTGACAGAGTTATTTTTGCATTTATAATATTATAATGTGATTAGTGTGATTCCAGTTACCCAGTTTCGTTGTTAAAGGTTCGAAAATGCAGATTAGAGCAGCTTCGACAATGCACAACTTAACACAACAATAAACGAATTGAACTAGGCAATTTAATATGCACATAACCTAAGATATGTGCATGTAGCGAAGACAGAAGTCGAAAATTTGCAAAATACAGTGAAACCTGTCTAGTTGGCCACCTATCGAAATTGGCCAATATTTAACAGCACCAAAAAAATTTCATACAAATGTTCCTTAAAATACCTCTGTATGTTGTCCAATGTCCACCTGCCTATCTTGGAACTTGGCCACAAAATTGCATACTTTATCTCATCTCTTATATCAAATAACTGGCAAAAGTTGGCAAGGGTAATATGTGATAGATTTTGTTTTATATTTTCGGTTAAATTTTTGATTTTTTTCGTTTATTTATTCTCTGCTTTGTACAAGCCATTGAATTATGACCGATGAGAAATAAATGCGATTTTTCGCTTTGACCGCAAATAAAAACAATATTAATTGGATTATTTAAAATATTGTTGTACATATTTATTGTGACATGGCATAACAGTGATTACAAAGAAAAAAAAGTTATTAAATCTAAATACTTGGTAGGTACTACCGCCCTTTTTTTACCTTCTTGATTCTTTTGGGCATCATTGAATGCATTTTGCGATCATTTCTTTTATAGCTGGCTCGCTTTTCCTGATATCTTCAATGTTCCGCTTGAGTTATTGTATGGTATTGTTTCTTCGACTATAAGCGGTAGATTTTAGGTAGGCCCAGCAGTTTTCTAGAGGACACAAATCCGGCCATGGTAAGACTTCCAGGTTCATGGAATCCAAGCATTTCATGCTTGCTTTGGATGTGTAGCAAGGTGGAAACTTTGCATAAAGACGTTTTCTTCTTTGGGAGAGTCTAATCTGTTCAAATATGGCCGAAGAACTTTCCTCAAGACGTGAATATACTGATTGGAGTACATTGTCCCATCAACCTTATGAATTGGCCCCCTATCTTCGAATGCTATGCAACTCCAAATCATCACAGAGGGTGGGTGTTTGACCGTCCGAACCACCCAATGCTCTAAATATCTTTCATTGGATTTTCTGCGGACGAATTTGGCCGTCTCCGTCACGGCTTCTTCGGTGCCTACTCTTGAAATTAGAGAAAGTGTAAAGAAAATCCGTAGCTAACCGTATTCTTAAAAACAAATAAAGAAAAACGAACACACACTTCAAAAAGTAGCAAAATTCGTTGAAAACTCGATCGGTCATAATTCATTGGCCACATACTGTAAGTTGGCCGCCTGTATAAGTTGGCCAAAAGTTCTTGCACCGCAGGTGGGCAACTTACCAAAGTTTCACTGTATAACTGAGAGGTTCTAATACTCATCATCTCGCTTATTGAGGTTCTTTTTGTAAATGTAAAGTGGGCACCGTAGCGCAAGTGGTTAGTGCGTCGGACTACTGAGCCAGCGGTCTTGGGTTCGAATCCCGCCGCAAACACCTAAAAGTTTTTCACAGTGCCCACCTATTCCGAATGCCTAACAAGCATTCAAGAGCATCATTTGTCATGTAAAGCTTCCCAACTCGCCGTTCGGAGACGGCAGAAAACTGTTGGTCCCTTCCATTCGTGCAAAAATATAACGCGCACAGACAAATGGTTGCGGGAAGCTAGGCTTGGTTCTACCTAGGACTGCTGAAGCCAAATATTTATTTTATTTTATTTTTTTTTTTTTTGTAAATATGAGTTCAGCTTCAAAGGTCAGACAATTTCACTTAAAGAGGTTTTTTTTTAGTAAATCTGATGGCGCAGAACAATTTAGCCCACTAAAAGAGGTATCCTACTTAACCAGGTTTGACTGTACTAACTATCCTTTACCTTAAATCATATTAATATAGATTACTTTTTATCCTTTTTATTTTTTTCCCATTTGTTTTATTTATTTTGTTTTCTTGATTTTTATTCAAACATTATAAATTATATCTCGCAACTAGTTAGTAGAAGAAGCATTTTGCTAAATCCTTTTGTTGGGAATGGCGGATAGATTAAAAAAAAATACAATACCTTCACTGCACTGGTACGTACTCTTACAATCCATTTACTCTTCAGATGGCAGCATAATCACCAAGGTGTAACGAAGGTCTTAAGTGCATTTCAAGAGCTCCTTTCAGATGAACACACGCACATCCTCCTTCCCAGGACAAGTTTTAAATTTCTATAAGGTTTCATGTTTTCGAGTAACAAAAAAGAAAGGACTGTGATTAATGACATTTACCACAACCCCATATGGCGTACGCTCTCTACTCTAGTTGCGGTGCGTTGTTAACACTGCACAAACAAATTGTAACCCCTTATGAGAGTTGTGTAGTTGTTGTGTTGTTATTGAAACCTTTAACTTATACATCGTGGTAGTTTTAAAGAAAAGAATGAATAACGGGCTAACCAAGTGACATACGAACTCGTTGACATATCGTCTAAAAAAAGGTCCGTGAATAGAAACATTTATGAGACAATTCCAAAATTCCAAAAGGGGTGTTGTGCTAGAAGCATGTGCAGTGCACCCTGCACTTTGCATATGAATTGGCAACTGTTAGTAAATTAATTTTAACTTTGTTTCATTGTAAAGAAGTCACCCAATGGGATAGATGTGATATTTGTATATTTAAATTGGAAGGGGATGAGTGTTGATCTTAGACAGTTGGCTAAGGAAATCATTGAAATCTCATAGATTGGCGGTAGATTTTGCGAACGCAATTAGCATATTCTTTATAATGATTTTTACATAAATCCACCCTTCTTTACGATGATCTAATTGATAACAGATGTGTAAATGAAAAGAGTTTTCACAATTTTCGGCGCTGGATTAGAATTACATGCTGAACTTTGCTGTTTCGCTTGCTGGTATAGTTTGTGCTGAACCGCATTAAGAATACCAATAGAAACTATATATTTATGTCGAAAGGCGTTATGTCATATCTGAACAGCGCAGAAAGTCATGGGTTAAGCCCGCCGCCATCATCATTAACTGAGAAGCCAAATATCCATGGAACCAAGCTTATACTCTGTATTTGGTGGGATCAGAAGGGTGTGGTCTGTTTTGAGCTGCTCCAACCGAATGAAACCATTGCTGCCGACTACAATTAAAGCGCTTGAGCCTTGCATTGAAGGAAAATCAGCAGGAATACTTCGAAAGAAACGACAAAGTGATATTGCAGCACGACAATACTCGCCCGCAGGTCGCAAAACCGGTCAAGCAATACATGGAAAAAGCTCAAATGGGAAGTCCTACCCACCCCACCTCCAATATTCTACAGACATTGCTCCTTCTGATTATCACTTGTTCCGATCGATGACTCATGGCCTGTCCGAGCAGAAGCATACTTCTTGTAAAGATTGCAAAAATGGGACGATTCGTGGATTGCATCTAAGGATGAGGCACTCTTCCGTCATGGGATTCGTATCCTACCCAAAAGTAGTGGCTAGCGATGGACAATTCTTTGAATACGCTCGCCTCGAAGAGACTGGAACAACACGTGACAGAAGAGGCACCATAAGGCCTCGTAGTGCTCGTTCCGAGGAGAATATCGCCGCTGTGGCTGAAGATGTCGCGGATGAGCCATCAACGTCGACCAGAAGGCGTGCCACGTAATTGGCGAAGACTGAAGGACATGTAGTTCCAAGAAGACGGTGCAACCGCACACACAGCTTGCGCGAAAATAGACATTTTGAAGCATGCATTTCCGGGTCGTATAATTTTTCGTTTTGGCGGTTTGCACTTTGACCGCGTCAGACTTATTTTTTGGGAGTTTTTTTAAGTCACGCGTCTATCAGAACAAGCCACAGACTCTGAAAGCTCGCAAAGAAAATATCCAAAACGATTGCAAATGCGGTAAAAAGAGCCCAAATGGTTATCAACAATGGCGGTAGCCACTTGACCGATATCACCTTCAAAAATAACGGAAAAAACTTTAAGGTCCATACAAACAAATAATGAAATTATGTCATTTAATTTTAAAGATATAGCAAAACAACATCGAGGGAATGTTTTTGGGGCACCCTGTAATTATAGAAAATTTTAATTCCTGCATCAATATTCTGCCCGCCTTAAAGTGTCTGCAGGTTGTCTTCAATCAGCAATGATGCTCTTCGGTGAATCGCTCGTCGCAGGATCCCTTTCTTCATCTTAACGTGGTCAATTTATTTCCTGGCCATAAAGGCGAAAATCAAAAATTCAGATATAAAGGTTAGTGATAGCAAATATCATAATGGGACATTTACCAACCCACATGTGTTAAGTTGCCGATGACAGCTAATACAGTTATCATTACACATTACACTGGAATGCAGGTTTTTAACCATAGAAAGTTATGAACCCAGCGGTATGGACCGAGCTTCGTAATATGGTTCACAGTACCACCCTTCCACGTAATGTTTAATGGTTCCCTGAAAAGAAATTTTAAAATAAATACCCCTAGTTTTGCCGTGTAAAATGTGATTGATGATACTCTAATGTTTTCGGGTGGGGAATCCGCTTTAGAAACGCAGAAACTAATTAACAAAGTTAAAGAAGCATTCTAGGAGTTGCAAACGTTTGTACTGTCGTACTCGTTCCTAATGAATGAAAACAACTTCGTGTTCAGTTTTTTTTTTTTTTTTTCGTTTCTGTCTGTCTGTCTTCTTTTACATTTTTTTTCAGCGCGTGTAGAAGAACCAGTAGTCAGCGTCATCAATCAATAAAAATCTCACACTTAATTTAATGTCGGCGACAAGTTCTTTAAGTCTTCGCAATTAGTTTCGGATGGTTTAGCAGAGTTTAAAAAAAAAAACCTGACAAGTTGCCAGAAATGATTGAAGATTTCGAAGAGAAAGTCAAATTATACCTAATTTGGGAAGACCAGTTGTTATTTACCCATTTAAAGGGGATTGATATTCTGTGCTCAAAGTTTTAACATAACCTGCAGTAAATCACGTTTCCTTGGTGAACTATGGAGCTTCTTGGGATGTTTCCATACAGTGTATGTATGTACTATACTAATTAGACAAATACCCGTCAATGTTTACGGAAATATTCTCGGATTGTGGAAAAGAGAAAAATCAACGCTTATTCTTTTTTCATATTTTTTAACACTTTTTTTCTGTCCAGTCCATTTTCTTATCATTATTTCACTGAACGTTATATGTATGTATGTATAATCTGGCGTTGTTAAATTATTAAATATAGATTGGCAATCACTTTAATTTAGTTGGCGCTACAGCTCGCGGTGAACCTTGGTCTGCTTCTCGCAACCATTTGTGTGTGCGTGTTATATTTTTGCACGAATGAAAGGGACCTACAGTTTTATGACGGCTCCGAGCGGCGAGTTAAGAAGCTCATTGACAGATGATACTCTTTGATTGCTTGTCAGACATTCGAAAGAGGTGGCACCGTGAAAAACTTTTTTAGGTGTTGGACCCAAGCTGGGATTGAACTCGAGCAGCATGCGTAGTAGTCCAATGCACTAACCACCACGGCCACGGAGACCACGTTTTTAGTATAATTTACTGAAACACATTCGCAAATCAGGCAAAGTCTGACATAATAGGTCTTAAAATTGCCAAAAATCAAGAGAAGAGAGAACCAAATGAGCTGTCAAAAAATTTGATGAGAGTGTCAAAAAATGCCCCCTCTTGCGAAATCGTAGGTCAGTTCGCGTACTTTTTCCACTAAGTATGTGTTATCTGTCAATTTTCGAAGAGTGGCGGTGAAATTCTCTCAAAGACAGAAAAATTACGAAAAAATAAGCGAACGCAGTCACCAAACAGACCTAATGGCCCTATTTCGTTGAATCCACCAGTTTAGAAAAACCTCATTATTTTATTTGTATGTACAGTCGTGTTCATATAATTATATCACAAGAACACGATCACACTATCTTCGGTAGAACCATGTTTTATTAACAAATTCAGCTTAATTGGTTACACTAGAATGTTTTTAAGTACATATTTGTAAAATTCAATTCTTCTTGATTTTTTTGTTTAGCAAATCATTAAAATATAAATTTTGCAGATTATTTGTTTATATCGCTTTGAGCTCGGTGACATATAATTAAGCCATTTACAAAAAAAAAGTTTAAAATTAAATATGTGTTATTTATTGTAGATTTAAAAAAAAATCTATCTCTTTTAGAGTCAGTACTTAATTGGCAAACCTTTTTGTATCATAACTTTGGCTTATCTGTCGTCCATAGTCCTGACCAAGGCTGTACATTGAGCGGGTGTGATCTTGTCCCATTCCTGTTGAATAATTTGCCACAGAGGCCTTGTTTGCAGGTTTTCTTGCAGCAACTACCCAGTTTATAACACCACATCGAATTTGAGATGAACACCAACCAAGGTTCAACGATCCTGAAACAATGCTCTGGATCGTTATATTGCTGAAAGATCCATGCTAGTCGCAAATTGTCTGCGCATTCTCAATTTAAATGATTGTTTATGATGTCTTTATAAATCTCACCAATAATTTTTCCATTTATATAGTCAATCGGACAAACGCCGGATGAGGTAAAGTATCTCCATTCCATCACCGATGCCCCACCAGGCATGATCATTCTCTTGGTGAACTTCTGGTCAAATTTTTCCAATGGGGGATGCCTTACATATAGCCATCCATTGTAAGGAAACGTCATAAACCATATTTAAGGCGCCCCCCATTGAAAAAATTAGACGATAGGTTCATCAAGAAAATAGTCAAGCCTGATCGCTCATCGGTGATAATCTGGGGATAATTTACCTCATCCGGCGTTTCTCCGATTGCCTAAATAAGTAGAAAAATTACTGGTGAGATGTATAACGACATCATAAACAATCATTTAACGGAAACATTCGTTGACAATTTTCCACTAGCATGGATCTTTCAACAATATAAAGATACAAAGCATTGCTCCAGGATCGTTAAGCCTTTATTGGAGTCCAGCTGCATCCATCTTATTCAGCGACTAGCTCAAAGTCCCGATTTAAACTCCATAGAAATTTGAAGGGGAGTTATAAAAAGGGTAGTTGCTGCAAAAAAAAACCTGCAAATAAGGACTCTATGGCAAGTAATTCAACGGGAATGTAACAAGATCACACCCACTCAATGTACAGCCCTGGTCAACGCTATGAACGATAGATGCACCGAATTTATTAGACAAAAAGGTTTACCAACACAGTACTGACTCTAAAAGAGATAGAATATGCATTAATATCTACAATAACTAATGTATATTTAATTTTAACCATTTTTTTTAGTAAGTGGCTTAATTATATGTCACCCAGCTCAAAGCGATATAAACAAATAATCTGCAAAATCTATATTTTAATGATTGGTTAAACACAAAAACCAAGAAGAATTAAATTTAACAAATACTTATCAACATTCTATTTTAACTAATTAATCTGAATTTGTTAATAAAACTTTATTTTATCGAAAATAGTGTGGTCGTGTTTATGTGGCTTAATTATATGAGCACAGGTGTAAATACATATATACATACAAAGATACATCTCGAATAATTTTAATAGAAATGAATATTATTAAGCTATTGCTAACTTAACACATTGGACAGCACCTACGAAAGATCAGAATGATTTCAACATGCTTTACGATGTCTAAAAAATGTATTTGCTATATATTTTTTTTTAATTTATAAATTAATTTATTATTTGTGGATTTAGGTATGTTGTACTTTTATTTTATTTTCAAATTAAGTATCAGCTAATCTATTTATTTGTTCATTCATTTTGGTTTTGTTTTTCAATAATATCTGTTCGTTTATTTTTATTCCTTTAATGAAATTGTTTGTTGATTTATTTATTAATTATTTTATTTTTTTTTTTTAATTTAGGGGCTGCTAAGCATTTAGCTTATTCTTCGATGACAGCGATCTTACATAAAAACTATGCCAAAGAAAATATAGTGCATAAAATAAATGTAAAGCTATTTTTTTAATATTCATTACCTTGCGCGCTAGAACAACAGGGCTCGTTCGTCATTTTAATTGGTTAACGAAAGCAATTGCCAATTGTTGAATGCACAAAATTGACAAATGCAGTCATCTGTTTAGAGTGCTCGGCCAATCTAAGCATATTGAGTACGCTCTGGACACACTGTAGACGTCTAGACAAAAAAAAAACCTTTCATGATTATGTACTTATGTATGAGCAAAGAAGAAAAATTTTTTTTTGACAGTTCAGGCAATAAAAACAGAAATACAAGTCAATTTGTGTTAAAAATCTTGTTTTTCTGTTGAAATAAGAATCAACTGCGAAAAAATTCAGTCTACTGCATTTTTAAGAGAATCTACTGCGAAAAAATAGTTCTAAGGTGGCAACGCTGCTCCCTTCCAATACCATACCTATAGACCTACCGCCATTCACATTTCTTATCTGTCTCCTGATGTCAACTGCAGTGCCACAATGCGCCAATTTATGAGCCTTTAGGTTGAAGTAGTTCTTCCTCTGTTGCATACACAAGATCTAAACTTACCATTGGCTTCGATATAAGAGTCGTAGTATGGATATCCTAAGTGAATGAGTGCTGACTGGTTCATTAGTACTAAGCATCTAACCATGATTTTTTACATTGCATCTACTATATGTACGTCGTGTCGCTGCTATTAGTACGAGGGTAAGAGTAATAAATACTATCCTCTATTCCTTCAAGACTCAGTTCCTGCTATGATCATCCAGAGGCCTCAAATACATGGATGCTCCACACCAGCTTCGGGGCTTTTTTTATGACTCTTGACCTCTCCACTCGAGTGATAGAAAGCGTCCGAAATTGGTTAGTGATCTATATATTGAACCAGTTTTACTTCTAAATCCGTTACTCGCGAATTCATTCACCTCCTTATAAGCAGCAGTCACTAACTCCTCACAAATGGGAAGCTGCCGTTTTTATCGCTCACACGGGTCCATTTAGCAGACGCATCCCAAAGAAATCACAGATTTCCAGACGTACCCTATCGCTATCAGTGTGTTTAGATCACCTTTTACTATTGTTATCAAGTTGTTGACCTGCATCAGTATCTACAACGTGAAGTCTCTCAACGTTTTATTCAATTTATGTATCCGTATTCAACTGTGAAAAAAAGCCATGCCAAATGAATATACTGTCTTTTTTTAGTAAAAAAAATTCGAATCATTCTGCTGGTACCATGCCACCCGTTATAAAAGGTTTAATTTAGGTACTTACCATATTACGGTCAAATTGTTCCCCCCATGTCAAACACAGACAAACTGATAAGGGTTTTCCATTTAACGTCATTTAGCCTCCATCAGCAAGCAGAACTTAGATTGGGTTAAACCAAAAGTATTCATATGTCCATATGTTCGTATGTGGTGATATTTAAAGCAAGTAACTGTGATTTAAAGAAGAACACTACCTAGAAAACCCTTTCATCTTCCATTAACAAGAAGAAAAGAGAAAACACCGCCACCTCAGTTCTCGTGGGTATTTAATGCTGTTCTATTCTGTTTACATTATGAATACTAACTCGAACATTATTAAATTATAGCTTCATTTGGGAATTTCCACATTCAGTATAGTCTGAGGTGGGGCGCCATTTATCAAACTGCAGAACTTATATCTGCTTTAATGGAGACTGTTAAGAATTATTTTTATATCAATGCACTTACTGTGTAATTTTCTTCTCCCTTTCGTGTAGAGTGCCAATCAAATAAGGTTACACTGATACACTTTATCGAAAAGTGTGCACAGGATAACGAACATACCTACTACGAGTACCAATAACAATTGAACACTTTTCTTTTTAAATAGGTGCCTGCGAACATAAACTATTACTTTAATCTGGCTAAGAGAGATGAGTAGTCTTCGAAATAACATCCCTGTTCAAGAGCAGCACGTGTCGTCCTCATGTTTCATAGAAAGTCCTTTGCATTATTCATTGTCAGCAGCTTAAAAATCACATTGCAGAGTTACAAAGTACAGTAACATCAATTTACCGTCATGAAATCACTTGCAATTGCAATTTGTATCAACCGTTGTTCCTGGCAGCAACATAACTCTACTACATTCTTGCACATAAAATGGAGGTTACAGTAATAGAATTAGCTTGTTGTGTTCAGGCACCTCCAAACACAATTCCAAATGCTAATCCTTACTAATTACTCTCATAATTACAGTCCAAAAACAAAGAACAGTGTGTACATAGTCCCTTTTTTAATTGTTCGTCCTTTTGGTATCCTTAAGTTGAATTAATGCTCCTATAGCGTCCGGTCCGATATACCTACATACGAATCGTGTTCTTCACCGAACTTGAAACACTTTTAAGTGATGCGGATTATGTGGAGTGTTTCCTATGTAACGGTTTGTTTAAAACGGTGATAGATGCGAAAAGGAATTTATACCATTTTATGGCATATAAATTATTCGCAGTAAAAGAAGATTACTACGATGTGGGATGTTTGTTGCTTGCGAGTTTCAAATGCGTGATAATTAATGGACATTTTTTAGTATCGCATTTAATCACTGACAACTTTATTTACTGAGTAATTTGATCCAAAAGAACAGCCCATTTGAGTGTTGGGTTCCAAAGTCTATAGGTAATCCTTTAAAGTTTATGTCTATTTTAAGAGTGCGCAGCTTGTAATGAGATGATATTTTAGTGTTATGCTGAACGAATGTCACTAAAATTAAAGGGAGTAATAACAGATGCTACTTTGAGAATGGTATCACTTCTGTAGATAGAGCAGTTAGACACGACATTTGCAAGTGGACTTTTTAAAATGTTTAGTTGCAAATAAAGAAATTAACAGTTCTCCAATGTCTGGTGTGAAACGTTACCTCTGGCAGCTCCTTTTATGCAGAAAAAATAGCTGTGTTATTTTTGCAATCTAGCTAGCCAGTCGTTCATTTAAACTAGCCAGCCGAACCCAACTGAATTACCTCAAAGTTGATATGTGTGATTTCGGTGCTATGAAATTAGCTGTTAAGTGTGAACTGTCAAAGTATTCGGCATTCAACCAAATTTTTTATTTTTTTTTATTTGTTGTGAAAACAATTAATTCCGAGAATTTATTCAAGGGATAATTTACAAAATGTGGTATGAAATCATAATATATGTAGTAATTGAAATTACATTTATAATTTTCGTTTTGTTAAATGTCAAGAGAACAGAACAAATCGCTTTCAGCGCCACCCGGCCATGAGATATAGCAAAATTCCTAGCCAGCTGCTTTTGGCTGGGGATAAAATCAAGAGTTGTAGCCAGCTAGTTGTTGTATTTGTTTGACGTGTGAAATTCGACTTTGCTAGCAACTATTTACTAGCCACGGTTGCCGTTTTGGTAGATTCCTACCAAACTTGGTAGGTTTTTTCAGCTTTGGTAGGTTGGTAGGCTTTATTTCGATTTGGTAGGTTTTTTTTTCCAGTCTAAAGCCTATGAATTATGAAAGAAACATTTTTTAACAATTGACATAAAAAACTGAAAAATTTCCAATCAACTCAAAAACATGAAAACAGAAACTAATTGAATCAAATCGTACACACTTAAGTACCTACATACAGCTTCGATTGTCATTATATTTAAATCGCTATCACAGGAGCTTGTGATTCCTCCTGAGGGTTTATTCCTGCACCGATTTCAATGATTCATACACTGATCGAAAGCTCATCACCTGAACTTTGTTCATCAGTATAAAGAATTTTGAAAAAATGCATATAAGTAAGATGAGATGAGATGAGATGGGACAAAATTATATGGAGCTTGGGCCAACAGCGTACTTCAATGAAATTGATATCAAAATAAAGCTGATCTTCAGTGCATTAAAACTGTTAAGTTTTATGAAAGTCGTATGTGGGGATTTTGAGATTTTTGTGTGTGAAGCTCGTATTGCGGGTAGATCTTCTGATGATTTTTGTCCGTTTATATGCATATAAAATCATAATATCATAAGAACCGTAAGGCGCGCATATATGTATTTAGTATCAAATGAAAGGTGATTCTACTATATTTTTTATGACCTAAAAATAATGGGTCTAAGATTTTCAGTTTTAAAATAATCAATTAATCTCTAAGGACTTTAAAAGAAGAGTATTTTTTTTTTCTATAATACATAATTTTTTCTGAAAATCACTAATTTTTGAAAAATCTTCAGTACAACATGCATTCTTTCAACAGTTATGTGAAAGAGCATTTTCCAAGCTTTAATTTGATGCAGAATAATAGGCTTGTTTTTTTTCAAACCAAACATGTTTCCGCAACATGTTTTCAATGTAAAATACAACAAAACCTTAGCCTGGATAATTATCCAGTCTTATTTGTGTATGGAAAGCTTTTTCGAAATCTATATAGATTTGAAAAAAAACGCGCCTTATATAAGATCATTAGTAACTAAGAAAAGCTCTTTCAAAATCCTAGGTGGTGCAAATCAATCAGCAATTCTCAATAACCAATTTTCGATTTTCATAAAACTTTATAGTTTTAATGTACTGAAGCTCAGCTCTATATCGATGATTTCATTGATGTACGCTCTTGGCCCGAAAGTGCCCCGTCTCCTTTATTACGAAAACACATCATTACCTATACCTACGTTCTCTTTTTTTTATTCGTAAACCGTAAACGGTTGTAGAGTTTGTACATGCGAGATTTCTCGCACTGGTTCACTAGTTATTTATTATTGGTTAAAACATTACTTTTGCTTTGGTAGGTTTTTCTCTGGTTTGGTAGGTTTTATTGGGAGGTTTGGTAGGAATTTTTTTTTTGCAAGTGGCAACCGTGCTACTGGCTAGCTACGTTTCAAAATAACACGGCTAATGCCATGAAGGCTTACTCTGGCAAAACAACTGATCTTCGAGTTAAAATGTGGACAAATATTGAAACAGATATCCATTATTTATTATCGGACGTCGATACTGTTTAAAAGCCGTAGAAATTAAATAAAAGAAAGGAATGGATGGGCACTACAAATAAAAGTGAAAAACCAATAACTCTTAGGAAGAGAACTGGGAGCTAGAATACTGAGCTCCGCTAAGAGCCTCGTTCAATCAAGCGGGCTACTGATATAAGTGAGTTTCGCTAGAAAATTTATAAAGCACTAGCTGATCCACCCGGCTTCGCCCGTGTACGCAAACAGTCGCGATACTCACATGACGACGCCACCTGTGGGAAGTTTTTGTGCCTACACCAAACTATATTATTACTTTTTATAAAAATTATATACCGGGAAATCTACATATTCGTAAATATATGCACCCCAGCACCACCTATCGGGTCGAAATTTTGCCAAAGACTTTTTTTCATTTAACCATTATATTGTGTGAATTTGAGCCAATCGGGTCCATAAATAAGAATTTTAAAAAAAAAACGACCCCAACGCCACCTAGAGGATTCTAACATATACAAAAATCATCCGGAGCACCACACGAACATATGGTGTGAATATTAGGTGAATAGCTTCAGTGATTCAGCCGTGATAGTCGGACATACGCACCAACGTTTTTATAAACTAAGATAGGTACCTCCCTATCATAACTTTCACCGAGAAAAGAATCCTGCAAGATCTAAGACATAAGACAAGACGATAACGCCATAGAGCAGAAGAAGGAAGTGAAATATCTAGGAATAATACTAGACAGTAAACTTATCTGGAACAAGCACGTTGATAAAATAACCACCAATGCAACAATAATACTTATGGTATGCAAAAAGCTAGCGGGTAAGTCTTGGGGTTGTAGCCCAAGTACCATATGCGAGGAAATTAGTCGAAAAGATACAAAGATGAAATTGCATGTGCAAAACAGGCGCTATGCGAAAATGTCCCACAGCAGCTATGGAGACAATTCTGGAACCATCTCGCCATCATAACCGCAGCAAAGAAAACAATACTAAGATTCACTAAATAGAACCTCGATAGCAATAGTTACATTGGCTGTAGGTAGCGAATCTCCTTACTAAGGGATGTCATGGTTAAAAGATATTAGCTGTGTTAAAAAATTACCCACAAAGCTGAGTTACAAAAACGTATAGACCTTTAATGAGCACCTTCAAAGCACACACCCTGAAATGGTGGATCGAAAACAGCCGATGGTACTGGAAGTGGCATTTTTCGACCAAAGATCAAAAGCTCCATACCAATGGGCAAACATTCGAGGATTTTCTAGAAGAGGTTTATGTAATCGAAAAATGCGTGTAAGTAAACCTGAACTGAAAGTACAGGATGCAAGACATGGTAATTCTTTTCACCATCAAGACGCTAATCTCATGGACAATCACCTCATAATTGCTTTGCCTAATAAGGAAACTTATCACTTTAGGCGAAAAGAACAGGATCATACTGTAATGGATGCCAGGCTACATGGAAGTGGAAGGTAATGAAGAGGCAGATAAATTGGAAAAAGTCGGAATCACTACCTCCCTTTTGGGGCCAGAATCGTTCTGCAGAATGGGCAAAATTGTCATCCATTAACAAATAAGGAAAGAGTAGGAAAGCACTAGAGTCAAACTCGAGAATGAACTTCCCAGACTAAGAAAAGCCAAGATCGTAATCGGGAACTATATACCCGTGAGGCCCTATTCAGACAAAGACTGGACTGCCTAGATGCATATTTCATAGAGCTAGTCATACTCTCCGAATCACCTGAATAAATGCAATTAATAATAAATCGCCTATCATGTTACTGCAAGAGATGGGGGCTGACAATTAACACAGAGAAGTCAAAAATGATGGTCTTTGCGCGATCCCCAAGACTTCGCAGTGTAAGGCAATGGAAATACGATGGTAATATTCTAGAAACAGCTAAAGAGGTCAAATATTTGGGAGTCAAACTGAATCCAGCGTTAGATTTCAACAAACACCTAACCGAAAAAGCCAAAAGCTCTCAAAGCTTGCTTGACTTTTCATGGAAAAATGTGTTCTCAAACAAAAGAATAATTTTATCTGCAAAGTATAAGGTTTTTAATTCAGTGGTAAAATCAACTCTTTGCTATGCTTCCCAAGATTGGGGGGCATATGAGTACGATGAAGTCGAAAAATTCCATAGGAATTTTATTAAAAAGCTCTTCAATCTTCCCCTAAATATACGCCTAGTTACGCTATATGCTTGGAAACAGGACTACCGAAACTCCTGACGAACACACTCAAGTCACAAGCTGACTTCATAATCAAGATATGCAGCCATTACGAAGAATCCAGACTTTTGAAAAAACCGCTTTTTTATGAGTTGAGGAATAAGCACTGGTGGTATGTAATATGGCAAACTATTGGTCCATTCTCGGTATGTGTGTTAATGCCAACCTACGTTGGAATGACCACATATTCGAAGTCGCCAAAAATGCCGCGAAATGCCTAGGTTTCCTCCAACGATGTAAGAAATTTTTCACCCCTTCTGATCTAGCTACAATTTATAAGGCGTTTATTCGCCCCAAGCTCGAGTACAATGCTCATATCTAGTCGGGTGCTCCAAAAACATCACTGCACCTGATCGATAGAATACAAAAACGCGCGATAAAACTTATAGGGGATAGAAACATTACTGAGTCAATTGACTCTCTTGAACACCGTCGTAATGTTTCCTGTCTTTTCCTGTTTTATCGATTTTTCCACAAACAGTGCTCCAGCGAAATAGCTAGCTGCATTCCTCCCCTTCAACAATTTTCTCGCAACACACGTCTCGCAAGGAATGCCCATCAGTTTACCCTTAAGCCCAACTTCGGACGCACAGTAAAATATAGAGATACTTTCTTTAACTGCTCAACACGAATGTGGAATGCTTTACCAAACACGATTTTTCCCTCCCGTTACGATCTACAAGCATTTAAGACCAATGCGCATCGGTATCTCATCCTCCCTAAATTTCCCTTGGCCCGCGCTCTGCAAGACATTTTAAGGGTATTCATAACCCCTTTAGCGCGCGTGTATTATAAAAAAAAAAAACACGTGTGGTGAAACGCTACATATTGTTATGAACAACCTACATAATTTGAAGGACCAATTCTACCGCATTATTGAGAAAAACCAGGACTCTATTCGGGATGCGTTCATCATAGAGGCTCGGGAGTATGAAAGCAGGTTGCTATACAGACAGCTTAACTTTAATCTGAACAGTAGAAACTACTTCCATGACTCTCTAAGTTATGTTGAAATATCATTGATATTCAAAGCAAGATGTGAGCTCCTTGCCTTATATAGTAACACTTACAATGGAAGCTTCAACCGATTCTGTACGCTCTGCAACCCGAAATCGAAAGAAGACTGCTTTCATATCATAAATATATGCCCAATATTCAAACCGCAAAGGCTAATTTTCTTTGGTAAACAGTCATTAACTTTGCAGGAAACTATCCAACTTCTAAACGAGTGCGACTGGAAAAGCCTAAGCAATTTTTTAAAATCCGTTTACAAGTATAGAACGTTATTAATTGCAGAATACGTTTGAATGTTTAGCTCTTTTTTTATTTATGGAAAATTAAATTTAATTGTTGTTTATAAATTTGCCAACCCAGGCTGACGGCTAAGCCATAGCTCTTAAATTCATATTTTGTAATCCATGTTTATATTGAAATGAAAATAAAGGAACTTACTTACTTACTCATAGACACTGAAGCCATTCTCTCACTAACCCACTGTGGGTACTTAGTTTCATTAGAGTAACTCGGTTGGTGGAGATTCTATAGACCGGGAGATTTTGCGGTTTCCAGTCGGGGAACACAATAGATCTAATAAACATATGTATGTCGATTGTTCTTCATTCATTCATTAAATTAAATCATTGAATCATTAAACTAAAAAAAATAGCTTCTATGTGTGGGCAAATTGTAGTCTCTATACTAAACTAGATAATGATCTTCTCGTTCTTCTTTGGACTAAGGTCTGAGGTATAGCAACTTATACACTCTTTCAATTAACCTTATCTTTGGTTAACCATCTTCAGTTTTATATAGAAAGTGTTAGGTCTGTGCTCAATTGGAAGCACAACCTTAGTAGAAATCTTCTTTTACGCCCAACTTGTCCTAGCCATCTCAGCTGATAAACTTGCTCGTCAAGATCGCTGCTGTATACACTTTTCCACTCCTTACTTACTTACTTTCTCAACCTTGTAGCCTTCTATTCAACACAGGTCTCTGAAACTTCCGAATGACTATACTGTCTTTCAGGTAGTGCAGAAGGCGACGGAGCTGTTGATGACGAAGCTGATATCAGGATGAGCACTGCATATTTTTATTAAGATTGCAGGCATAACATCTCAACACTTTAATTGTTTAAATATCATTTCATTTGCTCTATCGTAGGGTACAAAAAAAGAAGCGTCACTCTAGTTATTCTTTTAACTTTAAGAATATATTTCAGTTCAAAATATTCGTATCGCTGTGACCTCCTTTAAGCTCCTATGAGTCACCTATATCCATGCAAACCACCCGTTTAGGAAATATTTGTTACCAAAGTTTTAGCATTTTTTAACGATAACGTGATTCCTATAAAACTTTGCGCATCGTAAAAGATTTATTTTTTCTTCATTTTCCCACGCAGAGAGTCAAAAATTATGTATGTATCTCCTTTGATCAAAGATGAACTTTTTGGTGGATTTTTCTATTCGTAAACGGGTAACTCGTATCTTATTGTCATTTGCATACTTTTTCCCAATATCAGAACATTCCACAAACTGGAGTGTTTACAAAGTGAACGAGTGCGCCTCACAAAAAACTTTTCTACTTTATTTTGCGCTGCGAAACAAAAGGATTTACGTACGGCGAAATATTTGCATTCCATTGAGACATGGATGTGATACGTGTGCCTTTAACTTTCGATGGTATCGGTGGGGCAGGATGTTTTGTTTGCAGTTGACAAAGGATAACATGATAGGAGAGACAAGTGAGAGATTGATGGCAGTCTTACACGTGTTTGAAATGTGCATACATAGAACTGTGAGCATTTGGTTATTACATTCAATAACTTTGAATACATTTTTATATTTGTACTAGCTGACCCGGCGAACTTCGTACCGCCTCAAAATTAATAAATGCTGTTTCAACTTATAAGCTGAATTAGATTAAGGAATTTTATTAAGGTGAAATAAATACTCAAAATGAATTAATTTCATTAATGTACAAAAATCAAAATGAAATGTATATCTGTCTGTCTGTCTATCTGTCTGTCTGTCTATCTATCTACCTATCTATCTATCTGTCTATCTATCCACATGTCTGTCTGTCTGTCTATCTGTCTATCTGTCTATATGTCTTTCTGTCTATCTGTCTGTATATCTGTCTGTCTATCTGTCTGTCTGTCTGGCCATATGTCTGTCTATCTGTCTATCTATCCATCCATCTGTCTGTCTATCTGTCTATCTATCTATCTACCTATTTGTCTGTCTATCTGTCTGTCTATCTGTCTGTTTTTCTGCTGTGACTTTTATTTCAATACATAAAAAAAAATTTAAAAAAAATTCTAAGTTCCCATAGCTTTTCCTTTTGGTTTTTCTAAATTTTCTTTTTTCCTAAATCTTCGCGTGGTAATTACGAACAAACTCGCAGAAGGAAGTATCTAATTTGGTCCAGTAATTTTCAAGTTTTAAGCATTTGAACGAACCACGATTCATTTCTTTATATATAGATAGCTGATCCGCCCGGCTTCGCCCGTGTACGCAAACAGTCACTTTACTCACATGACAGGTAATTGCCAACGCCACCTGTGGGAAGTTTTTGTGAATACACCAAACTATATTATTCTATTTAAATTTAATATTGTTGATATGAAAATTCTATACGGGGAAAACTACATTTTCGTAAATATCTGCACCTCAGCTCCACCTATCGGGTCCAAATTTTACCAACGACTTTTTTTTTATTAAGATATTATAAGGTGTGAATTTCAGCCAAATCCGTCCATAAAGAATTTTAAAAAAGCGACCTCAACGCCACCTAGGGAGCTCAAACATAAAAAAAAACCATTCGAAGCACCACACGAACATATGGTGTGAATATAAGGTGGATAGCTTCAGTGGTTCAGCCGTGAAAGTCGGACGTACATACGCACAAACGTTTTTATATATTAAGATATGTATTATTCTTTATTTTTTAATAGTAATTTTTTAACTTTACTTACTTAGTTGGCGCTACAGCTCGAGGTGAACCTGGGCCTGCTTCTCGCATCCATTTGTGTGTGCGTGTTATATTTTTGCACGAATGGAAGGGACCTACAGTTTTTTGCCGACTCCGAACGGCGAGTTGAGAAGCTCAATCGTGACAAATGATACTCTTTGATGCTTGTCAGACATTCAAAAGAGGTGGCACTGTAAAAAACTTTTAGGTGTTTGCGGCGGGATTCGAACCCAAGACCGCCGGCTCAGTAGTCCGACGCACTAACCACTTGCGCTACGGTGCCCATTCCCCATTTTTTACCTTTAGTAACTTATTTATGGAAATTAAGAACGTTTTCTTCTTTGCCAACCTTTTACCAACTGACTCAATGAAATCTGGTTTTTTGGAACGCTCGTTCTTGTTGACGCATTCACCATCATATTTAGTAGAGAACAACAAACGTCGGATTAACAAAACACTAGTGTGCACATGCGAGCAGTCTCGCAAGAGAAAATCCAACCCCCCCAAATTCCAAACTTCCCATCCAACATCCTAACTTCCCATATGATTTCCATCTGTCAAATCATGGAAATCCCATGGAAACCGTATATGAAATGTTTGCTTTTTCAAACTTCATTTTGGTTGATGTATATTTTGTCCACTAAAACTTGCATTAATAGCAAATACAGGGTGTCCCAGTTAAGAGGTATAATCGTTTAACTGGAGATTCCTGAAGTTCCGGCGAACAAAAAATCATATGGAAGGGGGGGGTCTATTTTCACCGCCCTCCAAGTTATAGCCCTTCGAAATTATATAACTTCTGAACAGGTATAGCTACGAAAAGTCAATCAGAGGCGCATAAAATATGTTGAAGACTTCAAGCAAGTCTTTGCAGCCACAAAAGAGTTGTGGCTCTTTAAAATCAAAATTGTAAAAATTTGCTGTCCCAATTTTTTACTTAAAATGCAATTTTCTCAAAACTTTTACTTGATAAAAAACCTTTTGACTGCTTGATGTTTGTATGAAGATTTGTGCGTTTCAAAATTGTTACCAGAGAAAGATATGAGAAATTCGACGGTTAATTTCTAATAGGGCCGTGGCTCAGTATAGAGCACGTCGCGTCGGCTTCTTATCTAATAGGTCCCAGGTTCGTTTCTCGATAGGACCGGTTTCTTTTTTTCTTTTTTGGTTTTGATTTTTTTTTGTTTTTTCTAATTTCTCAATCGTGATGACAGAACAGAAAGTTGTTCCCTTTGGATATTGTTATTTATATTGACAGTCAGGCTGCACTGAATACTTCACTACCAAATCGGCACTAGTCCGGAGCTAAGACTATGTTGCCTGGTCAATCTGTTGTACAAGGCAACGAGTTTGCCGAAGAGTTGGCAAGCTAAGTAGGAAAACTGCCGACTACGGGAAAACGAACTGAAAAGTACGACGCAAAATGAGATGAAACGATGATGTTGAGAGTATAGCCATGCTCTCAATTTTTCTCAAAATCTTTTACGGTTATTTCAATAAATCATTTTCAAAAAATAACTACAAAGATATATTAATGTTCCTTATGCACTTCCGTGCAGCGGAGGCATTTGTCTTTTTTTTTAAAATGTTTATCTATGAACAATTCTCTTAAAATTATGTTAAACAACTTTTTAACGTACGATTAAAAGAAGTTGTAGTATAATGTATAAGCCATTTTTTGTCAGACAAAAATGATAAAAAAAAACTATTTCCTGTAGATTAAAAACTGTTTGTTCACGCATCACGCTAGAACTACTGGACGGATTTTGATGAAACTTGACATAGTGATTGCTTATGTTCTTGGTCAACATTTTCTATACTTTTCATCTCGGAAAATAGCATGGTTTTTACAAAATGGTGAAAAAACTTCATATCTGTAATGAAAACTATAATTATTCAGCCCTAACTCAATACTAGCTTATCGGATTGAAAAACAGAAAAATATGTGAACTTAGTAAATTTTCCACTGATTCATTCCAATAATTTTCCATCAGTGAAGACCGCAGCCACCAGCCGTGCAGCTGTGGGTGATGTCGTAGTGTCTATATGCGCGCTTGACACATCTAGAAAGTTACAGAACATGTTTTTTTAACACTTCAAGTTCGAAAAATCATTTGGAATTACCAAAAAAAAAAAAACATTTAAATACGCAAAAATAGGTCAAGGTTTGCAAATTTGAAAAAAATGGCAGGCGGGCGAAGCAAGGCCAGCTAGTGGATTCTCATTGTTTCTCAGCCCGATTGCACAGACCTGGCTATGCTGACACTCATTGAAATTTGTTAGTAACTCGAACTAGAGTGTAAACATACGTTTCTTTATTCAACAGGTACCTTATACATGAAATGTGTTACAAAATATACAATTGCATACATACCTATACAAATATGTGCATAACTAAATAAGCACTATCAGGATCTGCTTCGTGCTTCCTTATCTAACAAAGACCTTTTTGTACCTAAATCCAAATGTATCTTGTGTGACACGACAAACGTTTATTTTTTAAAGCAAAATTCCCTAAGCTCCCAACTTCATTTATGAAGGATCTATACGTTCAAATAAACATACATGTATGTATGTATAGATATGTATAATATCTTAATACGATAGCAAAAAGAATTAGCATTTTTTCGTCACATTATGTAAATAAAATTCTCTACGGAAGTTCCGCCGCAGTGGAGTTAGCATCATTTAAATGGGGCTTTAGAATAGCAATGATACGGGTTTCAATATCCATTTTCAGTTATACAAACACATTATTTGAAATTGTTTATCACCTAATAAATCTAGAGCAATCCGACATTTTACCTTTCCTACCATTATTTATGAACTCCAAAAAATTGCTCTGTAAATTTGTTGGAAAAGTGCGATATGGAAGCGTTAAGTACGAGTATATTGTATATGGGATAATCTAGATTATATGTGAATTATAATTTGCTATTATCAATTAAATTCAACGCTGTAAAAAGAGCGCTTTGAATTTGTTAGCGAAGTGAATAAAGTGTAAAATAAAATATCTGGGATCCCTCAAATAATTTAACAATTTTTTCAGGATCCAAAGAAGGTACATACAACGACTGACGACTTTATGGTATGTCGTGCATACAATTTGTAGGTACTTTTTGCACCAAAATTAGCAGCCTGTCAAATTTCGAAGAGTGGTGGTGAGATTCTCTCTAAGATAAGTAGGGGAAATTACGAAAATGGTAACGAACGTAACAACGAAAAGCGTATGCAATTTGACAGATTTCATAAATGTATGTATTTGCCCAGAAAAAGTTCATACAAATTCGAAGGTTAGGTTAGGTTAGAAAGGGGCAATAAGGCTAAGCCATCATAGACCCAAACCGAACCATTTCCATCTAAATATTTGATTTCTCTGCAAAATTTTACAATTTGATTGTGGCCAGTTTGGCCAGCTTCTTGTTTGCGAGAACGGGCAATGGAATGACATTCACTAAGGAAATGTTCTACTTTACTTCTACTGAGCATAAGCTATTGCAGCATCTGCATTCGTCCGTGCCTAAATGTCATCTTTTATGGTTTAAGGGTTTCATAGATCAGGTGCATCAGTCAGACCTATAATCAGTTAAGGGGGGAGTAACGTTAAAATTCGGGCAAAAAAGGCACATTTTTGAAGTGAATACTTCTTTAGCGACATTGTTTTTGAAAACGAGTTACGATAAATGAGTTACGATAAATGCGTTACGATAAATTTCGATAAATTTGTTTCGATAACGGGGAAATGATTCAATACCGGGGAAATATGTATGTATGTATACATCAGCTGTCCGTCTGTCTGTCTGTCTGTCTACCTTTTCACGTCTAAACCGCAGAACCAATTATAATGTTATTTGGCAAGGAGATAGTCTGGGACCTAAGGAAGGACAACCTGCTCGCTAGGGGGCGCTGGAGTCAAGTTATTAACAAAACCTTTTCACGTCTAAACCGCTGAACCAATTGTAATGTAATTTGGCGAAGTGATAGTCTGGGACCTGAGGATGGACTTAAGTGGAAAATCCGCTCGCTAGGGGGCGCTGGAGTCGAGTTATTTACAAAACCTTTTCACGCCTAAGCCGCTGAACCAATTATAATGTTATTTGGCAAAGAGATAGTCTGGGACCTGAGGAAGGACATAGATGGGTGGCGCTGGAGTCGAGTTGTTAACAAATTCTATATTTAATGAAATTTTGAATAGCTGTTCCTTTCATAATTTGTATTACAGAAATATAGTCAAGTTTACATTCATATTTACTAAATTTTATTACACATTTTCTATCGATTGTACTAGAAAAATTTGTTCTTCTCTTACACATTACACATACACCACTACTTTGGATTGGATAAGTATTCACTTCCACCATGAGCTTATGTGGATGAGGCTCACACATTTTTTTTTTTTTTTATTGACGACACAATTAAAATCTATTTATTCAAAGCAATGGCACATTAAAGTATAACACTCGAAAAATATCGTGTAAAATGTTCATGAAAAAATATGAAAAAATACGGCAATGGCAGCAATTATTCGGAAGAGTCTCGGAAAAAAGTACAATTTCGGTGTCCATCAAAACCCGGTGTTGGATCATCCGAAATCAAAAAATCAACGTTCTTTTGTTAGATAATTGCTTTTCCCAGGTAACGCTGGAAGGGTTTTTCGAAATCTCAATTTTTCACTTTTTGGGAACACTTTGAAGTGAAAAACGTGATTTTTGGGAAAAAAAAACGGCTTATTTGTTACTGTAAAATAAAAAATATTAACAAATTTGAAAAAAAAAAACTCTCCAGCGTTACCTCGCAAACTATGTACAGAAGTAGCGTTCAAAATTTCAAAAGGATCGGTGGTGTAGTTTTGAAGTTATGATGGACACCGACTTCGAAAACGTGAGTTTTGGGAAAAACGCTTTACAATTTTAAACACTAAAAATGTCGGCTTAACTCACACTGAATCATCGATGCCAGGTCTATAAAAGATGTCGCTATAATCGTTTGTAGGGGGTAAGGGTAGGTTTTATATAGAGAGCGAAGCAGCTGTCAGGTAACAATAGCGCGCTCGGACGCTGAGTCATGTATGAGACACGGTTGCTTAAACCGCTGTATCTTCGTTTGTTGTGCTCCGATTCATCTCCAATTTTCACACAATATTCTTGAAAGGTTCTCCATTCAGACAATCCAATAAAAAAAATTAAAAAGAAAAAGTTTTAAAACGTTACCCCGCCCTTAAAGCATGCAAATAATATTTCACTTGTCGTTGAGTCTAAAACGGTTGTGATTCAGCAATATCTAATTCTCTTTTTATGTCAAGAACGCAAAGTCATATTCTTCGTTCATTGTATCCTAAATTCCTAACATTTAACTTCTCTCGGTCTTACTTCAATATGATGGCCTTTTCGTTTGTAATAGCTACTTATTTCTTGAAATAGCCATTGAATATATGAGTATAAGAGCATAAGATGATTAATTTTGAAGGGACAATGAGACAAGGAGATACAACAAAATGAAAGCCAAATAACATTAATTTTTGAAAATAAGCTGAAGCTGGAGGTGCTTTTCGGCAGCAGTAAGAAGTCAGTTTTCACATACAAACATCGCACGCTTATTTGTTTGTCCTATAAATGTCCTTTATTTACTCGTAAGATAAGGAGCTTATTTTGTTACTACATAGGTATCATTGAACCGTTGATTCAATAGGAGTTTAACGTGTCTACTATCTTCAAGGCTTACATATGTATGCGTGTACGCCTAAAATGTACTTCAGATAGAGTAAAACATAACATCAAGAATGATCAATTAATCTTACATAACTTGAAACGAATGAATTGAATGGATATGTTATTACTTGGCGACGGAAAATTGTATTCACTTACATAGTCACATCAAGGGGCTAGGAAACAAGGCGTCGTCTGCTAGAAAATGGACACAAATAGACATTTCAGCAGATAGGTAGTATTAGACATTTAAATTAAGCTACCATGCTTATCATGGATACATATGAATTCATTGGATGACATTAAAGATTCATTTAATGACGTTATTTTGGTCCAAAATAGGTAAAAAGAGGTTAATCCCAATATATAGATACAACTGTATTAAATTTCTGATTGGAGCAATATTCTTGGTAACTACAGGGCGAGTAAATTGACTTGAGGCACAAAAGACAGACTGTGTATTGCCAAAGGGCACCTATTCAATTTGCTAATGTCTGCTCATGAATCCTCGGATCAGCAATAAATTGAAGATATCGATTCACGTTACAGGCGAGACGCGACCCATTTATGGCCAGTTGCAAAGTCAACGAAAATGAGCAGGTTATTGAGTCAGGTTATTCACAGGGTATCCTTTTCAAGTTATTAATTTATCATTACCCGTGTGTATATGAACGATATTGACATCATTGGTAGAACACAGCGAGCTTTCACTGGTGCGTTCGCGAGTATAGAACTGGAAGCGGCTAAAACGGGTTTAGCGGTAAACGAGATATATGCTGTCAACAAAAGGGACACCCAACATCGACGAATTGGACAGAACGTCACAATAGACAGCTACAACTTCGAGGTAGTAAAGGACTTTGTCTATCTCGGCTCTGCCATAACTTCAAAAAATGACATCTCGTCGGAAATCAAACGAAGGATTACTCTTGCCAACCGCTGTTTCTTTGGGCTAAGAAGGCAATTAAGTAGTAAAGTCCTTACTCGATCGACTAAGGAGACTCTATATAAGACGCTTATCATCCCAGTCTTGCTATATGGAGCTGAAGCATGGACTTTATCGAAAGCGGATGAAGATATCCTTGGTCGCTTCGAGAGAAAAATCCTTCGTAAGATATTCGGTCCCGTTTGCGTTGACGGGTTCTGGGGGAGAAGATTCAACCACGAACTGTACGAGCTGTACAGCGACATAAACCTGGTCAAAAAACTGCGTAATGGGCGTTTAAGATGGCTGGGACATGTAGAGCGTATGGTCATCAACGCGCCGGCTCGGAGAATATTCCACTCTTACTCTTATTCGGTCAGCGCAGCAGAGGAAGACCTCGCCTAAGCTGGCGCGCACAAGTAGAACAAGACCTCAGCCAACTTGACGTGTGCAACTGGAGGCGGCTAGCTAAGGACCGGTCTAGCTGGAAGAGGTTGTTGGTTGAGGCCTTGGTCCACCCCGGACTGTAGCGCCACCTAAGTAAGTAAGTAAGTGTGTATGGGAATGAACGAATGAGCTCCAGCGAAATTGAGAAATTTGATTATGCACGATTGAATTCAAAAAAAAGAAACACGATGGGTCATAAAATACCAAAGGTCTTTATTGTGTGGCGGTCCAGATCCAAGTGGACGAGAAACCACGATCGTTTCAGGCGGATTGTAACAATAAAAAAAAACCAAAGTCAATCGATTATCCAATTATCCAATAAGAGTTGTTATCTTATGTACCATATAGAAATCCTATCCCTTTTGCAAAGACAAGGTTACTTGGAATTGTTTTTAAATTAGTGCCATCAAATTGATTGGAGTAAAATATAAATTTTGTCAAATAGAAATATTTATAAGCACTATCTTTCACAAATCTGTCCAGCTACTGGGATACGCAGACGACATCGACATCATCGGTCACTCCTAGCGCGCCGTGTTAGAGGCTTTTGATACGTCTTAATACTTCAAGGTTTATTAACAGAATGACATAATACTAATAACAAAATTGGAAGAAGACCGATGGCAAAAGAAAAGCGCGGGAATTTCTATAAGAGAAGCGCAATCGAAGAACAGGCGAAACGAGTTGGCCTTGAAGTGAATGAGGACAAAACCAAGTACATGTTGTCAACAAACAAAGAAACATCTGTCCACCAACTAGGACAAAACGTCACTGTTGGTAACATTAACTTCGCAGTGGTTACGGAGTCTACCTACTTCGGAGTAAATACCAACTCCACGAATGACACCTTAGTGGAGATTCGACGAAGACTTACCCTAGGAAACCGCTGCTACTTCGGTTTGGCAAAACAAATGGGTTCAAAACTCCTTACTCGGAAGACAATATGCATGCTCTACAAAACATTGATCCTGCCAGTTCTGCTGTATGGAGCCGAGTGTTGAACGATAAACAAGAAAGCAGATCAGATTTTGAATATTTTCGAGCGATAAATTGTTCGTCGGATATTCGGTCCCATATGCGAGGAGGGCGAATGGAGGAGAAGACACTACCGCGAACTCTATGAGCTGTAAAAAGATGTGGATGTATTCCGAAAAGTCAAAACACGTCGACTGCACTGGCTCGGCCACATCGAGCGATTGGACAACAATGCTCCAGCAAAGAGGATCTTCGAATCACAGCCCCCAGGTTCGAGACGACAAGGAAGACCGAACCTCCGTTTCAAGGATCAAGCTACCGCAGATGCTAGTGCGCTTGGTCTAGACAACTGGAAGGAGCGTGCCCAGTATCAGTTGTTGTGCCTTTATTTCAAGACGGTGCCTTATACCATACAGACCGAAAAACAATTCAATTACTGCATGAACCGTTCGACTTTTTCTTAATGGTTTTTTTGAAGTTCAATGTTTATATCAACAAGCCCACGACCACCTTGTCCTAGACTAGAGGAACAAAAAGACACTACCAACGAAATTCAGCCACATAAATGCAAAACGGTCATGGAAAATTTCGACAAAAGAGTGCGTATATGCTAGCAAGGCCGTGGAAGTCATTGATGGTTTGCTTTTATTTTATTTCGAAACGGGAGAATATTTGCATTTTTGCACACCGTGTCGTGTCGGTAAGCGTTTTATTATATTAACTTTTTGGTTAAGTACTTTAATACTCACTCTACCTAAAATGAGAAAAAACAGCATACTAAAATGTTGCTTTCATTGTAGTCTTATCTTGCAGAATGCGATTGCCAAACTCATGACGTCCAATATTTATCCTCTAAGCAAGATAATTTAAAGTGTTTAAATAAAAGATTTGTTACGCTTCACCAATGATGATCAATCGATGCACACAGATTTGACGTTTCTCAACTATTACTTACTTACTTAGTTGGCGCTACAGCTCGAGGTGAACCTGGGCCTGCTTCTCGCAATCATTTGTGTGTGCGTGTTATATTTTTGCACGAATGGAAGTGACCTACAGTTTTTTGCCGACTCCGAATGGCGAATTGAGAAGCTCAATCGTGACAAATGATACTCTTTGATGCTTGTCAGACATTCGAAAGAGGTGGGCACTGTGAAAAACTTTTAGGTGTTTGCGGCGGGATTCGAACCCAAGACCGCTGGCACAGTAGTCCGACGCACTAACCACTTGCGCTACGGTTTCTGAACTCAAAATACCATTTTTACCGCCGACAAAAAATCACCTCTGACAGCTGGAACTTGACTTTACAATAAATCGATCTGTATTCGAAGCTATCTAGGAATTTATCGAACTCAACGAGCCTGGCAAGAAAACACAATAGATTCAGTTTTGTCTAAGCTCTCAGTTTGCAACAAAATTTTAAGATGGCAACCCTATTACGGACAACACAACCTTCAATCAAGACTTCTATTATCAAAATCTTCTGCCAAAATCTCAATTACCGCTTATCTAACAAATTTGTACACAGTTCTATCTGTTAAACACTTTGAATATTATTTAATGTGTGACTGAGTTGAACTTTAGTTAGTTGCTTACTAGAACTTCACCCAATCAGTGTGTCAGTGTCAGGCCGTGCAATATGTTGAACTTAATTTCAAACTCAGAGTGTGTGAAGATACTTAGAAAATCACTCAAGACAGATAGTCTAGATTATAGTGACATCTCAAGTTTTGCTGTTGAACGTACATCTGGTGACCTTGTGGGCTTCATGGGGGAATATTATAAATTAATTGTGAATTTAAAAGATAAGGTAAGAGTACTAGTATTTGCAAACAAATTTGAGTACAAATATTATTATTTACTTTGTTTAATTGTTAACTTTATAAACAAATAGAGAAGACTGAGTTACTTTATAAAATCAGTGCCAATCACCAATGAAATTCATCGAAAAGAATGCTTGGATAAGAAGTTCTTTGATAAGGAAACCCGAATATACACTGACATTTTGGTGGGTATTCAAAAATATGGTAAGCATGTGTAAACTACTTTTATACAGTCGAACACGGATATAAGAAACACTCATATAAGAACAAATCGCTTATAAGAAACGCATGCGAAAACACCTTGTCTTTTCTATATATGTGCATATACAAAAGAGCTGATACCCGCTTATAAAAACAACTCGGATATAAGGTGCATTTTAGATGTTTCTTATATTGGTGTTTTGACTGTAATACTAAACATTTAGTATTAGGTAAATTAAGTTGTGATTTGAACGTTTCAAATGGGTACAGTAGGACATCGCGGAATTTTTTGTTTATTCTAGTGGGGGGCATTGAGGCAGTCGTTCTTTCAACAATGAATTCGATTATTTTAAATTAATTTAAAGAAAACTATGTACACTCGGTTTCTCGATAATTTTGCAGCTCGCAAATATTGCTGTTTACCAATTTTTAAATCCTTTTTCTTAATGTTTTTGAATTTTGCAATTTGTCTCTAATTATGTACCACGTTTTTAAGAGGCACTAAAAAGTATAAAATCATTTTTCCTAGCCCCATACAGATTCCTAACGCCATGCAGATAGCCCTATTCTGGTTCTGTGAAAAAATTAAATGAAAATATTTTCACCCTTTCACCGCAATTTCGATTCTCGTTCTATGAAATCGTGAAACTAAACGTCGAAAACTTTCAGAGAAATAATTTGTTTTCTCCTCATTTGTAAGTGAATACTTTGATATGCGATGAGAGAGCATATATTTTTGATGATGTTTTAAGGAGCGGAATTTGTTCGTCAATCAGGGTTCGGCATGGATGTGGTGGTAGTTTAGAAGGCATTTGAAAATCTCTGTACGTGCTAATTAGCTTGATAAAAGAAAAACAAATTGATCTGTAACTAAAATGCATTTATTTTCTTTGCTAGAAATGAATAGCTAGAGAAATTATTTCTAACAATTTGCTGTCGAACATTTCGCCATTCAGCTAAAATACTGTGCTCATTATAGTTAGTAGCATCCGTCTCACGAGGTCCAATACCGGTTTCAGTTAATACATACATCTTCGAGCAAAGGAATTCTAGCTCTTATCAACATAATAGCACTGTGATATGCGATGGAAGAGCATGTATTTTTGGTGATGTTTGCTCCTAGCAGAGGATTAGTTCTTTAATTAGGGTTTTGCATAGATGTTTAGGAAAGCGATACAATTGTATGAAGACGACGCCTCATTATCCGCATTTTGTTCCCGAAAACAAATTGTGTATTCATTTATGTATATACTCGTAGCACACAAATAAATTTCAAACCTCTGCACATTTCTTCGCCTTGTTTCGATAGGTAGTCTTATACCTATTTGTATGTATATTGAAGGCATTTTATAATATAAAAATTAAAAATATATAAACATTTGAACAAATTATTATATATACATTAAACAAATACCGGAAGTTTCTAGTTTAGAAGATATATGGCTTTTAAGCCAAAGAAGAGATGAAGCGTGTTTCAGTTTCGCCTGTAAATATGCAATTTAATTTAATCACCACTGTGTGCGATTTTGAATTCACCATAGCAGTTTCACTTATTGAACGAGAATCGCTTTTTAGGACTGAGTGAATCGAAAAAATTAAATCAATGTGTGAAAGTGAATGTGAAAACGGTTTATTCGATTCACGCTTTCACAGAACTCTGGCTTTTTTCGAACTCTGGTAATGAGTACTTCCTCTCTCAATGCTACATTTGCGGCTCTCACACTTAACCAACCTTAACAAATGAGGTGTCAAAAGAAACAGAATTTCCTAAAGCACTGACGAATTGCATTTTCAGTTTTTAAATTTTAACAAATTAAAAAACCGATCAAAACAAATATTTTACCCAAAATTAACTCTCAAAAGAATAAACACTTGCCGTATGATTTCCACGGGACTTCCATCACTTGACAGATGGAAATCATATGGGAAGTTTGGATGTTGGATGGGAAGCTTGAATTTGCGGTTGGATTTTCTCTTGCGAGAGTTCTCGCACGGGCACAATAGTTATTATTAATTTGGATGCATCAAAAGGCCAGGACAAGGAATGAATAAGCGCCTAACTAATCCTTATCCGAGGTTTGTGATAGCTAAAAATGGTCCAACTACATCATATTTTATCGAGATGTTTGTAAATACAAATGTATGTTTCTATGTACATATATGTATATACATAACAATATTCTGGCACAGATTTGTATGTTGTATTCTAGTTTCGAAATTGACACTCAGAAACAAAATCACTGCCACCGTAAGACTACTGATCTAGGATTGCACGTTTGAGTCTCAGCAAAATCACGTTTTTTTTTCTTTCTTATTTCACTGGAATTTGGGGTAGCCTATAATACTTCTGGTGGAATTACTGATAGAATAGGGTTATTTCTCAAAAACTTTGCCACTTATGATCATCGCTACATAGCTTTTGTTCATTATTTAGCTAAACATCTATAAACCATGTTCTTTTTCATATTTCTGCCTTAAGTAGTTTCGGAGATAAGGGAGAAATTGTATTTTTTAACAAATTTCCGGCAATCACTACTAAAGTTTCTTACAAAAGAAATTTTGAAATCGTTGCTTCTAGCCTTTTCGACTGATATCCCATATGATAGATCTTTCTTTTCGACTTTGCATTTCGCCATCCTGTTGTTTCACAATATTTATGAGTGGTTACTTGTCTCAAATACATAAGTGTGCCTAATTTCAAGTTCCTATGTGGAGTTAAAATGAGCTTATAATGGTATTTCCATATCCATATGGGTAGGGAACCCTAAAAAAGTAAAAAAAAAAAAACACTTTTACACTTTGCCCTATGGTTATGCGTATTTTGTTTTCGAAAATCAGTTTTTTTTTAGTTTTAAATAGTCGCAAAATGTCAACAAACAACTCTGCTTGCACACCTGTGATATTTCATGAATTTTTCGATAACGTTTGTGCACAGATGCGGTATTATCTCACCAATCACATGTTGCATCTAGTGATTTTATTTTTATTGTTGATTGCTTGCACAGGAATTTCACAAAACCCCACAATAAAAAGTCGCTTAATCTTTGTTGGCAATTGACATGATCTAACAAATTATCGGCACTGCAATATTTGCTCGCGTAGACCGAAAGTTTCCATACTATCGTCCAGTTCAATACAAAGTTGGTTAGCATTATTATACCGAGGTAATGAATGTGAGGAGCGTGGTGTAGTGGTAAGTGCGACTACTGCCCGGGCTCAATCCCAGCCCGGGTCCAATACTTAAAACGTTTTTTTCACGGTGCCACCTCTTTCAAATGTCTGACAAGCATCAAGGAGTATCATTTGTCAGTTGTCACGATTGAGCTTCTCAACCCGCCGTTCGGAGTCGGCAAAAAAACTGTAGGTCCCTTCCATTAGTGCAAAAATATAACACGCACACAAAAATGATTGCGAGAAGCAGGCCCAGGTTCACGCCGAGCTGTAGCGCCACCTAAAGTAAAGTAAAGTAATGAATGCTACTCACAGTTCTGGTATTTCCATGGTAATTTTAAAAAAAAGGTACTTTCTCATCACTAAAGTTTTCAAAAAACATGTAACAAGGCGTAGTTTCTTGGTGTGGTATTTAATGGGCTATATACCGCAGAACTTGCAGTTGGCACAGTGTATCTAGTAAAATAACGAACTTTCCTTCACAGTCAACAGAAATGTATTCATCCAACGTTAATATTCGAGCCTTTAGATATATTCTAGTAATATTACTGACATGTTGGATACTTCCATGATACAATTCTGATTACGTGTGGATATATGTAGTTTCAGGGGCACCAAACTTATATTTAGTAAAGAATTAGAACTAGGTATTCAATATACTGAACAGTAAATCTTGTAACAACCCTGCGGTTCTTCGAAGTTTGAATTATCCGTTAGCTAATTAATCACTACCCTTTCATCCTTCAGTAGTTCAATGAAACCTTCATATTTCTAAATTTGGTTTCCAATCTTCCGGATTTAAGTGACATACATATTTGAAATAAACATAGGTTTTAAGTTCAAATCTGTTGACATTTCGTTGTACAAATACATAAAGCCATTGTTAAATTTTTTATTTCAACCCAAAAAGTGATATAAATTCTAACTTACATGTATTTTACTTTTTCCTTTGCAGTTCCAATAAAGATGTATCCCGAATGCTACTTCACCAGACCTGATGTTTTAGTTCTCGAGGATCTTTCTATGCAACCTCTGCGACACATCACTGATCGGAAAGATATCACCTTCGATTATTGCAAAGTTGTTCTCACACTTTTAGCCAATCTGCATGCAGGAAGTATTGCATTAGAATACGAAACTGGTATAAATATTGGACAACAATTTAAGGATATACTTTTCGACCTACAATTGACCCTGAATAATACTTGGTACATTACCGCAATCAAGGTATGTTTCCATGACAATTTAGATAGATTTTTAGATAGCTATGTACTCCTACGTATATACATCAATCATTTTCTATAGGGTATTGTGTTCCTGGCAAAACAAATTCCCAAATACAAAGGCACTGCAATGGAAAGTTTCATCGCTGAAGATCTATATGACGCCCTCTGTTTGGCAGCTAAACTATCTGAGCAGTCGTCAAGGTACCGCAATGTCTTATGTCACCGTGACGCATGGAGTAGAAATATTTTCTTCAAATGTGATGCTAAGGATACTCCCGTTGGCTGTCTAATAGTAGATTTTCAATTGGCAATGTACAATCCGCAGGCAATTGATATCTTAAACTTCCTGTTTATGGCAATGCGGAGAAAACAAAGAGAAGCCATTTACGATAAATGTTTACAATTCTATTACAACACCTTTGTTGGATTACTGCATAATATGGGTTTCCAGAAGGAAGTTATTAGTCGATCAGAGTTTTTTGAAAGTTGCGATGAACTTTTACTAGTTGCACTTACCTGGAAAGCAGCCTCTGCTCCATTAATCGAAATGCCTGATGGACTGGCAAATAAGATGAGAGCTGAAGAAAAAATTCGATTCGATTATTACATGAATACCAATCGTGAAGAGATGTTTTCAAGAATAATGGACATTGATCCGAGCTATAAAGAGGCCATTTTCGAACCGGTCGAAGAGTTATTGGAATACATACAAAGGAAAATGAAAATTGTATAAGATAAAAAAAAAACTTATTGTATATTGATTGTTTTAATTTAAATTACGAAATCTTAATACACACATATGTACATACAGTGCGTTTCATATATATAACCCATATTTTATTTATTGAATATCTCGAAACTACTATCAAAATTCCATCTTTTTTGCTTACGACAAATAGTTAACAGAATTTCACATGAGAGTTAAAAAATAAACAATGTCGTTTTTATTTAGAAAAAAAAAGTTATTTGTTTTTTATTGAATATGTATGAGTTCAGACGTTTCATATTTATAACCCATATTTAAATTTTTTAAGGAACCGAAAGCAACGAAAAAAACTAATACTTTATTTGAGAGCCTTTTGCAATAATTAATTCAAATAATCTCTTTTCCATCGATTTAATAATCTCTTTTTTATCGATTTTTTTTGGCAACAGTTCGGGCTCGATTTTCTCCCATTCTTCAGAAAGAGCGAGTTTCAGCTCTGCAAGTGAGTTAAATTGTCGATTTTCGGCATATACTCGCCTGACCAAAATTCCCCAAATATTTTCTATTGGGTTCAGATCAGGAGAGCATGCTGGCCAACTCATTACACCAATTGCATTCGATCTAAGCCAACTCATCGTCTCATTGCTAGTGTGAATTCTAGCGTTGTCCTGTTGAAAAATCAAATTTTTTTCTCTGTGAAGACCTAAAAATGGAACTAGGCTGCTTTCGAGGACTTGAACGTAGTCTGCACTCTTCATTTTTGAAGATGTAAATTGTATTTTTAAGCATCCTTTTGAAGAGAATGCACCCCACATCATCACCGAACCACCGCCAAAATTTCTCGTTGAGAAATATTGCGGCTCCTTTCTTAAATCTCGCCAATAAGAGTGCATACCGTCCGGTCCGTCTAAATTCCATTTCTTGTCGTCGGAAAATATGACCTTAGAGATAAGTTTAAAACAAAATCATTTATAAGCGTTCAAATAAATAAATCGACAATTTTACATACAGATATCCAATCTGTGGCCATATTGTTTTTGGCAAATTCCAATCTGGCTGTTTTATGGCGACTTAAGAGACGTGGACAACAATTCATTTTAGCCCGGATAATGTTTGAACTCCTCCTTAAAACTCTCCAAGCCGTGGTTTTTGAAACTTTTGTCTGCGCCAGTGCAGCAAGTTTAGTGCAGCTCAAGGTTGAGTTACTGGCAGCTCGTACAATTTTCCGCTCATCTCTTTCAGTAAGTTTCCTTTTTCTTCCTGTTCGCTTCACAGCTCCATAAGCTTCGGGATCTTTTAAAAAATTGGTAACAACACGACGACTCCGATCGATATTTCTGGCTATTGCACTGATGTTATAGTTTTCTTCGTTAAGTGCCAAAATTTTTCCTTTCTCGATATCGGATAATGAAGAACCACGTGGCATATTTATAAAATAATCGAATTCGACACGGATTACACGATAAAACGATCTGTAGCTCTTCCCACTTGAGTTTATAGTGAAATGGGTTATAAATATGAAACGCATTGATACACATACAAATGCAACGTTATATCCTTAAATGCCTCTCCTCTCTCAAGAACACAGAAATTCCAAAAATAACGGTATTCTTGACTGATCTTATACTATAAGCGTACTCTCTCTTAATTTTCTCTTTTATTCGCAACCTCCCTTAGATCTTATTGAAAGTTAAAAGTCTATTTTAAAATTGGGTTATAAATATGAAACGGATATTTATTATTATTATTATTATCTGGTATATAAAACAAAGTATGGTTAATTACACAATTTATAACTCAAGAACGGCTGGCCCGTTTTTTTTTTTGTATTTTTGATTTGTTGGATGTGTCTCCGCCCCGAATAGCAGAATAACTATTAAGACATCGGAAAAATTCACGAAAAATATTTTTTTGAATGGTATTTTGTATGGAACGGTCTTTTGATGATAACTCGAGAACGGATCGTCCGATTTGAGCTGTCTTTTTGACATTAATATGTCTAACCGCTTGATGTTTGTACTGAAAATGTGCGCTTTAAAAGTGTTACCAGAGAAATATATACCATATTGGATACTTATTTCTTAAGATGGGCAGTAGCTCAGTGTATGGTATCTGGTATTTCGGCTTCTCATCACATAGTTTCCCGGTTCGTTTCCTGGCGGGGGCACTTTTGTTTTTTTTTTTTTTGTTTCTTTTTGTTCTATTTTGAATCGTGATGATAGAAAAGAAAGTTGTTTCATTTGGTTTTTCTTGTTTATTTATTCCTTTTGTTTAGTTGTTGTTTTTGCTTACCTAATATTTTTTAATCGTGGGGATAGGACTAACTGTTCTGATAATAAATATAAAAGTGAGTTTGCAACGGTAGTAATTGTTGTGTCTTTTCTATTTTTCAATCGTGATGACAGAAAAGAAAGTTGTTTCCTTTGGTTTTGTTATTATTTTCTGTTTCTTTTCTATTTTTACCCGGCTAAACCCTTTACGGGAAGAGTGGTCGAATAATAGTAACTTCGCGGACGGATCTAAAACTGTTAAAGAAACGGGGACTGGTATATTTTGCATGAACACAGGGCTAAAAGTATCCTTAAGACTCCCGGATGCCTTCATCCTCTTTCAGGCAGAAGTTCCAGCCATAGTTAGGACTCCAGTGGTCCTGATAATGCAACGAATAATCAGGAACTGCCGAATAATGGTAGGGGCATTATGCAGAACCAGGTAGGACTATGTTGAGTGCCTGGTCAGCTTGTAGAAAGCAACGAGTTTGCCGATGAGTTGGCAAGGAAAGTAGGGAAACTGCCGACTATGGCCAAAACTAACTGAAAAGTACGACACAATAGTAGCCCTGATCTCAATTTTTCTCAAAATCGTTTACGATTATTTTAATAAATGATTTTAAAAAAATAACTACAATGACATATTAATGTTCCTTATGCACTTCCATGCAGCAGAGGTCTTTGTCTTTTTTTTTTTGTTGTGTTCGCCTACGCCAAAGGAAAAATTATATTAAAAAATATTTTAAAGGAAAATTTGAAATTTTCTAGAAATCGATTTTCCATACATTTTGTATTGGGAATTTTCTTTCTTTTTTTCATTTTGATCGTAATATTACAGTTGAAATGGCTGCAAAGGCTCAAAATTAAGAAAAGTCACCCGGAAACTCATTTTTTTCATTTTAACGTAATAATCGCCAGAGCTCCAAATTTTTAAAATGTTTAATCATAAAAACCCTTTTCCCAAATATTTTCATGCAACAACATTACCAACACATTCGTGTGCAATGATTTTTTGTTTGCAAGATGAATAAGTTAGTCCACTTGAATTTGACAGGTGTCCTTTTTGCTTCACCATAGCTAAAATTGGTTCATTTCCACCTTGAAGATTGAATGTATTCTGATGTTCCAGCAAGATCAAATGAGAGCCTCACTCACACAAATAACAAGTAGGTGGAAGATGGGCGCAACCATTTTGTTTAGATCATTATTGTACATTTTGTTGTTGTTAAGGAAATGACAGGCTGTCCAAATTGTTGTGTTGAAAAGGACAGAAAAAAACAACACTCTACACTTTTAGACAGTTGATGACCATTCAAGTATATTTTTAACAATGCGCGGTCAGGGAAAATGCAAGATTGTCGTCTATTATATGTTGTTGCTACAGTTGATGCTGCATGAAAATTACGTTTTGACCAGGATCAGATTTTCAATATTCAAATTGTGCTAAAAGCATTCGTGGACGATTACTTCATCTCAATCAAGTGAAGTTCATCGTGATTTTGATGAATCGTCAACTCATGTTTTGTTATTTTGACGTGATTGAAGTGGAAATTTCAGTGATTCCGGTGAGTTTATTGAAAACATTCAATGTTTCTAATGTTTTCAGTGCATTTGCGAATCAGAAAATATTGCTTTGAGGATGATAATTCGAACTCTGCGACATTGTACTTTCAGTGTCGGGAGACATTATGCCGCCGATCGATTTAATAGAATTCGAAAAATAAGATGAATGAATGATCTTTTCAATCAATAATTGAAATTCGAGTGGCGTCATCTTTAATAGATCGCGAATGTTCGATCATAAAAATGTATTTCGTGTGGAATCGTAAATATGCTTGAAATTATTTTAATCAAAAAATCAATTTTGCGCGGGACGAACTTAAAAAAAGAATATTAAAGTGTGGAATAGGTACTTCGAATGAATTTTAGACGGGACGACACTTACAATTTATTTTATTTTAATTTGTATTTTATTTATTTACTCGAAACTATGTAGTACAAAAATAATTATATTCATATTATTAGTACTTAGTAATATATTCTAATAACAAAAAAGTCAAGGGTGCGTTAATTAAATACTATTTTAATTCAATTTAAGAATTTAATGTTGTGATAGATAATTAATAAATTCAATGAAAAAAGCTCAGAAAAAAAGGAGAGAGGGAAAGATAGGGAAGATAATAATTAAAAAGCAAGAAATAAAGAAGAAGAGAAGCGAGATGCGATCTAGAAATTTTCTATGAAATAAAACTATTGTTTATATGTATTAGCCTTATTTTAGTCGAATTTTATTATCGCCGATGATCCATATAGATCATTGGTTTGTATGCATTGCAACAACACTATGTGATCTAGCTTTTTATTAAGATCAATTTTCGTGACCTAAAAATTAGTTCGGCTATTTCTCAGTAGGATGTTCTTCCGCTTGTGAACTTTACTTATCTGTATCCGTGACATACACCTGCGCTAAAAACCTGATAAATGTCTGTTTCCGGGGTGGAAACCTGCGCTAAAAACATGCTAAATGTCTGTATTAAAGGTTGTGTAATAAAATGGCAACTTCGCGCTAAAGGTCTGTGTCTGAGCTAAAAAGGTGTGCATGTAATCTAGTCGTTTATGACATATTCGTATATAGCGTATATATATCTATAGGTAGGTATATATAAATTTATATTTTAATGATTTGTTAAACAAAAAAACCAAGAAGAATTGAACTGTACAAATACTTATAAACATTCTTTTTTAATCAATTAATCTGAATTTGTTAATAAAACTTTGTTCTACCGAAAATACTGTGACCGTGTTTGTGTGACTTAATTGTATGAGCACAAGTGTATATGAGTGTTAATTTGGTTTCGAATGATGACTGCCACAATCTTTAAAGTTTGTTCTACTACTTTCATAGCTTTATTTATTTTTTTTAAATGTGTCCTAAAATATCTTGGTTTTCGAAAAAAAATCTTAAAATGTGCTAATTCACAAAATTATTGAAAGCTGGCAATACTTTGTTTAACGTCAGCAAAAATAGTATAATTTAGTTGATTGATATCAAGTACTTGAAACAGAATCAAGGCAAATAAATTAATGGAAGTGCATTAATGTTGCAATTAATGTACAGTAAGGCGCAAAACTTAGAATTGTATTTTTTTTTTTTACATTTTCACATTCATAGAAAGAAAGTCGGCGGTTTTTGTACAAATTCCAATTGCTTCTGTATTGCCATACCACTTATTTACATTCTGCAGCCACAATTCAATAACTTCCCGACCACTAAACACGAAAAACCAAGACAACACCGATCAGCCTAGTGTCTTAACTACGTAACGCTTCAATTGACAATCGATTTTAATGATGTCACAGAAAAGCCTTCTACACCGATATGGGTTCAAATAGAAAGAATAGCATTTAAAACTGAATTAATTACCAACCGTAATCATCCCCAATACGGGTGCATTACTAAACGCAATCGTTGAAATCTGCGGAAAAAAACAAACAAACAACCCAATCTACGTCAAACACCGGCAACCGTTTGATCAATAATCAAAAAAACAAAATCGAATAATTCCAGCAAACCGGTGTCCCAGTGACTAGTAGTGCCTCAAATATGGTCCGAGTAACCCAGACGGAGGACGAAGTTAAAATCGTAATCGAATTGAATCGTTTGTTAAGTAAACGACCGGACATTGTCCTGCTCCCAAATTATTTGAAATTCAACAACCCACCGATTTTCTTCGAGCGTCATCTGACAGATGAAATCGATGAGTCTGCCAGTTTCTGTAGAATCTTCAAACACGAAGCGCGTATTGTGCTCATCAAAAAAACCAAAGGACTATGGCCAGAAGTATTTCAAAAGTTGAGTAAAGAGGAGCTATCCCGTAAGCGGCTAGAAATTTCGGACCTCATCATTGAAAGGAATAAGGAAAAGGATAAACAAGCTATTCAGCGATATGACCAGAAACGACGTGCTGAGATGGATAAGGAAATACGTAGAGAAACTGACATAAGGGAACGTGTGAAATCGTTTGAAGGCAATGCATGCAAACAGACGATGATGGTCGGAGTCAAAAAGGAGGCGTTCACCAAGCCATATGATGAGAAAAAGAGTGAACGACAAAAAGTGTTGAGTGCAAATATTGGATATTCACAGCCAAAACTAAGGCAACCGGCTGAACTACGTGCTACCGGGAAAATCAATTTCAACTTTTCTCAATTTGCACCGAAAACTCCAAAGCGAGAATCACAGGACGTGCCGACCACTCCGAAAGTAGATAATGGTAGTGTTGATTAGATTTAACGCTTTTTTGAAAATTTTTAAATCCTTTTGTAAATATAGAAAAAAATCAGCGAAAGTGTTACTTTTGTTTGAATACGTTTTCATGAAACTGTGTAGTTTTCCAGTTTTCCGTTTGTGAGTGGATTACATCAAAGACCGTTATTTGCGAAATTTGGGTAAAATCTTTTTGACAAGGGTAGTTGTGAGCTTTCCAAAGGTTTAATGTGCGCAATTCTTCATGGAAACGGGTAGGTATTTGTATGAATCACTGAACACTTTGCCATATGTCATATGACAAGCAATTGGCTACCTGATTCCCCAACGACATCTGTAGAAGCTGCGGAGATGAAGAAGGACTAGAATCGCAAAAAAAAATGATATATGAACTTTTTTTATGTTTCAAGTTTATTTACATCATCTTTACATCTTTTACATTGGACTTCAATAGTCTGTAATAGCAAAAGTTAATACACTCATACCTCAGTTAACGGCCTAGATACGTTCGAGAAAATCAGGCCGTAAAGTGAAATGCCGTATAACGAGTAATTTTCTTTTTCATACAAAATCCATTAGATTGGTTCAAAATCTTCAAAAGAATAACCAAAAATTGATGCCTTACACCAATTTCTTGGTGTCAACTGTCGATTCGCAGCGTAAAGTAAGAACATTGTAAGAACATTTAAGGGAATTTGGTTTTTTTTGGCCGTCATAACGAAAAATATTGACCGTAGACCGAAACAGAGTAATAAAAAATAGAGGCCGTTAAAGTGAAATGCCGTATAACGAGCGGCCGTATAGCGATGTATGGGTGTATATTTGAACAATTGATATCTGAGCAATTCATACATGTATTCGTCGTTACTAATTATAAATGAAAATGTTCATGTATGTTAACACCGGAAAAAATAGTGTTCGAAAAGAAAGTTAAAGGAAAATAAAAATAAATTACATCGAAAAGAAACGACGGGAAAAAATAAATAAATAAATAAAATATTAAATTATAAACTCTATTGTTTTAATACTCCTTTAAGCACCTTCGGTTCAGTATTTAAATAAAACTTTAGGAAGAGACTTTGATCCACGAAGCCTTCTCATATCCAACGGTAAAGCAATCCATTCTCTGACAACATGAACAAGATATTGGTTCTGAGTTTCTGCATGTAAACCTGTGGCCGAATTACCGCATCCGTTAACGAGTTACTCGTTATCGAAATGTGACGCATTACCGCTCTCGTTATCGAGTATCATTTTACATACAATTTACTCGATCATTCGAAAACGACGCGGTAATTCGGCCACTGGGTTGTATGAAAACAAACGAACGAGAGGAAGTTGAGAAATGAAGTTTTTCATACAGATACTGAGGCTCTTTGCAAATCAAGATATTGTTTAGTGTTTTACGGCTAGTACGGTGCTCGCGCTGAACTAGATTTTTCATACAAAATTTGTCGATGCTAAACGCAAAAATAAAATTCCGCTGGCAAATTTATCCTAGTGTACGGTGCTTATGCTAAAATGTTCGCTGAATAGGTAGTTGCATAGGATATGTCTCCACAAAATTTTAGCCAGTCAGTTAATGTCCGGGACATTTATTTAGCGGCGGAATTTTGACGTTTTAAATTCAAATAGAAATTTTAAACAAAAATCATTTATTCGGTTTGAATTTTTCGATGATTTTTGTAAAAAGGGGTAAATAAGTGCATGTACACTGCTGCTGCTCTTTGTTTATTCAAGCAAGAGTATGAAAATGAAAAGGCAATGTCGGGAAAATCAAAGAAAAAATTAAAATAATCAGGAGCACAGAAAAAAAGGTTTATGACAAAGGTGGATTTATCAATTTCTAAAACCATTTATCAATTTATAAAGGGTTTTCCAATAAGAGATGTTATTTTGGTATTCAAAGAAAATTGCCATTTTTTGAGATAAATGATCGGATGTTTATTTCATAATAAAGAGGAAGGTATGCCGTTATAATTAAAAACAACATCAGCCAAATGGCCACCACGAGCACGCATACAGGACCATATCCTTTTCATGAAATTGTCCATAACCAAATCGCAAGGTGGCTGCCCCATGTCCTCGATAGCCACACGAATTTTATCTTTGAGGTCTTGAATCGACGCTGGGCTGTTGGCGTAGACCTAATCTTTCACGTGGCCCCAAAGGAAGAAGTCGCAAGGTGTTAAATCACAAGATCTCGGTGGCCAATTGTGATCACCTCTTCGAGAGATAACATGGTCCGGAAACATTTCCCGTAAAAGATCAATGGTTTCGTTGCTTGTGTGGCACGTAGCGCCGTCTTGTTGAAAGTAAACGTTGTCCAGATCAATACCATCCAACTCCGACCATAAAAAATCATTAATCATCTCTCGATAGTGCAATCTATTCACCGTAACTGTTGATCCAACCTCATTTTCGAAAAAGTATGGTCCAATGACTCCGCCGGGCCATAAACCGCACCAAACATGTTGAGGATAGAGAGGCTTCTCAACAATAACTCTTGGGTTTTCCGAGCCCCAGATGCGACAATTTTGCTTGTTGACGTGGCCACCGAGGTGGAAATGGGCCTCATCAGTCAAGATGATTTTTCGATGGAATTCCGGATCATTTTCATGCATTTCAAGGACCCAATCAGCAAAGACACGACATTGTTGATGATCGGCCGGCTTGAGTTCTTGTGTTAACTGAACTTTATAAGCCTTAAGACCCAAGTCTTTATGCAAAATACGGTGTAATGACGTTTGTGGAATGCCCAATACCAAAGAACGACGAGGAATGGACAAACCTAGGTTTTCTTCAACACTTTGGGCTACAGCAGCAATATTCTCAGTTGTTCTAGAGCAACGTGCACGGGTTTTATTCTTCACTCAATTGTTTTCTATTGTTGACTCTGTAATCCGGACAGTTGGCTTAATATTTACCTCATGAATCCGGACAGTTTTTTTTTTTCTTTTTTGTTTGCTATGTCTCCGGGAATTTTCCGGCTTCATAAATTAACAGTGGTTTCCTATGGAAAACAAAGGTCTATCTCCTTCTTATACTAATGTGTAATGCAGACTATCAAAAAGTTTGAATGTTGAATGACGTCACGGATGATCAGACTGAAGAAGATGATCTTGATAGCAGTAGTTGCGATGAAAATGAAGTTGAAATCCAAGACCGAAAAATTTTGCATTCTGAAGTATCTGCTTGTAACACATGTATTAAATATGCTGAAGAGCAGGATTTTACCGCTGGGGATATTTTAAAACTTGTCGACCTGAGAGATGTTGCATATAAAAAGAAAGCTTCGATAAAACTTCGACAAGTAAAAATTACAAATTATGTTCAAAAACAATACTGTAAATGGTGTCATTTGGTATTGAACGCCATTTACTCAAACACAAGATGCCAGTATGTACTCTATCAATTGTAGTTTGGGTCATTGCTAAATGTTGTTGAGTTGTCGATAGCTTGCTTCCGGAGATAAGACGGAAGCAGAAAGATCCATTAGACGGTGTTACAGAGAGCAGACTAATTTTTTGCATCACATTACACTCAATGAGTATGAATACGTAACGTATGAGTATGAGTATGTTTGGAAGTTGGAACTCCCTAATTTTTGTTATTAAAATAAGTTGTGCAATCGAAAATACACATAAGCCTATCCCAATACAGCAGCGGCACGATTACGCAAAGTGCGGTGGATTGTATTCAGTGAAAGCTTTACTTGCGGAGAGCTCCGATTAGCGGTCAATTCACTCAAACGGGCACATTTGCTGGATCCGACTTTTCTCTCCAATTTCTCATACACCAGTTCGTTCTTATAAACGGACACTCTATTAAAGGGACGCAGACAATTTTTCTTACTCATTTCAAATAGAAAGTATCCCATAAACGGACGCATTATTTGAACAAAGTTGCATAAACAGTTGAAATAGAAATAGAAAGATGCAGAGAATCCGTTTTCAGTACAATTTTTAATATTTCTACATGAATACATATTACATAAATGTTATGTTCATATGTATGCTCTCAAAGTAATTTTTAAAATCGATTCGCTTTACTTTGTGTTATTATGAAATGTGAACGGTATGCACATTTATACATTATTTCCAGTGGAATTGATACGAGATTTTAAAGCATTTGTTATGAAGTCTTTCAAAATGGCGAAGCTTTTTCTTTATGTAAAATAAAAGAAGATATTTTTCAAATTTAGTGAACTTTTGAAAAACGTTATCAATCCGCCACACACAAACCTATCTGAATTGGAATTGGATACGTTTTCGATTCGACTGGCATTAGATTTTCTAATTTGCCATGGGGGGCATGTGGTGAAAAAGGTTGGCAACCACTGCTTTAGAAGTATGTACCAATAATAAATTACGCACAAAATACGATTCATCGAGCTTTGTTATCTTATTCGGGCCCAAAGAATGGCATCAGAAATGAATAATTCAGCACATCTTGCTGAATTCATTCATCAGAACCAGAAAACTCACAAAGTCCACGTAATGGACTCTGAATCAATCGCCCGAAAGCAAGGACATATGTAACTACACTTATTTTTCGTTACTTCACTAAAATTCCAGCCACTACTCGACTTGGTACTTACGTTTAACTATTGAAGTTAGAACTGAGCTTAGCTTGTAAAAAAAATAAAATAAATACATCCTCTGCTGGAATATTTAACGAATAAAACAAATTCAATATATTTATTAACATGTGTGACATACATATGTCTGTAGTGTAGTACGAGTAAAATACATATTAATCCAGTGGATAAGGTACTATTGGACAAAAACATTTTCAAAAACATAAGCAATGTGACAATCGAAAAAAAGAACCGTCAACGTTTCTACATCACAGATAACTTTTCGACTTTCTTTAGCAGCGGTGAATCTGAATGGTATTCCAATTTATTGACCGCGAAATCGCCAGGAAAACTGCACAAGCACTTTAAAGTTGAAATACTAAAATTTCTAAATGGAAAATTGAAATAAGTGAAATAGTTTCCATTCACAGCGATAATAAAAGCCTTATCGCCGTGTCCGAAAGCGATTTTGAAGGCTCTGCCTCTGACGAATGGAAAATCGCCATCGGTTTCCTCATCTGCAGAGTTGAAGCTAAAATTGAATTTCATTAATGTGTATTTTACTTTTTTATTGGTTAATCGTTAAATTACCTTTTATCTTCTCTTTGGAAAGACCTGACCACTGTCTTTCTTTCGAAGTTAACGTGAAACTTCAAAACTACTCGACTGGTTTCGTTGCATTGAAAACAAATGGAAAACTCTGTGGATCGTGGGCCGCGAGCAATGCACTCCATCGCAACAACAGTACCTGAAATTGTATTACAACTCGATATGTTCCATTGTCGAAAGGGTTTTTTTACCTGTTTCATATTTTCTAGGAACATCACTATGAAAGGCGAGTTTTTCACAGGATAACAAATTCCGTGGAAAGACTAGCGGAAACAACATTCGGTGATGGAACTGGGTTATTTTTTCAAAATCACCATAAACCATAACATAGTTAATCTTCTTTGGACACTGTAGAAACTCGAATGTTCCGTAGAGGTTGTCGTTGACATAAATTTCAAAACATTTCTGCAGGACTGCTACACGGAAGTTGAACGTCTGTCCTATGTTAAGAAATAAAAGTTATAAGAATACGAAATAGAGTCTAAAAAATAGTGAAACTTGAATCTTGTTTATAAACAGCCCGAAAAGCTGAAATTTTGAGAATTGCTTTCAAAAAACCAAGAAAGCAAGCTGATACCTTAAAGTGGTGATACTTTTGCGTACCTCTATCTACTAAAATGCTTGACCAACATAGTCTAGCTCTTAAACTTCATGCATCAGGGTTGCATACTTACACCAAATCTTTTTCAATCCATGTCAATTAACTACTGGATGGAGTTAAAAAAACGAGTTTTAAGTTTCCACTTCCACTTAATAGAAGGTTCTCCAACTATAACACCATCGAAGATTGAATAACTGGAATTACCTCTTTAGTTGCTTAAGTTGGTTAATGAGTCAAATATGTAACTCATTGGAATATGAGATTTATACAAACCTTGCGCGAACCTGATCCTTCTTTATTTTTTTCATGTTTTATACAGGACAAGTAAAGTTTGGAATCGACCCAAATTTTTTTCAAATCTGTTTATAATCAGAATCTTACATCCTGCTGACGATATTTCATAGTCTGTTCGTTCATCCGAAGCTTGTCATCCAAAGCTTTGTCTTCACTCTTTCGAGTATCTTAAGGAGACCTTAATATAGCACTCTCGGAAAGGAACACACGGTAATTGTCTTAGCTAAGTGGATCTTTAGGCTCGTAAAATTCTCCAAGCCGGAACCAAGTCTGCAGAGTGATTTGTGTGACATCGTTTTCCTTGCAGGTTCGGTAGACTCAATGCAGCTATTGATAAACAGGCTGTACGAATATTGTGAAACACGGAACCAATCGGTCGGTGGACTTATCGAAGTCAAAAATGCTGTTATTCAGGGATGGTGGCGGCAGATATTCCCAGAGTGAAAAATGGCACTTTCAAGGAAAACTTCTGAACATATCGAGATTGTGCGAGAATATATATATATCGGTATCTTGATTATGCCTCATTTAAATATGAACCATCTAGACATCTAGAGGCTAGACGAAGCGAAAAGGGCATTTTGTTGAGTTTGGGGTTGTTGTATTAACAATAAAAGCATCAGCCACGGTTCAAAGCAGAAAATATTCCGTGATACTGCAGTATCCATCTTGTTACGCTGCTCAAGTATGGAGATATTGTCCAATTGGAACCATAAAGACATTTCGTCACCATTTCATGCGAAGAGTTCTTAAAACTACCAAGTACAGTTCACCCAGTACTACTTGCTTCATTCGGAGACTGGAGTAGCACCCCTATTTTTAGATACGCTCAAACCCCATCTCGACTATGGGTATGAAACAAGAAAGGATACCGAAGATAGTGCTTACCCAAATGCTGCTTAGCGGAAGAAAATACGTTCAAGGCTGGGAAAACCTATCACCGCAATGTGGCTTCAGTCTCATAGTTACAGCAGACGATCACCTTAAGCATAAGTTCCACACATTACTGTAGAAAACAGGCCATAGCATTAGCATCTATGAAGAGATTGTAAATGAAACCCAGTCATCGCAATATAGAGCATATTATAGCAAATTGAATCATTATTTACAGAATAGAACTTATTTCCTGGCGAGTTACTCAACTGACATGATAAGCAATATCTTTAAACTGATACGTCCAGGCCCAAAATACCCGCATTTGTGTAGCCTTTGTAACCTTCTTGAACGGAAAGACGTTCCACTTCATCGTTATATGACCTATCCTCGGTTGAAGATATGAAGACAATTTTAACACGTTCGCGGACAGATGATTTTCGGTGGGGAACGCTAGAATAACACACTCCGGCATTTTTAGAGATATTTTATAAAGCTTGTGCCAATTTAGTATTTGTATAAATGATTTCGCAGGTCACAGTGAAGTGAAAAGCACACATAATGCTAGAATATGGAGTATGTATACTGTATTTCTCGTCGGGGTATCTCGTGTTGTCCTAAAAGACCTAAAACTCTTTGACGGCATATGCCGTCATGACCCGCTAGTTTCTTCAACAATTGACGGCATCATATGCCGTCTTGTCCACGAACGTGTAAGACGGGCGGCGCCTGCGGCTGGGATCGATAATACAACTACTCAATAAACGCGCGTCGCTATAGAAAATGCATTATAGAGGAAAACTTTTGAAAAAAAAAATAAATTTGTTAATTGATTTGTGTACACATGACTAACGAATCAGAAAATTTATGTCAATCTGGTAGATGGCCCCTTAGCCAAACCATTGTTAACACTACACACACTATACTATGAAAAACCATGTTGTGTTGTCAGATTGTAAAGGGCAAGTCCTTTATGAGTTTTGTCTCGATTCTCGAACATAAAAAGACAACCAAATGCTTCAGGGTACCTATCTCCAGTTCTCACTAGAATCAGCACGGACGTACTTAGTAGTCCTATTTTTGAACGATGAGAGTTGATTTTTCAGGTTTGAGATAGTATATGTATTCATCGTTGCCTCCGAGCGATTTATGACGGTGCAGGGAAATTACTTCAGGGGAATATAAATGTACTTCATGTGGAAATTAACTTCATCCCAAGTCAGAAATAACTGCACTTTTTTGATGTGAAGTTATTTTTCACTGAAAGTGGTAAATAATTTAACCAGAAATTTTGTGTGAATCGTATAAGAGAATAGGTAATTTTGAATTCTCCAATAAAGCGAACTATTACCCACCTTTAATGAGAAATAACTTCACAATAAAAAAGTGCATTTATTTCCCACTGAAGGTGAAATTAATTTGCATGTGAAGTAAATTCCCGTGAAATTATTTCCTTGTACCATTTATGACTTAAGTACGATATACTAATCCTTCTTCTCCCTAAAACAATGTCTCTTCCAAAATTTAAACATCGCATACACTCGCAGACGCCGGAACAGAGTCTATTTTTACGATCTCAAGGAAATTTAATACAACAAAGCACACCGCAATCATTATCTTGTCAAACACTAAAAAGGAAACCACGCTATCCACACTTGGATTCCGTAGATGAACGTACTCAATCCTTTTTAACACTGTCATTATTTAATTTAAAGTGAACGTGTTAAAATCCTCACCAAAGTTGCGAGTTCCTACAGCAGAACAAAGACAATTTTTCTTATACTCCCAGAAGTATCCATTCATGTACAAAATTGGAACAAACTCCGGGCAAAGTCGAAATCAACGAGCAAATATACAAAGCAAAGTCCCAATCAGAATTTAAACTATTAACACTCTCGCACAAGATTCGCCATTTCCATTTCCTGCTGATCAAGCAGACCACCCGGATTTGTAGAATAAATCCGCTTGAATAATCCTCAACGCCGGAAATTAAATAAACTAAGTCAACTACTAACCTGGAACTAATGGATTCTTCGGACTTTCGCTCTTCCAATTCTTGGAGATTTCCTCCTGTTGCCAGCCGTCGCCTGGATGGAACATACTACGGATTATTTGGTTCTCTTTGAAGTTGGCTTCGATTTTTAAGAAAATTGTTTCACTTTCATTGGAATCCTTAATGTTATCCGTAAGGTCCAGGCAAATCCTTTTGTTTTCGAGTATATATTGGCAAAAAATTAAGAGAAAACGGAAACGCACGGAAATGAAGAAGATAATTCGCAAAGTTGCTCCTTTCTATTGACATACTTATTTGGATTTGGTTTGATTTTACCAGCAAGGACCAGGACATGCCCGAAAGGCACTTCCGAGAGAACTTTTCCCTTCCAGATGTTCATTTTGTGATTTTCTCAATACAACTGAAACAGAGCATTGATTTCGCCAGCCATTTGAGTACCTTAACTACCAAAGTCAGAAAATAGAACTTCTACGATTAAGGTGGAAACAAGAACATGTTTGGTTCCCCATCAGGAGTAGCACAGAGTTGAAGGAGTTTTACTGCCTGCACTTTAGTTGTTGTTGTAGATGACATCCTTGGCTTGCGTGTCTCTCAGGACACAAAACAAAAATTGATTTGATGTCTTGGAGGTTTTTCATTTTGATGTTGCATGTTTTGGATTCGAAAGTCTGGATCTGACGGTGCCAGAGTTCGGCTAATAGTAAAAACAGAAAAACAAAAACATGCTGGGGGTGGGGGGGGTTAACGGAAACACTCCCCTCAGCCATAAATAGAAATGGAAATCAGAAAAGTTCGAAGGAATTTCCTCTCTAAAGCAATTCGTCTTGCTGTCTTTAGGCTCTTATTATATGCGGAAGAGGGTTATGGCCTCGCAGTTCTGATTTTCCAATAAAACGTAACGAATAACCCTTTAAGCCTAATGCGGTATGAATAAATTTATAAGTGAAAGAAGGGTGAGGACTCTGCGAAAGTAATTATGATGAGTGGAGAGGAACTTCTCGAGAAGTGGTGTGTGGAGAGGAGAACACAATAATGTGGGGGGAATAGGAATATCTTTTTTTTTTTTCTTACTTATTATAAATATTCAGCAGGTGGGCATGACCTTCCCCAATTATGAATGAATTTAGAACAGCAATTAAAGCAGTTACTTCAGTTGGATTGGTAAAAACCTACGTAGGATGGCAGCTGCCTTACAGGGCGAGATATTGTACTGAATTATTTACTTCTCTTGGAAGAAATGTGGACTTGAAACAAGGTTGAAGTGGTATGATGAAACCCCGTTTGATTTCTATAAAACACTGGCGTAAACTGTTGTTCAGGATTCGCTGAATTTTTTCCATGGCTCCCACTACGCTGTTATTTTTTTTTTTTGAAATACTCAGAGCTACAAAGGCAGGATCTGACCCTTTATAACCATCACGAATGCATCACTGTCAAACTAGCCAATGAAAAAAGAGTGTGAATCTCCATGCACTTGTCACTTTATCAAAAAGCAGCTAGAGTGACGAAGAAGATAGGGGACACGCTTTTATGTACCACTCTTTGAGAACGATGACAAACCTGTGCGCATGTCAGATTATTTGAGAACTTTATCGTATGTGAACAAATTTCTCAACCTAACCTAATCGAATAAATTTAAAAAGAAACCAACTACATAATAATCGTTGCATGGTTTTAGGGGAAAAAACTTATGGTGGACGAGAACATGCCCTCGAAATATCAAAATTTTTGGGTTACTAGCTTCTGACATATGGAATGGTGTCGTAAAAATATTGACTAAATATATTTTAGAATAAAAATTTATAAAAGAACAAACATACATACATATATTATATTGGCAGATATTTAACCGATCGTCCTCCAACCAAGTTTTACTTGCACTTTCCTCCATCTGGGTTGCGTCATACCTCAATCATAAATATTAAAAAAAAATATGTTTTTTCATTAAATTAATTTTTCATCCGTTTTTAATATTCCACTTACATTACAAGAAAAAACATATTTATATAAAAAAAGTTATTTAAAAAATAAATGGACAAAAAAATTATAAAAAAGTACCTAGGTGTTTAGAAAAAGTCAATTTTTTTCAATAGTCAGAGACCAAAAAAATAAAATTACATATGTTTTTCCAAATAATATTCTAGAATCTAGAGTACATGTGCAAAATTGTACGCATTTTTTGTTGCAAACTATTGTTAGCAGTGTGCTAGAATTCATGCAACGCATATACCAAATTTTGCCCCTACAAACAATTACTGAATCCTAGGAAAAACTTGTTTGTTATGAATAAACAAATCTCACACTAGCTAGATCAATTTATTTGTATTTCTGTTATTCAAATGCTGGATAAACTACTAAAAACGAAGTTACTGTACTTAAAAATGCCTTCTTAGCCTGAAGAAACAGCGATTGCCAAGAGTAATCCATCATTTGATTTAAAATGTCATTCTTTGATGTTATAGAAGAGCCAAGGTAGACAAAGTCCTTTACTACCCTTTAAAGTTGTAACTGTCTATTTTGACGTTCTGTCCAATTTGTCGATGTTGGATGTCCCGTTTCGTTGACAGCATATATACTTTGTTTTGTCCTCGCTTACTGCCAAACCCATTCTAGCCTTTTCTTAACTCGCGACGAAGAGCACCGGTGACAGCTCGCTGTCTTATTTTAATGTACACGTAGTTTGTTGCTGATATTTTAAAGTAAACTTCAGGCACCTATTATAAAATATTGAATTCACTTCTGCTGTTGATAGCTCATTTTGATTCAAATGATCTCTTCTCATCGCGTTCAATAAAGGTTATACTCGTAAGTCTTCTTTGACTCATAGATTGCGCAGTGCTCACTCTGCGTTTTAGTCGGTTCTATACCGTTCGTGGTTCAACCAGGAGGAGCAGGAGCTTGCTTTAAATATTGTGAAATTTAAATACAAACTGATTCGGTCGTGGAAATAATTCCTTTCCCAAGGTCGCATTAAAGTAATCGGTACGTACCTTGGATACGACTTTGATGGACCTTGTCACTGAATTAGTTCTCTAAGTTCATCTTTAGATACGTGATTTATTTGTTTTCATTTGTTTCCTAATTTATTCACAACAAATAGTTATCAATGGATCCTAACAAAAGTAGATATATCATATCCGATAAGGATACTCATACCTACGTCATACCTAACGAACAAATAGAAGCAGTTTGATGAATAAACCGATTTTATATAAAACAAGCTTAGAAGATTTAATTTTATTTAACTTAAATAATCAATTCTATTCAAAACTGAAACTGTAATCGGAGGAGGTTCATGTTCAACAGGGGTAAACAATCAGAACCTCAATAATAATAGAATTCAACTTCACAGCCTAATACATTATGCATGAGGTTATTAGACTTCCAAAAACAAGTCTCCTTCGACAGTAAGACACTGCTGCTTGTTATTATATGTACATGTAATATTCAATTAATATACAAAGCAAATAGTTCGCAGCATGTTCCCACACAAACAAAGAGATGATGATCCATTTGTATGTATGTACATAAATATGTCATAATTTTAGAATTATTCGACTGATAAATGATTTATATTTCTTCAAAGTTCATGAAACAGCAACATTCTGGAGTATCGTCGTAAATACTTCCTTATGAAAGCTTTTGAGTTGTGAGCTAATAAAAGAAAGTCAACAAGGAAGGACGAAGTTTATTACCCTGTCATGTTTGATACATCACATTAACACAGAGGTTTAACTTGTAGTATTGAAAATGAGTGTCGTGATCTTAAATGTGCGAAGCATAACAAGCAAATGTCATAGAGTGAGTTGTATAACGAATACATGAAGGATTTCTATCAATTTTTGTAGTTCCTGGCTGTCAGTCCGTCAGTTTATTCTAAGTTTATGCTCAAGGTTTTCAAGGTTTAAAGGATTTTATTAAGACGTTCATTTTACATTTACATTAGTTTACCCGCAAAGCAAAGTGCTTATCTGCAGGTGGTTGTAAAAAAAGAAAACATTTAGTTTTGAAGTGATTTGAATCCAAAAATTATTTACAATTGATTTAAGTTTAACAAAACAAAAATTAAATTAAATTAAATTAAATTAAATTAAATAAATAAAAAATTACAATTAGTTTAGCTTTACTTTACGAAATATAATTAAAGTAAGTGCTTTTTAATCTCTTTTCTTCTCTTCTTAAAATTCGGCATAACTTTCAAAAATTGAGGAAGTGCGTTAATTAACTTTGGAATTGTACATCTTCTAACATCCCTTGGGCTCGTCTTCTTGTGTTTAGCGTGTGGCGTAGAGGCTGCAGAAACCGCTGATCATCCATGTAATGTAATAATGTTGTCATCTGGAAAATTGCTTTGACATCTAAGACCTTAAAAGATGAGCTACTAGGTCTAACAATTTTAACGAGACGATGTTGTAGGTTTGATATTTTATCCAGATGAGTTTTCGCCGCGTTTCCCCATGCCAAAATCCCGTATCATATGCGCGATTCAGCTAGCGAGTAATACACCTGCTTTTGGACTTCTACATTTGAGTATCGTTTAAGATACACCATTGCAAAAATAGTGCTCTTTAGTTGAGGGCGCAGGACATTTATATGTTCACGCCACAGAAAATGCTCGTCGATGGTTACTCCGAGATATTTAATGCTTTTGACTACCTCAATTGCATTGTTGTTAGTTGATAGTGAACAGCCCTCGTTTCGGTAATAAATCTGTACAGTTTCCTCTCGCTTGGATGGAGTACGTTTGTGCATCACCTTTGTTTTGGCTGCATTTATAACCAATCCATTATCATGGCACCAATTAAAGAGAGCGCTGAATTCATCTTGCAATGACTCCACGGCAGAATTCAAGTATTTGTGTTTTACCACGATCGCTATATCATCGGCATAGGCAGAGGCAGTACATTTTTTGAACAATCTCAGGAGTTCATTGGTATAGAGAATAAATAATATAGGGCCCAACTTGGAACCTTGTGGTACACCATACTCGATAGTTTTTTGTTTGCTCATTATGTCCGACACTTTGACTTTCATCGTTCTGTTAGTCAAATAACTCCTAAGCCAGTTCGCCAGTACTCCTCTGAAACCGATTCTGCTGACACTTTCTACTAGTTTTTCATGTGCTAGAGTATCAAAGGCTTTGCTAAAATCTATAAACAGCACAAGGACATGATGGTTTTTGTTAAGTCCAGCATTAACTGCATTAGTAAATTCCCCCAGTAACGATTCGGTGCTCTTACGTTTTTGAAAACCGTACTGGTTTGGGTGTAGCACTTTGTGTTTGGTCAAAAAACAATTTAGTCTATTTACAATTGTTTCTTCCAAGATTTTTTCAACAGCTGATAAAATTGCGATTGGCCTATAATTCTCAGTGTTCTTTCTTGTTCCTCCCTTATATATTGGGCGAATAATCGACATTTTCATCAGGTTAGGCACATAGCACTGATTTATACTAAGGTTTATAATTTTAGTAATTATTGGAGCAAGATGTATAGCATTTATTTTAAGATCTACTGGTCTAATATTGTCTGCTCCAGGACCTTTTTTACTATTTAATTGACACAGTAGTTTATGGACTTCTGATTCCGTTGCTTCTTCTAAATAAATGTTTTGTCGAAGTTGCCAGTTCTCATGGTTTGATATTTTTGTGTTGCAGACATGAATAATCTTTAATGCTTGTTTCGAAAATTGTTCTGCAAATCTCTACACAATGTCTTTTAAGCCTTCGTCTGTATCTGAAAAGTTGTTTTTAATAATCTCGTCTATTGTTCTTTTCTTTCTTCCAAGTAATTCATTCACAATGGTCCATGTTTTCCTCGGATCATTATTAGCATTTGTAAATTGTTGTTTATAGAAATTGGCTTTTATGAGTTGGATATTTTTACTAACGGTATTTCTATAATTCTTATACTCGTTTTCATAAGTTTTACTCTGCGGGCTATTTTTCCACTTCCTATAGAGCATATCTCTTCATTCTCTAACATTCATTTCTCTAACAAAATTATTATAAAGTACCTCGACATCGTTTTCTTGGAGCATATTTTGCCAGTTGGTGTACTCTATCAGCTCATTAACTTTTTGTTGGTTAATATGTTTAGTCTTAGATTCATAGGGCGTTTCTGTGCTATCTAAGCTCTTTGTTGCGTATAAAATGGCGTAATAGTCAGAAAGATCAGTTTCAATTACTGCTGAGAATATATCCATCTTAGTAATACTTACAAAAATATGGTCAATGAGCGTTGCAGTGTTATTTGTTATATCAACGCGTGACGGTCGCTTGATGACGCTTGTCAGTCCTTTTGAGGCCATCATCTCCATGTATTTTAAAACAAGGGAGTTGTTCTCATCTTGAATGTTTATATTGATATCACCCAACAGAATATTTTCGTTATTTTCTTTAATAATTCCATTTAATGAATTCCAATGAATCTTCCAACACTAGAACTTGGTCGTCTGTAAATTGCATGAATATGTTTTTGTTCACTTTTATGAGTAATTTCTAGGTGCATGCCTTCGTAATTAACTGGATTCGCTGGTATTATTGTGTACGTTATGTTGTTTTTAATATAAATTGCGACACCTCCGCCTTTCATTGTGTTACGATTAATAAATTCAGGCTTAAATCCATCAATATTATAAAAATCATTTTTTCTTTTAGGTATATTAATTTCATTCAGCACTAATATATCCACATAGCATAACACATTATCAATTTCAGCTATAAAAGCATCCCATGTTTTTGTTGTCGATCTAATGTTAAAACTTATGCAGCAAAAATTCATTTTTTCCAAGTATTTTTTTTCAATGCCGGTAACACCATGTATTACCCTAAAGTCTACATCAGCTTCACTGTATGTGTCTTCCATTATGATTTTTTTTATTTAATTTCAGTCTTCTTATCCGAGCATTTTGTATATTGGTCATCTTGTTTACATCGTTACAAGTACCATAAATGCATAAATTACTAAAATCATTTTAAGGAATCTCTGAAGCTGACGCACATTTGAATTCTCAATAGTAGTGCAAGATCTAACGGGTGATTTATTTAGAGGTACTTTTTCAGGGAATTTTATATCGCGTGAGTCGTGTCAAGCTGTCATGATATTTTTGTTCAGTATTGTTTAACATTTCATCATGGAAAAACTTAGCCCAGTACAGGGTCTACAAATTATTCAGCTGTATCAGCGTTCTACGAGGAATGTGTTTCATATGCGCTTAGAGCTACTTATGGTCAACATAATCGGCCTACCGAACGCACAATTCACTATGTTATCGAAGACTTTGGGCTATTGAAAAGCTTGAAGAAGATCCACTGTTTCCAAAGAAAATTTTGTTTAGCTTAATGGCTACGTCAATAACCTAAATTGCCGTATTTGGGCTGAAAAGCAACCCGAAGAGGTTCAGGAGCAGCCATTAAATCCAGATACAACAACGGTTTGGTGTGGTATATGGGCTGGTGAAATCATCGGTCCATATTTCTTCAAAAATGGGGCCGGCCGGAACGTAACTGTGGATGGCGCCCGTTATAGCGCCATGATAATGGACTATTCGCTTCCTAAAATCGAAGCCCGTGATCTTGACGACATTTGGTTCTAAAAAGACGGTGCGGGGCGGCGCTACCTACCACATGACCCATGAAACCATGGCTTTATTTCGAGAATAATTCGGTGAACAGTTAATTTCAATTTTCGGACCGGTGAATTGGCCGCCTAGATCATGTGATATCACACCTTCAGATTCTTTTCTTTGGGGCTACGTAAAGTCCAAATTCTACATGGAATAGTCGGGTACGATTGAGAAATTGGAAGCCAACATTACTGGCGTCATTCGCCAAATAGCACTTGAAATGCTCTAGCCTAACGCGTCATCAAAAATTGGAACTTCAGAATGGACCCTGTTAGCCGTAGTAAATATAATAAATTTAAGGAATGGTTATTTTTTATATCAATAAAGATAACCCAATAACATTGATTTTTTTTTTAAATTTTTAAAAAAAAGTACCTCTAAAATTTAGAGTCTAAATCTAAATGAACCACCGTTATGTATAGGAATATAAAACGTAAACTCTGACCTTCACGCCATGAATACAGAGCGAGTCGAGTACTCATCCTTTTCTCTAGCAGTTTTTTCTGAATCATATGAGGTAAAAGCTGATGGCAGATTGCAGATAAGGTGTATTAACCTCCTAAAATAGCTATACTGGCATCAATAATCCAGCCCGTGAAGCATTATTTTATGATCTAGTACTAGTTCAAAATCGAGAAGAGGATAGAAAAGGTTACGGACTATTACCCGGAATTGTTAGTACTCGCGGCTGTCATTTCATCATTCACATGAATATTTTCAAAGGACTGCATATGATTACGTAAATATTCGGACCGTCAGATCTAGTTTTCTTTAATATCTATGAAAAATCCTTTATCCAAGCAATTCATTCAGTCTATGCGATCCTATGATAATTTTTTTCAAATGACTTCATTTAGTGCTAAGCAAATTGTGGAGCAAGGATTTATGCCAACTTTTAAGATGCAAGGACAAATGTGGCATTTAGTTGGAGGTCTCCTTCCAGTAGTCAATTTATTACAACTACACATATCAACATACAAAGAGAATATTTTTGTATGCGCTGCGAAGTGGGTACATCAGCAAGTAAGTTATAAATTAACAAATAAATTTTTAATTTATTGATGCAAGGTTGTATCCTTTAATACGAATTCCTTAAGTAAAATAACAGGTCCATGATTACTTCTTTCAACTTAACTGTAGCTTAGTACAAGCTGCCAGTTCCCAATGCAACGTAATAGTAGAGCACATCTATAATAGCAGTAGTTTGCGTAGTATTTATTCATATCCTTTGTATCGGACGGTTTCCACTTCATTCTACTTATTAGTTAATGAAAAGGCAAGCTAAACACATATGCTGTTATGAACTTGGTTACTATACGCTTCTAACGCTAGATTCGACTTGTGTACTCAATGGGTTAGTGGTATGCCGAATGCATACAAGCCATACGCATAACATTCACTCACAGGAAAATTCAATTCCAAAACAGAATCTAATACATCGGCACATACAACACACAAAATGCATGGAGACAGGAAATCTTTGCCGGGGTGTTTATCTGCAAGGGACACTGACCACTGGTCGCCGCTATCCATCATCATGGAGCTATGGGCAGCTCTGATTCTGACTCTGCTGCTGCTGGTAGTGCTGATACGGCCTAGGGTTTGCCTAAAATACTGACTCAGAACGGATTATTTTTCAATTTCATTCAAATAATATAACCCTCCTGGCAAAGTTAAATTTAATCACCCGCCTGGACTGTATATCCATATGACATAGTCTACCTTGTAATAAATAGCTTTTGTTCGCAAATAATAATTTTATTATGGATACATTTGATGTGTAGGAGATTAGTGGCTAATGGGGGGGCGGACATCTGAGTGGAATTGAAAAGGTTTCTCCTCTGTATAGGACGAGGGTGCTGATAATTAAATTCGAGACTTAATAATTTTATTTTTAATAGAATTGAAGCGAAGAGCGTTTATCGTTTTTTGTATGGGCCATGATATGAGCTGGATTGTTTCACACGTGCCTCTCTGTCTAGACTGGAGTGAAACATTAAAGAGATTGGATCTAGGAATTGATTTACTGCCAAAACGATTTTACTATTATGTATTTGATTAGGCTCAGGCCGTAGTTGATATTGAGTTTCATATGAAAACTGACCATAAAAAATGCTGGGTGGTTTACCCACCTGAAACCTGGACTTCCGGTAAAAATATGAACTGTTGTCCAATTACAAATGTGCTTTAATGTTGTTATTTTGTTTCAATGCTTTAAAAAATGTATGAAACCATATTTCGAACTACTTCATCAAAAATCATTTCAATCCATTCCATGTTATTACAAACATCGTACAACTTAACCCTCTATAGCGTGGGTGGCCAAACCGAGGCCCGCGGGCCGCATGCTTAATGTTCTGGTCCGCGGAGCTAAGTTAAATGAATCTAAACGTTAACTTCATTGTACAAAAAACATTACATCATGATTCATTTGTATCATATATTTTTAAATTATAGCTAAGAAATGTTGAATTGGTTTGAGCTATTTTAAAATATCCTGCATTTTTGGAAAAATTCATCGATTTTAACTTATACAAATATCCCGCTATTTGACACTCAAGGTTACTTAGTTTTTTGTCCGACGATAGGTGTTGATAAAATCGATGTCTTCGGGAAGCTCGCAACGCTATCGGGCTCATACTCATAACTACTTTCAGTCCACCTTGCCAAAGTTCCGTGTTATTTTGTAGTTTTGTGCTATTATCGCCACTGCGTCTGGAGAGATTTTGCGATCGTCCGACATTTAAAAAAACATATTTTGGAAGAGTTTGGAAGAGTTCTATAAAAAAAATTTCCTGCATTTTACAAACATGTTCTTTTTCGCTATTCGGAAACACTTATGCGAGTGAACAGATTTTTAAATGCATGAAATACATCAAATCACAAGTGAGAACACGAATTACTGATGTTCATTTGGAAAAGTGTTTGCGTATAGCGACAACATCAGTCGAGATCAATTTTGATGCATTTAGTTCTGCTCTAGCTCAATTTTAAATATTTTTAAATTATTTGTTTTATTTTTTATCAAAAAAATAAATATAGGGACTTCCGAACTTTGACAGTTGATAGCGGCCATATTGTTGAAGCTACATCTGTTAAATTGGCTATCATCTATTCAGTCTGTTTTGCCGAATCACCATGGACGGATATAGCGTTCAACAACACGTGCAAATAATAAAATTGTGTTTTCAAAATGGGTGTTCTGTTCGGGCAGCGTTCCGCGCACTTCGCACATTTTACGGTCGCCATAATTATCCTTCCGTAGTCCTCTCGGAAGTGGTGAATAAATTTGAGTCCACTGGTTCAGTAGACGATTCGCCAACACCCGTACGTCGACAAAAGGCAAGATCTGCCGAAAACATCGCCGCTGTCCGTAAGGGGGTGAATGAGAATCCGAGGCAGTCGATTTCGCGTCGCTCACAAGAACTCGGCCTTTCGCAGACCACAACTTGGCGAATTTTGCGTCATGACTTGGGCCTGCACCCGTACAAAATTCAACTGACCCAGGAGCTGAAGGTAAACACCCATAGACAACGACGTGTGTTCGCTGAATGGGGTCTGGAGCAGTTGGAAACTGACCCTAATATTCATTGAAAAATCATCTTCAGCGATGAGGCTCATTTCGGGTACGTCAACAAACAAAATTGTCGAATTTGGGACGATACCAATCCACATGAGATACAATAGCTTCCAATGCATCCCGAAAAAGTCACTGTCTGGTGTGGCTTTTGGGCTGGCGGCGTCATCGGTCCATATTTCATTGTGAACGACGTTGGCCAGGCCATCACCGTCAACGGCGAGCGCTATAGGTCGATGATTACGAACTTCTTATGGCCTGAATTGGATCATATGGACACCAACGCCATGTGGTTTCAACAGGACGGCGCTACGTGCCACACAGCTCACTCCACATTGGAAATTCTGCACATGCGATTAGAGGGCATGGTCATCTCACGTGGAGGTGATGTGAACTGGCCACCGAGATCGTGCGATTTGACCCCGTTAGACTTTTTCTTGTGGGGTTTTCTGAAGTCGCATTTTTGTTTATTGAATAACTCATTTATTTTCAATTTTACAAGAAAATGCTAATTACCAAAGTTGTTTGGAATTAAATTTCCTACAATTTTGGTCTGCATCAATTTTTCCCTAGGAGCGATGAAAATAAATGAGTTCTTCAACAAACAAAAATTCCCCCCTACCTCTTTTCGGGTCTAAATCGAAAAATATCGCTCCTAGGGAAAATTGAAAAAAAATTTCCGTGTCAGCCCCTCTTTTGATCCAATTCGACTGGGCTATTAGTAAATTAAACCAGGCAAACGTTTGACCACTATCTCATCTACTGGGAAACGACGATGTGCTCGAACATGAAGCACGCTTGCTTGGTTACTTAAGTTAACAAAAAATAAACTTGGTGCGTGGGCCGGCAGAAAATATATTTCCTGAAATTTTGCCCACCTGCTGAAAAGGTTGGCCACCTCTGCTCTATAGCATCTTGTAGACTACAGGCAACATACCGTTTTACCCTCCTAAATTCCCCAAGTAACTATTAATTCGTCCTATCAAGCATTGTAGAATGTCGTCTACGCTCTGTTCTTTCAATCAAGTACAAGCATATCAAACTTTATGTTGCCACTTGTTTATACGAAGTGATATCGTTAGTGAACAATTGCAAACAAAAACAAAAAAAAATAAAAACAAGTAATAAATAGTTAAATGTTCGAAGTTTACTACATTACTAAAATGTTTTGTTATTTTATCGTTATTTATATATTAATTTCATTTTTTGTAATAATATGCACAATTAATAAACAATTTCGAAATTTAAAAAAATACGTATTGTTTTTTATTAATACACCTATCGGATTCTGTGAAAAATATCTAATTTGAAGGTTTTGAGTTATAGAGGGTTAAGGGTACGCTGTACTAAATACGTGAAAGCAATTATTTCGAATTAATAATTTAATTTCCAAAGCAAATACGCCTTAAGTTAATACCTAAACACATAATCGTATATGCGTAAATCAATTAAAACCAATAAAATTAATTTCCTTTAGTCTTTCAGAAGAGACTAACGACAAAATAATCCAAACAGTACCTACTGACAGAAGGTCCTTGAAATAAATGAACTTCCATCCGAATAAAAGAAACGCAGAACAAATGACTGTGAATATGGCAATTACTATCCTGAGGGTTTATTTTCACATTGCCCATGAAAACTCAGTGCTGTGACGTTCTCGTAGACAGAAAACAAATGTCTGCCTGCTAGGAGATTAATAATCGTCCTGGCCCAGGATTTACAGCATTTATTGTACGTACATAAATATGACGATCATTGTCGAATCCCTTTGATGTCTGTCACATCAAATGTGTGTATGTACCGTACAAGCACATCCATAACTAAATGTAACAAATAGTTGACATGGAATTTACAGAATTCCAATTTGAAAGGATACGACATACGAGTCTTCTTCCTATGAAAGCCATATACATATGTATACTCACAACTACATAATGTTCAAATACAATTTAATTGAATTGGTCTAAGTTAGGTCGTTTTGTTAATTTGATTTTGTAGATACAAAGCCAATGCTTTTGAAAAACGATAAACTTATCCTTCATTCCTTATGCTCGTACGCATATGCCTTTGATAGGACTTGTAGCTTTGAAAACTTATTCCTTCTCAAGTATGATTTCAGATACAATTTACTTTTGCCTATCAGTTATTTTTTAATTATCACTTTTACTTGTGTACGCATTCCATCAGTGTTTTGCTCTTTTTTGTTCGGCGAAATATGTGGATTAGGTTAGGTAGCAGTGGCTGCCGGTAGTTCGAGTACCAGCAGGCTTATGCCTATGGAGGCCCTTTGCTATACCAAGGATCCTAGGGATATGTATTCCCGCTACTCATGATTTTTATAAATCGAGAGAGGCTTACAATATCTTTTTGTGCTAGGTCGCTAAGATCGTTAAAGCAGTACCTACTCACCTAGGTGTAGGTTTCTTTATCACGTGAAAGAGTTGGGAAGAGATGTATTGGACTTTTTTTCTCTCCCTCGTCTCTGCAACGTCCGCGGGTAAGTCGTTTGAACGGACGCCAAGCCTAGTTGCATAGGCAGTGTGTTTCTTATGATGTCTATAAGATGGATTCCATTGCCTGTCATTGCAGATTCACTGAGCCATCATCACTTATCTTACTCTTATTAATACCTCACATTTTTGAAGTAGTTTAAGAAGTTGAAATTTAATAAATCTGAATTATTTGACAATTTTTTATTTTTTTTTTTATAATCTACACACGCTAAAGGGGATAGTAATACTCTTATAATGTTTACACACAGCGCGAGCGCATGAAGGACAAGAACGAGAGACAGACAGATCGACGTAGTGATAGGAAACTCTGATGTTAGGTTTCAACTTACTCTATGGGTGGTGTCTAGGATAACTGGTGAGTTGTGTATTATTGAAAGTTATGCCATTGCTTATTCACAGAAGTTTCTTCCAGATGTTTCCTATTATTAGTTTGTGCGATCAATTTCTTCACCCACACCACCATCCTTCTTCCAGTGTAATGCCTTCGCAGTAGGTTTTGATATTAGCTTCTGAAAACTGATCAACTTATTTTTATTTCGTGAGAAATAAATGTTTCGGCAACATCTGGATTTGAGCCGTGAACCTTCAGCGTGACAAGCGATGACGGCTACCACTACGCCATGGCCTACCACCATCATTTTGTAGTATTTTTGTCTGTCTGAGTCTTTCTCTACAGAAGCTAGTTTGAGTGTTTTGTATCCAGTCCAGACCAGATCCAACAAGTGGACCCACCTTCCAAACAAACATTGGTTTTATTGACTGTGTCAAGTTTAAGTGATAACTTGTAAGTAGCAAGGGGCAGGTAGAATACATTGTTGTTTATATTTTAGCGAGCTTATCAGCTTCACAATTCCCTGGAATGTCTCTGTTCTCCGGCACTCAACAGAAGAGAATAATGAACTGCTTAGCCATCTCTATAAGCTATGAACGACAGTTGGAAGTTGTTTTTGAAGAAGATGAGACTGACTCCAGTGATTTCAAAGCCGCCTTCCTATCCGAGAAAATGCTTATATCATTAGAAGATACAACAGCGCATCTGAGATCGCCATAGTTTCCACTTGAAACACACTGCATTGATCAGGGAGGCGGAAGTAGAAATTAAGGTTTAATTGAAGGTTTGGAAGAATTCGTTTTTAACACCCATTTATAAATCAGGTTCTAGACATGATATTACTAATTATCGTCCTATTTGCAAAATTTCAACCATACCGAAACTGTTTGAAAAACTAGTTTATGAGAAACTAATGCCTCTTTTGAAGGAAAATATCTCTCCATTTCAACATGGCTTTGTAGCTGGTAGATCCACTTCTTCAAATCTCTCAATATTTTGTCATGCAGTTCTAAACGACTTGGAGAAAGGACTACAGAGTGATGTAATTTATACTGACTTCGCTAAGGCGTTTGACCGTGTTTATCACAAAATTTTGATTTCCAAACTGAGCAGGTTTGGGTTTCATTCGAGCCTTCTACAGTGGATCCGCTCCTACCTTACGGATCGAATTCAGTATGTTCGCATCAACGATATATATTCGTCACCAGTTTACGTTACCTCTGGAGTGCCTCAGGGCAGTCATCTGGGCCCTTTGCTTTTTCTGTTATTTATTAATGACATTCCTGACTTGTTTTTAAATTCACAATGTCTTATGTTTGCTGATGATGTAAAATTGTTCCGACATATTCATTCTGAGCATGATTGTCTTCTTCTACAAGAAGATCTTGAGAGACTTTCTATGTGGTGTCATATTAATGACCTTCACCTCAACGTCTCTAAATGTCAAAGTCTTTCTTTTTGTCGTAACCTGTCCCCGGTGTTATTTACGTACGTGATCGATAATATCCCATTGTCTATTATCTCCTCCAAAAAAGACCTGGGAGTCATATTTGACAAAAAACTGAGTTTCTGTAGGTATATCGAGTTTTTGGTTGCTAAAGGTAATTCAATGCTGGGGTTTATTTTGCGAAACTCTAAAGGCTTCAATGATCCGCACACGCTTAAGTGTCTTTTCTTTGCATTTGTTAGATCCAATCTCGAATACTGTAGTATCATATGGAATCCTTTTTATGAAGTCCATTCCAGTAGAATTGAGAAGATCCAAAAACGCTTTACTAGGGTTGCCGTGCGTAGATTACGTTGGAACTTGTTTATGATTTGTTAAATAAGAAGCAAACCAGTCGTAAATAAACCCTCTGAAACCCGCGTTAAATAGTTTATTTAATAACAAAGTATGATTCACCATATCAAAAGCCTTAGTTATGTCAATAAATAAAGTGGAAGGAATTTGAGAGGCATTCAGACTGTTATATATTTCCCCAGATAATTTTAGTAAGGCACTTTCAGTTGATCTCCCGCTTCTAAACCCAAACTGAGAATCACTAAAGAAATGAGTCCTATTTAAGAATGATAACATTCTAGATTTAATACCATTTTCAAAAACTTTAGAAAAAACGGATAAAATGGAAATCGGACGATAATTATTTAATACCATTGTATCACCTTTTTTGTGCAGTGGTAATACTACAGCCGTTTTCAGACACTCAGGAAAAACACCTTTAAGGACACAAAGATTAAAAATGAAACATAAAACATCACAAATATGAAACGCAATATGTTTCAAAATATAACTTGAAATATTATCTAAAGACGACGAATTAGAAGTTTTCAGTGACATTATAATTTTATAAACTTCGAGAGAGGTAAACTGTTCAAAGAAAAAGCTTTCTGCTTGAAAATTGCTTTGTATTAAATTGCTGTCACAATGAAGTGTAGGAAGACTCACATTTGGAAAATCATTACAAGAACCTACATTAGCAAAAAAATTATTAAATAAATTAGAAACTACTAAAGGATCAGACACAGTTAAATTATTATTGTTAATGCAAAGATCTGTGTAGGATTTATTTTTATTGAGTATTTCATTAACAACTCGCCATTCCTCTTTAGAGTTACCAAGGTTTCTTGCTAATCTATTGCTAAAATATGTATTTCTACAAAGCGGTATTTCGATCTTGATCTCTTTACATATTTTTTCGTAATACTTCTTTAGCCTGAGATTATTAGGATGTTTCTTAATAATTAAGCAAAGTTTTTTTTTCTTTTTTATTTTTCTTAATAAAGAGGAAGTCATCCATCTCTTGAGGCATACTAATTTTTTTCTTCGTTTACATGTTCTTTGGCTACAATTCAGTATATGAAATTGCAACTTGTTGAGGAATAAATTAAATGCAACGGAAGGGTCGACGGCAGAGTAAACTTCATCCCAAAACTCAAAATTTAAGCAAGATCTTAAAGCGACGAAATCAATTTTTTTAGTTTCAATGTCCTCAAATTGTTTAGCTCGAGAGACCTTGCAACTGAGTTGAATACCAGTTAAACTATGATCAGTTATTTTAAAATCATATGCCATTGTTTTATAATCGACACAAACGTTTCTATGAAGCCTTATAAAAATATGGTCCAAACAAGAACTTAATCGAGTTGGCAGATTCATCACGGATTCGAAACCAAACGAGGAAAGGACAGTTAAAAAATGATCTACATCAGGTGAATCACACAGGATGTTAATATTAAGGTCACCCAACAAAATTATATTTTTACATTTTTGATTAGCCAAAAATCCCGAAAATTCCTCCAAAAAGTTTTTAATTGAACATTTATGCAAACGGTAGATACAGATAAAACAATACCGAACACCAGAGACTTCGCAATTAACGCTGATTATATCAGCACTTTCCAGATTATCCTATCCTATCCTTCCTATCCTACTAATATATAAATGTGAAAGTTTGGATGTTTGGATGTTTGGATGTTTGGATGTTTGGATGTTTGGATGTTTGGATGTTTGGATGTTGGGATGTTTGGATGTTTGGATGTTTGGATGTTTGGATGTTTGGATGTTTGGATGTTTGGATGTTTGGATGTTTGGATGTTTGTTGCTCTATAACACCTTAACGGTTTAACAGACTTGAATGAAACTTTCGGGAATAGATAGTCTACTTCCTGGATTAGAGATTAGGCTACTTTTTAATCAAAACATACAATTCCTTGATTCCATAATTCGAGTTATTCCAATTTCCACTTTTATTACTTTGTCATTATTTTTGGGTACAACATTGTCATTGATCGTCAGTCTGTTGGGAGAGGGTTGTTTTTATAGATGTTATGCTCTTCTCTTCGCCACAAATCCATCGCTATCGCTTATTCTTTAATTCTCTTTCTACCCATACGCGCATTGAACGATGGGTAAACCATTGCCATTGATTGTCGTTCTGTTAGGAGAGGGTTGTTCGTGTAGATATTATGATCTTCTCTTCGCCGCAAATCCATCGCTATCGCTTATTCTTTCATTTTCTTTCTACCCATACGCGCATTGAACGATGGGTAAACCATTGCCATTGATTGTCGTTCTGTTAGGAGAGGGTTGTACGTGTAGATATTATGATCTTCTCTTCGCCGCAAATCCATCGCTATCGCTTATTCTTTCATTTTCTTTCTACCCATACGCGCATTGAACGATGGGTAAACCATTGCCATTGATCGTCATTCTGTTGAGAGAGGGTTGTTAGTGTTAATAATTAATGCTCCTTTTTGGGATTGTGACACAAAGTAGAGGAGGGATGATTTTGCTGATATTTGCTACCGACTTTTGTTAGTTGTGTTTCTGCTTCATCAGCGTGCGGATCTAGATCTATAGGAAGAGGGAAATGTACGATTTTTTTACTTTCTTTTTTTTGTCACTTTACAGCGGTATTTGGTTACCTTAAGGTTAAGTCAGTGGACACCTTAGAATAAAGTTTTTCCTTTTTTTTAAATTTACAAAAACATATTATATTGTAGTAGGGGTAGGCAGGCGATGTTGAGTCTTAAAATTAGTAAATAGTTGGTGATTTCAGACAAACCTCACCAGTTACTCCACGATCAATGCTTACAACAAAGCCTAATATCTTCGGCGTTTACATAATACTATTGTACTTTAAATATAAACATTAAGTACAATTATTAGAGACAAGAAACCAGAAAGTACCATTATTTGATGCTCATAAAATACATATTATGTACATATGTGTGTAGACGTGTTTGTACACAGGAATATTACATTTCCATAAATTTTTTATGCAATCGTTTCATCTATAGGGAACAACCACTTAGTTCAGATAATAATGTATTGGCTTTAGAATTCTTTAGAATCTTAATTTAAATAATATCAATTCCTACTACTTCCTTTCTATCATACTACAGTCAAATGACGCGACTGATTTTTAGCACGGGCAACGCCGGGCAGGCAACAGCTAGTACTTAATAATCTCACATCCTATTATGTTACTTCTATAATATACAGCGACACCGCCAGCGGCATAAGATTCATTACAAGCCGCGTCGAATGTAAAATTTGGAATTATATCATAATCAGACTTTTCTTCTTTAAAGATCCAAATTTCAGAGAGAAAAATTAGATCTGGTAAATGATCCAAAGGTGCGAGGTGAGTGAGAAAAGCATTTACATTTGTTCGCATGCTGCGAATATTTTGGTGGATGATAGAAAAGCCGGATGATTGCTCATTGTTATTATGGTCTATACAAAAACATTGAACATTATTAGAATTTAAAGAGAAAAAACTATCATTATTACTTCTTAAATCATTATGAGGATCTAAAGTTGAATTGATACAATTCATAAGATTAATAAAAAATTAGAAATATTCAAATTTAGTTCAAGTTAGAGATATCCTCAAATGAATTAATTTTAATCACTCTATCACCTTCTCTTATTCTAACAAGTACAGATGAGTCTCTAACCCAAACAAACTTACATTTGTTTTTGTGTTTAAGTTCATTTGCCATTTTTAGTAAAGACCTTGTGTAGCTGGTGAGACAATCGTTGATGTAGATGTTGCTGCTGCAGCTGTCATTACTGCTTCTACTGCCATTGTTGATGTTGTTGTTGTTGCGAAGGCCACCAAAAATATTAGAAAAAATATTATTTTTATTCTCCCGCATTTTGTTCATTACAGCTTTCTTCCGTAAGAGAGTAGAGAACTTCACACATACGACTTTAGAAGCCAATTTATTGTTTTTTAATTTCACACTCTTAACGTAGCATGAGTCGATCTCGCTGGAATCCATCTCTTCACCAACAACAGTTGTTAGTAGTTTATTGACTCTCTCTTTTACGTTTGAGTTATTAACGTCCGGAATACCAATGATGTCAACTGCACATTGCTTCTCAATCTGCTCCAATATATTCAGCTTCGACTCCAAAATATCCACTTTCATATTAAGAGAAGCATTGCACTCTTCAAGAGCTTTGATTTTAGTAAGCGCTTCAGTATTAACTTGCTTCAGCTGAACAAACTCGGTGTACATAACTTTCTTAAGCTGAATAACTTCGCTGTAGAGCATTTGCAATGTTATTGTATGCTGCGACTGAGGCTGACCCGTATTGTTGTCATCATGGGGAGCAAGAGTAAGAGACGGGATTAAAGCTGATGGAATTTTGCTTTGTGAAGATGTACTAGCAGTTTCTTTATTTTTGGAAGAACTAGAACTGTTAGAGGCAATAGAACCACTACTCTTAGAAGAGACGAAGTTTGAAGATGAGTTAATTGGGACATCTTCCAATATTGACTTTCTCCGCTGAGTGACACAACTACCGCACTTGTAACCTTGATCACCCTTCTCAAAAAATTCAATTTCTGTTTTATCCATTTTGGCACATTTACCATGATAGTATTCTTTACAATTTATGCACTGAATCTTAAGTTCATGTCTATCGATTTTTGAATTACATAAACTGCACTTCATTTTTTCCACTATATGTTTTTTTCAGCAGTTCAAAGGAATTAACAGATTCAAAGCTATTAAATAAAAAAAAAATAAAAACCTTTTTACTTAATTCTTAAGTTATAAAAGTACTTTAATTGGAGTAAATTCCCTATGCGTGTGTCCCCATCAACACTCAAAGAGAAAGTTGGATTCTTGGATTCTATGCTCCATCTAGAGTGCTTAGAAACCGTCTTCTTTTTTATGTTCCATTTCATAGAGTTAATTATGGTTGTAATGAACCTATTACTAGATGCCTTAGAGAGTCTAATAATTATAGTAGTTTACTAGATTTCCATTTAAGTAGGGAGTCGTTTAGGAGTAGACTTATTTTGGCTTTAGGTTTTGGTGGTAGTTTTTAAGTATTTAAGTATGTATATATATATATTGTAATAGGTAATCTAGCGAGAACAGTAGATGTTCTCATTTGATGAAATAAATAAATAAATAAATAAATAATCTGTTAGAAAAAACACCCCTTCCTATACCGTCGTTGGTCTTAGAACCATCAGCGTAAAAGTGTATAAACTTATCTGTCTTAACTCCTATGTCATCCCAAAGGAATCTTTCGGTGTGGAAGTTTTTATCGAAATTCAGCACAGCATTTTTAATTTTTTGGATTTATTTAATTACCTTTCTCAAAATGCGATATCTTGACTTGTTGACAACCAACAACAACAGAAGCAACAATCAACGCTGCCACAATGATACTTTCTATATACAGAGTGATCCTTTCTGTATGTATGTACATCTACATACATATTATGTAATGTTATTTGATTTATTTACTTCAATTTACAATGTGAGCGAATTCTATAAATATTAGATAATAAAGTGTTTCAAATTTAAAAATAATTAAGTTAAGTACTGGCATTAATTCATTACGCCGACTAGTATTCGTACATATGTTGTATATACATAACTACATATCTATGTATCTACCCTACATACTTACAATCAGAACATCGTAACGTCATGTTTGTATGTATTTGATGATAAGACCAAAGTTAAGTTCGATGTCGGAACTTTTCCATATCGATATCTTTGATAAAAAGGTCTTCCAAAAAGCATTTAATTCTACAATATTGCTTTACCGCTCAACTAGAATTTAAATGTCACTCAACACAGTATAGAAACTTATGATTTGGTATTGGCCTCAGGCTTCAGGCACCGTTGTTCCTGGAATTTTTAAAATAAAGTTTTCTACCACCCCATAAGTTAAGAGAATGGCTACTCGCGTTCTAGGAGAAAACTGAATTAACAAATACACTGGTCCCTCGCTTTGCGCGGCGGTTAGGGGAATGAAAAGTCTCGCGCAAAGCGAAACCGCGCAAAGCGAAATATAAATTTCATGTAATTTAGGGTGTTGCGTTCCTGAAAAATGAAATGTAAGCATTTATTTAAGCCCCGCAAATCGAATTTTGGTAGGCAAATGCATTTCGCGCAGATGTAAGACCGCGCAAAGCGAGAGACCAGCGTATATGTACCCACATACAAATTTGTATTATAAGACTATTTTATAATACATAAAAAAAATGTTGACACATTGCTGTTGGCCAATTAAGGAATTTACTCACCTTTTCATCAATACTACCAATCAAAGTAAAACAAAATCAATTCCCGGTGAATATAAACGCACGTATGTACACCCATCTATGTATACATATGTATTCCAACTTCTACATTACTCGTAATCTACTAATACATACCAGTTAAGCACAGCAATTTTTCCAGCGTTTGATAGCAATTCCGATTCTTGTCAGTCACACGCATATGCTCGTACATACTGCATGTGTTGGGGCGATTTTGCACATGGCAGAGTTATAATCATCGAGTCCTTGTAAATACTGCGCACGACTTTTATTGATCGATAGGTTTAGCAATGTAATTTGCAGTTTTTTATAATATCTATCTCTATGGATGTAGAACGCCTTACCTCTCAAAATAACAAACGATTTCATGTTTTTTAGACTGTATTCGATTAAGACACAATGTTAAAGGTCCATTATGCACTGTTACTGTAGTGTAGACTGTAGAGTATTTTTCTGGTTTCAAAGTTCCATAATTTCTCCGAAATAAGGATCGCTTTCTGAAAATGGACGTTAGAGTTGGCCTCTGTAGGATATTCACAGAATATGTGTTCCGCTGTAGCTTCCTATTCCTCTTTTTTTTCAGGTGGTATCTGGCCAGTGCCCCATTTGATTACCGGCTTAAACCCAAAAGCTTTCTTTCTTGTGATCGCTTAGTCGTCAAAATGTGTCTTATCTTCGTTGTCATATTCAGCTTATTTGCTTGACAAATCTTACGCCACTTTAACTAATACAAGCATCTACTTTTTGCTGTTAACAGCCATTTCTGACGCTCCTTCCAAGATATAATAAATGACACATTAACATTGAAAAAGATCCAGATACAGTAGAATCACGGAAAGATGAACTATTCCAAAAGATGAACTACCCAGAAAGATGAACGGAATTTTTTCACCATTGCTGTACTCTAAAAGATGAACGGGCTGATTTTTTGATACTCGAAAAGATGAATGATCTAGGTACTCATAATTTTTTTCTCTTCTCTATTCGTGTTTTAGTTATTCGTAGTAGATTCATTTAAACGTTATTCTTTGGAAAACGGTTCTTTTCTGCATTTTTGCATTTCATTTCGTTTGTTTGCATCAGTATGAAGTGAATTTTTGTAGAGAAAAGATGCCACCAGTTAAAGGACGAGTAAAGTTTTTAAATTTAAAAGAAAATTGCAAAGTGTTGAAGCACATCTTAACCAAAATTAAGTACCTACTCCAAAAGATGAACAGGGACTGCTTTTTATTCGTTCATCTTTCCAAGATTCTACTGTATATATGTACAAAATTGCGAATTACTAAAAATTGCTTTAACTTTGTGTTGAGCTGTTTTCCAATACATTAAATAGTAGTCGGATGGACTTTTCTATTACGGATGAGATCACAATTTTCATTTTAACAAAATTATCACTCTGCTTAAACTTACCTACTGGAATGGAAATCCAAACATCTTTATTCTGGATTGCAGTTCCTTGTTATTTTTATAACAAAATCGACGGGTACTGCAAGTCTGTTCTCTCCTCATCCTCAACATATCAAAGCTCCTTCTTACCCATGCATACTAGACTGGGCCTCTAACTACCGGTTCTTTAAACGAATTTTTAATTCTGAGTCTTACTGGAGGTTCCCCTTTATCTTTTAAAAACTATACGGTTGGTTTTGTAGGACTTAAACGAGGTCCACACACTAAGACCACTTATCACGTTATTAGCACAAATCCACTTCTCAAAAGCCGGGATCCGATGACAACTTTAAAGTTTAACCCTAGAGCACTAATCGTAAGGTACGTTATTTTATTACTAACTATGAGTCGAATCGACTCACATATGCCCAGAACAAGTGTAATTATGTAAATCAAAGGCATTTTTGTTCAAAACAACTTTTTATTTAAAAAATTAACTTTTATTTTTAGTAGGTAGGTATAAACATTTATGCAGCTACAAATAAATGTTAGTAACTCCCGTTTACAACGAGTAAGACTTGTTTACATGCTAAAAGTAACTTGATCATTTTAGTAACCTTGGTCACACGAACCAGGCTGACGGTAGAGACACAACCTGGACGGCACGGCACCTCAAGAGGCACTTAACAGTGGAACCTTAGGCGAGAGGCCGGGGCGCTAGTAGTGCATCATCCGAACCGAGTGCGCATGCTGAGTTATGTGTACCTAACCTAGTGAGTCGATTCGCCTCACGTTCAGTGTTCTAGGCTTAAGGACTTTTTACTGGTTATAACGTGTGGGCTTATTTGAATCGAATAAAAAACAGGAAACCTGAATTATAATTGTGACCATAAAACCTGAGTTTAACTCGGTCATCCTAAACTCATAAATTTATACTAGTTATCGCGTAGAGTGGCAACACCGGGAAGGTGTAGTTCGACCAAAAGGAGTCTGCCATTATGGTTGGCTGCAATACAAATGAGACAGATTCTGAGACTAAGATTCTTCAAATCCTTTCTAGGCCCCAGAAGCATGTAAGGAGCTTAGTTTCAGTACTATATCCGTGAAGGGGGTAGCAATATAAGTAGACAGTAAGCTATTCACTCAACCACCACATCATCTAAATTGGTAGATGAATTCTCCCCGTCTAGCAGCCGGTTCCTAGCTGTAGCATCGTAAACGGAGATAAAAGGGCCGACCTGTTAGCCAGAAACGGTTCAGCCTTTGAAATCCACGTTGCGGAGGTTACCCTACATTAGGACTCCATTACACTTTCTTTAAATCCAATTCTTAATGGAAAACCCTCAACAACTGTTTCATTTCTAGGAATATTTGACAAAAATAGATCCGTAGACCTAACAAACAGATCACGAGTCGAGATCGCCAGAATCGTAGCAATAAGTACTTATTGACCAGTTGACCAATCGCGGCTCATGCTCGCAGGTTAGGTATCCCATTCAACTCACACTGTCGCAGCTGCGAGAGTGCATCTGCGGATGAAAGCCTATTTCACTTTGTCTGTGAATGGCCGGCCAGAGCCAGACAGCTTATACCTACTCGGCATATAAGACTTCTCAAAAATATCCGACATGGAACTCTGTAACCTCATAAGCAGGGAACGAATTTTGTTGACCAAAAAAGCTAAAAAAGGCAAAATTATACCGCAAAAAAGCCAAAAAAGCATTTAATAATGCAGTATTATAAACATTTTAATAGCACTTTACAACCAAAAACATTTTGAAGTTCTCTGGTAACAATCATCTGTGGCTGCGATTATCTCTCAGGAAAGCCTTAAATGAACTGAAGGATCTCTCAACATGGGCAGAGACTAGTGGAGCCAAGATAAAAGATATCACGTCGTTGACTTTAATATTTGAGTCCAATTTGGAGTTTTCAGTGCTGAAAAAACGACGTACAATTTTTTCATCACATCTTCAGCTACTGGCCTTTTAGCTTGTTGTTACCTCTCCTCGATTCTTCAATAGGCCTTCCCAATTATTACGCAGTGCACTAAGTTCAAATTTAAATACCCCTACTAGGTCTCACCTGTTATTTGTAAACCCTTATATATGTGCTCTTTCGGGTCGACCAAAAATCTTTTTTCCAAATTCACCACAAAATTTTGCAATTGGCTTGAATCTTTTTACGGGTCTGGGGGCATTTTCACTTTCAATGAATGACAAGCGGCAAAATATTTTGGGAAGCAAGCATTATAGCGCACGCAATATTCAACAGACTAGCACTACGTATGACCAGTATGTCATGGAATATGAAGCTAGATGAAAGGGCGCCCACTTACAAAAAAATTATTCACAGATGTCTAACGGTTTTTGTCAGATGAAAACTTTAAAAATAATACTGCGGCGAAAGCCCGAGAAAAAAAATTAAATTCAAATACGTACGGCAGAAAAATAATTATTTTGATATAAAAATGTACTGGGGTGGAATCGGCTAACGCGATAGTTGATAGTTGATAATCAAAATCGACACTTTTGCTCTGTGTAAGGTGATTATCAAATCGACAATCGTTTTTTTGCGTTGATTTTAGGTGACAGCTATTTAGGTGTCGTTTTCATACATTTATTTCATTTTCAATAAGGATTTTGGTGCGGTCGACTTCAAATTGGTTAATATATTAAGAAAAAAAACGTGTTTTGAGGATTGACATATATTCTATAAAGCAAATTAGTTCAAGTGCAATGTTTACATTATTTGCAATTTTCCAACACGCGAGGACGAGGAGAGTGAGGATTGAAAATAATTATAAAAAGGTTGGACAGATAAAAACAAATCTGCAAAAAAGAGCGAATATTTTGGAACTACCTTGATTTGAACCTTTTTATGTTCGAGTCTGTATGGATATCCTTTAAAACTATTTCTTAGTACTCATAATATTTTAGATTTTTGAAAACCTTTCGTTTGACAAAATAATTTTCTGCATGAATTCGGAAAGAATCGCGATTTGATGTTTTGTTGAATTAGACCTACAAAAAACAAAATTGTTATTATTTTTAATATTATAAATATTATTAAGTGTTTTGAGATAGTATACATAATATATTATGTACTTATATACATGTTTGTAAGCAAATGTTAAATTTAGCTTTCAAATTCAAATCAAAACAATTCGAAAATGACATTTAATTCTTGACAGACTTAGAAGTGATACCAATAAATCAACAATTTTTTGCGATCGATTTACACAGAGCAAGGAATAGTTGATAATCAAAAACGACAATCAAAAAAGCGACAGTCAATTATCGCCTTAGCCGATTTCACCCCTGGTATATGACTAATAGAAATAAAAACCTTGAAATCAATTTCATTCAAATAATCTGCTATATTTAACTAGTAAAATGTCCTTCATAATTTCGGATGTTAGTTTATATGCACTCATTACATACCAAACATTTACAGAAGTGAAATTTGTTAACAAAGTTGATAAAGAAAACTGTTACTCTTACTAGCATGAATGCATACCTGAAGGTTTCGTGATTCAATCATATCGTGAACCGAAACTAAACTATTCACAGCATTAGTACCGTACCGAGCAGTTTCGTACCAGTTAATATTGTACCTCAGTTTAGTGTCTAGTTTCGTACCGGTTTCGTTTCGGACCATGGTTTCGTGGACCGAAACTGTTTTGAATCGTACCAAATACGTACAATTTCGTATCGGATCACATCTCTGGGAAAACCCTGCTCTTATACATGTATGGACACTAAAATTTCTTTCGTGTGAGCAAGGAAAAATCGTATAGTTATAGAAAGTGCACAGCGACGTTGGCAAATAGGACCAAAAAAAGGAGTGTGGATTAAGGCCGTGTGCCAATTGCGTTAAAATTGTATCCACTGGCTAATTTTTGACACTAGTTTGGTGAATATAGTCTTCAAAAAATTAGCCGGCTGGGGCTGCATAAAAATTATCCCGTGGCTAATTTTTGACATTAACCCTCACACGGGCGACAATTTTTGCCCCTTTAGCAGTACCTTATTAACCCAAGTTAATATTTTTATACACTTCCTCTTTGTACAGGCTTTCTGTCTCCAAAAACGAATTTCTTACTTCCAGTCTTCCTTTTAATTGTTCTTTGTTGTTTTTTGAATAAATTTCGTAAATAATTTTTTTGTGCCCACTGGAAAACAACAAGGGTAATCCCCCATTAGTATGATTTACATACATGGGAAAATTAAATTTGAACTGAACGAATTTCCTCATTAATATTATTTGGGAATCATATTAAATCAGTACACTTGTGCATTTTGTTTTTGTGAAAATGTATAAAAATAAATTTAAATTTATTTCAAGTGTTGCATTATCCAGGTAAATATTTATATGTATACTCGTAGTATATATCACATAGGGCGTGCAATTTTATACATATGGTTTTTGTTCAAGATTGCAACACGAAGAGCAACAAAAAATATCTGAAATCGATTCCTGATCATCATCAGTTTGTTGATAATGAAGAAAATCGCATGCAGTATTTATAAATAACATAAATTATAATAAAACAAAAGGATGTATAGGTGTGATGGACCAAATGCTTGGTCAATACATAACTAAGAGGAAAACAAACCGCTGGCTCTATTTTACAACATCGTAGACATTCCTGGATTAGGGGCATAGCATTCATAATATTCTGGTTCAATAACACAAACTCGTCAAAGACTGTGAAGTCGAGTCAAAGCAGGCAGTTTCTTAAAGAGTTGGGGAAGCATCTTTGTACGCCTATATGTGACAATAACTAGGAGAGCTCGAATTTCTCGAAATGTTTCAAATTTACACGTAAAAATCGCAGCTGTATGCATTTTGGGTGTACCAATTGTTCAAATTGTACACGATACCCACCAGCCATTTTTGCCTGATGATGCTTCTCAGGAGTATGCTCCAAGTCGCCAAAAAAAAATGGTGAATGCTTTATATGCTATCAGCAAGAAAAAATGAAAAGAGCAACACGAAAGAGTTACATACAGTGAAAGAAGCCAATTCGCCAGATGCATAGTTTGACAAAGACAAAGTGCGAAATTTTCCACATGTCTTCATAATAGAATATATTTTTTACTAATCTATAAATAAATAGATATCTATTTGTATGATCATAGAGATACTGGAATATAAAAACAACAAATTATTTCCTTGTATACGTATTCACAAATATTTTGATGATGTAGCTTGCAGATATCACCCAACTAAAACTGCATTTGCAACATACTTATTATGTAAAAACAACTGTATATACATATGTATGTGTACATACATATATATATGTTTATATACATATATGCAATTTCGTATGCATGTTTGTATGTATGTATTCCTAAAAAAGAGAAAGTAATAGGACAAATTTAGGATTTTTTCATACAAAAGTTAAATATGAACCTGGGTAAATAAGGTACGTACGATCGATTATTATCGGTAGACAAATGTAGATGTAGTGCACATATGATGGGAGAACTACCCACCGTGAAAATTATGTAAAAACCAGTTCACCTTTTTTTTTATAAAAATAAATTAATTCATCTGAGCAATATCATGCAAAAACAAGTAAAATTTATTGTTTAAAAAATGTTGATTGGTGAAATTTTTATCTTTGCATTTACCATTAACAAATTACGAACTTTGTTCTTCAATTATGTACACAAATACGAGTAACATATAATTTACCACAAAAGCTTTAACACCGAAAATAATTATTAATAAAAAATTGGTTTTTTCATGTTATTTTTTTATTTAAAACTGGGAAAACAGTTTGGTTATTTTAGCTAGAATAATATAATAAAGAAAGGAAAGATTTTCAATTCTAGTGGGAAATTGATTAAATAAAATGTTCAAAAAATATCCCATTTAATCGAATCGACACAGCAAAAAGGAACAATTTCATCCACCTGTGTAGAAACGTCAAAAATCCGCCAGGGGATACAATTTTTAACGCGATTGGCACACGGCCTAAAAAAGGCACAAATAGGCAATATGAGTAAAAAAATTTAAAAAAAAGGCTAAGTCAAAAAAATCCGTTCCCTGCTCATAAGATTCCTCAACCCCACAGCATGGACATAAAGTACCAAATTAAGCTGTGACAACAAAATGGCGCACACACGCTAATTGTGTATGGCAAGACATGCCATATAGCCATTCCTTATTCTAATATTTTAACACTTTTCCACTTTTTAAATCATCAGATACATATGAATAAGAGTAATAATAATTTAACTTTCTCAGATTATTAAAAATACAAAATTGCCACATCGCCGAAGTGTTGCTGTTTTGACGCGATCGCATTCCTTTCACTCTCATCAAAGTCTGAGTCAGACGACACGTCAACACAAAACCAACAATAAAAAGTTTGTATTTTCCCAGACTTTTTCGAAATTAGTTTTTCCTCCGATCTGCTATAAGTCTAGTCGGCGATATTGGCTTATCTTTTGATAAAATATTAACAGTAGCTGTCAGCGATTAAGTGTATGATTTTTTTTTTCAATTTATTATTATTGTTCCAACTGTGATTGATTGAGATGAGTTTGAGGTTTGAATTTTCCAATTTGTTTCAATTACTTGAGTACACAATCATGACACATTGACACATGAATGCGAGGTACTGAGTACTTACAGGCAAGGCTAAATTAAAATAACACTTGGAATTATGTCTAAATCTCGATAAAGTCATACACATTGGGTCAGAGTGTTCATTTTATCAAATTAAGGTGCATCTGCAAAAAAATTCCCTTACATGTGGCACATTACGAGACACTACGAGATATAATCACATCAACTTTTTTTTCGTCGTTACGAATTCGATTGTAGATAATTAAGTGCGAAAATAACTTAAGCCAAACGAACAAACTCTTATCAATGCATTTCTCAAGGGACAGTTTCTATTCACCTGGCTTAAGTAATTTGCTACTTAAATGATACACAACGCTTAACCGATAAGAGCTCACACAAAATGTTCAAGTAGACATAGGCGTCCGATATTAATTAAAAATAAACATCAGAACCCGACTGACTTCAATATTCACCTGTCGCGTATTAAAATAGAACTGAATCGAACTAATATTCGGCTTAGTTTAAAAAGTTATGAAAACAAAAAAATATAGAAAATACAAAAAAAAAAAATCGGAGACATTCAAATGTTTGTTATCAGAACCTCTCTATCAAGAGGCAGGTAACACGCTGTATATACGGCACCGGAGTACATAAAGGTAGTGTACTGACGACGCCTGTTTGTATCATACGTGCCTTGAGATGACGTATGTAACATACATATATGGCGTATATCTCCAACCAGCAAGTGTACACGTCGACGGCACTGACATGATTCGATTTTTTTCATTTGCTTTTATAAATTTCCAGTCTTTCAATATTTTCTCACCTGGTTCGATTGTTCTTCGATCACCGATAGTCAGTAGGTGCTAGGTGGGGAATATCACTAACTGATAAAAAAAAATGAACATGAACATTTTTCACTCAGAATGGAAACTGTTGGAGTACCTATGTCTCTCTTTTTGCTGGACATGGAAGGAAATTGTGAACTTTTCCTGGAAAAAAAAACAGGAAACGGCAATACACTGTAAAAATGATAACTCAAATTGACAGTTTATGATCAACATAAAATCGTCGCGTGGTTTTTTGAATTGAATTTGATTCATTTTCTTATCAGAAGAATACCTACTTAAAGAAACTTTGTCATAAGTGTGTGCACAAGAATGTCAGATATGAACTTCAAAGGTGTTGTTAATATGGCTTCGATAACAATGAAATATATTGTGCGAGAGTATATATGGGTCAGAGGAAGATAAACGAATTTATCACTGGCAAGAGAATAGATACCACGGTTGGGTGACACCGTTTTTCAATCACGAAGATTGGTGGTACTCGCCGCAATTGATCTGTTCCAATCTTTTACACCACTACAAGTGACAGACATGGTTATACACTTACTTTGAATACTTACGAAGTTACTTGTTTGTATGTCAAAAGCGCCCGCAGAAGAGCCGTCAAAATCTCTCTAAATTCTTACAAGGATATAAAGAAGATCATTCTGCTTTCAAGACTGTGTATTTGTTAAACTAGGCTAATAGCATACAGTTTCACGCTTTTGAAGGCGAGTGGATTCGAAGAGATTCCACGACAGTCCCATTTGCTTTTTATGTCCTAGCCATTTTAACCAATGAATAAGTACATTTTTGACCAGCTCGATGTCGCTGCATAGCACGTTAAGTCCACAAAGTTCCTAACTATGTACCTCCAAATTGTAAATGTGTATTGTGACGTTCTGGCGAAGTCATCGGTTATTTATTTATTTATTTATTTATTTATCATCAATCAGTAATTACATTAATCAACTTACAAACTACCGAAAATAAACAAAAGTATTATGTTAGCTATAAATTATAATAGGAGTGTCATTTCTTGTTGACAGGATACACTTAACGACTAACACTTCAGAGCAGTATGTATAAATGGAGATGAGAAAACGTAAAATTAGTGACATTAGGCCTTAAAAGTACCACCACCAACACAGGAAGAAATTCATTGCGCTCTTCTCTTCGAGTTTCAACGTCAACTCTTACTTACTTACTTAACAGACTCTTCGATCCCGGGCACGCTACTTCCAGTTGTCTAGACCAAGCGCACTGGCATCCGCGGTAGCTTGGTCCTTAAACCGGAGGTTCGGTCTTTCTTGTCTTCTCGAAGCTGGGGGCTGTGATTCGAAGATCCTCTTTGCTGGAGTATTGTTGTCCATTCGCTCGATGTGGCCAAGCCTGTGTAGTCGACGTGTTTTGGCTTTTCGGACTACATCCACATCTTGGTACAGCTCATAGAGTTCGCGGTTGTATCTTCTCCTCCATTCGCCCTCCTCGCATATGGGACCGAATATCTGACGAAGAAGTTTTCTCTCGAAAGTGTTCAAAATCTGCTCTGCTTTCCTGCTTATCGTCCAACACTCGGCTCCATACAGTAGAACTGGCAAGATCAATGTTTTGTAGAGCATGCATTTTGTTTTCCGAGTAAGGCGTTTTGAACCCATTTGTTTTGCCAAACCGAAGTAGCAGCGGTTACCTAGGGTAAGTCTTCGTCGAATCTCCACTAAGGTGTCATTCGTGGAGTTGATATTTACTCCAAGGTAGGTAAACTCCTTAATTATTTCGAAGTACAACTCACGCCAGTGAAAATTATGCACGAATGGCAAAATGCATTTGGAATTAATGCACCATCTCTCGTTACTGTTTCAGAGTGGCCTCGAAGATCCGAAATTGAGCATTTTAGTGTGGAGTACAAATCTCGTGAATGTCGGCCCAACGATACCTACAAATGTGACTCTGATGATGGCCAAAGTTAACGAAGATCCCAAAAATCCAAGAAATTTATAGCTGATGAACTGGGCTTGAATGCCATGGTTGGGCTCAAAGAATTTTGAATGAAGAGCAAAAACAGGCTCCTGTACGTACGAATTGCCAAGTATTTTGGTAGCAGCACAGGTGCTAAGGCTTGGTTATATAAGCACAACCCAGAAAGCAAACTGCAGTTTATGGTATGTAGCCCAAGAGTCGCCAATTCCCAATAAATTCCAAATAACAAAAGTCAACGACAAAAGTCATGATGGTCAGGCAATAACTGCTAAGGAACTTCGTGATTTCGTGGACTTTTTGCACCACGACAATGCGCCTGCACTCACTGCCGAAAAATCCAACAAACTCTCTTGCGCTCTGGGGCAGTAAGGAAATTAGTCCAGCATCAATAAGGCTAGGTGCATGCATGCGTTTTCAGTCACAAAAAAGAGAACATATGGCTTTCAATATAAGTACGCGCATATGATACATATCAATCGCAGCGTGTCATGTGCGCGCACTTACATTGAAAGCTATTATGTTCTATTTTTTGCGACTACCACTGAGTATGAGTAGTCGTGCGACTGAAAACGCATGTGTGCACCTAGCCTAAGTCACCCGAAATAATTATCCGCTGCTTTAGGTCGGCGCTAAATTGTGACATTTTGAAAATAAAAAATTTGGAAACTAAAAATGTTACTAAATTACAAGAATTTCAGAAATTTCAAATAAAATTTCTGGATGTTTGAAAAGACCAGAAATATGGAAATTTTAAATTTTTAATTCCATCTACCTCATGCCAAACCTTGTCAGAGGCTTGAGAAACATCTAAAAATAGAGTCAAATACACTTGTTTTTCATCCAGTGCCCTTTCCACTACATCAGTAATTCGTTGCACTTGATCTATCGTGGAATGCTTATTTCGAAATCCAAACTGATGATTTGGAATAAGTCTGCTTTCTTCTATAACGTTGCTTAGCCTCTTCAGAAGCAATTTTTCGAAAACTTTAACCATAATTGGTACAAGCGATATTGGTCTGTAAGATGCTACTTCTGATGGTGGCTTACCTTACTTGGGTATAACAATAACTTCTGCAGTTTTCCAATGATGTGGCACATATCGGAGCTTAAGGCTTATTATATATTGGATTTTCTCAAAGGCTTTTAGTGGCATTTCTTTTAAAACCTGAGCAGTTATTAGATCGTACCCTGATGTTTTTTAACTTATGTTGAGATATGCTTCTTACTTATTTTAGTGTGACGATACACCATTGGAATTTCACATTCGTCCGTTCTATCAACAAACTGTAAGTTTTCTGTGGTTGCACTGGATGAGAATAGCTTGAAAACATTCAAACGATGTCCTGCAAAGAGGTCAGCCTTCAGTTTCAGGTTTCCAATCCATTTTCCATCTGGTGCTTTTAGGGACGGGTTTTGTAACTGCGATCGTTTCAGGCGACTGGCTGCTTTCCATTAGGACTACTCGGTTGACGCATCCGTCGTTGAGCTTTTCAAGAATCTACTAAGTGAATTTTGGTTTTTTAAATTTATTGTTAAGATGGTTCAACACTGGGCATGTGAAACCCTAAAACTAAGCAGAGGAAATTTAAAAATTCATTGCGCAGGGACGGGACACCTGCAGATTCTGTCAACAAAGAAAAAAAAAACCACGGAGCACCTGATCTCAGAGTGTCATTCTGTAGCAAAAAGAAGACCCAAATCACTAGGCAAATATGTACATATTAACTGAAGAAGACAACAAAGGTATTCCAGTCAAAGGGATTATCAAATTTCTAAAATGTCTGTATGATTAAAAGGAATAAAAGGGAGCACAGTAGACCAACTCTGGTCGCAGTGCTAGCCAACACCTCCATAGTGCCCCACATTCATCATACATCATATACATCATGCATTAAAAATTTAGCGGGCATCTATCTTCGGTGAGGAAATAAAAATGGAGACTGTTAGCTGAAATGTAGTGCGAGCAGGATACTACGCTTAAGTATTAATTTCAGAAAGAATAAAGTACTGAATTGGCACTTTGATAATTTCGAGCTCTGAGTTTGTTTTCCTGCTTTGCGTGACATGCGTTTTTCTGGAGATGCCCACAGATTTCAAAGGGACTTAAAAATAGATTCCATCCACATCCAGTTCCTTGAGAGCTTAGTACCACTTTTCCATAGATATGCGAGTATTTGTACCTACCTACACAATGTTTACTCGATTTTAGTTTTAGTACATAATGTCAATCTTGAAATAATTTTAACATGTGTTTTAGAATCTTTTTTTTTTCAGACAATAGGATGAAACGAGACAATGTTCTCGAAGCTATTTGTTATACATATTACAATAATGTATGCCTACACCCCCGACATCGGTACACTCACGTACCTAAAAAGCAAATAACGCTCTTCGTAGGTGTCAAACGACGAATGCATGTGTGCTGTCATATGGTAGTTATATAATGTACCAACCTGTACATTGTCTAGAAGAGAAAAAAAAAGAAGGTGGATATGTCATTATAAAGTAACACAGTAAATAAGTTCGCTTCGAAAATTGGGGCAAAGCCAAACACACATTCGCATGTGGTATTTTATTGGCATTCGACAAATATGAAACATACTCCACGTATACTCGTATGTGGACAAACTCGGTATCAGTTTTTTAGGAAAGAAAAAAAAAGGTAATTTAAATTAAAATTAAAAATCAATCGAACGTAACACTAGATCAAGATAATTTATTTCATCAGTTAAGGTCTGATAAGGCTCGAACTGTTTGTGCAGTGCGCCGACATGCTGTGGGCTTCGACTGTGGATTGAGTGCAGGTTTTTTCCGGTAATTGTCGATTGCCTGTTGTAGAATTTGCTCGACTGGTGAAAAAGTTGATCTGGATCGCAAACGTGCCTTGGAAATTTCGAGGGACTGTAAGAAATTGAGGGTTTCATTTTGACGCGAAAATTATTTTTCAAATAAGTGGGTACCTTTAATAAATTTGAATTTCGAAGCTTAGCTTCTTCCAAGTTGAGGAGCTTACAGGGCTCCGGGGCAGAACTTAAATTGCTTTCATCGGCCGTCTTGGACTTAAGTTCATCCTGCTTGCTAGGGAAAAAATTGGAAAATTTTATAAGAAAGACCGACATTTAGTAGATACATATCTATATATTAATAAATTAATAGGTAGAAGGATCTGATGTGTACGTGCCAAACTATTAATTCTATGGCTGTAAGGCGGCCCCCTATCACAGTGGCTGCGTGGAAGTTATTAAAATTGAATGGATTTTATCTCGAGTAGTCACGGAATCAACAGAAAAGTACTGCGTCATCATTTCGGTTATATTCTCTAGTAGGTGAAGGCTATGAGTTTAACCCTTTGTTGACCGACGGTACTTATAAGTAAGTACCAGCATGTTTAACTTTAAATGAAATTCCTATAGGAACACATTTAGACACTAAGACTAGACAAGACTTTTAAGTATTATATAACCTCAATAAAATTTGTTTTTTATGTATGTTTACCTTGTTTTAGCCACCAATATAACGGTTTTTCTGACAGCATATTAGATTTTGAAGAAAGTAATTTGAGTCGATTTCGGTACTAACAAACTAAATTGGTATTTTTACACAGTTTCGATCCTTAATTTTATTAAATGTATTCGAAAGCAAAAAATATCATAGTTAAATAAAAATTTTTTTTTTCTTTTTATAACTTTAGCTATAGACTAACGGTACTTTGCAGACTGACCTTCATATTTCGTCCCTATGAGTTATTGAAAATTTCAAAAATTAGTTTTCCATCTTAATACTCATCTAAAAATTCTTCATAAAAAATTAAGATTATAACTGTTTTTAATAGATTGGTCAACAAAGAGTTAACATAGCGATAACTTAATTGAGAGTACATAGTCTAAGCCGACTTTCAGTTCAAGAAGTTGTAGCCATGTTCCTACCTTGTAGTCCCCCCTTCTCCTACCCACCATTGTCTTTAATTTCACAGTATGTCCTCCCAGGGCCGGCCTTAACCAACTAGGCGAGCCATACATTTGGCGTACTTTTATCTATATATGTATATAAAAATGAATTGGTGTCTGTTTGTGCAAGCATAACTCGGCTGGCTGAACATCATCCGATTTGAATGAGGATTTTCTTGTTGGATTCATATTGAACCAGGTAAACACAACGGAGCCGAAAATTTGAAAATTTAAAAAAAAAATTTTCCATACATTTTGTATGGGGAATTTTCTTCTTTTTTTTCATTTTGATCGTAATAATATACATAGTTCAAATGGTTGCAAAAGTTCAAAATCTCGACAGTGAAAATAATTGTCAGAGCTCCAAATTTGGAAAATTCATTATTATTTTGAGATTCCATTTCTTCGAAATAACTGTAATTTTTTATACGTTTTCAAATTTTAATTTTCGAACGAATTGACTATTCATTCATATCTCCAAATTGATGTTTTTCTATTTTAAATTGACGACAGTATCTTGTTCTATAAATCAACAAAGTGCATAAAAGTATTTGCTCAGTGACCAAGTAAAATTCCATGGATTGGTGGTAAATTTTATGCTTTTTTCCAGAACATTGTGGTTTCCAAAACTGAGGTTATCGTCACATCGAATCTGGGGTATCATCAATACAAATTACCTTTATTCATTCATCCACTGGCCTGGTAATTTAAAATATTCATTCATTTTGTGGCGAACGAATTTAAATAAGGTATTTTGTTAACGAACAATTTGTGTTTAATGGAATTGATTGACGGCTTAATGTAATAGCTCGCAATAAAAATATAACAAATATTATAGAGATGCTCGACTTTCGAAATGCCTCGAGAAAACCTATTTTTTTAATGGGTTAAAGAAGTTAGAGCATTGCTGGATCAAGATCAAGTGTATCGAGCTAAAAAGAGACTATATTGAGAAATAAATCGTAATTTTTCCAAAATTTTTGTTTTTCTTTTGTAGGCTAAGTACTTATCGGACCGCCCACGTATAATACATAGAGTGCTACGTGAGTGACGCGACTGTTTGCATGCACGGGCGAAGCCGAGCGGGTCAGCTAGTATTTCATAATATATTTACTTATTATTATTAACTAGTTGAACCCGTGCTCGCCTTGCTTCGCATTCTAAGGGCTTTCTCATTCATACAAATATGCAATTTCAGTGGGAGCGAAGAAACATCAAAGTATTTCTCTAAGTCCACAAAAGTGTTTAGTAAATTTTGTTGATTAACTGCGTTTTATCAAAAACGTTTCAATGTGTAACTTTCAGCCCCTAACTGCAGATTTCATAGTTCTCAAAAACCGCACCGCACCGTAGCCCGTCAACACTTCCGCCGCTACCAGATGTCATTGCAAAATTGTCTCTAGGTCGGGTGCCATTACATTATTTTTTTTTTTTTTTTTTTTTTTTAAGGGGTACTGACCCGCCAGTTGCGGAGGGCACCGCGACCTAAAAGATCTATTGTACCACGAAGTCAGTTTAGGGAACCAGAAGAGGCTCAATTCTTTTGATGAATTTGAGGATCTCACTGGTGGAGACTGTACGAAGTTCCGTGGGAGTTAGAATTTTTCTGTGTAACTGTTGTCTCCGGAGGGCACAAAGTGCCATGCAGTCACATAGGATATGTTCTGCAGTTTCGTCGTCTTCCATGCAAAGACGACACTCAGTTTCCTGAATAAGACCTATTTTGTTTAGGTAATATCGAAGATGGCAATGTCCTGTTAGAAATCCCACTAATCTTTTGATACCATTTCTACTCAAGAGCAGATTTCTTGTGGATTTGCTTTGGAAGGGTTTTATGGCTCTTTTAGCCTGTCGAAGACCCTGGGAATTTTCCCAATAGGAGATACACATGTTGTTTTCCCAACTTTTGATGTTAAAGTTAATAGCTGAATTTGGAATGTTGCAAAACGGCTCAGGGCCGATAAAGGATTCAGCCGAACCTTTCCTAGCCAGTTCGTCAGCTTTCTCGTTTCCATCAATACCCTCATGACCAGGCACCCACCAAAGTTTGACTTTGTTTTTATGGGAGAGGTCTTGGAGAGTATTGAAGCAGTTCAGGACTGATTTGGAGTCAAACAGGTTTGAGCCTAGTGCTCTTAAGGCTGCTTGACTATCCGTGAGTATATGGATGAGGACACCCTTTATTCCCGATTTGAGGATGACGTTGGCGCACACTTGAATGGCATAAATTTCCGCTTGGAATACACTGGGAATTTGTCCCATAGGTATTGATATTCTAGTGTTTGGTCCAAAAATACCAGCACCCACCCCGGTGTCCATCTTTGATCCATCCGTATACCACTTGTTACCTTTAAGGTCTGATGTAGGATTTTTATATTTCCATGCTTCACGGCTAGGAATCACTATGTCGAACCTCCTGCCGAAGCTTAAAATTTTTGGTAAGCGGTCATTTACCGCGCAGATCATGTCCAGCTCTGGGATTTCGGATAGAAGATTCACCTGATCTGTGTGATCTATGCGGTTTATCTCTCCCGTTTGTAGTAGTCTGACATTGCTGCTAATTGCCAACCTTTTTATGAAAAGGTGGAGTGGCGTTAAACCAATGAGTGCTTCTATAGCTGCTGTGGGGCATGTGCGCATAGCGCTTGTAGTGCCGAGGCATGCCAATCTTTGTAGCTTTTGAAGCTTTGAAATGGTGGATTTTTCTTTTGTTTTGTACCACCATACTACTGATGAGTATGTGATGATAGGTCGTATCATCATTGTATATATCCAATGTATGACCTTTGGGGTTATTCCCCAGGTCTTACCGTACATACGACGACAGGCCCACATGGCTTTTGTTGCTTTGGTAATTTTGTAATTAACGTGTGAGTTCCAATTCAGTTTTTTGTCGAGAACCATACCTAGATATTTAACTTCATTGGAATACTTGACAGTAGTGTTATTAAGTGATATCTGGTATAGACTCAGATTTCTTCTGCGGGTAAAAGGTACAAGAATAGCTTTACTTGGGTTAATTGAGAGATTTTCTTTAGTGCACCAGTCATTCACTATCTTGAGAGCTGTTTGCATCGTATTGCAGACGTCTTTAGCATTATTTCCTTTTATGGTGATGACTAGGTCATCGGCGTAACCAATTATATGGTGGCCAAGGTTACTGAGCTTGTCAAGTAAGTCATCAATGACTAGAGACCACAGAAGGGGTGATAGTACACTTCCTTGTGGACAGCCTTTTGCAGCTGAAACTGTGACCGAGGATTCCCCAGAGGATGTGGAGATTTTTCGGTTTTCGAGCATCGCTCTAACCCATCGGTTAGTAGGATGGTCAATACCCTTTCTGGACATAGATTCTGAGATAGAATCATATCCGGTATTATCGAAGGCACCTTCAATATCTAGGAATGCACATAGTGCGATCTCTTTGTGATGGAAAGCCTCTTTGATCTGTGTTACCAGATTTAAAAGAGCACCTTCCGTGGATCTTTCTTTCCTGTAAGCGTATTGTTGTGGGTGCAGAGGTGAATTTCTATCTAGAAAGTCTCTAATGTGTATATCGATTAGTCTTTCCATAGTTTTGAGAAAAAACGATGTTAGGCTAATAGGTCGATAAGATTTAGGTAGCTTACCCGGTTTGTCTGGTTTGGGGATAAAAACTACGTTGACCTCCCTCCAAGCTTGTGGGATGTATCCCCAGTTGAAGCTAGACCTAAATAAGGCGGTTAAAGTTGGTAAAATCTGGACCAGACCTTTTTGAATCAGAGCTGGGAAGATTCCGTCTGTACCAGGTGCCTTGTAGGGTTTAAATGAGCTTATGGCCCATTTTACTTTGTCTAAACTGAACATTTTTCCAGATAGGCTGTTAATTCTGTTCATGTAAGAGAAGCTTGTGGCCTCAGAATTAACAAAGGGTTGGTTATTTATTAGAGTCGATCCTGAGAAATGAACCTTGAGTAAGGTTTTTAAAGTTTCCTCTCGACTAGCCGTATAGGTACCATCTTCCTTAAGCAGGAGACCTAGGCTATTTGAAGAATCTTTGGAGAGAGCTTTTTGGAGACGTGCGACCATTATTTAGGCGGGCTCAAGTTTCTTAGAAGAATAGTAGGTACACCCACTTTGAGTTTTAATTTATGTGATGGCAGCAAAAGCGAAAGTTTAAACATTCGACCAGATATCTGGTTGTTACTTCTTGGTCCACAACCCGGGTGATTGAAATACATTCTGCACTTTGAACATCAGCACGTGAAAATATCTCGCTGTTAATTGCTGGAGCATAATCATTCCGAGGCAACAAAATAGCTCGCTCACAAAGCTAAGAATTCTTACGTTTTTTTTAGTTGTGATATATCACCTTAAACCTTGTGATAAATTTACTTTTCCATTTTCTTCCGGAAGCGTTCCTCCACCAATTTTAAATAACAAATCAGAGAAAGTCCCTCGTGGCACTACTGATAACGTTTGCCTAAAGTCTCGGCAAAATAGCACTGTAAACCAAACATCCCAGAGGACTTCCGCATAGTAAATACATATGTGCATACATATATGAACCAAAATTAACTCTTAAAACAACAGAAGTTCACTTTGGGTAGAATATTTGTTTTTGATAGTTTTAATTTATTAATAATATTGCATTTATTAATAAAATGCAATTCACTGCTCTAGAAAATTCTCTTTCTTTCGACACCTTATTTGTTAAGATTGGTTGAGTGTGAGAGCCGCAAATGGTGATAATAGGTGTGTTTGGTATCTTTTTTGGCACACGGAATTGAGATCTGTCAAATAGTAGAATCCTCTCAAAGAGAGAGAACTCCTCTCAAAGACAGAAAACTTGCACAAAAGTAAACAAACGCTTTTCAAACAACACTTGGTCAAACCTATCAAATTGTTTTTGTTTTCCACTAACAATGAAGATAATGACATTTCGCAAACTGTCAGATGGCTGGTTTGACAGAGTTGGCTCGGCCCACCCCGAGGAATTGGTCTTGCAGATAATTCATCGCAAAGAGAGAGCCAAATGAGAGTAAAAAAAATTGAGAGCCACGAAACTGTCAGATTCTATGTAGTTTACGTAGAACTTTCACCTATTTTTTTGATTTTCAATCCAATAAGCCATTATTGAGTTAGGGCTGTATAATGATAATATTCCTCTCCGATATACAGTTATTTTGACTACTATGTAAGACCCAGTAGGCTGAGCAAAAAATTACATAGCTTGTGATCATCCCGGGTACTTAAGAAGCATTTCAAGAAAAGGATTCATCGAAATCTGTCCAGCGGTTTTCACACCATTAGGTAACCAACAAAAAAACCTCTACAGTTTTATAATATTTATAGATATTGACCCCCATCAATATTTAATGCTTTCAAGAGCTTATTAGCATACTAGCTGTCCCGCCCGGCTTCGCCCGTGTCTAAAAAATATAGTATTAAGGCTAGTACGGTGCTCCCGCTAAATTAAATTTCCGTCAGTCTCCCAAAATTTACATGAAAACCGAAGATAAATGCCAGATAAATGCCAGATAAATGCCAGATAAATTTTGCTTGTAGAGTTGGTTGTAGAAATTGATAAATGGTTGTAGAAATTGATAAATCCACCCTTGTCATAAACCTTTTTTTCTGTGCTCCTGATTATTTTAATTTTTCCTTTGACTTCCCCCGACAATTGTCTTTTCATTTTTATACTCGTGCTTGAATAAGCAAACAGCAGCAGCAGTATTCATGCAATTACATGTTTACCTCTTTTTTCAAAAGTCTTCGAAAAATTTGTTTTAAATTTCTATTTGAATTTAAAACGTCAAAATTCCGCCGCTAAATAAATGTCCCGGACATTAAATGGCTGGCTAAAATTTTGTGGAGACAAATCCTATACAACTACCTATTTAGCGAGCATTTCAGCATGAGCACCGTACGCTCGGATAAATTTCCCAGCGGAATTTTATCTTTGTGTTTAGCAACGTCAAATTTTGTATGAAAAATTTAGTTTAGCGCGAGCACCGTACTAGCCTTTACCATTGTATATAAAAGACATAGTAGCATTGTATTTATATCCTACTAGCTGTTGCCTGCCCGGCGTTGCCCGTGCTAAAAATCAGTCGCGTCATTTGATTGTAGTATGATAGAAAGGAAGTAGTAGGAATTGATATTATTTAAATTAAGATTCTAAAGAATTCTAAAGCCAATACATTATTATCTGAACTAAGTGGTTATTCCCTATAGATGAAACGATTGCATAAAAAAATTTATGGAAATGTAATATTACTGTGTACAAACACGTCTACACACATATGTACATAATATGTATTTTATGAGCATCAAATAATGGTACTTTCTGGTTTCTTGTCTCTAATAGTTGTACTTAATGTTTATATTTAAAGTACAATAGTATTATGTAAACGCCGAAGATATTAGGCTTTGTTGTAAGCATTGATCGTGGAGTAACTGGTGAGGTTTGTCTGAAATCACCAACTATTTACTAATTTTAAGACTCAACATCGCCTGCCTACCCCTACTACAATATAATATGTATTTGTGAATTTAAAAAAAAGGAAAAACTTTATTCTAAGGTGTCCACTGACTTAACCTTAAGGTAACCAAATACCGCTGTAAAGTGACAAAAAAAGAAAGTAAAAAAAATCGTACATTTCCCCCTTTCTGTAGATCTAGATCCGCACGCTGATGAAGCAGAAACACAACTAACAAAAGTCGGCAGCAAATATCAGCAAAATCATCCCTCCTCTACTTTGTGTCACAATCCCAAAAAGGAGCATTAATTATTAACACGAACAACCCTCTCTCAACAGAATGACGATCAATGGCAATGGTTTACCCATCGTTCAATGCGCGTATGGGTAGAAAGAAAATTAAAGAATAAGCGATAGCGATGAAATCGTGGCGAAGAGAAGAGCATAACATCTACAAAAACAACCCTCTCCCAACAGAATGACGATCAATGGCAATAGTTTACACATCATTCAATGCGCGTATGGGTAGAAAGAAAATGAAAGAATAAGCGATAACGATGGATTTGCGGCGAAGAGAAGAGCATAACATCTACAAAAACAACCCTCTCCCAACAGAATGACGATCAATGGCAACCCAGCAGGAAAAGGTAATCTATTGGAATCGAACAGAGAATCAATCGCTAGTATAGAATATTGATTCCAGAATTCATTATTCTTAACACAGACTATGTCCTAGGAAAATAATCGATTACCTGAAAGTGTTTTAAGAATGCATCATAGAATTCATTCTTTGTAATGTATTATATAATTCATGCATTTATAATTAGTTACATAATGCATTTCTCCGACATAAATTAAAGAAATGTATTCAGCTTTAAATAAAAGGTACACTGTTTCGTTTTAAAATATTTTATTACAAAAAATTCTAGGATAAAATTAAAAAGGAATTTAAATACAAGAAAAAAATATTATTAATAAAATAAAGCACACACAAAGCACAAATTTTTTTTTTTTTGTTAATTGTCTTCGCCAATCCGTTTAGAATACATTTCTTACTTTTTTCACTCCTTGCTGTCACGCGTTGCAACACAAAATAAGTTTTTCATGCGTTTTTCAATATAAAACGCGAAATTTGTAGGCGACATGAAGGCGCCGACAGACAACACTGTAACCGAAAAATCGTTAAATTCAAAAACACTACATTACATTTTCTGCAGATGTGGGAATCTACGTGGTAAACAATTTGCTTTGTAATTATATGACATTACCACGTCGATTCTTTTGGATACATTATATTTCTCATCTATAATAACTTATTATGTATTCGATTCTCCAAGGAATACATACCGTACTTTCCTGCTGGGAATGGTTTACCCATCGTTCAATGCGCGTATGGGTAGAAAGAAAATGAAAGAATAAGCGATAGCGATGGATTTGTGGCGAAGAGAAGAGCATAACATCTACAAAAACAACCCTCTCCCAACAGAATGACGACCAATGGCAATGGTTTACCCATCATTCAATGCGCGTATGGGTAGAAAGAGAATTAAAGAATAAGCGATAGCGATGGATTTGTGGCGAAGAGAAGAGCATAACATCTACAAAAACAACCCTCTCCCAACAGAATGACGATCAATGGCAGTCGTTTACCCATCATTCAATGCGCGTATGGGTAGAAAGAAAATTAAAGAATAAGCGATAGCGATGGATTTGTGGCGAAGAGAAGAGCATAACATCTACAAAAACAACCCTCTCCCAACAGACTGACGATCAATGACAATGGTGTACCCAAAAATAATGACCAAGTAATAAAAGCGGAAATTGGAATAACTCGAATTATGGAATCAAGGAATTGTATGTTTTGATTAAAAAGTAGCCTAATCTCTAATCCAGGAAGTAGACTATCTATTCCCGAAAGTTCCATTCAAGTCTGTTAAACCGTTAAGGTGTTATAGAGCAACAAACATCCAAACATCCAAACATCCAAACATCCAAACATCCAAACATCCAAACATCCAAACATCCAAACATCCAAACATCCAAACATCCCAACATCCAAACATCCAAACATCCAAACATCCAAACTTTCACATTTATATATTAGTAAGATAGTAATGACAAGAAGGGCATACAAATTGTTTGCAGGTTTCCTCGCAATCTCTGTGGCGCTGTTAAGAATATGATGTGTGTGTGGTTTGTGTATAAGATAAGAATTTTGATTTTTAAAGTTTCGAATTGGTTTGTGTTTAGAAGAAAAGCTTACTCGGAAATATAGCTTGCAGGACAGAAATAGATTACGCTCACATTCTTATCTACACAACCAAAACGATGTTGTTGAGATAGGACATTATTCTGTGTGTATGTATCCCTTTTTCCTTTTATTAAATTGGAGGCATTCAAGATCTTAGTTGACTAGATTTGCAGTCAAACTAAGATCTTGAATGCCAAAATTGACTGCATATCTAGTTGACAGTTCAGATGTCAAAAACGTCATCTACTTTCTATTTTCGCTTGGAATTGTTTGGAGAATTGTTATTGCAGCACAACAAATCTGTTTTTTTAAAGAAAAGAAGAGCAAAAACAAACTTAGAAATAAGAATGCACGAATTAGAGGATGACATTTTATGCAAGTAACATGTGTAACACATGTGTTCGGAATGTAAATTAGTTATTTCATAGGCTGTTATTTTTTGCTGTGAACGATTTGCTGAGTTCGTCGATTGTTCTACATAATCCAACAGTATATGAACTGCATAAAAAATAGAAAAAATAAAAATACTCCTTCATAATTTACTTGGATTTGTATTTTTGTAACAAGCAAACAACAGCCACACAGTATAACCACACCAACCAGTCAGCTGTTGTTGGCGGTTGTTAGTGGGCTAGTCAAGATTTTCTTGACTAAAAATCCAGTCCCCGACCTCAAAAAAATTGACTAGCTGTTCTGTCAATTTTCGGGCTCTCGACCAATCAGAGGCCGTGGAATTGACTGCAAATCTAGTCAACTAAGATCTTGGTCCACAACCCGGGTGATTGAAATACATTCTGCACTTTGAACATCAGCACGTGAAAATATCTCGCTGTTAATTGCTGGAGCATAATCATTCCGAGGCAACAAAATAGCTCGCTCACAAAGCTAAGAATTCTTACGTTTTTTTTAGTTGTGATATATCACCTTAAACCTTGTGATAAATTTACTTTTCCATTTTCTTCCGGAAGCGTTCCTCCACCAATTTTAAATAACAAATCAGAGAAAGTCCCTCGTGGCACTACTGATAACGTTTGCCTAAAGTCTCGGCAAAATAGCACTGTAAACCAAACATCCCAGAGGACTTCCGCATAGTAAATACATATGTGCATACATATATGAACCAAAATTAACTCTTAAAACAACAGAAGTTCACTTTGGGTAGAATATTTGTTTTTGATAGTTTTAATTTATTAATAATATTGCATTTATTAATAAAATGCAATTCACTGCTCTAGAAAATTCTCTTTCTTTCGACACCTTATTTGTTAAGATTGGTTGAGTGTGAGAGCCGCAAATGGTGATAATAGGTGTGTTTGGTATCTTTTTTGGCACACGGAATTGAGATCTGTCAAATAGTAGAATCCTCTCAAAGAGAGAGAACTCCTCTCAAAGACAGAAAACTTGCACAAAAGTAAACAAACGCTTTTCAAACAACACTTGGTCAAACCTATCAAATTGTTTTTGTTTTCCACTAACAATGAAGATAATGACATTTCGCAAACTGTCAGATGGCTGGTTTGACAGAGTTGGCTCGGCCCACCCCGAGGAATTGGTCTTGCAGATAATTCATCGCAAAGAGAGAGCCAAATGAGAGTAAAAAAAATTGAGAGCCACGAAACTGTCAGATTCTATGTAGTTTACGTAGAACTTTCACCTATTTTTTTGATTTTCAATCCAATAAGCCATTATTGAGTTAGGGCTGTATAATGATAATATTCCTCTCCGATATACAGTTATTTTGACTACTATGTAAGACCCAGTAGGCTGAGCAAAAAATTACATAGCTTGTGATCATCCCGGGTACTTAAGAAGCATTTCAAGAAAAGGATTCATCGAAATCTGTCCAGCGGTTTTCACACCATTAGGTAACCAACAAAAAAACCTCTACAGTTTTATAATATTTATAGATATTGACCCCCATCAATATTTAATGCTTTCAAGAGCTTATTAGCATACTAGCTGTCCCGCCCGGCTTCGCCCGTGTCTAAAAAATATAGTATTAAGGCTAGTACGGTGCTCCCGCTAAATTAAATTTCCGTCAGTCTCCCAAAATTTACATGAAAACCGAAGATAAATGCCAGATAAATGCCAGATAAATGCCAGATAAATTTTGCTTGTAGAGTTGGTTGTAGAAATTGATAAATGGTTGTAGAAATTGATAAATCCACCCTTGTCATAAACCTTTTTTTCTGTGCTCCTGATTATTTTAATTTTTCCTTTGACTTCCCCCGACAATTGTCTTTTCATTTTTATACTCGTGCTTGAATAAGCAAACAGCAGCAGCAGTATTCATGCAATTACATGTTTACCTCTTTTTTCAAAAGTCTTCGAAAAATTTGTTTTAAATTTCTATTTGAATTTAAAACGTCAAAATTCCGCCGCTAAATAAATGTCCCGGACATTAAATGGCTGGCTAAAATTTTGTGGAGACAAATCCTATACAACTACCTATTTAGCGAGCATTTCAGCATGAGCACCGTACGCTCGGATAAATTTCCCAGCGGAATTTTATCTTTGTGTTTAGCAACGTCAAATTTTGTATGAAAAATTTAGTTTAGCGCGAGCACCGTACTAGCCTTTACCATTGTATATAAAAGACATAGTAGCATTGTATTTATATCCTACTAGCTGTTGCCTGCCCGGCGTTGCCCGTGCTAAAAATCAGTCGCGTCATTTGATTGTAGTATGATAGAAAGGAAGTAGTAGGAATTGATATTATTTAAATTAAGATTCTAAAGAATTCTAAAGCCAATACATTATTATCTGAACTAAGTGGTTATTCCCTATAGATGAAACGATTGCATAAAAAAATTTATGGAAATGTAATATTACTGTGTACAAACACGTCTACACACATATGTACATAATATGTATTTTATGAGCATCAAATAATGGTACTTTCTGGTTTCTTGTCTCTAATAGTTGTACTTAATGTTTATATTTAAAGTACAATAGTATTATGTAAACGCCGAAGATATTAGGCTTTGTTGTAAGCATTGATCGTGGAGTAACTGGTGAGGTTTGTCTGAAATCACCAACTATTTACTAATTTTAAGACTCAACATCGCCTGCCTACCCCTACTACAATATAATATGTATTTGTGAATTTAAAAAAAAGGAAAAACTTTATTCTAAGGTGTCCACTGACTTAACCTTAAGGTAACCAAATACCGCTGTAAAGTGACAAAAAAAGAAAGTAAAAAAAATCGTACATTTCCCCCTTTCTGTAGATCTAGATCCGCACGCTGATGAAGCAGAAACACAACTAACAAAAGTCGGCAGCAAATATCAGCAAAATCATCCCTCCTCTACTTTGTGTCACAATCCCAAAAAGGAGCATTAATTATTAACACGAACAACCCTCTCTCAACAGAATGACGATCAATGGCAATGGTTTACCCATCGTTCAATGCGCGTATGGGTAGAAAGAAAATTAAAGAATAAGCGATAGCGATGAAATCGTGGCGAAGAGAAGAGCATAACATCTACAAAAACAACCCTCTCCCAACAGAATGACGATCAATGGCAATAGTTTACACATCATTCAATGCGCGTATGGGTAGAAAGAAAATGAAAGAATAAGCGATAACGATGGATTTGCGGCGAAGAGAAGAGCATAACATCTACAAAAACAACCCTCTCCCAACAGAATGACGATCAATGGCAACCCAGCAGGAAAAGGTAATCTATTGGAATCGAACAGGGAATCAATCGCTAGTATAGAATATTGATTCCAGAATTCATTATTCTTAACACAGACTATGTCCTAGGAAAATAATCGATTACCTGAAAGTGTTTTAAGAATGCATCATAGAATTCATTCTTTGTAATGTATTATATAATTCATGCATTTATAATTAGTTACATAATGCATTTCTCCGACATAAATTAAAGAAATGTATTCAGCTTTAAATAAAAGGTACACTGTTTCGTTTTAAAATATTTTATTACAAAAAATTCTAGGATAAAATTAAAAAGGAATTTAAATACAAGAAAAAAATATTATTAATAAAATAAAGCACACACAAAGCACAAATTTTTTTTTTTTTGTTAATTGTCTTCGCCAATCCGTTTAGAATACATTTCTTACTTTTTTCACTCCTTGCTGTCACGCGTTGCAACACAAAATAAGTTTTTCATGCGTTTTTCAATATAAAACGCGAAATTTGTAGGCGACATGAAGGCGCCGACAGACAACACTGTAACCGAAAAATCGTTAAATTCAAAAACACTACATTACATTTTCTGCAGATGTGGGAATCTACGTGGTAAACAATTTGCTTTGTAATTATATGACATTACCACGTCGATTCTTTTGGATACATTATATTTCTCATCTATAATAACTTATTATGTATTCGATTCTCCAAGGAATACATACCGTACTTTCCTGCTGGGAATGGTTTACCCATCGTTCAATGCGCGTATGGGTAGAAAGAAAATGAAAGAATAAGCGATAGCGATGGATTTGTGGCGAAGAGAAGAGCATAACATCTACAAAAACAACCCTCTCCCAACAGAATGACGACCAATGGCAATGGTTTACCCATCATTCAATGCGCGTATGGGTAGAAAGAGAATTAAAGAATAAGCGATAGCGATGGATTTGTGGCGAAGAGAAGAGCATAACATCTACAAAAACAACCCTCTCCCAACAGACTGACGATCAATGACAATGGTGTACCCAAAAATAATGACCAAGTAATAAAAGCGGAAATTGGAATAACTCGAATTATGGAATCAAGGAATTGTATGTTTTGATTAAAAAGTAGCCTAATCTCTAATCCAGGAAGTAGACTATCTATTCCCGAAAGTTCCATTCAAGTCTGTTAAACCGTTAAGGTGTTATAGAGCAACAAACATCCAAACATCCAAACATCCAAACATCCAAACATCCAAACATCCAAACATCCAAACATCCAAACATCCAAACATCCAAACATCCAAACATCCAAACATCCCAACATCCAAACATCCAAACATCCAAACATCCAAACATCCAAACTTTCACATTTATATATTAGTAAGATAGTAATGACAAGAAGGGCATACAAATTGTTTGCAGGTTTCCTCGCAATCTCTGTGGCGCTGTTAAGAATATGATGTGTGTGTGGTTTGTGTATAAGATAAGAATTTTGATTTTTAAAGTTTCGAATTGGTTTGTGTTTAGAAGAAAAGCTTACTCGGAAATATAGCTTGCAGGACAGAAATAGATTACGCTCACATTCTTATCTACACAACCAAAACGATGTTGTTGAGATAGGACATTATTCTGTGTGTATGTATCCCTTTTTCCTTTTATTAAATTGGAGGCATTCAAGATCTTAGTTGACTAGATTTGCAGTCAAACTAAGATCTTGAATGCCAAAATTGACTGCATATCTAGTTGACAGTTCAGATGTCAAAAACGTCATCTACTTTCTATTTTCGCTTGGAATTGTTTGGAGAATTGTTATTGCAGCACAACAAATCTGTTTTTTTAAAGAAAAGAAGAGCAAAAACAAACTTAGAAATAAGAATGCACGAATTAGAGGATGACATTTTATGCAAGTAACATGTGTAACACATGTGTTCGGAATGTAAATTAGTTATTTCATAGGCCAAGTTCCATTTTTTGCTGTGAACGATTTGCTGAGTTCGTCGATTGTTCTACATAATCCAACAGTATATGAACTGCATAAAAAATAGAAAAAATAAAAATACTCCTTCATAATTTACTTGGATTTGTATTTTTGTAACAAGCAAACAACAGCCACACAGTATAACCACACCAACCAGTCAGCTGTTGTTGGCGGTTGTTAGTGGGCTAGTCAAGATTTTCTTGACTAAAAATCCAGTCCCCGACCTCAAAAAAATTGACTAGCTGTTCTGTCAATTTTCGGGCTCTCGACCAATCAGAGGCCGTGGAATTGACTGCAAATCTAGTCAACTAAGATCTTGAATGCGCCTATTGTTTTCAGGTTATTCGGTTGGTGAACTCGTATGTTTCTGTACGATACAAATAAATTATTATCTTGTTTTCATATTCCTACACTTATGTATGTACATATGTATGTACATACATATGTGTGTATGTAATGTATATGTGTACCTCATGTGTGCTGTAGTTGGTATGCATATTATACTACAATAATTTGATTATAATTTATAAGTACATAATTACATATGTAGGACATTATGTATTTGCATCATATATCACAGCTGATTTTCATAGTCCTTCTGGCGGTAATGTTATTTACCTTTCTAGGCCTCTAGCTTCTGATTTCTGATCCAATTTTTATGTTTGACCCACTCTCTGCTTCACCAGAACCACGATGAGGACGTGGTGGACCGATAGTTAAATTTTATTTGGTTAAGAAAGAATAATGGGGTATTCTATTCCATATAAAGAGCTCCTCCTCTACAGTATTGCGCAAAGCATTTTCAATTTTTTTTCAAATACCTACAGTGATTTTGTATTTTAACTACTCTAAAAAAGGCAGAATTCGAATGAAATACTGACTTGAAAGTACTTACGTTGAGTTTATTATTTAAAAGAAAGCAAATAAATCCCTAACATATACCGTTGATGTTTTATAACAAAAAAAAAAAAACGAACACATGCAATTATTTTTTTTTTAATATGTAGGTATTTGGTACAATACAAAGTATTATAGCTAAATTGTTTCTTATTATTCCTCACACCTTTTTGGTATGGACCAAATAAGGGAGTTTATTAGCTAACAAAACATCAGAGAAAAAAAAACTTGCAATATTTTGCACAATACTAGATGTACTGCCAAGATAACAAAAAAACCATTTGTGCAGTGAAAATAAATTTACAGTATGTAGCTGTAAAGGGAGCGTGCATCCACATTTACCAACTTCTTGCGATAGGCGCACGTTTGCGACAGAACATTTTTTTATGGTTTTAGTTCCTCTGATGTGTGCCCATAAACACAACTATAAACTTATTCCAATTGGTTAACGTTTTTTTATGATTTGGGAGGACAGGACCTTATTTGGCGCTGGGCCTTATTTGGGTCACCTACCTTACATATTTTTCAGAATTTTTTTTTTTTCGAGTTAATCTACAGTATTGTAAAAGATGAACGGGTTGATTTTTGGATACTTGAATAGATGAACGCTCTACCCACAAATTTGTTTTTCTTCCTTATTCGTATTTTAGTTATTCCTAGTAGATTCATATAACCGTCATTCTTTGGAAAACTGTTCTTTTCTGCTGGATTTTGCATTTTTGCATTTCATTTCGTTTGTTTGCATACCAGTGTGAAGTGAATTTATATAGAGAAAAGATGCCACCAGTTAAAGGCCGAGTAAAGTTTGTAAATTTAAAATAAAAGTGCAAAGTGTTGAAAGACATCTTAACCAAAATTAAGTACCTACCTACCTACGGAAAATTAAGTACCTATAGGTACTCAAAAAGATGAACATTTCGAAAAGATGAACAGGGCCGGTTTTTTATTCGTTCATCTTCCCGAGATTCTACTGTAGGTATAATAGTTCTTGATGTTTTTATCGTGACCAACATTTTAGAGTTCAAAACGAACTTATAAAAATTCCTTATTACCATATGGGTAGGTTACGTTCGAAACCCTAAAAACGAAACTCCGGTCACATTTCCTTTTCCCTTGAAGCAATTTCTATAAGCACAAATCATTTCTGCGAAAAAAACACACATACGCATAACCCATTAGCTTATGGCAGTGAAATGAAATACAAATATACTCCACACAATAGTATAGGTATGCTTATGTTGTAAAGTAGATTCTTGAATTCAACTTGTTGTTGTTCTTACGCTGCCTCTTGCTCTTTTCATCTTCCCCACATTACTAACCCACCCTTTAGATCAATAGCTTTTTTTCTTTTCACAAACCATAATTAAGAACGACGAATAAATAAACAAACAAAAAGCTCGTTTTCAGATATTTTCTCATTTTGGTACAACTATCGGCATCTAGTGAGGTAACCTGCAAACGTCCTTGTCATTACTATAGGATATAAATACAATGATACTACTATGTCTTTTATATACAATGATTATATCCATGTAGATATGTATGTATTTGATGAATTTAAAAAAAATATATAACAGACGGTTCAACTTCAAACTTTAAATAGAAACCATTGTGAGATTCAAGTTTGAGAAGTACTGTAAATAAATATCCTACAATCAAGAATGGATAACAGTCACATACTCGCAGGCACTTGTCTATTTAAACTCAAGAACCGAACACTTGTGCAAACATTCATAAATGTATAGTTATTTTTTGAGTGGAAAAGATAGTTTTTTGTGGTTTTTTTTGTCCACAACGTACACAACTCATTCGCAGATATGGATTGCATGACGCATAGCACACTTGTTCAGATTGTACCATCATTGACTAAGCAGCCAATGCTAAAGTAATTTATTTCACCAGCAGAAATCATATTGACTCACAGTTTTTCCAACTTTCTGTCTAATTGCTCCTCGGCAGCTGAATACTTCACCAGAATTTCCTTGATGCAGTCGACTTTTTCCATTTTATTTACGTCACTGATTGGCATTTTCGCTAGTCATTATGCGTACACAATCAAATAATTAATAAACTCACGTTTTAAAATGACACCATAAAAACTCAAACTGATAATAAAATTCATTGATTACTTACTATGCTGATGTGATTTCGTGGAAGTCTAGACCACATCGAAAGCAAAATAGAAAGCGAACTTTGCACCTGAAAATGACAATAAAAGAAATATCGACCACCAACAAACAAAACGAATTTCGCCGTTGCTACGAAACCAATGAAGACTAGCGTGTTTGGTTTCTTTGTGCCTCTTTTTTATTTCATTCCCAAACTAACATTATATTAAATATACTCAATCTGTACAAAAATACCACATAATGTCTAACAATTACATAACATTCAACATCATTTTTGACGAATCCACGCTTAATTGTTTAAATCTTAAGAAATTCATTTATTTCACCAGACACCGCTTTCGGAGTGACTAAGTGTAAATGATGAGTTCCAGGTACTGTTTTAAATACGACCAATTGCGCATTTTCACGCATAGCCTCTATCACTCGGTCGTACATCTCAGGATTTTCAAAGTTCATGCCAGGGTTGGCTCTGATATTTAGCACTTTGCATTTAACACGCGATGCGTAGGTTAATACTTGTTCGGCGTTAAACATCGCCATAAGGCTGACTTTAAGACGAAGATCCCGGGCGAAATGGTATCCATTCTTTTTCAGATGCGGTGGAGCTGGACACATTCCGCGTTTCATGAGTATCTTCACAGACGGCTCATCGACGGATCCATCGTAGGCGTCCAGCACAAGTTGTATCATTTCATCGTAATTATAGCAGGGCAACTTAGTTTCAGGCAACCTCTCGTATTCCAGGAACTTGTCGATGGCCCAGCCAGTTTTATCAGCTTGATTTTTAATGCTACGAACCGGCGGTCCGGCAATGTCAATGTTTATCAATTTACTCACATCGTCAGGAAAAGCAGAAGCATACATGAATGTTAGTGCACCACCTAAAGAATGTCCCAGCAGAATCATATTACTCCATCCAAACTTCTTGACGATTCTTCGAATCAGTGTTATTCCATCCCAAAAGAGGTAATACTGCATACCAACGGGGTAGGGTGATGACTTGCCATGTCCAGGCAGATCAATGCACAACACTGAGTACGAGGGATCTAGTAAAGGACATAATCGATCGAAGCTGCCTGAATTATCTTGCCATCCATGAAGTGCCAGTATTGGCTGTTTATCTCGGGAACCCCACCATTTTCCTAATAAGCAAACAAAAAATCATTATTTATTTTTCACTGTCTCGCCAGTTATTAGATAAGACAGTAATCATTGTCCTACAATGCAAACTATCACACCACTACTACATCGTATTCGAAAAAAAAAGTTTGGCATGTGGGTGGCCTTTGCCCCACATTATTTGCCGTGGTGCATAATTTAAACAAAACAATGAAATAAAAATTAACTTACCCTGTACAGTTCCCCATGGAACGTCAATGCTCACTTCCTCCCAGGAGAACTCGTTTCTTGGACCGAAGCCGTCTGCAAAAAATTATGACCCAGAAATATTAAAAGAAAGAAAACACACATAATTACGTCACAAATCACAACACAAGTCGCGATTGATTGCGGAACCCACTGAAGAATTACGCGGCTGTTGAACTTGGCATAATTAAAATTCTCGTTTTACTTACTTTGTTCACAATTTTCTACCTTGGTCTTGCAATCCATGTTTAATGCATTTATTTAGAATCCAATTGATTTAATATTCGAAAATTTGAAATTTATTATAATCGTTTATTTTAATTTAAATAGTCAACGGACCATCACATCCCAGAAAACGATTTTTCAGAAGTGAATAGTTGACCTGCATGTTGTTTGGTCAGAAAATCATTTTTATAATTTGACCATTTGACGTTTGTTTTGCCCATTTTTTAGACCATGACAGGTGAACGCAAAAAAAGTATCTAAAGCTTTTTAAAAGTTTTCAAAGCTCGGTAGATTTTCAACGTTACCACTTTGTTATAATTGTGAATTATTACAGTCGTATCGTATCGTACTAGGCTTCAGTAGGTACGCTGCTGACGGGAAATGTAATTTTTCTGTGGTCTCCAAATCGAGTACGAAAAGCTTGCAAAGTCTCAATGAAAAAAAATGTACGGAGAGCTCAATCGGCTGCTAAGAAAAATACAACTGACAATTATTGTGACAGCAACACGCGACAATAATTTAAATATATTGAACAAAAAAATTAAATTGAAAGATAAAAAACTAGAAAATTCCACTTTGTAGGGCGAAAAGACCACGACAAGGAAAATATGAAATATGAACAAATTGAAAATATCAAAATTTCGCAAGGAATTAATGTACCGGACAATAAATTGTGTTCGAAAAATGAGTGGAGACATTTATCTTATACAATCACCATCAGTAAAAGTTTGCAGCGGAACAGCGTATTGCAAAACGAAAATCAGAGCGAACCTTTCCGTTTTCGATATCGTTGTGTCACTTTTGTATGGGATTTTTCGTTTAGTTTTTGTGTCTAGTTTTTGGGCCTAGGTTACCTATGATATCTCCGAGCTATCCGTAAGTGGAACACGATTCCCGCTCCGAAATTTCGAAATCAAAAAAACGGGAGGTTGGGGTACTGGATAGCGGCCCCATTTAGTTTAATGAAATCTTATTCTACTTAATAGAGAATCTTGTTCCACTTAGAAAAATTTCAGCTGAGGCAGCACAGGAAAATCTCTGGGGATTCGCAAGTGGATCTCGACTATACATTAGGCGTGTCTTTTTTCAAACCTATATAGGCTAAACATGTTTCCGCAACATGTTTTTAATGTAAAATACAACAAAACCTTAGCCTGGATAATTATCCAGTTTTATTTTTGTATGGAAAGCTTTTTCGAAATCTATATAGAATTGAAAAAAAACGCGCCTATTCTCATTCACAATTATTAAAACTAAAAAGTACTTTTCCACACCATGGGTAACATTTGCTATTTCAGGTTTTGAACTACGCAACCAGTTCTGCTGGGCTTTTTCATTGAACTTTAAATTTTGACAGATGTCGTCTTTTTTCTAGTGTTTTCTGTATTTTTCTTTCAACTCTCAAGTCTTGGCCGGTTCAATTTTTTTTGGAATAAAAATAAGAAAAAAAATAATATAAACGATAAATTATTCATTTTCCTCTTCAATAGGTTTGTAAAGATTAGTTTACTTAATTATTTTGAAGAAAAGAAAACTAATAAAAATCAAAACAAAGTGGCTCTTGCTAATTACGGCAACTGCAGTGATTATTTCATCACTGATGATTGTAATTTTAGATTTTTCATTTTAGAAAATTTCTTCGACAATTTACAATGCTGAGACTTGCATTAACGTTGCCTTTGAGGCCGTCCCTTCAATTGAAGTCTGCAGTTAAAAATGTGGAATTTGTTAAAAAGCAATTTGTACGAGAATACAGTCGGGATACTCGTCATGGTGTTACCAGGGGAAAGCTAGAGACCCCATCGCTTAAAGAGAAACTGATGGGACCACCAGGCCCTAATGGTAAGAAGAGAATGATTTCTTTTTTGTTTTGTCACAATAATGCGTCTTATCTTTTTTTTTAGCTTATTCTATAGGACAAGGTGCTGCTGCCGGAGCGGCGGCTGTTGGTATGGGTGCTCTCTGCTACTACGGTCTAGGGCTAAGTAACTCCACAAACATTCAAAACAAGTCAATGTAAGATTTGAAGAATAATACAAAAGTTATTACATTTCTAATTGGTGATGTTTCATAAGGATGTGGCCGGAATATGTTAAACAAAGAATTCACACGACTTACGGATATTTCGGAGCATCGGTGGCCTTGACAGCCGCAAGCGCAGTCGCCGTGTTTCGAACCCCTACACTTTTGAATTTGGTTACTCGAAACGGCTGGATGGTAACCCAAAATTGTTCAATCTCTTTTTTATAAAATAAATAATTTATCTTTTATTTTATAGTCGATGCTGGGAACCTTTGCTGTAATGATTGGTTCTGGTGTATTGACTCAATCGATTCCGTACTCACCTGGATTTGGGGCAAAACAAATGGCATGGGCAGTTCATTGCGCTATTATCGGTGGGGTAGTTGCACCACTTTGCCTTTTGGGAGGACCCGTATTGACAAGAGCTGCACTGTACACGGCTGGCATTGTAGGTGGCCTTTCAACTGTCGCAGTCTGTGCACCAAGCGATAAATTTCTATATATGGGCGGACCACTAGCTATTGGCTTAGGATTTGTGTTTGCTTCATCTTTGGCATCAATGTGGCTTCCGCCAACAACTATGCTTGGAGCTGGTATGTGCATGGATGTGAATAATCAATATAATTTTCTTATCGCTGTTCTCAATCCTCTTCTTAGGTTTGGCTTCATTGTCACTGTATGGAGGTTTAGTATTGTTTAGCGGATTTTTGCTGTATGACACCCAACGAATTGTACGAAAAGCTGAGACTTATCCAGCTTTGCTTCAGGAACGACCATTTGACCCCGTCAATGAGTAAGTTTCTAAATATACATTCTAATCTCTTAGTTATGATTAATACAATAATTTTAACTACGTTCAGGTCATTGTCAATCTACATGGATACCCTGAACATATTTATTCGAATTGCAACCATTTTGGCAGGAGGTGGTCAGCGGCGAAAGTAATAAATTTGTCTTAAGATTGTGATATTCTGTAAGTTACGTGTGTAGTTGAGAGATGAGGCAAATTACTAAGTGAAAGAGATCAATAAACTTATACTGATACCGCTTCATATTTATATGAATGTTTTATTGTTTTTGTTACAACTACCTACGAAGTTGTGTTCTAGCAAGCTACCCTTTGTTAAGAACTTCACCGGTCGAGAAAATGTAGACGTAGTGATAAGTTTGGATATCCTTTTATTAAAGATTTAAACAAAAAAATAACAATGTTACTATGTAAAAAGAATATTGCCAATGTTTTCACAAATTTTCCTGATATCTTCGTTGCTTGCACCCTCCGCCGCTAATATCGCATTTCCTAATGCAATAGTTTCTTTTGTAGTCTTTGTCTTAATCCAAATACGACCATTTAAGCCGACGGCGATTTCAAATGGCATTTCTTTGGTAAGCGCACTTAATAGTGGACAATCCTCTCTCAATATCGTACGTGCCAAATTTAAACTACAATTGAATACGAAACCCTCCGATAGGACACCCAACTTTCCTTTCTTTCCCATGGCATTAACACAAACCAACTCGGGTTCTAAGTCTTTACTTGCCACAATGAGACGGGCGTAGAGAAGATCACCTGTATTTACGTCCGGTCGGTTCTTTTTGGTTGCAGATTCAAAAGCCAAGTACGAAAGTGCTGCTTGTTCATGGGCGCCAATATCTACGCGAAATATATCACCTGCTTTTGTTGTCACGACACCAATTACAGCTTCGCCACGTACTGGAACATAACGCTTTTGGTAGCTATCAATCCAGAACATATTTGTATCTTTCTTCCTAAGAGTTCCAGCTTTGCAAGCCAGCACTTTCTCGTCCACACGCCGCAGTCCTGGTCCGAGGACGACCTTTTTGGTTTTTACCAGCTCTTCCGCTTCGGTAACCCGATCTCCAGGCATTACAATTAAAGTCATTATAATAATTAATAAATTAAATGTGGTAAAAAGTTATAATTCTGCACGTGAAATTTCAAAACAATATTTTAATGAGTTCGTCTACGGAGAAACATCTCGTTGACAGTTAGGATGCGTTCTGAAACTGTGATTACGGAAATGACAAATTAAACTGAAACGAAGTTTTCTCGTTTTGTTCTCAACTTCAATATGGAGCCCACACCCAGCGTCCCCACTTTCACTACAATTGCAGTGTTTCACTACACTTTTTCTACTTTTCAACTTTTTCACTACGCCACTACGAAAAATTCCTAAACACTACAATTTGAGAAAATGTAGGGGCCGCTTTCCAATAGGTCAACCTTCGGATTCAAACAATTTTTTTTTTATAGGCCCCAAATGACCCCTAAAACACATAAAAAATAAAATCAAAGTGAGGCAATAACAAATAAAGCGAAAAAAAAAAATGTTTTTGAAATTCTAACCTCAAAATACTGAAAACTAACATTTTAATGAATGAAAGTGGTACTTTTATGAGAAAATATAGTGTATTTCACTATATATTTTTGCAAAGAATAAATAATGTAAAGTATGGACAGGACATCGACTGAAATCATTAAGAAGTGGCCGGGTTCTGTATGGCTGTTTCCTCAACTGGTGTTACTAAACAGTTGGATGCCTGGCGCGCTGCGCGCGATTAAAAAAAAAACAATGGACAGGACATCGACTGAAATCATTAAGAAGTGGCCGGGTCCTGTATGGCTGTTTCCTCAACTGGTTTACTAAATAGTTGGGTGGGTATGAGAATCTCAACGCCAAAAATAATAATAATAAAAGTGCATAATAGACCCGCTGAACGCATAAAAAACAGAAAGTAATGCATACTAGACGCACTGAACGCAAAAAAACAGCCTGTCAACTCATTTTTATGTCAAATGTGTTGACATTTGTACGGTTTTTGTGCGGATTGTAAGGTTTTGTGAAAAATTAATTATTGTTTTAAACACATAAACAAATATTTCCTCACATTAATTTATATACAGAACATCTTAGAATAACGTATATTTACCAAAAATAATAACAAAAGGTGAAAATTTAGGTTGACCTATTGGAAAGCACAGCCAAAATGTATGATAGCTCTGAAGAAAATGCAATAATTCTTGTTAAAATGTTTTAACGATTCAATATTTCGGACTGAATGATCTGAATGCACCATTTCACAATAACGTTCAGCTGCATTTCTCTTTACAGTTCAGTGGAATATTTTGTAGAAATGTCAAAAGTCGAACCCGCGCCGCAAGCGCAACAATGTACTAATAACGGTTTTCGTTATTTGCGTATTGCGTCGTCTGGTGGTAACTGGTTGGTAACGTTTGCAGCACATAATATAATTTCCTATATTTAATCCAAAATCACCGTGATGCGATACTTTCAATTAATTCAGCGGTACGAATTAAGTTTTTAATAGTGCTTTCATAATTATAAACATGCATATGCATGTAAGTACTTCATATTACCATGCTTTTCCAATTATATTTAGAACTGAGAAGAAATCCGCAGTTCCGAAACCATCGCAATCGCAAGTGGCAAGTTCTTCTACTCTTTTTAAATTGGAAAAACCTTCGATTTGGTTAGTTGGTTTGTGAGGCTGAGGGTCACTCCTCTTCACGTAGGCCACGGATCGGGCCCGTTGTGCTCCCCTCTAGAATTGTGCTGAGAAGAAAGGGTTGAGGTGTGTGTTAGTGAAAGGGGGTAGTGTAGTTCGATTTACTGTGAAACACTACGATTTACTGTGAAACGCTGCGATTTTTGGAGCTGTTCACTACAATTTGGAAAAAATTAAGTGGGGACACTGCCCACACCCCGTTCTTTAAAAATTAAAAAAGAATTTCGTTATACTTTTGAACACATTTTATGTCTTTCAATTCGGTTTTCTTAATTCTTTTGACTTTCGAATGTGCAATTAATTCAGAAAGTAACTTTGCTCTGCGTGGTCGCCGTGACCGCGGTGGTTAGTGCATTGGACTACTGCTGCTCGGGTTCAACACCTAAGAAAAGTTTTTCATGGTTGCCATTGCCATCTCTTTCGAATGTCTGACAAGCAATCAAAGAGTATTATTTGTCAATGTGCTTCTCAATTCGTCGTTCGTAGTCGGCAAAAAAAGGTAGGTCCCTTCCATTCGTGCAAAAAAAAAAAAAAATATATATATATATATATAACAACAGTGGGCGTCACGCACTCACAAATAGTTGCAAGAAGCTGGCCCAGGTTTACCTCAGCTCGATGAGCTGTAGCGTCACCTATGCGCTCGGCATACAAACGCTCATTCTTTTCCTTTCTAACTAACCATATCTACATTTTTATTAAATTTTGTTCTTAAATCTATTTCTACAAAATTTGCGTGAAAAACATCAAAATCAAAAGAAAATTTTCATTTCAGAAGTACCTATTGCATGTCCACCATTAGGAAAAGCTCTCTAAAAACCATACAAATCCCTGTGTGGATCTTATGTGGATAGTAAAGCATTCACCGGTTGTCACCTTGTGGAAGGTCATCCCATCTGTGGGGTAGATGACGGCAAAAATGGAATATTTGCCATACAACACCTCGAAAAAGGAGACAGTCGTCGTTTGCCGTTGGAACTCGAGAATTTCGGTTGGGAAAAGTTCTGTAGAAGTTCGAGACAGTTTTTTGGAAAAATTAATTTGATATACCTATTTTGCATTCAAACAATATCAATAATCGTCTAACGTAAGTTTAATTTTATATTACTGTGACTATTAGCTTTGCAATTTCGCTTAATCTTTTTTTGCAATCGGTCTCCCTTTGCCTTTTCTTTCGTACAGAAGCACGACAACTTAAGTTATATACCTACGTATTGTGCAATAATTTTTTGTATATATTGCTAATTTGTTGCTCAGTGGTATTGTACTAATACGAAGCGATAAAATTCTGTTGTATAGTTGCTTCTTTTAAAACAAATTATCCCCTCAGTCAATCTTCTCTCGGTTTGACCTTTGCCGAGTGGTTAGAGGTCAAACGGGTTGGCCCATTTCTGATTATTTTTCTTTTCGAATTTTGTAAAGGCATGGATTTTAATAAATTGTTTTCTTTTGTTGTCAGCAAAATGCCAATCAAATCGATTTTAGCTCGTCAAATCTTTGACTCTCGTGGCAACCCCACCGTAGAAGTTGATCTTACCACCGAATTGGGACTTTTCCGTGCTGCTGTCCCATCTGGAGCATCCACTGGTGTCCATGAGGCCCTTGAACTCCGTGATGAAGAGAAGGCCAACTACCATGGAAAGGGTGTGAGGAAGGCCGTCGAAAATATTAACAAGTCCTTGGCCCCAGAAGTTTTGAAGGCAAACTTGGAAGTTACCCAGCAGGAGGAAATCGATAACTTCATGATTAAACTCGATGGTACTGAGAACAAGTCTAAGTTCGGCGCCAACGCCATTTTGGGTATTTCCTTGGCTGTTTGCAAGGCTGGCGCAGCGAAGAAAGGTGTTCCATTGTACAAACACATTGCTGATTTGGCTGGAAACAAGAACATCATTTTGCCAGTTCCTGCTTTCAATGTGATCAACGGTGGTAGCCATGCTGGCAACAAACTGGCAATGCAGGAGTTTATGATTCTACCAACTGGAGCTTCTTCCTTCACTGATGCCATGAAGATCGGCTCTGAGGTATACCATCACTTAAAGAAGGTGATTAAGGATAAGTTCGGTTTGGATGCCACCGCTGTCGGCGATGAGGGCGGTTTCGCCCCCAATATCCAAAACAACAAGGAAGCTTTGATCTTGATCCAAGATGCCATTGCTAAGGGTGGATACACCGGCAAGGTGGAGATCGGTATGGATGTAGCTGCCTCCGAATTTCACAAAGATGGAGTCTACGATTTGGACTTCAAGAACCCCAACAGCGACAAATCATTGTGGTTGTCGCCAGAGAAATTGACCAACTTGTATCTGGAGTTCGTCAATGAGTTCCCAATCACAAGCATTGAAGATCCCTTCGATCAGGATCATTGGGATGCATGGAGCAACATGACTGCTAACACACCCATCCAGATTGTCGGCGACGACTTGACCGTAACCAACCCCAAACGTATTGCCACCGCCGTCGAGAAGAAGGCTTGCAATTGCTTGCTCTTGAAGGTAAACCAAATCGGTACCGTCACCGAATCCATCAAAGCACATTTGCTCGCCAAAAGCAACGGCTGGGGCACCATGGTATCGCACAGGTCTGGCGAAACCGAGGACACATTCATTGCTGACTTGGTCGTAGGTCTAAGCACCGGACAAATCAAGACTGGAGCTCCATGCCGTTCTGAGCGTTTGGCTAAGTACAACCAAATTCTTCGTATCGAAGAGGAGCTTGGCGCTGGTGCCAAATACGCTGGCAAAGCTTTCCGCAAGCCACAATAAGGGAGGAGGCCAAACAGAATCACGCCAACCACAACGCATCTCTCTAAGTTCTATTCTTTTTAGATACACGTATGTTAAACTATTATACGCATATATTTGTATTGTAATTCCATCAATTGGTGCATGCACCACTATTCAATGTTAAAAAAAAACAAGCAGCATGCAGGAAACATTTGCTTAGAAAATAAATTAATTTCGTTTATCGTTGTTGCTGTTAGACTTAAGCCTTTGAATCCACAAATAAAAACTAAACTAAATTTTAAGTTGATTTGTTTTTATACGAAAGAGTGGTTTTTTTCAGGTATAATAGGATGATTGTTAGTCGTAGGTACATTATGTATCATGGCTCATAAAATCTGTTAAAAAAAGGAAGTACTCGTGTATGTGAGTGTTAACGGACGTGGTGGTTCTACTGTCTTGCGCAATTCATCTACGTACTTCTTTGCAAGGAACTTTTTCAAGGTCAAGGTTTGTGATAAGGAGTGCTTTTATTGTTTAGATTGTGTAAATTTGTTTTGGGTAAAAGTGAAAGTCTAAGGGGTGAAGGGGTGGATACAGATTAAGGTGTATACAGCATGTTTTATGTGTGACAGAACGCATGTACACACTACAAGTTTAAATATCCAACAGTAAATATATGTTCATAAATCAGTACACAAAGAGGAAATTTCAATGGGATGGCATTGCTTCGTTTGTCTATTTATTTGCCAATTATCTCTGATTAACTTGAACTGCCGAACTTTCGAGCAGATTATCTAGCAAAATGATATCTAGTGAGCGTGTGATTTTAATGAACGGTATGGTATGGATTGTCTAATGTCTAGGTAATTTAATAACATTTTTAGATTATTGACGAATGTGCTTTAATTGATAAGAGTTTTAATTCAGTGGTTCAAAAGTTTATTATTCTTCACTTTCAGGTAGGTTATATTTAACCTAATCAATAAATACAAAACATGCATATATACATTGTTATCTGCAATACAATTTATATCCAGTCATAGCTCTTCTAAACAATCGAAAATCTTTTATTTATAAAATTCAAAGTAATCTTAAACTTTCCAGATACACTTCAACTGTTACTGTTGATATCAAACTGTAAACTTGAGATAACATCGCCTATATCTCGCGGAACCTCTTTCCAGATCCGTTTGGTTTGTGTCCACAATTTATGCCAAATATCTAGATAGAACAGTAGGTAATGCTAGATTTTTTCTATATGCATTTATTAACAGTAAAATAGCGTTAACACTTTGACTGCCAAGCTGTTTTGAAGTTTCGTGTATATTAGTATCTAAAAAGTAGTTCCCAACAAATTTCCAGTTATTATTGGGTTTTCCGGAGCCGGCTTTGTAGGTAGATGATATGTTTATTAAATTCTTTATAAAGATGTAACAATAAAACTATGTACAGTGGACGTCCAGTATTACGAATTATATAATGCACAGTCATTCTTTATATCGAAAAATTCGTTATATCGAACGTCTTTTTTTTTTTGCTAATTAATACTAGATTATAAAAAGCAAGTGATTTTAGCAATGAAATTTATGTATTTATTTATAAGAAAATAGAAATTAATTAATAAAGTTCTGGTAAACAAAACAATAGGCGTGTTTTTTTTCAAACCTATATAGGCTAAACATGTTTCTGCAACATGTTTTCAATGTAAAATACAACAAAACCTTAGCCTGGGTAATTATCCAGTGTTTTTTTTTGTATGGAAAGCTTTTTCGAAATCTATATAGGTTTGAAAAAAAACGCGCCTAATTATGATTTGGAAAAAAAGTCTTTAATATTATTTTCCCTTTTGGTTCCCTCCAAGCTTTTTTGGACCGCCTCCTCTAGCATTTCTCTTAATAAAAGTGTTTTTGAGTAGTCGATATTGTTTTGAACTGACCAGTGTATGCATTTATTGAAGCAATTCATTGCTTCTGAATGTTTAATTTTTTCATCAGTGCGCCACTAGAAATACTTCGCGAAATAAATTCGTAAAAATAAAACGTAAAAAACCCAACAAACTGAAACAGAAAATTTCCTTTAAAATTACATTTATGTAGATATGTACATGTTAGCATAACTGATCATTACCAGGAATTAACAAAAAAAAAAAAATAGTTACACTGGTCCCTCCCTTTGCGCGGTGGTTATGGGAATAAAAAGTTTCGCGCAATGCGAAATCGCGCAAAACAAAACCGCGCAAAGCAAAGTATGAATTTCATATAATTTAGGGTGTTGTGTTTCTGAAAAATGAAATGTAATCATTTATTTAAGCAGCGCAAATCGAGTTTTGGTAGGCAAATGCATTTCGCGCAAAAGTGAAACCGCGCAAAAAGAAGTTGCGCAAAGCGAGGGACCAGTGTACACTCAACAGATGTTACAAGTCGAAGCAGAAGTAAGGATACATACAAAATATGACAATATCCGACAAAAGTAAACTTGCACCTACAGGAATTTGCAAGGCATTCGTTATATCGAGCGTAAATTTTTTAAACCATTCGTTATATAGAACCATTTGTGGGAAATAAAAATTCATTCGTTATACTGGAAATTCGTTATATCGAGCATTCGTAATACTGGACGTCCACTGTATATGCAAATTTAAATTTAAACTATTTTAATAGAAGTCAGAAGAGAACATGCCATTAAAATTAAAACTTTTAAAATTATAAAACGCTGAACTTCAAAATGGGTCAAATGACCCCCGCCCGCCTTTCTAGTGTTAAGCAGCAAATACACGATACAATCGTTGTACACGATTTTGCGGTTGTGTGCGACAATTGTATCATGTATTAGCTAGCTTACGACGGTTGTACCGATATCGCACGGTTGTACGCTTTGATTCGAAAACCTGCGGTTGGATGCGCCGTTGTATGGAAATCGCACGCTGATTGTATAGTGTGTGTGCTACTTACAACGGTTGTACCGATATTGGTACAACCCGCGGTTGTACAACGATTGTATCGTGTATTTTCAGCTTTAGGCTGAAAACACACCGGAGCAGTCAAAACGTTTTTGATTCGGAACGCAAGAAAACGTTTTATATTTCAACACACACCAACCGAAACACGTTGTAGCAATACAAATCATTTTACTTTTCTGTTTCGTTTGATGTGTGTTGAGAAAAATCAAAACTGATTTTGAGACTTTTTGTTGTAATTATTAAAAAGACCAGAAACAATTTAATGTATAAAGAACTTTATTGTTAAAGTAAAGCAAAAGGAAAAATTAAAAGGCACATCTGCCGGTCACAAAAGAATACAGAGCAGTCGTTATTTTGAAAATGACATTTAACAAAACAACACGAGCACGAACGCCATCGTGCGTTTGGAACTTAAACTAAACTAATGGCGTATACACATTTACTTATAATCTCAATACTTTTCGATAGTACTTTTATTAGCATGGCTTTTATCTTTGTTATTATGTATTGGGCTTCTTTGCTCAATAATAATAATAATAATTTCTTTGTATCTACGTCAATTCACCCATTGTCAACCCATTCACCCATATTTGGTGTGCGTTGGCCGTATGCAAAGCTATGTATTATCGAAAACCAGTATTGTAGCGCATCGAAACAAATACATGTTTTTTGTTTTGCCTGCTTTGGTGTGTGTTGGCTCATAAGAATCAATGTACTGATGTTTCATCAGTCACAAAAAAACGTTTTGACTGCTCCGGTGTGTTTTCAGCCTTAAAATAAAAAAAAATATTCACTGAAAATTCATTTACATGCAACTGTTACCAATTTGATTCAATTTAAAATCAATAAAGTTTTTATTGTAAAATTGTTTGTGCGTCATGATTTCTACATTTATACCCAATTCTTATTCTATTGTATAAAAATAAAGTACCAATCGAACAAACCGACTGTTATGTCAAAATTATTCTGTCATCTGCCGTGTTTTCTTGCACTTTGCAATTGCAAAAGTATTTTGAAAAGTACCTATTTAAGTTGATCTAATTCAATCAATTTTTTTCTTTTATCGATACTTTTACTGTGGAAAACCATCGAAATGGTAGAGGAACCCGAAAACTGTCCAGGTGTGGAAAGTGTAAACGCAGGGTTTGGTAATGCATGCCAAGGCTGCCCAAATCAAAGCATCTGCAGCGATCCAAATAAGAAAACAGAAGACCCCGGCAAAGCCCTAGTCGCCGAACGACTACAAGATGTAAAGAATAAACTTTTGATACTCTCTGGCAAAGGAGGTGTCGGCAAGAGCACAGTAGTTATGCTACTATCTCGATTCCTTGGCAAAACTTATCCCAATCAAAATTTTGGCGTACTAGACATCGACATTTGTGGACCATCGCAACCACGAATTCTGGGTGTAGAAAACGAAAATGTCCACCAATCTGGTTCTGGATGGTCGCCGGTTAGTGTAGAGGATAATATTTGCCTCATGTCTATCGGGTTTCTATTAGCATCACCCGATGATGCCATCATATGGCGTGGTCCAAAGAAAAACGGAATGATTCGGCAATTTCTGAGTGAGGTCGACTGGGGAACATTAGATTTGCTGTTGCTAGACACTCCACCAGGAACCTCTGATGAACATCTGTCAGTCGTCAGTTACTTAAAGGATGACAAAGAGCCTACTTTAAAAGCATTGATAATCACAACACCACAAGAAGTGTCCCTCCTAGATGTTCGGAAAGAAATATCTTTTTGCAAAAAACAAAACATTCCCATCATCGGTGTCATCGAGAATATGAGTTCATTCGTATGCGGCCACTGTGGTGTCCCCTCAGAGATTTTTCCAGCAAAGACAGGTGGTGCTGCTGCCATGTGCGAGGAAATGGCTGTAAAGTTTCTGGGGTCATTACCGTTGGACCCGGAAATTGCAAAACTATGTGACCGTGGCGAAGACATCACCAATCTTACAGGACTAACAATCGAGTCGCTGAAAAGGATTTGCAATTCTATTGTCGAAAGCTTATAAATTTATAAATAAAAATAATTGTTTATTATTTTATTGTTTTATTTTGTCAGGATAACAAGAAGTTGTATAAACATGTTTGTCAAAGATGTACTAAAAAAATTGGGAGAAAAAAAATAGGTAAACTCAAGACAAAAACAAAAAAAAAACAATTACTAATTTCTAGATTCTATGCAGCTACGGTATTTATATATGTATATGTATGTATAGATTCTGTGATATCGCATTTTCCATTTATATAGAAGTTTGCGGTGGCGGTGGTTGAGGTTTTTTGAAGAATGAATCATTAATACTTTTGGTTACTTTAAATTGGCTAGATGATGAAGCTTGGGAGACGCTGCTGCAGCCTGAGTCGGAAGTTGAGTTATTAGTTGGAACGACAGACTGGGAGAGTTCAGTACTTTCCAAAGCTGGCAAAAAATCATATTCATCCGTTGTGTTGTCTGTTAGATTGAAGGCGATATTTGAAGTACCGTTTCTAATAGTAACTGACTCGGTACAATCAGACACTTTAAAAATACCGACGAGATAATCGGATAGCTCAAACATATTGGAACGCAGAGAGATGATGATGAATTGTGCGTTCTTTGTTCGTTCCTGTGAAAAAGAAGCGCGATATAAGGTGCCTATCTCATTTCAAATAACAATTCAACTCACCTTAATGTAATGTGCCACAATGGAAATATTTTTGAAATCCAACGCCGCATCAATCTCATCCATAAAGTACAACGGAGATGGTTTGTAGTAATGCAAAGCGAATACCAGCGCTAGCGATGACAGTGTCTTTTCACCGCCAGATAAATTCGAAATATTCTTCCAAGTTTTCTTTGGCGGTCGAACGCTGAAAGATACACCTTCTGTAAACGGGTCCATAGAATCGACCAACTCCAATTCAGCATCACCACCTTGAGTGATCATTTGATACATTTCCTTGAGTTTTCTTGTGATTATGTGGAAGCCCTGCATGAACTCATTGTAACGTTTCTTCCGCACATCGTCGTAGAGTTGTCGCATCTCATTACGTTTTGTCGTGATGTCTTCTAGGACTTTTACTCGCTCCAAGTAAACTTCGCGCTTGTTAATGTACTCTTGAATACAGGAGAGGTTTGGTTTCTTTGATTCCAATTTCTGTTCTTGCACTGAGTACAAGTACTGGATGTCTTGTAGTTTGTGAGTAGCCAGCTCCTCTTCTGTGTAGGTCTTCAGCGGCTCTATGGGATCAGTTTCACCCGGTATTTCATGCAGTTTCAATGGTTTTAACTTGTTGCGCCAATGCGGCAACTGGCTTTTAACATCGGTAATTTTCTTGTCAATCGTTTGAAGATTCTGCTCAATTTCCAACCGCTTCAGTTTGTATTCACCTTCCTTTTGTTGGATGGCATTAATCTGCTTTTTCACACCAGGCGCATCACTGCTGGCATTTTCAATTTCCGCGTTGGCGTCTTTAAACTTTTCCGCTAATTCGTTGACCAATGCATTGAGTGTTTCTCGATTAACACTGAGAGCGCGAATTTCATCTTCGGCAGTTTTGATCTCATTCTTGAGATTCTCAATTTTCGTCTCAGTTTTTTTGTAGTTTCTTTCGGATGTCGTGATCTCCACATTTAACTTTGAGATATTACCAGTTAGTGTTTTAACTTGCTTGTTAAAGGTGTTGATTTTTGTTTGCACGGTTTTCACCTTCTCGCCGTGAATATCCTCGATCTTTTTCTTGATTTCATCAATTTTACTGGAGACTTTGTTTGCCGCTTTCTCCGATTGTTCGAATGACTTACGTTTCACTTCGATTTCTGCCTCAATTTGACTGACCTTGGCGGCATCGGAAGTGGTTTTTAGCATGCGTGTCTTTTGCTCTTCCAACTGAACTTTAATACGTGGCAGCTGCTCTTTTAAACTGTTTATAGTGATGTGTAGTCTATTGAGTTCTGCCTCGAGCTGGTGTTTCTTAGCATTAAGTTGACTTAACTCACCTTCAAGGCGACCCTGCTCTTCTTGACAAAAATTGATCTTCGATTGAATTTCTTCAGCATGAATTTGTAAGTCTTCCAAGGCTTTCTGTGATACGAGGGATGTGTTATCTGATTGTTTCGTGATGGTTGTGACTTTTTGACCCATTTTGCCACGTATCTGTGTCCTTCCACCACCTGACATGGTACCAGAAGTTTCGATAACATCACCGTTTAGTGTAACGACACGATAACGACGAGCTCCATAGGCGATGCGGGTACCTTGCTCTAGATCAACTGCTACCAGGGTGTTACGCAAAGCGAAATAAAAGGCTGGATATACACGTTCATCTTCTACGCGAACCAGATCGAAGAGACGTGGCGCATTTTCAGGTCTAAAAAGATATATTAGAATGTTGACATTTGATATATTGCTCTGATAGCTACTTACGTATTTATTCTCTGCATTTGATTCCGTAGGTGGTCTACTTTCTCCAAGGCAATAAATGAGGCTCTGCCTATGTCATAGCGCTTTAGATGTTCGATGCACGACTGCGCTGTATTCACCGAATCTACAATGATATTGTCTAATCGTCCACACGCTGTCGATATTGCTACATCGTACCTTGCATCGATTGCGCCCAGGTCACCCTATAAAGTCGCATTACTTGCAAATGTTCACGTTTGAAAATGTAAATTTTTACTCACTAGTCTTCCCAATATTCCTGGTATTTTACCCTCATTTTTCTGTCTCATCAGGAAATCCAGTACCTTGTTATTTGAACGTGTCGCTTGAAAGCTATTTACTTTTTCCGTTATCTGCAAAGTATCACAATAAGATAATTATGTAACGTATAATTATTAAAATTTTCTAACCTCAGCCTTTAATGCTATCAAACGCGTTTGCATTGCTTCCTCTTCCTTACGATTTTTCTGTAATTCCATGGTCTTCGCAGACATTTCTTGCACGATCTCGGGAATAGTGCTTCGCAACTCTGCTAACCTTTCATTCTTTTCCTTAGAACTGACCTGCGAGTCCTCAAATGAAGACTTCAGCGTTTCATATTTACGTTTTTCTTGAGTTTCGTCATGTTTTAAAATTTTTAGCTCTTGCTCAGATAGTGCCAACGCAGCTTTAGTTTCATCCACATTCTTCTTAAGGTCTATCAATTGAGTTTCCAGAGTTTCACGCTGCTCAATTAACGGCTTAGTTTCTTCTTCCAGCACGGCATAATTCCTTTGGAGTTGTTCTTCCAACTCAGTTTTTTGTTTGGTAAGCCTTTCGACTTTCTTTTCGCATTCTTCAATTTCTTTTTGATTTTTTGTTGGCACTTTTTGCAGCTCAACTAACTCGGTTTCTAGTTTTTCCAATTGAGTTTTATTTTGTTTTCGCCGCTTGTTTGTGGCTTGCATTGTTGTTTGTACTTCGGTGACATCGCTAACGGCCTTTTCATGTTTCTGCTGAAGATCGTCTTTAATTTTGCGGAGCTTCTCGAATCGTCTATGGAAGATTTAATTGAGAATGCCACTACTGAAAGGTGTTTCCTTAAAGATAATTCCTATTCATGTGGTATGAAGACACCGAAAAAATTCAAAGTTTTTGCCTATACATATGTATGTAGGTACACATTGTTATCGCTAATGTGACATCAGATAAATATTTTAAATTATATAATGTTCAAACGCACAGTTTTAAGAAAGTTATACATGTTCGCTGTCAAACACTTATTCAAGGTCATTTGCGATCAAAATCAAACATTACGTTTCACTTCATCTATAAACAGTTGAAGCATATGTTGATCTTTGACGTCTGCCAAAATGCGGCACGGGGAAAACTAATTTATGTGTAGGTATATTAACGTTCGAGTAAATAAATAGTTACATAACCAAAATCAAACAATAATACTTACGCCAACTCCTCTTGCATTAAGGTCTCCTTCTCGATTCTTTCTTTTTTTAAAGCGTCAGCCTCATCATCATGCTGCTTCAGCTCCGCCGCAATGTCATCATGCTCCTTTGAGTATTCTTCTAATTTCTTATTCTTTTCACTTAAATATTTCTGAATTTGTAAGTTCGTCGTCCGGGTTAAATTGTTCTCCAGTTTTAGGTACTCAATTGCCTCGTTGTATGGCTGCTCGAGGTCTTTCATTTCACGTTCTGCTAGTTTACAGCGATTGTGTTTCTCTGTACGTTCCTCAGTCAGTTGTTCGACACGACTGTTAATTTTCACCAAAGGTTCTTTGTAACGCGTTGTTCCCACAATATCTTCTAGGTATTCAAGCATGCCACATTCATTCTCCGTCAGACCTTTTGGTTTCATCATAGCGATAGACTCCACTTCACCCTATAAGTACATATTAATATACATAATGTGTTAAGAATAATTAAGGCCAACTAACATACCTGCAATATGAGAAACCGATTGTGATCTAAATCGATATTGTGTTGCTTCAGAAGTTTTGCCACTTCTTTGAATTGAACTCGACGACCATTGATCGTATAATACGATGTATTGTCGCGGAATGCGGTTCGCTCTACAATAATCTCACTAGCAGGTACCTCTGTACAGCTTCCATCTTCTTTGTCGACAATCTGACGAAAGTGTACTGCAACGGAGCATTTTTGCATGTTGGGGAAGCGCGCAGAGTTGTGAAGCAGCACTGACAGCTTCTTGCAACGAATCTTCTGTGCACGATAACCGAATACGAATAACATAGAATCAATAACATTACTTTTACCACTGCCATTCGGACCTATAATGGCTGTGAAGCACTGGGCGGGAAAATAAATGCATTAACATAAAAAACAAAACAGCTTTGCCATTATCCTAGACAACTTACGTGATGGAATGGTCCGAGGACTACTTTGCCGGCGTAACTCTTGAAATTAACATTTTCAATCATTTTGATTATAAGGCGCGGTCCTTTGCTTTCTGTTGAGCAGTACGGTTTAATTGGTGGCGGGATATATATGTCACCAATCCGAGTTCCGCCTTCTTCATCATCTGATACGTTTGCGGCATCCAAGCCGTGATCATCTGGCTCAGACTCGGCCTGCTGTTGATGTGCTCTTTTGTATGCAATGTTTGAGGCGCCAGCAGACAACCTTCCTTGTAATTGCACAGATTTGCGCTTGTTTGCCATTGTTGTTTGTTTATTGTCACGAATATATAGGTTTTTGTGGGAATATAGTTTTATTTGATTAAGTCATAAATGCTAAAAGTACATGCAATGTTTTTGCTAAATAATTTCACTTATTATTGCAGGAAAATGCAAATTCCCACCAAATTATTGGAAAATAACGCTTCGCGTAAAGATTTTTTTTAAAATATTGACAAGAACGCAGGTATGACAACAGAACGGCATAAATTAATGCAAAGAGTGGTTGTCAACTCGCCATCTATGTGTCGGTGTTAGTTTTATTTTTATTTTAAAGGCGCTGTTTCATTTGCAATTTTTTTTAGTTTAATATTTAATACGTTTGCACCTATAGCCCCCATACACGATCCGACATATCTGTCCGACATTAAAGTCTGCAGACCAATCTGACAGTGGATGGTATTGATGGTGGTCTGTCCGACGTTCGGATGAAAATCAAACAATGTTTGATATTTTGAGGCGATGCTTAGCAAGTCGGACGACCGACTGATCGTGTGTGGTAAAGTCTGTCAGACCGTTGGATCATGTGTGTTCGAATAGAAATACGGTCGGCAAGTTCGATAGACCAATCTGACCGTGTATGCTCTACTTAATAAATAAATATAATAAATTTCAGTTATTTATTATATTATTATAGGGATGTACAACAAGAGTATTTAAGAATATTGAAAATCTACTAAAGGCATCTTATTTCCACACTGTTATATTTTTATCCAAAAATCAATAAATTCCCATTTAAAGTACAAACACCGCTAGCTACCAGGGCAAGTAAGTTTGAACATAGCAGATCTATAATAGGCGTGTTTTTTTTTAAACCTTTATAGGCTTAACATGTTTCCGCAACATGTTTTCAATGTAAAATACAACAAAACCTTAGGCTGGATAATTATCCAGTCTTATTTTTGTATGGAAAGCTTTTTTGAAATCTGTAAAGGTTTGAAAAAAAAAAACGCACCTAATAACAAGATGAGGAGCTTTCACTGTGATTTTAGTGCAAAATATGTAGAAGAATAAGTTCAGCAATGGACCATGTTAAATGAAAATAATAAAATTATTCGAAAATTTATAGGACAAAATTTATAAAACAATAAACTGCTTATTTAAAAAACCATGTTGGGAAAAGCTTCAATTACATATAACGACGAGTGTCTCTTGATAGCGACAGGCAAGTTGTTACTTGTAGACGTGTGTGAATTCAGGATTCTTTCATGACATTCGAAATAACCAAGAGCTGTCTTATTTGTTAACGAAGCTCAAGCCCCTTGGAGACTCCATCTTCAATTAAGGCATTATTTGAAGCACATTTTTGGCCTAAGTTGTTAAAAAGAAGTGACATCGCTCCTAGGGTCACTTAAATTTGCTTTATTTTTTTTAGTCCCATTTAATGATTAAGATTTAATTTTCTAATTACAAACAGCAGCCATTTATCAGCTAATTCTAGCACTGCCTTGGCTTATCTCAGAAAATAAGAAATGGAAAAGTTTAGTTTAAAAAAAAAAATGGCGTCTGTGTTCATCCGATTGTCGAGTGATCTTATGTATGTAGTTCAAACTTGCACAAATTATACACCTATAGTAATCAAGCTATCACCGGCAGCTAAAAATTATTCTTTTTCGCTTTCAATTTCATTTGCATTTTGATTTACATAACTAAACTATGATCTAGCAGATGAACTCGTAGTCATCGTTGATAAGAACTCAACTGCGTTCTGTTTTTGCGTTCACTTTGCAGTTTCGTCTGTAATCAATTTAAACCCCCCCGTTGATAACTTCTGGAGATTAAATCGACACCAAAAGCAAGCTCATAATTTAGTTTGTGCTCAGTTTTCAATCGAAGTGGTTACGATTCACATCGGAGTCGTCGGATTATAGCGATAGCCTGAAGGCGCATCGAGGCGCTTACCTATTTTATTTATTTTTGTACTGAATCTCAAATGATCAAACGTTAAACCTGAACTAGCGATCTTACCAGTTTTATTTTAATTTCATTAAAATCGAAGTTGAAAGTGAAGTGGATTCAAAAAAAAAAAAAAACTTAGACCAAAAATTAGATACAAATTAGATACAGATATTTGCTAGAAGATGAGTAAATCCGATTCTAAGTCATGGAAGGTGACCAGCATTGCCACCAAATTCCCGACTTATCGTAACTCGAAGTTTATCTCTACATACAGGTATGACTGGCGATTGTTTTACGGTAATAGGTGATATTTAATTTAATTGATCATTTGTGGTGCTGGCCGAGATTAAACGCTGAACAGAATAAACAAACTAATTGCTAGTACGAATGCCTTACGATTAAATTACTTATCTTTGGGTGGGGTGTACGTACATAGGTTCACGCGTACGTAATTATTGTTTTTTTTTTTATTGTTGATAATAGAGTTCTTTGGTAGTTCTTCTTTTGTATTATGTATTTGTGTAGTTATTCCTATTAATTTGTTAAATTAACGGTGAAGAGCCGCCACATGGAGCAAAACCTTCTGATTGCAACGAGAAACTATCCGCATTAAGAAACGAATAAAATCTAAATTTCGCTAATCGCTTGATAAGCATTTTTCTATTCCTTTTCTGGTTTCCCAATTAACGTCATTCAGGTAGGGAACTATGAACAAATGATGAAGTCCTTAGACATATGCTGGTATTCACTCGTACGGAAAGTATAGTACGGGGGCAGCATCCGTCGACCAAGTGGTGACAGTAATATGACCCCTTTTTTAACATTCGGTGTAAGCATGGGCTTTGCGCATGCGCATAAAAATGGTCTGCAAAGTGTAACCTATTAACCCAGTATAAAATGGATTTATCATTCCATAACTAGCACATGAGGTATGCTTTAGTTTAAGAGAAGAGCTTGTGAAGCAATAATGAATACATATATTTTTGTTAAAGTTTTGATTATTGACGCCTAAAACAAGGTCAAATGAAAAATGACTCCCGGCGAGTTTAATGCTATTTTTTCCCCTTTAAATTGAATGGTGAGAGTTGCTCTTTTCCACACCATTGGAGAGTTTTTTTTGGCCAGACGTTGAATCCAAATATCTATTATTGTGAGTAAGATTTTATTTATAACTGACATATAAACTTACAAACGTATACAAACTGAAATCAATCGCGCAAATTCATAGTCAGATAAAGCCGACAATAAAATAATTTATTCACCTACATAACCTTAAATATTATTATTATTATTATTATTATTAATTAAACGCTAGGCTAGTAATTGAAATTACTAGTTAGCTGGATAGCCAGAGCAACGGAGGCCTTCGGCTAGCCTAAAATATACTTTTTTCTATTCATAGTCACCTTATAGTCGACTTTAAACATATAGCCGACTCGAAATTTAAAATGACCCAAACGTCACTTTAAATAATTATAGTCGGCTCTAAATTTGTCACATAATATTTTGACGTTTGGGTTTGTTCGTTCAAATCACTTTACAAAAACATACCAAAGTCGATACTAACTAATCCACAGGCAAAAATTTGACTGTAACTATAGTGGGCTATAGGCACTGACTATGAAGTTGCGCCAATGAGTGCATAGCTTTGCCGTCTGCTTATAAATCCTAATATAAAACTTTACATCAAGAAGCCTCTTACTTTGCTTATCAAAATGTTTTAGTCTATTATAATGTTCTAGTACTGCATACAATATATGCAGACTATGTAGATCAGACTGTAGTGTATCTTGTAGGGTAGGTCGAAGCATAAACTATCTAAGCAAAATATAACATTTTTGTCCTGCAATGAGGATTCTTATCTTAACTTCCACATTTTTATACATACATTAGCTGTAACCCGGTGCGCTTCGCTTCACCTATCTTTTCAAAATTTGCCCGTACACATAGTTATTCGGGTAAGATAGAAAGGAAGTATGTACATAGTAGGAAGCAATCACTGCTGTTCTATTTTTCAACTTCAATTTCCATTTTTTTCCCTAAATGCCTATCTATCTATCTATCTATCTAACTCTGTCCGTCTGGTTTTTCTATTATTTTGTGATAGTAGGTGAAAACCTTGCATAGGCACCAATGGTCCGATGGCCATTAGTAGTGCCGGATTCTTACCGGCTAAAACCACTTCCATACGAGCAGACATAAATATCCCCCGCGGAACCGCCGTAAGGCATTACTTCGCGGGTGGTCGGGATAGAGCATTAGCTCACTCTATTCCATACTATTATTCTTACTATTCGCTTTGCGTTGCCTTTCCAGGCGCCTTGGGTCGCCGTGTACCGCTACGTTACTTACAATGGTCCAGTTATCGTCATTTTGTAGCATGTACGAAACAATGTTATCGGGAGTGGGCCATTCTCCAAATTGATCTCGTAATGCAATGAAAAATACGTGATCCGCGTTTTCCGGAACAGTTTCGCAATATAGACAGTTTGGGTTCGTTTCGTGTTTGCGTTTAAACAGGTATTCAGATATTCATCTGTCTGTCTGTCTGTCTATCTGTCTGTCTGTCTATCTGTCTGTCTATTTATCTGTCTGTCGTTCTGTCACCTGAAATTACGACATTTTGTATGACACGTACCAAAACCACCGGTTGTTGAGTAACCGCACTAATGCTAATGTTGTGTTCTATATTAAGAACAACGTACTCTGGGTAGTTTCCGAGTCTATAAAAGACAAACATACATACAAACTTTCATTTATATAAATATCGATCTAATAATTTGACTCCAGCGCCACCTATCGGGTCCAAATTTTATTATATAATTTTCTCTTTTGGCACTGAACCAACATATATTGTAAACTAGCTGGTGTACCCGCTTCGCTGCGCATACAAAAATATTCTCTTTGTATGTAGATATGTGTATTTGTGATAAATTGTCTAACGGAAGAAGACTTCCAGCTAAATGCTATACACTTGTTCTTGCACCTTAAAAGTTGGCATAAATACTTGATTCACAATTTGCTTAGCTTGGATAAAGGATTTTCCATAGGTGGGTTAGCGATTTCTTCCAATCTAACTTTTCCGCTTTCTTAAATATTAAAGCACGTTCTTACCGCCAAAACCGTCTGTATCTGTTCCAAGCCCTGCATCTACTTATCATAAAGAAATTGCAACCAAATTTATCCAGTTATTGAATTAGAGATGATCGAGCAAGTACTATACCTATAGTATATGTATATGTTAGCACGAAGCAATCCCAATCACTTATGCTACACGCATACCCGCTGCCGCTGGTGCATTGACGGTGGCAATGGTCTCCACTGATCGTTGTCGCGAAAGCATACAAACAATATTTCTTTATGTTATTACTTTTCTCACAGAAAATGTACAAAGAAGATACATATATATATTCCAAAATCTTTGTTGTGAAATAATCTAAGCAAATATGTAAATTTTATTTTAATACGTTATTTAAGAACTAAGATAGAGCGAGATAAATGCCCAAAAGTAAAATATAAACTTTTCTTTTTCTCATTTAGAAGTTTTTTATTGAAATATATTGATTTTTTTTTATCCATTTTATAGATATGATCTAACCAGATTCGATTGCAAAAAACCGCATCCAAATCCGTTCAGTAGTTTTCTTGTTTTTGCGGCACATACATACATACTTTTTTTTAGGCTTCATTTTATAAAAGTAGTGATGATGAAGTGATGTGATGATATGAGCATTTTTTGTCCATAAATATAGAAGTTATTAATAACTTGACCCCAGCGCCACCTAGCGGGATGAAATATACTTTACGACCTATTCTCATACCTAAGAAATATATACAAACAATTTCATAAAAAATCGGTCAAGCCGTTTCGGAGGAGTTCGACCGCAAACACCGTGACACGAGATTTCTATTATTAATGTATTGGATATTATGTACATACATATACATATGTACATATGTACATAGATCCAATCCAGAAAAGCGATGTGTTTTGTAAATACTTTAAAGGTATAACTAGATGTGCTTAACCGGTACACAAAGCAGCGGCAGCGGATGCTCAGGTGCCGCCCTTTTCTTCCATTCAGCATAACATCTAGAGCAGCAAGTTCAACACAACATGCACTAAAAAACCAACAAAAGAAAAGATTCAAATAGATACCACCAGATTCATTTTAAACTTTAAACGTTACCCAGAATCATGGAAAGAGGTTAGTAAAACGCAAGACTAACTTAAATAAGCTAAAAAAGGAGCTTAGGATCCTCAGCCACTACTACATGGAAAGACTTGACTGTTAGGATAACTTTTATTAAATGATTTATTAGATGAATCTTGAAGACAACTAAGCATCTAAGCTTTTCAAAAAGTATAAGTGGCCATCAACCTTATCTCCAAAATGTCTACACGCTCGTTCGCGTACTTTTTGCATTAAATATGTGTTATCTGTCAATTTTTTAAGAGTGTGGGTGAAATTCTTTCACAGACAGAAAAATTACGAAAAACTAAACGAACGCATTAAGCACCAAAAAATTAAAAATGTATGTGATTTGACAAATTTGACAGTTTTCATATGTTACACCAAAGAAATTTCTTGTGGTAGAACTCGTAGCGGGGGGAAATTTCTTACTCTCTCGTGAGTACTCTCTTCTACGAAAAACTACAACATTTTTGCGTACACGAACGGGTTTTCGTTATTTGTCGCTGATTTTCGTAGTTTTGGGAGCGTACGCGATCAGACCAAATCTCCAATGGAAATATACAGCTAATTATAACATACACTTTCGTTCTTGCTACATGTATTCATACATAGATTCGTATAAGATGAAATAAATTTACGTATTAATTTTATATAGGAACTGTTACGCGTCTTATCATAAATTAGATGCGCATTGTGGGGTTAAATAACTTGTTTGTAAATGAACCTCAAGAGCCGATTAGCGAAATCAATGATGTGGGGTAACATGATACTAAACTGGTTTCAGTCTGTTATCAATCTTTCACTTCCGAATGACTTTGCATGATTTGCATATGTTTTTCTTTTCAATAGTTGAACAAGAAAACAATTCCATGGACTTGATTGAGCGTCTGAAATAAATAAGCAATTTATTAATATTCTCCACGCGACCAACTTTATTGTCGATTGTGAGGTGACTGTTTGATTATAATGAGACAAGAGATTACAGATAAGAGATCACTGTTCTATATTTTGGACAGGCCAAAAGTCTCTGTAGCTAGGCTCGCTAATCTTAAAATTATCTTATAATTAACTAATAATAATAATCATAATATGTGTGATTTTTGATATATTATTATAAACTTGCGCGATTTATTTCGTTCATACATAACATGGTAGATACAGTATTCGAGTGCATATACATACATATGTACATACTATAAATGTCTTATTATTCAATATTACGTACTTTTTTTTATTGATATCATTCAGTAGCGAGTCTTATTAAAAAAATTACAACGTAGTTGTTTACTTCTAAATATAAAATAAGTACAGTGGGTGATAAAATTATGAAGGCCACCTGTTCAGATTTTTATAGTTCTGACTAAATTACGGAAAGCTCAATTTCCTTTTGGAGTGTTTTACTTTTTTTATTTTTGCCTTAATTCTGTCAGCTGATGATTTGGAAAATCTAGTATTGGAAAGCAAGGTCTTGGCCTTAGAAGCTTTACCTTAATGTTTGTATGTATAAGTAGCCACTCCCAGTGCTTATTACACCATTAAGACGAAATAAAGCTATAAGTCACGGTAAATATAATTTGCAAGCGAAAATTATGGTACATTGAAATAACTTCACGGGAATTAACTTCACATGGGAATTAACTTCACCCGAAGTGAGAAATAAATTTACTTTTTTGATGTGAGGTTTTTTCCCATTGAAAGTGAGAGAGTGAAAATGGGCACCGTGGCGTGGTCGTTTTTTTTTTTTATAATCTGCACACGCTAAAGGGGATATGAATACCCTAACAAGTACGAGAGACAGACAGATAGGCGTAATGATAGGAAACTCAGATGTTAGCTCTATGGGTAGTCTCCAGGATAACTGGAGAGCTTTCGTGTATTATTGAAAGTTTTGCCTTTGCTTATGATTCACAGAAGTTTTTTCAGATGTTTCCTATTATTGTTTTTGTGACCAATTTCTTCAGCCATACCATCCTACTGCCAGTGTTATGCCTTCGCAGTAGGTTTTGACATTAACTGATCAACTTATTTTTATTTCGTGAGAAATAAATGTTTCGGCGACATCTGGATTCAAACCGTGAACCTTCAGCGTGACAAGCGACGAGGACTACCACTATGCCATGGCCACCAACACAAGTGCGTTGGACTACTACACATGCCGCCCCGGGTTCAATCACAGCAAATACCTAAATGTTTTTTATTTAACCACCTCTTTTGAATGTATGAGAAGCATTAAAAAAGTATAATTTCTCATGAGTAGCTTCTCAACTCGCCGTTCGGAGTCGGCAAAAAACGGTTGGTACCTTCCATTCGTGCAAAAATATAACATGGACACACAAATGGTTGCGAGAGGCAGGCCCTGGTTCACCCCAAACTGTAGCGCCACCTAAAGAAAGAAAGAAGAAAGTGAGAAACAATTAAATCAGAAATTTTGTGAAATTAGTTTTCACCACAGAAAGGGGCGCTATTTGCTAAATTTACCAAAGTCAAAAATATAAAGAAACTTGCATGCGACCCAAATGCAAAATAGTTGGTCTACCTAGCTATTAACCGGAAAACTATTTTTCATGCCAAAATAAATTGGTTTGTAGTAGTCATTTATTTGAAAAATTATATAAAAATAGTAATTAAGTATTTTTTAAGTAAATTTGGAAAAAAAAAGCAAAACAAAACATGCATAGTATTGCCAGTTATTCTCTTGTGGATGCAAAATAGTTGGTCTAGTACTATTTTAATAGTGATCTGGTAAACCGTTACGAAAAAATTAGGAGAACATTTTTATTCTTGCATTAGCATTTTGTTTATGCAAGTTGGTTACAGTTTTTGGTCAACCACGGCGCGTGGCGTTGCATTACCGCGAGATCTTAGGGAATCAATTATTAAGGCTTTCCAAACAGGGTTATCTAGCTTCAAAATTGACAAAAAATTGAATTTGCCACGATCATCAGTGCAAAGTATAATTACGAAATATAAAAACTCGGGAATTGTGGAAACTGGTGAAAAAACGGGACGCACAACGATAGCAAAAATTCGAGATTGTCGTGTGCTGAAACAAATTATTAAAGAAAACTGACGCCAAACCGCCGCTGCAATAACTGTAGAATGGAAAGATCGCATTAAAAAAAATATTTCCGTCGATACTTGCAAAAGAACTTTGAAAAAAATGGGATACAATTTTTGTAAGGTTTGTCTTAAAATAATTAAGTTTCATAAGTTCCAAAATAACTTCTTGCATGCAAAACTCAGGCGAAGGAAAAGCCACTTTTGACGCCTAAGACAAGAAAAGACGGCTTGAGTGGGGGAAACAACGCAAAAACTGAACATGAAGTCAATGGCGGACCGTTATTTGGAATGATGAGTCCAGGTTTGAGGTTTGCGTTGGTGATGAACGCAAACGTGTCATTCGGACTTCTACAGTAGCATTTCATAAAGATTCATTGAAGTGAACTGTCAAGTTCCGAGCATCTCTCATGGTATGGGGATGCATGTCTGGACGAGGTGTTGGAAACTTATGTTTCGTTGACGGTTCAGTTAATACTGCGAACTACCAAGATATTCTGCAATAGGAACTTATTTCATCAATACCATGACTTCAATCAAGTGAAGGAAACTATGTTTTTCAGCAAGATGGCGCTTATTGTCATACAGCTAGGTCCACGATGGGATGGTTATCCGCTGAAGCCATTCCTTTAACGGAATGGCCTTCCAGAAGCCCTGACCTTTCACCTATCGAGACTGTTTGGCACAAAATGAAGAAGAAACTGCAAAAAGAACCAGGACTCTTCAGGATCTAAAAAATAAAATCCTTTACTGCAGAAGATTGTCAAAAATTAGTAGGTAATATGCCTCGACGAATAGCAGCAGTAATCAACAACAAATGTGGCACAATACAGTGGTAAAACTGAAATTTTAACAGATAGACCAACTATTTTGCATTCAAAAAAGTTCTGAAAACATGATTTCCGTTCCTTAGATCACTTCTTTTCGTGAATTAATTTATATTACTGCTTTATTTGTTACTTGTATTATTTCAATTAAATAAAACTTTATATTAATCAACAAAAAATTCGTTATTTGTTTCAAAATTGCCAAGAACACAGCACATTGTAAATTATTTGTTGGTAGACCAACTATTTTGCATTTGGGCTCGTTTATGTACACATGTACCTACCCTCGCATCTACTCCCAATAAAATCAATTCACATATATTCGTTGACTGGTAACTGATTGTTGTATAGCTACACGTATTTTTTTTGTTCTTGCAGAGGGCGTAAGTCCACATTACCATTCGTCAATAAAAGGGTTGCTCCTACCCTTTGGTAAATGAAGCAATATTTTTACAATTTCCATCGGTGTGTTCAAGTCTGAGAACTCAGAAGATCTCCATGGAGGTTCTCTATTAGTTCGTACACGATTCCTCTGTATGAAAAAACTACTGAGTAGAAGAAATTCTTAGTTGTGCGATTTCGGAATGCCTTTACTTGTCAAATTTAACTAAGTATAAGTCGCCAGCCCGAAGGCGCACTGACTAATGTCAGTGTATTTTCACCCCCATTTCATTGAACGCAAATAGCTTGCCCTAACAACTGTCATACATTGAAAACTTAACATAAATCAGATTTTATAATTTTTGTATATATTTGCACTTGATTAGTTCGTTGTTTTATTAAGCAACCTATCCGAACACAAGCACAATGAGCAGAACCAACGCAATGAAAAAAAAAAAACGAAATAATAAATCAGCTGATTTCATGCTTTGACAGCCCTTTTTTCTTGCACTGCAGATGTAGAAATACCCAGGGCAAATCCAGTGCAGAACCAGTGTCGACATCAAACGTAGGGCAGCATTTTCAGTGTAGTCAGTGCACTGACTAACATCGAACGCATCAGTGCGTTTCCAGTGCGTCCTAGGGTGACCTAGGGCCGAAATCAAGCTAACCTATTATTTTTTTTAAACAGGAAGATATTGCCAATAACCTATGCATTGTTCTAAAAGGGGGAGAGTAATAACTTAAGATTTAATCAAAGTAATTTTTCAATATCAAAAATTTAAATGCTTAAAATTATCAGGGCTAAATCGATCTCCTTTCCGCGATTAAAAACGAAACAAAGCATTTTCTTTTGTGTTTGATAACGTCCATGGTGCGTACTCCATAAATCAGGATTACCTACGTTATCAGTTTCATATACAAATTTTCTTACTCTTTAGTAGTCCAGTTGAAGGTTTTGGTGCTATATATTGTTTTTTAGTTAACAAAACAGTGAACAGAGTGAACTGAATGTTATTTTTTACGGTCATGGAATGGTGGTCATAATCGACAACGGTTGGCCTATCGTAAGGGTTTAATCTGTACTTACTGTTACTGATAAGCAATTCAAAAATTAGTTAATATTTTTATAAACTGTATTAAAAAACCATACCATTTCTTTTTTTAGTTGGCTATTAGGAAAGCAGGAAGATGATTGTGCCGAAGGACTTTGGCGCATCCATGACACACTTTATGATTTTACTGAATTCATTGAACGCCATCCAGGAGGACAGTTTTGGCTTCGTGAATCTCAGGTACATAATATCCTTCTAAATAAAATGTAATGAAGATTTTGTTATATGTTAAACATTTTAAGGGAACTGATATAACTGAAGCGTTTGAGGCTCATCACCTCTCATTGGCTCCCGAGAAGATGCTCTCCAAGTATAGAGTTCGTGAGGCTAAGTTACCTAGAATTTACAAATTAACTATAGCTGAGGGAGGTTTTTATAAAACCTTGAAGTCACGAGTTCGTGAAAAACTAAAAACAATCGACTTTAAGCCAGCCAAACGCACCGATGTGAGTTTAGATCCGGTTTTTTTTTTTTTAAATTCAATTTTAAATACCATATTCTTTCATTTAGCTAATTCATACTGGACTGTTGGTGGCAACATTTGCTTTTGCAATAGGAAGTGCATATTTTCAGAGTCTACTCCTCACAATTTTATCGGGCACTGCTCTCTGTTGGACTACGATCGCTGCTCATAACTACTTCCATCGCAAGGATAATTGGCGAATGTACACCTTCAACTTGTCTCTAATGAACTTCAGTTCCTGGCGTATTTCACATGCGCTGTCGCATCACATCTATCCGAACTCGTTGCTTGATCTGGAACTATCAATGTTCGAACCGATGCTCTGTTGGTTACCCAACAAACATTTCAAAACTGATCTCCAGAGGTATTTTTCGCTTTTGATTGGACCCGTTGTGTACATGTTGGCGTTTGTTGGACAAATGGTTCTTAGGTAATAATAATAATTATTTTTATTTTTGAAAACCTTTTAAGGCTAACTTTTGAATTTCAGAATCATTTTTTCAATGAAGCGACGTAATATTATGTACTGGCATGATGCAATCGGTCTAAGCATACCGTTAGCCATGTTCATTTTCTCTGACTTGAGCCTTCCTATGGTAATCAAAAACTGGCTCTTTATCGATATATTGGCTAGCCTCGCTTTCGGAATTATCGGATTGAATGCCGCTCATCATGAACCGGAAATTTTCCATGATGGTGATGCCCATCGTGAGGATAGAGATTGGGGACTATTCCAAGTCGACACGATCACCGATCGTAAGGATCTGAAGGGATCGCAATTTTTGACTCTTACACATTTCGGTGATCATGCTCTGCATCATTTGTTCCCCACACTGGATCATGGTATTCTGCCGCAACTCTATCCTATTTTTTATCAGACCCTTGACGAATTTAAGGGACACTTAAGGGAATTAAATCACATTGAACATATTATTGGTCAGCATAAGCAGTTGTTGAGAATAGTACCAAATAAAGTGCCTCCAGGATCCGGGAAGTAGAACACATTATTGAGATTGTTTTGTTAAATATTATTTTTTTAAAGTTTCTGTAAATAAAATTAATAAGTTTGAATTTTTTAGTAGAATTTCCATTTTTCTGCTAGGTATGAAATCCTGCGCGGGTGCCATGGCGTAAAATGAGGTGAGAAAAAGAAGAACTCCGTCGCTTCTTTTTACACCACAATAATACAAAAAAAAAACGGACCAAGTGCGAGTCAGACTCGAAAAATACCTGAATTTTTCTAAATGTCGGAGTTGAATATTACTTCGTCGAATCAACTAATGATTACCTTTAACGTACTAAAAAATATGATTGCCCTCCTAAGGTTAAGTTGGTAGTCCTAGTCATATTTTTGAAAAATGGTGTTACGTGCCCAATAAAAGCCAAGTTGATGATGCACATTATGTATGTTGAGAGCAACAGTGTACTCTAAGATAGATTTAACTAAGACTAAGCCCACTAGGTTAGGTAAGGTTAGGTGGCTATCCACCGCATTAGACCAAAATAGGGTTCATTGTATTGCCACATGAGCTGAATCTTATCGGTTCTCTTGGAATTATTTTGAGAATTGGAACATTTTTCATATTTTATTGATATACCTTGAGGAAATATCTTGTTAATCTATAAAGAAATATTCTCTCAAAATCTTTTTTTCCTAATGGAGAGTGTGCTGGGCAGCTGCATAGAAGGTGATAGGGGGATTCCTCCTCCTCCTCATCCATGCAGCTGTGACAGATGGTATATCATTATGACCAGGAACTAAGCACAGCGTGAGCATGCATCTGCTCTATATCTCGTTTAGAGATGCGCGACAGTGCCTAACCAATTTTGATCTTATAATAGGTGATTCGAATAATTTTATACCTGCTTGGCTATATCGGTGTAAATGAAGATGTCCCGATTGTACATATTTCCTACCCATTCTTGTCGGCTGGGAATATTAGTCTTATATTTGATATTTAAGTCTAGGAGTGGAGTTATATGGTCCGTTATTCCTGTATTTAGATTATTCTGTGAGGTGATGCTGTGTTTCTTAGTGCATAACACAACCTCTGTTTTTGCCGGGTTAATTCTCAGGCCGTTTTGATTGTCCCACCTCGCCAGTGTAGCTACAGCTTCCTTTTGGATTTATAATTTCCCAGTTCTGAGTTGATCAACCTACTTAGCAGCATTTGTTGGATCCAGAAACTCAGTCTACTATTAATCTTCAAGTTGTCAGGTTCTGCTGATATAGCCTCAGGTTTAATATTATTGAAAACTCCTTCAATATCCAGGAATGCTATCATTGTAAATTCCTATATATTATCGATAAGTGAATGAATCTTTCCATAGATCTTCCCTTGCAGTAATCATGCTGTGATGTCCCACTAAATATAAGTTAACATTTAAAAATGTTTAGTTTAGTCAGACATATGTACTATGTACATACGCCATTAAAAGGTCGACCAATTTGTAAAGACCTAAGTTAATAAATCAAATGTATGGATTCTAATTTGTAAGTTTATAGTTAAATTGAATAGAATAAATGAGAAGCCAACGGTTTACATGGTGAGATGCACAGCGACTTTGAGATCTATTGTGCCCCCTACAAGTCCTTGACGAAGGAACATCCTTATTGTCATTATTCCTACGGGAATCGGTTAGAGAGAACTTCGCTCACACCTAGCCCAGGTGACAATTCTATAGGTCTCATAGCACTTCTTCCAGACTAAATTCCTTAAGAATTCACAGTGATGTGAGTGGTAGATCCTCTGCTATCATTTGGTATTTAACCAAGCACTTGAATCTTTTTTGGGTTAATGCCCCACATTCCACCAGTATGTATTTTGGAGTGATTCATTTTTTCAAACAATGTAATCTATACAATTTAATTTAACAAATAAAAAACAGTTACAATATTTATGTATACCAGTTAGTTAAAAGCCAGCTAAAGGCCTTTGTTGTTCTTGCTCTAAGTTTATAAGTCAGTGCTGTAAATAATAACACGCTCACAAAAAGGGTTGCGAGAAGCTAAGTTCGATTCTACATACGACTGCTGACGTCAAATATTTTTTATTTTATTATCCTGGGCTTGAACATAAGACTGACAGTTGTTGCTTTTTATATGCCCATGGAGCACCAATATCTAAACACTGCATCAGACTTTAACCCTCCGATTAGCGATAGCGGTATACAAGCCACAAGGTCCCTAGCGACCTACTATTGGCTTTAATGTCCACTGATCGAATCGTTGGTGATGATTTCATAAGTTGTTTTGAGCATAGCTCAGCTCCACGATAACGCAGAAGGATGATTTATACCTCAAATGAATGCTAGGACTGTGTAATGATAGAACATTTTATTTTCTGCCGCTTCGATCTTGAATTCTCAGCTCCTTTAAGTAAAAGAGTATTTTGAATACAGCTATAACGACCGCGGATCATAATAGTGAAAACCGCTTCCAAATCCGTTCAGCGGTTCTTGAGATTATTGCAGTCATACGGACAAATTTTTTGGGACTTCCTTTTATAATATGTATAGATAGTCTCACACTAGCTAACCAAAGTCAAAAACGAATGAACGTGATTCGTAGATCGTTATTTTTCATAATATCTTCTCTGAAATATACATAGGTCCCTATGGACCTTGTCGCTGATAACCGTACTTAGTAAGTTTAAAACGAAAAAAATCAAAATGGTGTGCACGTAACGCTTCGGAATTAGTTTTTATCGTTTAAGCATTGCAATTTGATGGAATACAGAAAGCATCAAGTTTCTAGCATACGCATAGAAAAGATTTGTAAACATTCAAAAAGTCGAAAGGTCCCCACGGACCTTCTCGCTAATCGGAGGGTTAAACCACCTACGTAGAATCTATGGTATGGAACTTTACAGGGCTTAACGTATTTTTTCACATTTATTCGACACTGTTATTATGAAAGCCGCGATCGAACTATTCCAACTCTAAAAAGGACTAAGAATGAAATTCCAAAAAGGAGGTCAAAGCATCCATTTACTATCCCCAACCTTTACATTGAAATAAAAACACAATAATAATTTTTTTTTTATTGATTTACATTTATTTTGTTCCTTTTTTGTATATTTTTTTATTTTATAAATTAAATAAAGTATTTTCGATAAATTAAAAAAAAAACATAGCATTAGCTCCATAGTGTTTTTTGTTTCCTTTACATTTAAATAAAAAAATTAAAAAATAAAAAATATATATGTTTTTTTGATGTTGATGTGTGCTCTTCCATCGACGGCGACAATTCCTAGTTTTTGGTTTTTGATGACGGGGCTTTTTCTTTGGTTACAGTGTGTATATAAAAAAACTAATAAATACATAGGTAGGTAAAATAATCTTTTTCGTAATGAAAAATGTCGTTTTAATGGCTCATGTCGATTAACAATGTTTTTTTTATTTTACCTTGCGTCTAAGTGCAAATTGTTTCAAGTATTTTATTGTGTTACTCCCGTCGTTCGAAGTAATTTTTATTTTATTCAAAAGAAAAAATGTGAAAATAAATTTAAAAAAAAAAATAAAAACAATAAAAAATAAACATAAAAATATTTTTTTTTTAAATTAACATAATTAATTAATTATAAATAAATTAAATGAAATGGCATTTAGAATTCGTTTTCTGGAGCAAGGTCGAATCTGGGTGGGAAAGCCAATCCGTCGAGTTGTGGCCGTACGGACGCTCGGGTCTGTAAATAGGAGAACATTTTTATTTGTAGGAGTGGGTAGATTAGAAAGTAAAGAAAGAACGTTTCAAACATGCAAACAAATCTGAAGAAAAAAATAAACGACGTGTATGACTTTTTATGAACGCCAGTGTTTGGGGGGAGGATAACATTTTAAATGCGGTATTTGTGTGAAAATGCACGTTTTGTGGTGCTTCAACAATAACAACAATGAAACTCCAAATGTATCAATAAAATAAATATCCAAACATAAAACGATCATACACCAAGTTGCGTGTTTGTGTTTTTGTAAATGAAGTGCTCGAGAACGGTCTACGGCCGTGTTTGCCAATCCAGACTTCTCTGACTGAGCGATGTGAGAGAAAAACAAATGAATTGTAAAACGTTCAAAAAATGTAACAAATATCAAGAGTTTTTTTTTTTTTAGCAAATAAACAAAACAAAATCAACGAAACGTCACTTGTACATCCATCACACAACACGGTAATCAACCAACAGTAGCGGTCCGCTAATATCGCACTTACAAATGTAATGAAAGAGAGAGAGAGTGTGTGTTGTGTGAGAGAGAGAGTGAGTTATTTATAGTTCCAGCGCACTCTTGCGGCCACTCTTTGGCGTTGTTTGCTGAGATAAGAAAGTAGAGATTTTTTTTTTTATATTTTAAGAATCATTTTTTTTTTTGTACAGCTATTTGAATGATGATTTTTGTTAACTGATTTTTGATTCTGAATTGGATTTTGGATTGGTGGAAGTAGTAGTAGTTGTTGTAGAACTAGTAGAAGATTTGGTGCTAGGTGGTAGATGATAGGCTAGGTCTACAATTCTCTTTGCAATAAATTCTCAATTTTTAATTTCATTGCCGATTGTTGTGCCTATAAAATTTATGAAATTTTTTGTTGGTTTATCAATTTTGTAAGCAGTTTAAAAATATATATTATAAGTAAGTTAAAGTTAATAAAATAAAATATACAAGTTATGATTCAAAACTTACCGCTGGGCTACCTCCACGACCGACTGAACCAGCACGTCCCTTTGCACGGAATTTGCTAATTGCTTGTTCGGCTAAATCGGCACGCTCTTCGGCTTCTTCCAATTCTTGTTGGGCCTTTCGGAATTTGGCCAAGTTCAAGGCGGCGATCTCCTCGGCTTCCTCGATCTGCCTCTTGTATGTCTTAATCTTCTGTTGCAACTTATCTACCAAGTCTTGCATGCGTTCGTGATTCTTGCGGTCCTCTTCGGATTGGAAGGACAATTCCTTAATGCGACGCTCTGATTTGCGGAGATTCTTCTGGGCATCGGCGTGTCTCCTTTGTTCACCGTCCAATTCGTTCTCCAATTCGCGGACACGTTGTTCCAATTTTTGGATGGCCTTCTTGCCTCCCTTAAGAGCGTTAGCTTCAGCCTCATCCAATCGGACTTGCAATTCCTTGATTTGTTGTTCAAGGGCTTTCCTGAGTTTCTCTTGTGTTTGGGCATGATCTTGTTCGGCGCGGAGCTCATCGGCAAGGCGGGCAGCATCAACCATGGCCTTCTTGGCCTTCTCTTCGGAGTTCTTGGCTTCGTTCAACAGCTCATCCAAGTCAGAGTGGAGTGTCTGAAGTTCGGATTCCAATTTCCTCTTGGCGGCGGAAATAGAAGCGTTTTGGGCTGAAATTTCATTGAGTTGTTCATGGGCATCGGCCAATTCTTGTTCGGCTTGTCTGCGGCCGCGATCGGCTTGTTCGAGAAGGGTGCGGGATTCTTCAAGTTCGTTCTGGAGGGCGTTGGCACGACGTTCAGAAATGCCAAGTTGTTCACGGGCATCATCACGGGCACGTTGTTCTTCTTCGAGGGCGGTCTGGATGTCCTTGAGTTGTTGTTGGTAGCGTTTGATGTTCTTCTGGGCCTCGGCGTTAGCCTATAGAAAATAATAAAAATAGGTGTGTCATAAATATAAGGTCTACTATGCATATGCCAGTGCCTATAACTCACCTTGTTGGCATGATCCAAAGCAATTTCGAGTTCATTGATGTCAGCTTCCAACTTCTTCTTCATGCGAAGAGCCTCAGCCTTACCCTTGGCTTCAGCTTCCAAAGAGGCTTGCATGGAGTCGAGTGCGCGTTGATGATTCTTGCGGGTATTTTCGAATTCTTCCTCCTTCTCTTGAATGCGACGGTCGATTTCTTGACGAACTTGAGACAATTCAAGTTGAGCACGGAGTACCTTGTTTTCTTCTTGTTCCAAAGCGGCTTCAGCTTCCTCAAGAGCAGCTTGGAGTTCATCCTTTTCAGCTTCAAGGCGTTTGCGTGCCTTCTCGATTTCATGGATGTTGCGGCCACCCTCACCAATTTGGTCGAGCAGATCCTTAACTTCATCAGCGAGATTCTTGTTCTCACGACGGACAGCTTCAAGTTGTTCCTGGCCTTCTTCGTAGGCACCCTTGAGACGGAACAGCTCGGTGGAGTAGTTGCGGCATTCCTTTTGGGAAGCATCCAACTCGGCGGCCAAATCGTCAACCTTGAGTTTCCATTCTCCAATGATCTTGTCGAATGCCTTCTGTTTCTTCTCGGCAGCATTGGCAATGGCATTGGCACGGTCGACCTCCAATTGCAAATCTTCGACTTCGACTGAAAGACGTTGCTTGGTCTTCTCGAGGGCAACGCATTTTTGGTTGAGTGATTCGATGGTTTCTTCGGCTTCGGCCAAGCGAGCTTGGAGCTTCCTCTTGGCTTCTTCCAATTCCTCAGAGCGGGCAACACCATCAGACTCGTATTTGCTGCGCCAGATTTGAGATTCAGCGTTAGCCTTGCTGAGTTGACGTTGCAAGTCAGCCTTGCCTTCGGCTTCCTCTTCAACTTGTTCACGGAGGTTGTCGAGGTCGTGTTCCAAGTTGCGGAATTTACCAAGAAGGGTGGCACGTTCGCGTCCCTCTTCATCGGCAAGACGCTTAGTATCCTCGAGTTGTGTGGTCAAGGAGATCTTGATCTTGGACAGTTGCGATACTTGAGATTCGGCCTCCTCCAGTTGACGTAAGAGATCGGAGTTCTCGATGGAGAGCTTCTTCTTCGAGGCATCGAAATCGTTGAGGGTCCTGTTGGTCTCGTCCAATTTCGATTGTACTTCGTTCAAAGTGTGTTGCAATTGTTTGGCGATCTTTTCTTGTGCAGCCTAAAGTTCATTATAAAAAAAAATCGGGTGATTAATATTGATTTCTTCCTCAGAAATGGATTTTCTGTGGTTTTGACTACATGAGCAAGCGGGCAAATAAAATCAGTGTTAGAGGTCAAACAAGTGGGATTGATTAGTTGTGATGTAAAATTTGTTGAAGGAGGGCAAGGGCAAGGGCAAGGGCAAGGACCATTACAGCCTGAGGTTGGAATCTTTTAGCATTTAGAGCTGAAATGCTGGAGCTTTCATCCTAGACTCAATAGTCTTTATGGATAAATGTTTTTCTTTTTCTTTTCTTTGGATCGGCAAGAAACTATGCGAATTTTTACAGCGATTGTTTTTTTTTAGCGAAATATTTACAGCGAATATATTGCAGATAATTTGCAGCGAATTAAATTTCCAATTTTTTTTATTTTTTTTTTCAATACCTTCTCGTTGGAAAGGTGATCAACACCGGCACGGAGGTCATTCAATTCACCGAAATATTGGGCCTTCTCCTTTTCAGCCCTAAGGAAATAACAAGTAAATGTTTGTTGGTTAGGTTAAAAGTGTTAAACACAAAAGAACTCAATGCTAAAAGAAAATATTTAGATTTTGTTTTAATAGTGTTAAATACTCATTTCGATGCTCGTTGGGTTTTGTGTCCATTTCCGTTTTGCTGAAGATTTTTTTGTAAAAAAAAACCCTGTGTTTTTTTTTGTGTGTGGTGGGGATTTTGATCCTCTCAAGTCAAGAAGGAGGATCGGTCATATTCATAGGAGTTTTTGTTTTTTTTTTTATTATAGGGGAATACATTTATGTATGTGTTGTTGTTTTTTTTTTAATTGTTTTCTTGAGCACAAGACGGACTCATGCGACATATTCGAATGCAAAATGTAATATGTGATATCCGATATAAGCACTTGCAGTGCAGGTTTACCTTTTCGCGACCAAGTTGATCACAAGCGGCACGAGTTTGGTTCAATTCATTGTGGCAGCTCTGACGATCGTGTTCAGCCCTAGTTTTTTTTTTTTTTTATTTTGAATTTTTAAAATAAAATTAAAATTGTTATGAATGTTGTTATTTAATTATTTTTTTTTTTTTGTGACACGTAACATTCGGGGACCGTACAAACAACTTAAAACGAAGGACAAATTTAAATTGACAAAATTGACAGAATTACAACCAGAGCACAGGTGCAAAATTAGTGCCAGAAAAATGTCAAAATTATGACCAAACGTTTTCAGGAACAGGTCAGCTTACAGAAATGTATTTTCATAAGTACGTATTTCGAGTTTCAAATTATTTTGCAATTCCTGTGTGCCTGTGGTTCAAAATTTGTTCCTTATTCAGTCGAAATTTCGACCAGAAATAGATTTTCGATTTTAGTTCGAAATAACGTCGAGTCATTTTAATGTTGAAATTAAGTGATCTTGAACTACAAGATTCGAAAAAGTCAACTAACTGAACATGTATGTAAATATGGCCTCACAGATCTGAAAATTTTACGACGCTTTTCTTTCATTTTGACGAACACGATTTACGAGTACAACACTAACACCTGAAAAGATTACAAAAACAAAAACTGTTTTCAATAAAACCATACTTACTTAGCCTTCAGTTTGTTCAATTGATCCACTTGTTCAGCCATTTCAGCAACGGAGTCATTGTGCTTCTTGCGCAAGTTAGCCAAAGTCGATTCGTGTTGAATGTTAGCCTCTTCCAAGTCACGACGCAATTTGCTCAATTCAGCTTCACGTTTCTTGTTCAATTCAATTTGGGCAGATGTAGCACCACCGGCTTCCTCAAGACGTTCGCCCAATTCCTCCAATTCGCGAGCCAAATCAGCGCGTTGTTTCTCAGCCTTGGCACGAGCTTGACGTTCAGCTTCGACTTCCTCTTCCAATTCTTCGATCCTGGCCTGCAATTCCTTGATTTGCTTTTGCAATTTACCAACAACGGATTGTTCATCTTCCAATTTGGCGGTCAATGAGGAGAGTTCCTTGTCCTTGCGTTGGATTGTTTGTTCCAATTCCTTTTTGTTGCGTTCCAAATCGGATACAGCCTCTTGGGTCAATTTCAAATCACCTTCAACCTTACGCTTCGATTTCTCAACATCACCACGGAGTTTCTTCTCACGTTCAAGGGAATCTTCCAATTCGTCCAATGTTTGTTCCAACTTAGCCTTCACTTTGTTCAAGTGGTTGATCTTGTCTTCGGCAGCTTGGAGCTCTTCACCAGTCTTTTGGTTGGTCTCTCCTTGCATTTTCTTTTCCTTGTTCAATTTGTTGATGAGTTCATCTTGGTGGGCGATCTCGTCATTCAAATTGCGGATTTGGTGATCCTTGGTGGCCTTGTCTTGTTCGCCCTTTTGGGTGGACAATTCCAAATCTTCAATATCCTTCTTCAAGCCAGAGATCTCTTGGTCGGCCTTCTTCTTTTGTTGGAAAAGTTGGTTGCGGGCATCTTCCTCTTGAGACAGACGTTCTTGGATGTCCTGTTAAATTGGCGAAAAAAATATTAATAAATACTTGTACATATGTATGTATTTTTGTGCACATCTCTAAATTTAGCCGCCGTGTCTCAGTGGATTCGAGAATTTTCAAAATTTCTTTTTTTATTCACAACACGATTGATACTCGTAAATCCATTGGGGCGCGTAGGTTTTTTTCTAAATTTTAAAAATAGATTTCGCACAGAAAATTTCACAGCTACTCAAAGTGAATTTCAAGTGATTTTGATTAATCGATTGCAAATTGAAAAAATTCCTTTAAACACATATTTTAATCAATTAAATATGTAAAAATTGAATATTTGTAAAATGTCACTTGGAATAAATGCGTGATTAATCGTTTCTGATGCAGAAACATTCTTTTTTGGGGAAATTTTTGAGTGCTCTTGAGATTTTCTTTTTTTTTTCTTAGAAATATTTATAATATATGCATAAACTTACGCGCAATTGATTTTCGAGGTCGTTCTTTTGGGCAGTGAGCTTGGCACACCTCTCTTGGAAATCTTGGAGGGCACCCTTTTCACCGGACAAGGAGTCCAACAAGGCGGTCTTCTCAGCCAACAACTTAGCGTTGAGGACTTCCAATTCCTTGCGGACCTTAACTTCAGCGGCATGAGCATCCTCAGCCTTCTTTGCCTTCTCTTCGAGCCTCTGGAAGTTTTTTTCAAAATTAGATTCAAATGTATTCGTTGGCGATGTTGGTGGTTGCATGGACGTATCACTTTCTGCTGCAGTTTCCATATTGCTTTAACTAATATTTTACTAATGTAATTTCACTTTCGACAAAAATCGGGATTATTTTTTTTTTTTTGCAGAATTGTACAATTCTGCAAAATTCTTCACCGTTTCGATTTATATTTCTTATATCGTTGGACCGTATGTAGTATTTATTCTTTTTATTATTTCAATTCGCACTTATTTTTTATTAATACTTAAGACGTTGGTTTCGTTTCACAATAATTAAAAAAGAAAATACTAAATTTATCTTCAGTTAACTAGGTCCGATTAGCTAGCTGGTCAACAACTGGAATGCTGCTGCTTCTTCGATATCACTTCGATGTGTGTCCTGTATGTGGGGCTGAGACTGATTAACACTCTCACGGAGTGCTTCAGGTAGGTTGAACTTCTTAAGTGTTCTTTTTTTCTAACCGAAAATATTGCAAATTACTCATCGCCGTTGTGTGTGTGTGGGGCGAGAATACATATAAGTTTGCCTAATAAATTATATCCCCACCCCAAATGTTAAAAAGAAAAAAACACATTAATTTCATATTTATTGAACACGATTGCTAGCTAGGAAGGAAGGAAAATCTCATATCTGTGTGGTAGTCATAATTCTAATTAAGTGATTAGGGTGGGGATGGGGAAATGCCAACCTCACAATCATAATTCGCTTTATCTGCATCATATTCGAATGATCATTTCACAACTTAATCATCACTTGATGGCCAATAGGAAGCGACCAATGACGACTCTTTAACATTTTTATTGCAATTCGCACAGGTTTTTGGGCATGTGGGACTCAAAGAGAATCATAAAATCAGTTTTGATTGGCGTTACGAAAAAAGAAAAAAAAAATGCGTAAAAAGAATTTTGGTTTTTTTTTCTGCATAGAAACATATGTAGTATCTCTGTATCTATGTGTATATGTGGTTAGGATGATAAATTGCTTTTTGATTTTTTTTTTTTCTAAATTTAATTGAAGATCGCAGAAAGAAAACGAAATGTTTTTCCTGCTTTCGGTTTATACCATTCCAGATATTCTTATACCATTCAGTTTAAAGGTATACAAATTCCAATTCCAACACATGTTTAGACATTTTTTTTTGTTATTGATTGCTTTTTTGCAGAAATATTTAGCAACAGATGCTGCATCAAATTTAGTTATTTTCTCTACAAGCGTAGATGAATTATTCTATCATCGAAAGATCTGGAGGAGCCTTACGACTGAAATTTCTAAAAATAACTTTTGAAATAAATTAATGAGTTCGCAGAGTGCTATGATGGCGAGAACACCTTTGCAGAGTTGAAAGATTTCCTACTTTACACTTGTAGTTTTCTACTTTAGTTTATTTCATTTTGTTTGAGGAAGCATATAATAATATCCATTCGTGGATAAAAGTAAAGGTCCATGTTTATAGAAGCGTCGTGTATAAATATCTTCTTAACCCAGTCATTAAAATAAGTTGGAGTGGTTCATTTTCATTTTCAGTTTCACATGGTTACCGATACGCTAGGAAACAGCTCTAGATATTTAAAAATAAATCCAATGCGATTGCATTACGAATTTTGTTTTCAACTCATAACTCTTTGGAATGTGTCATCGAATTTTTATAATTTTGTCATCTGACTAATTGGACAGGTGGAAATTGTTTTCCACCTATGTAAGAACAAGAAAATGAAAATCTGAGATCAGATTTTTGTGCGAATATAATTGGGCAGACTAGAAAAGAGTGAAATAGAATGTTTTTCGACATAATTTGGATGCGTTTCAAGTGGGTTTTTCGATTGAAAAAAAAAAAATTTGCGTAGCTATGCATGATTTGCAGACACATATTTCTGAATCAGAATTTATTTAATTAAATTTCATTTACACTATCTAAGCGGTGAAGATCAGTACTATCCCAGTTTTTGTTAGTATTTAAGGAGAAGCATTTAATTTCGATAATATTTTGCATTTATTTTATTGGTCATTGTAGTTGTAGACGGATTCATTCTATTTGTGACCTTTTCAAAAACTATTTAGTGATTGCTTCTGTTTAAAACGTTTTCAAATAGTTTTTTTGTATGAAATTATTTTTTATAAAGCCTTTGCTCGAAATATAAAGTTGGCCAGATCACTTATAATAAATAAGTGCAAAGGAATCAGGTGATCACTTTTGATTTTATTCGATCGTCTGGACTATTAAAAAAAAAATAAATAAACGAATGGACTATATTAGCCGAGTTTTATTATCACCCATGATCCAAGTTGGATCATTGGTGTATAAGCGTTACAATATCAATACAAGATCTTGCTTTTCATTTGGATCTATTTTCGTGATCCAAAAATTTGTTCGGCTATATCTGAGTAGGATGCACTTTCGCTTGTGAACTTTGCTTATCTGTGTTTGCGGTTAAAACATGCGCTAAGAACCTGCTTAATGTCTGTGTTGTGTAATAAAACGGCAACTTCGTGCTAAGTGTCTGTGTCTGAGCTAAAAAGGTGTGCAATATAATCCAGTTTGTTTCCGGGTCAGATCAGCATAATAAAACACGGCTATTATTGTTAAAAGCATAGAGCAGCATTAGGAAAAACTCATTCCAGAGCTGTGAGGGGGGGGATCGTACAGACAATTTCGAGTCTATCATACATTCAGTCTGTTGCTCAGAGTCGAACCGAAAAGGTGTGTCAGTTTAGTACATAATGACTCGTACCTCATTATAATTTAATATTTAATGATTAATTGAAAAAGTGCAATAACTTGCAACTATACTCATTGCTTGTTGTTACGTAGGGTCTGCAGTTTTTAAAAATTCTTATTTTTGTAGTTTGAGATATTTTTTTGTTTTTCATTTTCACCTCAAAATAAATCTATTTTAAGCTTCCTACATTGCAAATAAGTGATCCGTCGAAACCATTCCGCACCACCACTAAAAGAAAAAAAAAAACAACAATTTAAAAACAAATACTTACGGCAATTTCATCTTCAATACGGCTGACGTTAAGGAGGGGCTTAATTTTCTGCCACAATTTGTACCATGGCCATGTGCGCAATTGCAAGTATTTACGCAAGTTACGTTGAACAACCTTAAGGGCAACGCGTTGTTCTTGGAGTTTCTTGAAGCCCTTACGGGCCAAGTAACCACGGGCCCAACCTTGCATCCAGGACATGATTTTGCCAAGACGTTCATCACGGAACTCTTCCATCTGACCCAGGACACCAGCACGGAAGAACACCTATTGTTTTGGGAATTTTTTTTTTGTTTTTTTTTCGCATGTTAGATTGATTTTGCATCTATCACTAGATGGCGTTATAATTGGTTAGCCCATTTTACTGTAAGTTGACAGGGCTAACCAATCATCGGTTGCTTATAGCACGGTTATTGGATTTCAAACATACAGTGGGGAGTAAAAAAAAGCGTTAATTTTCATTCAATTGTCTGCTAGGGAGGAAACGGGCAAAAGGGACATTTCTACGGGATGTTGAACAACTAGGAAATTGTATTAGTCAAATGATGAGATTAAAATGATTATGTACAGATAACCAATTAAAATTAGAAATTACCATAAAAAGCATTTGGTTCGGATGAACCAAGCTTTCATATTGGTCTTTTTTTATTTCTAATAAAATTAGCTTTTTAATAAAATTGGCAATCTGTATACTTTTATGTGTGTTAAGATGATTTTTGTTGTGTGTTTTGTTTTGGTAGTACATTTCGTATATTTTGTTTGTGTACCTTAGTAGCACCCATGCGGTATTGATCTGCGGGCAAGTCAATAAAGGATATGATGATTTGACTAGCCTTACTGTCCTTCATGTCACCAGCAAGTAGCTTGGGGCACATGATTTTGTAACTAATGGTAATTTCAAAGTGATAAGTAAAAACAGCAAACAAGGGAAATGTGTGTATTTGGGGAAACTATGTTAATAACTACTAAAAAAAAGAACGAGTTCCTGGTAGTGGATCCTTTATAAAGGGTTTATCTTGTTTCAAGCACTACCAGGAGTCTAGTTTCTGCCAATATTTCGTTTCTTTTTGAGTGGGGTGCATGTAGGGTGATGCAGTTCTTATTATTTAATTAATTGTGTAATGATTTGGAATCAAAAGTATCCTTTCAAAGGGCTTTCATTTGACTCAAAGTGGGGTAGAATTGTGATAATGATTTGAATCAGTCGCTTAAAAGTACTTGTATGTTTGCAACTTCATCGAAATTGTATCCAAGAGATATCGTTTTTTGTTCTTTTCACCGTTCAACTCGTTTGTAACTGATTTAATAGTATTTGGTTTTTGTCACAATAAAGTCGCTCGGTAATTCTTGGAAATGTGAAAATAATTAGAAACATTTTGTGCACGTGCATTTAAAATAAAAAAAAAAAAAAAAAAAACAACATAAAGGGTGTAAACAGGGATTTTGCTTTGTGTAAAAATGAATCGTGCCTTAGTGTGTCCAAGACGGTATAGATCTTCATTGAGTTCTGTTGACTCAATTACGACCTTGGAGGCCTTCTTTGTATCGGATATTTCTTTAATTTTTGAGGGACAAAGGATTTGGTACCTATGAAATGAGAGTAGAAACAAAAAATAATAGTAAAACAAAAAAAAAACATTCAAATAAAAGTGCAGTATGAAGGATAAAAAGTGCAGTGTAATTTTTTTTTTCAAGACTCAAAACAGATGAATAGAAAAGAAGAATTCGTAAGTGAAAGGTGTTCCAGTGCAGTATATTTTATAATATGTATCAAGGAAGATATGGTAGAAAAGTCGTTCTTTTCAAACGAGTCTTGTACAGCTCGTCTATCGGAGGCTATATGATGATAAACTATGTGTTGTCTGTATACGGTATATGGAATTTTTTTTAAAGTAAACAGAAGGATATAGAAAGTGCACTGGGTAAGGTCAAACAAGAAATAAAAACTGTGTATGATGATTCCATGTTTTTTTCGAAAACAAACTGTGCTCCAAACTACAAAAATTCAATTCAAAAAACTACATGAGAAGGGATCAACATTTACTGCGACATACTAAAGGCAGCTGCATAATTTAAAACACTTTTTTTTTTAAAGTCGAAATAAAATCGAATTTGTAAAAAAAAACACAACTGCCTTGTCTCAAAATTCCAAAATTTCAACTTCACTAGGTAGGAAGGGATTTGAAAATCAACAAATAGAAGGATTTTTTTTCATTTAATATCGCCTGCCTTAGTATGACCAATACGGTACATATCAGGATCCAGTCCGATGCTTTCCAAGCACTTAGCGGCGGCATTCTTTGGAACCTTCTCAGCAGCCATTAGTGCTGGTGCCAAAATCATGTAGCTATGGATTTGTTTTAATAAATTAATACAAAGAAAAGGTAATCCTGTTTTATATCTAAGACTAAATCAAAGACCTGAAAGCTACTAAATTTATAAATCTTAAGTGTTAACTTATTTTTTTTTTTTTTTTGAATAAAAATAAAAATATCAACTTACCGCATCTTGAAATCGGGGTACACCATCCTGTTGGGGAAACCTTTACGGCAAATACGGATACCTTCAAGTACACCGTTACATGTCAATTGATGCATTACCAAATGAGCATCTACAAGACCAGGTTGTTTCATTTCATTAGGAATGATACAACGCACGAAATGAGGTTGTGTCGAACGCAATGTTGTCATCAAGCTGTTCAATTGTTCTTTGTATGCGGAAGAGACAGTAGCGAAGCCACCACCCTTCTTACCACGACCTCCCTTAGCTTGTTCAGCAGTACCAGACTGTCCTGGATGATCGGCGAAGATTTCGGTCAATAATTTGTTGGAAGACTTCTTCAATTGATCAACAACGGTATCGTTCAAAGGATCCTTGTTCTTCTCCAACCAACCGGTGATGTTGTATGATACAACACCAGCATAATGGCCAATGGCGAAGTGAGCGGCTTGTTGACCGGGCTTTGGTGGTTTTGGCTTCTGGAATGGTGCCGATTTACCCAAATGAGTGTTGGTCAATTTTTCAGAGAATGTCTGATCGGTGGCCTTGGGGAACATAGACTCTTCTTCAAGGATGGACAAGATACCCATAGGCTAGATTTTTGTTTATGGATGGAAATAAATCAAAAGAAAAATACGTTAAAAAACATTTCTCGGAAAATGTGGTTCAAAGTTAATTTTTTGAAGCCTTCAATTATTTGGTTAGGCAAAACACGTACACTTACCTTTACATCTTAAAGCCTAAGTTTTAGAACAATCAAAAAACTCTGCGCTTTTGAGCTTTGTTTTTTTGTTTTTGTTTAGAGCAAGCTTTTTCTGTTAGAACACACACAAAACACTTATTTATTTCTTAATTACTCGTACAACTATGATTAGTTTTAAGTATTAGGTCGAAAATGGGTTTCGAAGGGTCTTATACCTTCTCAATCAACTCAATACACTGTTGAAGATCCATTCCAAAATCAATGAAGGTCCATTCGATACCTTCACGTTGATATTCTTCTTGTTCAAGTACAAACATGTGATGATTGAAGAATTGTTGCAATTTTTCGTTAGTGAAATTGATACATAATTGTTCGAATCCATTGAACTGTTGGAATGTAACAATTTTGGGTGTGTTTTGGGGATTGAAAAGAAAATTAGGTTTGGTTAGGGTGTGTGATATATATTTGTCATAGAGAATATATCTTGGGAATAAAGGACATTTTTTTTTTTTTTTTTTGATAGAGGATTACACAAAATCATACATAAAGTTACAAACAAATAATTTTGAAATAGCATTCCCTGAAGTAAACCGTTCGGTGTATCCCTTGATTTCCACATCAAGTTCACAGACATAACGACAAATAAAAACAATAATACAACAGAACCTCAATGTTGCACACAACATTTTTTGTGAAGTTTTCTCAGCAATTAGTATTTACTCGCGCCTATGTTTGGTGCGTTTTTTTTTTCTAATACCTTCTCAATCAAATCGATACAGGCGAGCAGATCCATGCCGAAATCGATGAAGGCCCAGTCGATACCTTCCTTCTTGTATTCTTCTTGTTCGAGAACGAACATGTGATGGTTGAAGAATTGTTGCAATTTTTCGTTGGTGAAATTAATACACAATTGTTCGAAACCGTTGTACTAAACATAAAATGGTGTTGATAAAATATTGGTGCATATTATAAGACAAAAAAAAAAAAATGTATGTGCAAAACTTATGTGCATTTTGTGTTGTGTGTGGTTACATGCAAACATATTTGTGACGGTGCGACATTGATAACACGTATCTTACTTTTAAAGGAGTTCCTTTCCGGTTTCCTTACTTCTCAATAAAACTGACATATAACTAACATAACTTGGTTAATATGTATTTGAATTAACGGTTTCTTTTTGGGATAAGCACCTTTTCAATGAGATCAATACAGGCCAGCAAATCCATACCGAAATCGATAAACTCCCAATTGATACCTTCTTTTTTGTATTCTTCTTGTTCCAGGACGAACATGTGATGGTTGAAGAATTGTTGCAATTTTTCATTGGTGAAATTGATACACAATTGTTCGAAACCGTTGTACTATTGGAGTTGGATTTTTTTGGTAAATAAATTTGTATGTGATAACAAAGAGTGATCAAAATTTACTTTTGGAAAACTTAAAAAAAGAGGAGTATGTGGCTGGAAAAGTGTAGCATATTGTTTCTCTTATTGCTGCAATTTAAATTAAAATGCGAGCTTGTTAAAAAAATAAAATTGGAAATACAATTTTTGTTGGGCGCCAATTTGGTTTTTTTCCCTCCTAACAATGATATTGAAATCAGTTTGTACCTGTTATCAGTGTGGGTGGCTCCCCAGCACTATGTTATTCTTAAGTTTAATTCAAATATTGAAATTTCATTAAGTCTTATGTTGGGCGCCATTTCTCTTTATTGCTAAAAATCATATTGAAGTGCTACGTCAAACTATTTAACATTCCGGTTGATATTCTGTAATACTTTTTTCGTATTTTTGTGTTGTGTTGTTGATTAAAACTATTGAAGCTGAATAAAAGAATTAAAGCTCAGTTTAAAGCTACTACACATACGACTTTACAGTACAAGTCTTCGTTGGGCGCCAATTTTGACTAGTAAAATTATTTTTTAAATAATTCCTACATGTGTAGCAAATCTACTAACCTATAAAACCAATTAAAATTTCTATAATTATTTAACACTTCCATGTTGATTTTGTGTATGTATGTATGTATAAGTGTCCTCGCTGAATTGAAATTGATGAACATTTATTTTTCAAAAAATAAATTCATCAACCACTAAGATTTTTAAAAAAAAACAGATCACTTCCAATTCTACTACATTGTAAGAAAATTTGAAATGATTGTCGTTTTTTTAAAAACTTCTCAAGTGTACCTCTGTTGCAGGTGATTGAAAAAAAAATACTTACGTCGAAAATTTCGAAACCAGCAATATCCAGTACACCAATGAAATGCTGGCGTTTTTGCTTTGTATCCAAAGTTTCGTTACACTTCTTAACCAACCATTTGAAGACACGATCGAAGATACCCTTGCAAAGGGCACCAACGGAGTTGGTGACTTGTTGGACATTACGACCTTGGGTGACGAACTCGTTACCGACCTTAATGCGGGGTTTCAACAAGTTCTTGTACAAATCGGCTACATCGCAACCGAAAAGTTTGGCAACACGTTCACCCTCTTCTTGGCCATCTTGTTCAGCCTGTTCTTCACGACCCCTCTGCTTGAACTTCATACCACCCATATGCATGACAGCGGCGGTGATTTTGTAGACATCTTCCTTTTCTTGTTTGGTGAAACCCAAGATATCGAAGGCTTGCTATAGTTTTTAATTATGTTTTTTTTTTTTGGTAGAAAAAAGAAAATATTAGTTTCAAGTCTTGGAAGGCACAAATTGTTTTTTTTTTTTCGGAAAGTATTGCAAAGTAAAAGGTTTTTAAGCGGAAATATGCATGCCGAAAACAAGACAACAAGCACTTATACTAGAGAACATATTTGACAGTTTTGTTTTTTCTACAAAATACAAATCACAAAAACACACAGGAAACAGTTATTTTTTTTTTTTTTTTTGGTAGCGGAATTCATATTTGCATAGCAAGCTTTGTCCTAACTAAAATCCAAGTCGATTCTTTTTCATAGTTTTATAACAAAGGGTTTATAAAAAATACGATGCATTGTTCCATTATTGTGGATTTTATTTTTTCTTAAATTTAAAAGTGCATATAAATCTGTTTCCAACAGTTTTTCATTTTTTTTAACTGAAAAATACAAAATTTACACACAACTGTCTACAAATAGGTAAAGTAGAATTCTTTAAACTAACGGTAACTGAAAATTCTTACGTATTGTTTTTTTTTTTGGGTTTTACTAAACATATTCCGGAATTCAAAGAATCAAACAGAAATAGAGTTCAAAAAACGCATTCGTATAGAATTATTTTAAAATAAAAAGAAATTAAACTAAAAAATAAAAGTAACTAAAATAAATAATAAAACGTACTTATCTAACATTCATGGGGATTTTTTTTTTTGTTCGGGCTTTTCGAATTGGGTCATGTGATATTTAACTGACTATCTTTTATATAGCCGTTGACCAGTCGTTTTTTGTAAGACTGACTGTTTTTTTAAGGGGAATACAAAGTGCATAATAAATATCATTCCTCGAGGATGGATTGGAATCAATTCGCTCCAAACATCCAATAGAATAAAATCGAAACACGTAACAAGAATAACACTAATAATAAAAGAAAAATAAACAACATAACATTATCAACGAAGGAAAGTGGTGCGATGTGGAAACAATTGGAACTGAAACACTTTCCGGTTCTATCGGTGTAATAACATAGAACAAAAATACACATCGATTGTGTATCTGTGTGCAGGCATTGTTTTTTTTTTTTTTTTTTTGATGATAAACTTACATCTGTCAGCCCGAATTCCTCACCGTCATCCATATTTGGTACAGTGATTTTGCCTTGCGATACGTTATAGTAATCGTAAATGTTTTCTGACAGGAAGCACATGGCTAAAGAATATTGCAATTGGATTTTATGTCATTAAACAAAAACATGTCTACATTTTTAATTTGACGATTTCGTGTGCTTTGAATGTATTTGTTTTTATATATGCAATTTTAAACCAATTGGGCAGAATTAATGAAATTATTTTTTTTTGTTTTTAATTAATTTGGATATTGCATATTAAAAGATTTTCTTATAAACGAATTTGTATTATGAGTAATGCATAATTAAAGATATTTGGTTGAGATCTATTGTTGGGCGCCAATCGAATGACATCGAATGTATTTCTTTTTCGTATTTGATTTCGTAGGATTGAACATCGAAGCTTAACATTTTATAGTTTTATATATTTTTAGGGTAACTAAAAATTATTTTCAACGAATATAAAAAAAAATTCATTCGGAGCTAGGAAACTAAAATTTCGTTTTTTTATTCCAAAGAAATTCTAATTTTAACTAATTCCTAGCCTAACAAAACATATTAAAATGTTTTTTTTTTTATTTTTCAAAACTAAAAATAGTAATGTATATATAAAAAAAGGTATATACATGTGTGCACTAACAAGCCATTCCTGTGTATATATATATACAAAGTTTCAATAATAGTATTTTGTTTACCTAAGCCAGGAGCGGGCTTTAATACACATTTAATTAATTAATAATTTTTTTAATCCTTATAACCATTTTGAGGAAACAAAAATATTTAGATTATCTTAATTTTTTTTTCTAAAGATCCCAGTGTCGTTGTGATTGCCAATTAATGTATATTTATTTAATATGTGGAGACCTGCTCCTAGCTAAGTTTGTAATCTCAAAACAAACTTTGCTATCAAAAAGTATAAATATTTACATTTTGTTTTTGTTTATAGATTGGTAGATAATAGAAATGAATGTTTTCTTTTATACAATAGATAAATTCCGGAATATCAGAAGAGATATCACCTATATACAAAAATATTTTGATGAAAAGAAAAAGATAGATGACAAAAATAAATAGAGCGAAATAGTTCGGGAGAAGTGGAGGATAAAGAGAGTAAAACAAAGAGATTTGTTTGTACAATTTAAGAATTATTTTTTTCAACTGTTTTTCTTTTGGATTATTACCGACTTACATCAGTTAATTCAAATTCATCACCATCGTTGACACCGGGAATCCTTGTTTTACCCTGGCATATCCCAGGATAATCACCAATGCGTGGTGTTAGAAATGTTTTCTCTAATTTTTGATAATAATAATAATAATATAAGATATTATTTTTGTAAGCTAAATATTTTGATTTTTTTTTGTTTCCTCAATTTTAAGGATATTGTTGTAAATATATATTTTTATTTTTATATAAAACCCCCATCCTGAATAAATATAAAATATTGGTGAGGAGCGTTAGTTTATTTTTGTTCTGTTCTGAGTGCGTATTGTTTTGCAAAAGCATTTGAGTAGTGCTTATATCCTATGGGTACATTTAGAGTGGTTAAATTAATTTTATAAAAGTTAACGTGTAAAGCGAATATTATGTATAAGTTATAAGGAAGTATAAAAAGTGGATTTTCCAGAAGGAAACTATTATAATTCATTACGTTAAGTCCTCCGGGTTAGAGATTATTGCGTTGAACTAGCTGCCTTGTAGCGAAAAAAAAATATTTTATTTTTTAAAAGAGAGAGAGAAAGAAAAGCATAGAAAAATAAGGAGTTACGAATTCAAGGCGTTTGTGGAGCGGCAAATCAAGGACTAATTAAATAATGAATATTACTTCTATATCTAATTACAAAAATTACTTTTAAAACTTTTCACACTTCCTTACAATATACATATGTGAATAAGAAAAAAAGTGTATGTATAGGTTTGTTGGCGAAAAAAAAAAAACAGCGGCGACAGATAGAAGAAGGAGTAAATGATAATTTGTATCCGAATCTTACATCGGTGATATGCGCTTCTTCATTGTCATCGATACTAGCTACAGAAACTTTTCCTTGGGATACGATATGATAATCGTAGATGTTGTTGGACAGCAAACAATATTCTACGTTTATTAAATATGGGGGAATGAGCAATTAGATTACAAACAACCAAAAAAAAAAGTAAATAAAAATGTTTTTTTTTTCAATGTCTAAAAAATTGTTTTAAACATTTTTACTTATTTTAAATTAATACATAAATTGAATATTAGTATAAATAAGGGTACGAGTAACGTGAGAATAGTTTTAAGGATATAATGAACTTTTTATTTACTATTTCAAAGTTTTTAGATCGAATGATCATGTATGAGGATTTGGTTAATCCATTCATAATGATTTCAAGTCATCGAAAATATCACTGATCTTGACAGAAACGATCACCAAAACTCTGTCGAAAAGAGGTTTTGAATCGTAGGCAATCATCTAAAAACTTTACAGAACACTCGTACTTGAGTTCTGGCTATTTTCAAAACGATACACGATTTTGTCAAAAGTTTTGTCCTGAAGATCGTCGATCAAACATTATTGTTGCAACATATTTTGAAATTGGTTCCAAAAAATACATACATATGTTTAGGTACAGTAAAAGCTCTCATAAGCGGACACTTTCCGGATTGTGTCCGTTTAAGGGAATTGTTCTCTTATCGGGGCTGTCCGCAAGTAGAGCTTTCACTATATACGTATGTATATCCATTAGATGCTTAAAACATTTTTTTTTTGATTTGTGGAATGATTTACAAATGAAGGGGGTTGGGGAACAATCTATATCGCCGCATTATTTCTACAGGGGGTATTTTCCAATAGTTGTTGTTAGTTACATAACACTTCCCTCTGTCAACTTCAGGGATACATAAAGGTAAGAGTATATTATAGTATGTGTATAATTTTGGAGAATATTGAATATCTATTAGTATGTGGGTATCTGGTATATGTTTGGTGTATCACTCCAAATCCATTTCATGGGACTGGCTATCTCTTTGTTCTGTGATCATTCCATTCACAATAAACAAAAAAATTACAATAAAAGTCAAAATATCAAAAGTCAACTAACTACAGTTAAAAATAAAAAAAATAATAAGTCAAAGTTTTGTGTATCCTATTGCTGTTATAAAATCTGCGCTATTATAACAACCAAAAAAAAAAAATAATAAAAATTACATCGGTAAGTTGAAATTCTTCATTATCATCGATACTGGCAACAGTAATTTTTCCTTGCGATACGATATGATAATCGTAAATGTTTTCTGACAGTAGACAAGAGGCTATGGAATTGGGTTTAAATAATAAAATTCGGAATTAATATCGAAAAGAAAAGATAAGAAAAAAAAATAAATCCTGATTTATATATACTCTTGTATCAAGATTAGCTTTAACCTAAACTGAAAGACTCAAGAACTAAAATAATGATTTGTGAGTAAATAAAATAATTTATAATGAATGAGATGTTGAATGTGTGTGTATGTACCTTTTACTCCAGCAACGGAACCAGACATGATCTGGTAGAAGATATGGTAAGAACGTTCCAAAGACTGTTGGGAGATGACACGAGCCTTTTCCAACAGATCTGGCAAGAAGAACAAAACAATTATTATCGACTGACCTCTCTATTAAGTATAAACGAAGAAAATACTTACAAGTTTCAATATCAGCACCAGCAAGTTTACCAGTTGGGCCGAAGTGAATACGGATGAATTTACCCTATTTTGGAAGAGACAATTTGTTTATCTAGGGATCTATCCTCAAACGAATTGAAAATACTTACGAAACGAGAAGAGTTATCGTTACGGACGGTCTTTGCGTTACCGAAAGCTTCAAGCACAGGGTTAGTTTGGACAACCTGATCTTCTAGGGAGCCCTTGGACTTTTGTCCTTCATCCTTCTTGGTTGAGGCGCCGACAGTGGCGAAGTAGGCAATTACCTTCTTCGTGTTTTCAGTCTTTCCGGCACCAGACTCTCCAGTAATCAACATAGATTGATTAACGTGGTTGGTTAACATGTCGACGTAGGCACCATCAGAAATGGCGAAAATATGTGGTGGCACTTCATTACGACGCTTGCCACGGTACATCTTGGCACAACGGTTGGTATATACGGGGTAACGCTTGTACGGATTGATGGCAACGCAGAAAAGACCGGAATAAGTCTGTTGGTGTTTTAGGGGGAAATATATTAGATTTTTCGGTAAAATACATTTTTTTATTTGTGTAAAGGATAAAATGGAAAAAATCGCCAAAAAAGAGGCCGCTAGTAAAGAAAACTCGCCTGGATACTTTTTTCACAGATCTTTAAGGCGAGTTCTGTCTTTCTAGGACCTGCGTATTGAAAATTCCCTTTAGCACATTATTATATGTGTTTTTAAGGGAATTTTCTTATTTTTGAAAAAAACATGCAAAGAAATAAAAGTCTTAATGACTATAATTCAATATTTTTTTTTTAAGTATTCAGCTCTTGTAGTGATTGTGAATCCATTTGGTCGGTATTTTTTTACCGATTTATTTGGGTTCCATTTACTTGTTGCTTCTACCAATCGATGGGGAATGCGTCTGCTTGAACAAGAAGCCAATTAGTGCAAACATTTTTTTTTCGTGAAAGTTTCTTATTTCTTTTAATTTGTTCGCAAAGGACTAAAAATTCAAGAGCTGCATAATAAGCCAATTTAAAGCAAAATTTAAATTTGCATTTTCTGAATTAAACTTTTTTTTTGACAGTTGTACATTAGATTTTGTGGATAAAACAAGTTTTAGGGCGTGCATGCGTTATTGCCAATTAAAATCTTTTTTTTTTTTTTTTGTAAATTTCGTATAACAATAAAGCTACAGCGCACAAAACATAGAAAGCGTACTTACGTAAATCAACTTATGGTAGTATCTCTGCCTCAAGTTATGCAATACAGAGGCATCGTTAAGGTATGTCAAATTTGACATATCTTCGGCTTTTTCGTATTTTGGTGGATTCACTTGTTGGAGCTGATCTTTCTTAAAATCTTTGCTCTATTTATAAGGTACAAAAAAAAAAAAACCTAAGTTAGTGCTGGTTTTTTCGGAAACTTACGTAAATGAGTTTTAAATAGTATCGTTGTCTTAAGTTGTGTAACACACATGGTTCGTTAAGGACAGTCAGATCTGCCATATCTTCGACTTTTTCGAATTTTGGTGGATTAACTTTTTGAACTATGGTTGCCTTGACCTCTCTCCTCTGTTTTTTTGTTTGTTTTTAAATTTGTATTAATATGTTTAAATGTGTTTATAATGAAAAGAAAAGTGTCATTAAAATATGGATGTGATGGAGATGATTGTGAATGAGTCGTGTTTCCTGTTTAAAAAAAAAAAGATTTAAACAATTTATATACCTCTCCACCGGGCAAACCAACGGTGACAATATCACCCTTGGTAGCCTTAATCTCTCCCAAGAGGTAACCCTCCTTCTCATCGGGCACCCAGCAATTCTTCTTCGAGTCATAAGGTTTCGATTGATCGATACGTCGTTGTTCCAATGAAACGAACAAGTATGGGGTTGGATCCTCATCTTCCTGGCTTGCTATTGGTTTCGGCATTTTTTCTTTTAGTTTTTTTTCACTTCAAGAAAACAATCAAAAACACTTGAGAGAGCTTGGGGCTAGAGTTTGCGCGAATTGATTTGGTAGTAAGTCAAGTATTTTTTGTTCTCAGCCCAAATGCTTCCCTGGAAAAAATAAAATAAATATTTATTAAAAAAGAAAACTAATAAATCAGGATTTATTTTTGTTTGGGGGGTGATGGTTTAATTTTTTGTTTTTATTCTTTTCTGTATCCTTGGTTTTGTTCAAACAAAAACAAAAGTAATTTGTTTAATATGTATATGTTTACAATGGCATCATATGTTTTTATTTATTTATAAAAATTAATATTTTATGCAGCATCCTTACATTTAAAACAAAATTAGCTGTATTTATACAAAAAAGGTTATCAATAAAAAATATTATAAAATGGCGCCCGACAATTTTGTAAACTTTCATAATATGTTAATTTTAAATATACGATTGCAATTATGAAAACCGGGTTGGCACTTCTCCATATTTATTTATTTATTAATTTATTTATTTGAAAAAAAGAAGAAAAATGGCGCCCAGCGATGTTATATGCATTTCTATAACATACTTCTACTGGGGTTTCGGGAATTCGTTTTTGAAATGTTGCGATTTTGAACATATAGCTGCCATGTTGGAACTTTGTTTTTAACTATTTGATATTGTCACATGTCTTAGATGTTCCATAGAAGTTGGCTAACAGACAGATTTCAAAAAGTAAGCTAGCTTGCTTTTACCACATTGTCTTAGATCTCGATAAGTGAACAACTGTACAAAATTGAGACTATCGAAAACGTATAAAACATCTGGAAAATTACCATCAATGTTTTTGTATAAAGAAATGGCTATAGGTCGTGATTATGTGGCTGAATGAAGTTGAAAGTTCAACTAAAAAAAGGTGAAAACACGCCGAAATCATTACGCTGTACATATACATTTTGTTTGTTATGAAAAATATATTTATTAAAAAACCACAGGCTTTTTACCAATAAAAACCATACGGGTAAAACACAGCAAAGCGGAGGTACATATATATCTATATTAGTGGTAAAATGCGTATGTTTTCCTCTACCGCCCGCAATTTTTAACCAATTTAGTTGGTTTTTTACGGTACAAAGGTAATAGGCAAAAAAATTACAAAAAGTAAAGTAATGACTGGCGAAGCGGGAGGGGTATCGGCTAGTCGAAGATAAATGCGTGTTGAAACTAACTCGACTAACTAACTCGATTTATTCTGGCACAATGATCGTTTTGCGTATACATTTATGTAAATATGTATTTTTAGGTTTGCTGTATTTTCATAGTTTATTTTTCCAGATTCTTCTAGCGTAATTTCCGGTAGCCATGGAAACTGATCATATTGAACAGACTAAGCAGCACTGCCTGTTGTTGCAGGTGTGAAAAGTTCGCTTCTCTGACGTTGAACTTAGAAGAGAGGGGGAATGTTGACAAATGACTCATTTTCTTGAGCAAAAACAAGCTAAAGCCCTTGAGCCTTCAGTTAATAGAACGCAATTTTGTATGCAACTGATTGATTTGTATCGAACTTTCTACGACCATTTTTGTTGGCGCCCTATCAAAGTTCTATCATTAAATTGAATTTGGTCTTGAATATATCATGATACGCCCATTGCAGCGATGCCAGTTGAGATACATATCCAAATGCAATTAAATTAAAATTATCTTAAATCATTTCGAAACCGCAAAAAATAGCTGAGACTTGGAAAAGGGAACAAGGTCTACTCATTGATATAAATTTTCAATTAAAAATTTAATTAACTGAAGATCTACCTAACCTTGCGATCCTGTGCAAGAATTTAAATTTAAAAAAATCTATATTCATATATACTCGTATGTATGCATATGTATATCTGACACAGTAAAAAAAATACAATAAACATCGACTGAAAAAAAAAGTTTAGCCTACAAGTGTATTGAAAAGGGAAATCTATTCGTTTCCAAATTTGTGTACGCTTGCTTCTCTTGTAATACGATAGTATCTTTCCCAAATGTACAGTTTTAGAATATTTCAACACATGTATCGTATCACAACTATGAGGTAATACGCTTGCGTGAAATATTGCTCTCTCTCGAAATTCAAATTGCATTTGGTTACTCAAACAAGTGTGTAACAAAATTTATATATGCTTCAGTATGCATGTATGTATATCACATTTATAGTTACATATATATAAAGACTATTACGTAAGTCACGCGAAAAATCTTATTGCCAACAAGTGAGATAATTTTAAAAATAAATTCACATCCACGGAGATAAAAATCGGCATGCATGTACATGCGAGCATGTGTATGTGTATAGGCGTAGACATTAATTTTTTTTTTATAAATTTAACTTTAAATTAAAAACTAAAATGATTTTAATTAATATCACAAGAAAACTTCACAGGAGAATTTTTTTAAACTAATTCTAGGCACAGGTGAAATATATTTTTTTAATTTAAAATATAAGTGAATTTATTTTCTATTTAATTTTTAATTGAAAATGCATGAATAAATGCATAAAGAAAATCACATGTAGTATGCAATCAGTTCCTGTTCCATTTCTTATTCATAAAAAAAAATTCACTAAATATCCAAAAAACGTTTTTTTTTTTATTTTTAGAATTATGTACACGCCATTAAAAAATAAATTGTAAAACAATTTTCGAAAAAAAAGAAAAAAACCCGAAAAGCACAACTTACTTCAGTTTTTAACACAATATAATACTTTTTTCTTTAAACTTAATCGAAACTCGTTCTAAAGGATTCGCCGAAATCCTTTTTCAAAAAATAAAATAAAAATTATTCGTAGACCGACAGAGCGAAAAATAATTTTCTAATTCGTTTTGAATAAAATAAAAGAGAACTGTGATCTAAAACGACCGAGTTGCGAGATCGCAATGAATTTAACCGAAGCTTTTTTTCACGACACAAAAAAATGTTTGTTCATCCTATTCGGATCAACAAAAACGCGTTTATTTTTAAATTTTCTCATACAACAAAAAAAAAAAATAAGAGAGACAAAAAAATCTATTAGTATTTTTCCTCTTTCTATTTTGATCACGATCGCGATTTTTCAAATAAACAGGTATACGTGAGGACGTAACTCGATGTTCGATGTGTATCTATGTGTGTGAGTGCTGTATCTATTGCTCTCTTTTCCCTCGGATATCTTTTGCCTACTAGCCCTTATCTATTTAAGAAAAAAAAAATATATATAAAAATAATAATAATACGGCAAAGCAGTTTTTTTCTTTGCTTAATTTTTTTTTTGTTGTTGTTTTTGACTATCCATTGGTTGAGATATCCGATGATCCATATTTGAGATTTTGTTCTATTTTTGTGTGGATCAGGAGAATGAGTATTATGCTATTTGCGTAACAGTCAGGAATTTCTTTTCATATAAATGCACATTAAGTTTAATTTTTTTTTTTTTGCTTTACTTCACTCTTGAAGACCACTTGAGTTTATTATTTTCTTTTAAAAAAACTTTTTTTTTATATAAAATCCACTCAATGGTGGATGGTCTGTCAAAAAAAAAAATTGCCCGATTACACAAGTATTACTTCACAACTGTCAATGTTTTTTTTTTTTTTTTTCACTTTCTAAAGTTAATTTTGACACTTTGTGTCCATTTAAGGTTTTGAAAATGTCACTTTTTTTTATTAACTATTTTTGTTTCACTTGTTTTAGCTCCTCCAGAAAAATGTTGAATTTTAATCCTTTTAACTTGTCATGTGATCATGTGATGTTATAATCCAAATTGCGATATGTAATAATCCAAATATTGAACTCGTATCTCTTTCAGGCACGTCATAAAATTTTTTGGAATCTCTTTTTCGATTTTCTTTCGATTTTTGAATAAAATTACGATAGTCAAAGGTAACAAGGATACAGATAAGAATTTGATATAGCAGAATAGTAAAAACAATGATTGAAATTAGGGTAACAGCAGAAGTAGTACCAATAAAAAAAAGTATATGAATGAATGGGGAAAAAAAAGTCCTAGAGTCAATGTTGCACTTACGCGTTCGAAAGCCGTTCTGACCAATACAGCCGGTAATGTTCCTTTTTATATGAGGCAATTTGATACCACATTCAGTTGTACGAAATTGGCATCGAAAATCGTATCGACAGACACCCGTTCCCGGGTTTGGCTCCCTTTTTGGTGCACACATTGAAAATTCCAAATGTATGTAGCTCGCGCACCAACACTTTCAATTCACACTAGAAAATTGTGTACGATAAAGGAAAAACAACAAAAAAAAAAAAAAGAACTTGCAAATGCAAAAGATACTCTCCACATTTATGAGATACTGTGAGAGCGCAAAACACATCAAATACATTCCCCAACACCGATCGTGCGAGGTTCTCTCTGGGTGTGTGTATGGGGTTTCGACTCGAAATTCGTCAAAAATGAGGATTTTTCCGAGAGCTTGAAGTTAGTTGGAACAAAAAAAACAAAAACAAAAAAGAAAAGAAGGCATTTATTTGTCTTCTGTATTTGTTCGAAATAAATTCTGCGTGAGATGGTCTAGTCACCCCTAAAGATGATACAGAATCTCTTTGCTGCAAGGTGGTGGAATGATCATTTTACGATTTGTCATTTTGGCAACACTGAACGGATATCATCTCGCTCTCTGATGTTCGAGGTTGCCACAGTTGCTGATGCTGTCGCCAGCCATCATAATCATCTTGAAACATCGTCTTGGGGTGGTCGTCATTGGCATTTGAGATTTATTGTCGAGAATTTTTCATTTATTTAATGAATTTCAATTTTTTTTTTTTATTTTCAAAAATATGAATGCATTATTTTTGTCAAAATATGAAGATTCTTGACTTTCAATCGCATCGAGACAAATTTGTATCTGCAACATAAACATTAAACATTTGTACCCGAAAGTATCTTATGTCATAATTTTCTTATCTTAGAGTGTGAACATATTTTGTAACTGAAACTCTATCAAATGATCTAGTCTTAGCTGCATAGTTTTATAGATTTTCAAAGTTTTCCTCAGAAATCTTCGAAATTGATAAAACGTGCAACTTTCATTTAAAAACTGAGATACACTCCGCATGTTCATCCGCCGCTGAAGTGGTTTCTTAAAAGAATAGAAAAATCTTTTTTCTGTGATACATATACTATATATATATAATTTTGTTCTTCTTCCCACATAACAATTTAGAACAATATATATTTAGATTTTGTAGGTGTGTGGTTTTCATGTGTTTTTTTTTTCTCTTTTTATTTCTTGTTAGAGCAACAAGAGGATATATTTAAAATAAACATTCTCCTAGCAGAAATAAGAAGCACCTTCTTCTTTTCTTTTACAAATATATACCAAACCAAAAAAAAAAAAAAATAGAACACTGCAAAATTAAATTTTATACAAACAAATAAAGCAGAAAGAGCTAAAAGTACTTTTTTTTTTTAAAGGTTGAGGATCTTATTATACAGACGGTGGGGTACTCGAATTGATGTGTACTCGTATCTGTCCTTCAAAAATCTCTCATTTTCAATGCTAAAATCTATTCGGAATGTAGGAAATGGGCATTTGTAGATTTTTCAAATATTTTTTTTGGCTAGGACTATAAGGTTGATTGCAATGTTGCAAGAAAATAAAAAAAATTAATAACCGATTTCAATGGCGGTGAACTGGTGGATTATTATAAATTTGTTTTAAACCAAATTGAGTCACCCGTAGCTCAGTTTGGGTACTATGTACGAGTAAATGTTTTCGTTCGCTTTCTGTATGTTTGTATTCTATTTTGGGGTATACACACGGTATACTAGATAAGAGGTGAGTACAACATAATGCTATTCTTGTGGGCTTTTTATAGAATATGAATAAGTGAAATAAATGTTTTGATTCAAAGCTGTTGCTTTGGAACAATAATGTTGATGTGTTTTATTTCGTGTCGAGGGATGGGGATGAATCTGATGAATTTAAAGCTTACCTTCAAAATAATGCATAGGTATTAACTACAGGTGAACAAGTAATATGTACTAATATTAAAAAAAAATTATGTAGATATGGGAACTGTTTTTATTACATAAAACATGTGATTTCTGTTTAAATAAATATTTAAATGTTTAAGAGAGATTCCAATAAACAAAAGGCCAATTTAAATTGATCTGCCTCTTTATTCCTTCTCAACATATTGTGGAAACCTGCCCTGCACCTGCCCTTCAGCAGCTCCCTCTAGCTATAATTGGCATACCGCTATTACAGATCTTTATTGGGAAGCAGCCGCTAGCGTTATTAAACTACAACTTATTCGTAAGTACAAACCCGGTAATCTTATGGGTTACCTAAACATTATCAGCAATATTCCCAATAAGGACATGCTTTGCACCATCGCTGACTTTATGATAAGTGAATACTACTTTTGCAGAAAATTCGAAGTTCATATAGGGGAACGTACCACATGGTCAAACGGCGGACCCACTCTAGACTCAAAATGTATAGTATGGTACACTGGTGGATCGAAAATGGCCTCTGGTGTTGGTGCTGGGATCTTTGAGCCCAATACCAAATTCTCCGTCCCTCTTGGATCATTCCCCAGCATGTTTGAAGCTGAGGTCCATGCCATTGAGATCTGAACATACTGCTCTTCTACGTAAAAGCTATCCCAATATCAGCAGACACACACTGGACCTGCTAGGGGCAGTCGTTGGCCAGCCGCGCAGATGTAATCATCTTAGGAATCCGATTGTTGCATTTAGAATAGTTTTGATTGCTTATAATAAAGGGTGATTTTTTAGCTGGTTTGGTTTTGGCAACACTGGTTTTGACAGCTGACGTGTGTTTAGTACCTTGTGTCACTGTCAAACAGCTTCAGTTTGGTTTGCAATTTAACCATGGATCGTCTTACAAATGAACAACGCTTGCAAATTATTGAATTTTACTATCAAAATTCGTGCTCGGTTCGAAATGTTCATCGCGCGCTGCTTCCATTTTATGATCGGCATTCTCGACCTTCGGAAGATTGTGACCAAATTTCGCACCAAATTTACTTTGTTGGACATTAAACCACCAACACGTTTACGTACTGTGCGTAGTGAAGAAAATATTGCGGCCGTATCAGCTAGTGTGACAGAAGACCGCGAAATGTCGATTCGGCGCCGTTCCCAGCAGTTAGGCCTTTGTTACAGCACTACGTGGAAAATTTTGCGGAAGGATTTGGGCGTAAATCCTTTTAAGATACAGCTGGTGCAAGAACTAAAGCCAGCCGACCTACCACAACGCCGAATTTTTGGTGAATGGGCTCTTGGAAAGCTGGCCGAGGATCCGCTTTTTTATCGAAAAATTGTGTTCAGCGATGAGGCTCATTTTTGGTTGAATGGGTACGTAAATAAGCAAAATTGCCGCATTTGGAGTGAAGAGTGAAGTTTATGGGCCGGCGGCATTATTGGGCCATATTTCTTCAAAGATGATGCGAATCGCAGCGTTACTGTCAATGGTGAACGCTACCGAGCGATGATAACAAACTTTTTTTTGCCCGAAATGGAAGTTCTTGACTTGCATGATATGTGGTTTCAACAAGACGGTGCCACATGCCACACAGCACGCGAAACAATGGCGCAATTGCGAGGCGAGTTTGGTGAACAGTTAATTTCACGTTTCGGGCCGGTCAATTGGCCGCCTAGATCGTGCGATTTGACACCATTAGATTATGTTTTGTGGGGGTATGTCAAGGCTAATGTCTATAGGGACAAGCCCGCTTCGATTGACGCACTGGAAGCCAACATCCATGCATTCATTCGTGAGATACCGGCCGATATGTGTGAAAGAGTATGCCAAAATTGGACTCAGCGGATGGGCTACCTGAGACGCAGCCGCGGTCAACATTTGCATGAAATTATCTTTAAACATTAAATTGCAAGGTTCAAACTATCGATTCAAATAAATATTTCATTCATTTTTTCGAATTCTTTGTGTTTTTTTTTTAAAAAAAGTTCTCAACCTCTTAAAAAATCACCCTTTAATTACAATAAATAAAGTTAATTGTTATTTTGTTGTATCACCGGTTCCTAAATGATACCAGTGTTTTATTTACAACTAATCCACCGGTTATCACAATAGGTACATGGTCACAGATGTATTGAAGGAAACGAGATTGTGGATGAGCTGGCTCGTTCAGGCTGAACTGTCAAATTCTCAGGCCCGGAACCTTTTGTGGCATAAACTGGGAAACAATCTCAGCCTTAATTAACAAATGGGAACATAATCTCCGACTCGCTGATTGGAGAAATGTCCCAGGTTTTAGACAAGCAGACGGCTTACCCTTCATAAAGAACTTCTTAGGCCTTATGAATTAAAAAATGCGTCAACCAAGGCCTTAATTAGAAAGGTGATTTGCCTCTTGGAGATCCTAGTTCATTGATTTGTCATCGTGCGCAAGAACTCGACATGTGTCCATCGACTCTGCGGAAGATTTGATTCCCATTACTTTTTACTTAAAAATAACAAATATGCTTACATGTTACTATTTAGGTATATTTCTTAATCTTGCTTACTGGCCCTTACCCTTGGTCTCCACTGCCAATAATTCATTACAAGAAATATGTCATGCAATTGAAATTTCCAATGGAGACCGCAGATTTCTTAAAATAATTTATTTTATGGAATCAATTTCTACTTTTATTTCTTGCAATCTCTGTGGAAATAAATTTGGCAAGGACTGCTAATTTGGGTTTTATTTAATTGAAACATGACTGATTGGCGAATTTCGCAAACAAAAACTCTTGAATTAATCAATTATTTTAAACAAAATGAGTGTTTGTGGAATGAGTATGTTGTCAGGAATCCTAGAAGAAAATGTATAGCCGTTACAGTCTTATGGGGCGAGTTGTGTGAACGTTTCTGGAAGCGAAGTATTTAGACATTTTCCATCATGTTCTGTTGTAAGGCCTTTGGATATCCACGGCGAAAGATAGTTATGTAAGACACAGCATGTTTGGACTGGAATATCACAGCAGTCTAAAGATACTTCGATTGGACGATGAACAATTCTGAAACGGTCTTCGAAATGCCATTTCAACGCTCATCGTTACGCGACTTAATCGGTAGTTAAAAACTTCTTGTGATGTAGTTAAGCTTCTATTTTTGTCATAAGCTTTCATTAATTTTTTATCCAGCCCGAAGATATCGTCGCCACTAAAGTAGTATGGGGTGCATACTTTCTGCCCACTTAATGGTTTCGGGGTATATTTAATGATCCAGATGTTAAGGCTTCATATAATGAGCTGTCTTTGTATATAACTACATCTGATGCTCTTCCGTTCCCTCCATCATCATCATCAATATAAACAAATCTGTGCATCAATCATAGCTTACAAGAAGACACTAAAAAATACTTTATAATTAAAGAAATCACATCCAGGGTTCGGAGGGGCTTTAATCCGGATATGTTTTCCATCTATGGCTATAAATGGATTAACCCAAATACGATGCCTTCTTTTTCCCCTCCTCGAGACAAGTGATATTATTCAATGCTTGTGGACATTTGGAAGAATGTAGAGTCGAGAAAAAACTTGTTGCTATTTCGTCGCACCAGAATTGGTTTGTCCCATACGCCATTGGCACTATTTCGAGAAAAGCGAAGTTAAAGGTTTGCGTACATGGTACTCCGAAACTGTTTGATAAATTCAATTTTTTTAATTTTTTGTAATTAAAGTATATCTTATGACGAGTTTAAATACCAAGTTTCAAAATGTTTTGCCAACCGTTAAAAAGCTACGTTATTTAACGTTAAAGTCCACTGTTTTGACTTGTGTCCCACCTTCTATATTTGGTTACTGAACATTTTTTTCTATACACGTAGGACACAAAAAACTGGATGCTGTACGAAACAATTCTCACCAAAGACATCTGAAAGGCAAGAAAGAATGAAGAAATAAGAAAGGAAAATCGACTTCTCTTCTGCAATCAACGTTTAATTAAAATTAACCAATTAAAAAACATTTTAATCTTAACTTTCTTTACTTAAATTAAACCATTCTGGTAAAAAAGAGCAGTTCTACTGCTATCACAATAAGTTTTAATAAGGAAATACAGTTTAAATATTTAACAAAGTTTTAAAATATTGCTTGTCAATATCCGGAATAAGCGGAAGCAGGTTCTTAGATCTATTTTATGTTGCTTTAAACTGGTATCTTGAATGTGTTCGTTAATTTTACAGTTAAGTACAGTAAGCAACTTGTTGGGTGTTTGTAGAGTATACTCTTAGTTGCTGCTTTAATTAGACTTACTGTTTTGATTTTTTTTCTTTAAAATAAATAAATATACGGTATCAGCAGTTCTATACAAAACCAAGCCTAACTTCTCGCAACCATTTGCGTGTGCATGTTTTTTTTTCCACGAAAATAGAAGCGACATACCTACAGTTTTTTTCCAACTCCGAACGGCGAGTTGAGAAGCTCCTCACGACAAATGATACTCTTTGATTGCTTGTCAAACATTCGAAAGAGGTGGCACCATGAAAAACTTTTAGGTGCTTTTACTGGGATTGAACCCGGGCAGCATGCGTAGTAGTCCAACGCACTAACCACCATGGCCACGGCGACCACATTCTTTTTCCTTAGCCGAGATTTTATATTTTAACTGAAAGTCGGAGATTTTTCGTACACTAATACTTTTGCCTTGGCACAGGGTAATTTGTTATAGTCCATTTTAATTGCCGAAATGGAATACGCCTTAAAATCCCCTGCAAGCATTTGAATTACTTTGAGTTTAACTTTTTCTGTATTCATACTTGTGAAGAGTTGACCAGGTGGAGCGGACTATGAATTCCTACGGTTTTTAAGTATTTATCTATTGCCGCTATTGCTTGGATTAAAGGGTGTCCAGGCTCGGAAATTCTTTGGACAACCATGTCCACATTGAAACGTTTTAAAAACACTTTCGCCGAATATCTACACAACTGTAATGGAGGTGGTACAAACCAATACTGAAACTTTCTTCGCGAACAGTGTCCCATATATGTACATAGGTTTCTTTAACACAAGTACACGTGAGACAAACCAATTCTCAACATTTTTAATATTTACTTTATCTTTGGCGCCGTGATATACACGTGGGACAAAACAATTCTCACAAAAAAATTACGGAAAATCGCGTGGAAAATTTGTCCCAAACGCCAAAAAATGGTTTATGGAACAAAACATTTCTACAAAACGTTGGTTTCAGTGGATATGGGACGAAACCGAAATTGTTTATCTCGGGATTGGAAAGACATAGCGCAATTCCAATCACAGATTTGGAAAGAGCATGAAGAATTACCATAGAAACCACAAAAGTGGCGCATGCAAAAACAATTCTCAGGCGACGGACGATTTGTTGGGATTGAACTTGCACTGCACAGAACACTCCTCACAGTAGTCCAATATACAAACCACTGAATCACGGCACCCACACATATGTATGTACATGTATATTTGTTCTATTTCTTTTTACTAATAATAATAATAACATTATAAACTTTCGGCTCAGTGAGTACCTAAATTTATCGTATAAATATGAATAAAAGATCGAAAACATTTAATTGACGGTACTGATGCATACAGCTTCAAGCGTTCAAAGTATTCCATGTCTGTCGGAGTCAACACGAGTGTTGAAATGATAGACGAAAGCCAATTCATCTTTTAAAATAGATTGACTGGGGGGCGGGTAATTAAAGTTGCAATTAAATGACAAATTCGGACGAAATAGCTGAAAAATTACTCAATTTGACTTACTTGCTGCTGCACAGTGTTGGAATACTTTCAAGTTTCAACAGAAAATAGACTTTAATTAATAATATTCAATAATTTTGCGGGCCAAATCAAATAGAAAAATCAGTTCTTTTTCATTTTGCGTGACTCAAGCGTCGAAAGCGTCATTTTGTCTGAGTAATATTTAGTAGTAACTCACTACAGACCTTGACAAGTATCTTGATGTTATTAATATTAAATTTATTTTTGTTTTGCAAGTCGCAGAAATTGCCTTTCGCTGAATCACGAAATCCATAAGAATTTTTTTTTTTTGTTTTTCTTAAACTAATGCCAAAAGTACGAATATAAGCATATAAAAATAATATATTTAGAATTTTAGAATTATTCATTTTCAGTAGTTTATTGTTAATTTAACGATTATAAGTGATGACAACTTGAAAACTTTTTACACCGGACTTAAGTTTTGCTTGAACCAGCAACCAACAGTTTGAGCAAAACATTCGATTGCTATACACAAACGTACAAAATTTCAGTGTTTATTTTTTTTTATTACATATTATGGTTCTTTTATTATTGCATTCGAATAACAATCAAAAAACACATACCTACGTAATTCGGAAGATAACTGGAGAGTTAATTAGGATTTTTTTCGTTGCCTATCATTCACGAAAGTATAGGCCTCATTGACGAATACAAATATCTAGGTATCATAATTAACAGTCATTTTATATTGCAGAAACATATCAACGATACAAGGAACAAGCTGAGGGGATCACTGTTTGCTATGGCTTGCCTTCAGTACAAAACGACGTCAAGAGTACAAAAGCAAGTTTAGTACGCCCATGTTGTCTCCAGATTAAGGTATGGTATACTTGCATGGGGAGGAGCTGCAAAAAACTCACATAAATAAACTGCAAAGTATACAAGACAGAGCGGTGAAACTACTGACAAGAAGAAATGCTACAACAAACATGAACAACGTAATGAAAGTAAGCAGTTTATTTGAAGTGACCGCAGCATTGGGATATTATGATGACCCACGTATCCGAACACCAATCAACCACCAATACGGTACCAGACGTCAAGTAGAGAGGCTTTATCAGCTTCCATGTATACATAATGTTTATGGCAAGAGACAACTAGCATATAAAATACCCGCAGGTCCTGAGAAATATCAGCAATAGAGCCAGAAGAAAAAAAAAGATTAAAACAATTTTTCCTCGAATCCATCACATAGTTCCAACCCTGCACTTTATGCTTTACTTAAATACAAAATATTAAAATCAAAAATAACAACCAACTTGTTTTATGTAATTTAATTTATTTTTTATGTAATTTATGTAATTTAATTCCATTTGTTCACTTCAATATCAATGTTAATTTGAATTACTGTTTGAATAACCTCCTGCAGATATGCCTTGAAAGCTTCGCAGGAATGTATACAACTCAACGTTACTTCCATATTATAGGAATAATAAAATGAAAATGAAATGAAATGAGTACTTTTTTATAGATTTTCCCTACAATAGGTACACTGTTTGTGCGTTAAATTTATTCAGTCGTGCTTACTGCCGATTGCCAGTGTAATGCCTTGCAGTTGCTTAAGTAGTTTATTAGTACTGCATGAATACACAACTCTAGTTAAGCGCAGGCTGAAAAATATTGGCGCAAATTCATAATTAGCCCATGAATAGTGCCTATAGCCGACTACAGCAGGCACTAAATAAAAAAGGAGGCCATAGTTTTTCGTTATTCATAAACACATTTTTGCCTGTGTATTAGTTAGTATTGACTTTGGTATGTTTTTGTAAAGTGATTTGAACAAACAAACCCAAACGTCACAATATTATATGAGAAAATTCTAATTATTTAAAGTGACGTTTGGCTCATTTTAAATATCGAGCCGGCGATAAGTCGACTATAAGGTGACTAGGAATAGCAAAAAGTATATTTAAAGTTATGTAGGTGAATAAATTCTCTTATTGTCGGCTTTATCTGACTATGAATTTGCGCCATTATCTTCAGCACTAAAAAAATATAAATGTGTTTTTCACAAACTGTTTTTAAGACCTCTAGAATTCGTCCTTCTTAAAACGTTTTCATTACTATTGCTATAGTGTACTGTACTGTTTTTCCCATTTAATGAGCTTCCGAATGATACAAAAAACCTGAGAATTTTACGGAAATATATAAAATACACGATAAATAATTATTTATTATTAATGCGACAGTTGTGTCTCAGAAACACTTTTCAAACACATTTTCGAGTATTTGAGTAGGGATGAGACCGACGGCTTCAACTATCCTCACACAAAAAATAGTCCAAGCAGCGTCAAACATATGATCTTGGAGGCCAGACCACATGTCTATTTCTGGAGATAATGTTGTCTTTAATAACTCGATGGTTTCGCCGGCAATATGACCATGTTCATGCATTTATGAAAACCAAATCGATAAAAAGGGATATGGAACCCAAGTGCCCAAACTTTTCTTGGAATATTAGTGTTGAATTAGCGTAGTCATAGTACAGTTAGGTTAAGGCCGAAACGCAATAGCTTATTAGAATAGTGTTAAGCCTAGAGTGCCCCCTAACACCGAGTCACTACGAGACATATTTATTTTTGACATAATGTCAGCCATCATTTCAGAAAATTTTATTTTTTCATTGGATGGGCAAAATTCTGTCAGCACATTTCATTTGCAAATATGTCATATACGAGGAAACAACGACGATTAATTCTTGGCGTGATGGCTTTGCAAGAACTAGAGATAATCGAACAATCCGGGGAAAAAAGAAGGCATCGTTTTTGGGTTAATCCATTTAGCCATAGATGGAAAACATATCCGGATTACAGCCCCTCCGAACCCTGAATCTGATTTCATTCATTATAAAGGATTTTTTAGTGTCGTCTTGTTAGCTACGGTTGATGCACAGATTTGTTTATATTGATTTTGGAGGAAACGGAAGAGCATCAGATGTAGATATATACAAAGACAGCTCATTATTTGAAGCCTTAACATCTGGATCATTAAATATACCCCGAAACCATTAAGTGGGCAGAAAGTATGCACCCCATACTACTTTAGTGGCATCTTCGGGCAGGATAAAAATTTAACGAAAGCTTATGACAAAAATAGAAGCTTAACTACATGACAAGAAGTTTTTAATTACCGATTAAGTTGCGTAACGATGAGCGTTGAAATGGCATTTGGAAGACCGTTTCAGAATTTTTCATCGTCCAATCGAAGTATCTTTAGACATATGTAACTTCCTTTCCCGGGGATATCCAAATACCTTACAACAGAACTCGATGGAAAATGTCTAAATACTTTGCTTCCAGAAACGTTCACACAACTCGCCCCATAAGACTGTAACTGTAACATACTCATTCCACAAACACTCATTTTGTTTAAAACAATTGATTAATTCAAGAGTTTTTATTTGCGAAATTCGCCAATCAGTCAAAGAGCAAAGAGCATAGAGCAACGATATAGGCTAGCATAGGACCAAAGAGCAAACTGAAAAGCAAACAAGCAAAGGTTCATTGTTTCCATTTGAATATTTGAATAGACGAAAAATCAAAGCGATGGTAGCTGAGAAATCAAACATGTTGGAATCGCTGCTTTGCTCTCTTGTCGACGCGTTGCTCTATCTTCGAACAACGCCGCACTTTGTGCGCTATGCTTCAATTAAACGTGTTTGATTTCATTGCTTTGCCCTTTGCTCTTGCTCACTCCTCGCTCCACTCTGTAAGGCATGGAATTTCATAAAATTCTCTTATAGCTTAGCTAGTTGAAATTTTGGTTTTCAGCGTCATCTATCGGGAAACTTGAAAATTGTTGATTTACTAACATTTCTTACTTCATAGCAAATATATTGTGTAAGTTTCAGCTTAATCGGATGGTTAGTTTTTGAGTTTAAAAGGAACGAGCAGCATCATATTATATAGCCCTGATCTCAATACAATTGAGAATTTGTGAGTAATTGTCAAGAGACGATTGGACCAGTATGAGAATCAACCATCAGGCCTCAATATGCTTTGGGATCGAATCTTGCATAGGTTAGGTAAGGTTAGGAGGGTCGCTTGCAGTAAATGCAATTTTACCCAAAGGCCGTAAAGATCCATTGTGAATACCCTGGTTGTAAGACATGCATTTAACAAAACCATTTCGATCTATTGATAAATCTCTTTAGGTCTGTGAGCGGTATCTTAGCCAGGTCATCCAGGCAGTCGAAGAACCGTGCTCCCATACAAGATAGGCGCCGTTCCTGAAGGGCCGGGCATTGGCATAGAAGGTGTGCTACAGTCTACAGATTCTATTTCATCCTCATCCATACAACTTCTACAGAAGTCTTATGCCGTATCTTCTGGCCATGTTTCCTATTATACAGTGTCCGGTTATAACACCGACGAGTACATAGATTTGGCTTCTTTTCATAGAAAGTAAGGATATTGTTCTCTTCTGGTCGACTGCGGGCCACACGTTGCGGGTTATGGCACAATCGCTAGTGTTGCGCCATCGATCCTCGGTTAAATTAGTGGTGATGCGGTCTATTAGATGTTTAGTTGTGTTGAAAGCCGGTAAGACCTGTCTGTCAGCTAGTATTATATCCATATAAGAGCCTTTCCTGACCAGTCCGTCTGCTGTTTCGTTCCCTTCTATACCCGCATGTCCGGGTACACAGCAGAGTAGAACTCTGTGGTACTTTATCGCTTTCAGTGCCCTGAGGAACTCCTTTATGCATTTTGAGTTCACGGAAGTGGAGTCCAGTGCTTTAAGTGCGGCTTAGCTGTCCACGCAAATGGTGATTTTCGTTGCTGGTAGATTCTTGCTAGGACAATTTGTGCTGCTTTCTTAATAGCATATATCTCTGATTGGAAGACGCTGCAATAGTGGGCTAGTCAGTAAGACTTATTTATGCAAAGTTCTTCCGAAAAGACACCTGCTTCGGTACCTTCCTCTGTTTTTGAACCGTCTGCAGATAGATAGTCTGAAGATAGATGTTCCGATTATGACATTGTAGGAGTTGCTCCAGATCTGTCTGTCTGATATGGAGACCTTGAAGTATCTGTAGAAGTCAAGCTGGGGTTTTTCATAATCCGTCCAGGGCATGAGTACTTTTTGATTAAAAATGTAAAAATGTCGTTCAAAAATCGGTAAGATTTCGTACTCAAGAAGAGAGCTACACAATAGCCCACAAGTTCTCGATCGGATTTATGTCCCGACTTTGTGCTGGCTACTGTAAAGTTGAATATCTTTGTCTAGAAAGCCAGTTTTTGACAATTTTGGCGGTGTGCTTTGGATCCCCATCCAGCTGAAAGGTGATTTCATCATTCTTCAACAAAATTGCGCAAATTGGATTGCAATATCTCGAGATAGTTCTCTTTTTTCACTGTGCTATCGATTTCAACCTGTGGGCCCACGTGCCATCAAGTAACCAAGTTATCATGAGACTGCCTCCACCGTGCTTGTATGCCTCTTTTACTTGGTGTTTCAGAAGCCTTTCGCTTGATTGATGCCAGAATTACCTATTCTTTGCCATCAAATTGGTAGCGGTTGATTTTAGTCTCGTCAGACCATATGACTCTCTTCCAGTCTTCTACAGTCCAATTTTTGTGATCTTAGCAAAATTTAGCCGTGCTTTCATAATTTTTGTCGATAATGCCGGGTTTTTTTTCCGATTCTTTTAAGTGCGCCTCTGGTCGTCTTTTAACTGACCTCTTTATTTATAGTCTTGGAGGCAGTTCTCGGTGTCTTTACATTATTGGTCATTAGCAAGCTTTCCATTACACGAACATCGCCATTTGAAACTAAGCGAAGGCCCGCCTAAAAGAACTGTTCTCTGGCTTATATGACTGATTTTTGCAATATCTGTCGAGTTGGAACAATTGTTGGACAACACAACAATGTCATTTTCAATGACCTTCGTAACCTTTCCCATGCTCCACAAAAATGTATTATGGCTCACTGAGTAGTCTGAACAAATGCATACTAGATAAAATTGATCCGGTATTAAAATGTCTATTTCCGTGCTTGTCAAAATGTAATACAAGTTCTGCGACGGTTATTAAGTTTTTAATATCGTGTGTAACTTTTTCCAGATAATTTAAATAATACAGTAATTCTTGTTAAAAATAATTTTTGTCTTCGATTTTTTAATACATTTTTTGCGTTCCGTACTTGACAATCCGTTTCAAATAGCAAGTACCATGTCAGTCACCCTGTAGGAAACAATGTTTCACATGGGACCCTATATTACTCTGTCAGGTGTTGCAACATTCTTCATTTCATCTTAAGCTTATTTACTAGAAGTATAGCTAGGAGTAGGTAGGACACGTGTTATAATGCATTCTTAAATTTCTATAATTTTTTATCCATTTAAATTCTTCCAATATTCGAAATTGAACACCTTTAACCTAGCTTGACGAAATCAAATGTATGTTGGATGATGTACTGTTTTTCAATTCATCAATACCGCCACAGCAATACAATGTATCTTCGCCTAATACATTTTAAATAAATGCTAAATTGCTTGTCATTTGGCTTTCAAAAATAAATTCAAGACGTGGTACGCGCATTTTTAAAGCAAAATTTGAAAACAAATTCCTGAAGGCGTCGACAAGCTGTGAATATTGTATTTCAACATTTTTATACCAAAGAGTTTTCTTGTTTTTTTTTTTTTTTATATTTATTTGTTTCATACTAATTTTTCTTTAAAATAATACTCTTGGCACACAAGATAATGTTGACTTTGCTCACACATACAATGATGTAATGTTATAGCCGCTACCTCACCGGCCGTTCACATGTATATTTGAAAATAATAATCTCCTAAATCAGATACAAATCATTGTTCGCTGTATTTATGGTGGATTCATTTTTTTGGCAGGTTGTCCAAGTTCTAACATTCACATACTCACACATGCAGATAGCTCTATATAGCTCCATTACATTTTCACCTATGCTACACACATAAATTCGTGTATCTGTCAGATATGCTGAGACAACGCGGATGTGGCCGTTTGAGAAGGGAACGCATCGAACAGTGGGGAGAATATTGCCGTTCAGTGACCAAAAAACTGAGTCAATCTGTGGATGAAAGAAAAAAAATAATTCCGTTTAAATTTACTATGGCATAAGTTGGAAAAGAAAAAGCTAATTTTTTAAATTTTAATTCTTATTTTTTTTGTCTATCAAAAGCGTATAATAATCATATTGCTTTTATTATCAGAAATAAGTAAAAAAAAAACCAAAAAAAGAAAACCTGGGCCTTCGGGAGGGGAGTGCTCGTAAGTTAGAATTACAATTATTTTTGCCCGCTAGGTGTATACATCGCACCCACTGTATGTCGCAGTCGCAGGCATTTGTAGGCAAATTTTAAAGTTAATTGAATTATTTCACACTTGTTCAAGATTTCAAATATTTTTTTGCTACACAAATTAGTTTTAATAATAAAAACAAGTACATTACGATGTTGAATGTAATGAAAAAAAATTGTACCTGTAATGTAATCGCATTTTTGAAAGTACTGCGGGTTATATTAAATTAATAAAAATATATAAAAACATTACAAATATTAATGTAGTGATAAAGGCAAGGTAACAGTTTTTACTAGTTGTTTACAGAGTGACACAGGGACGAAGAAGGTTTGTAGGAACGAAATTGTACCTTTCAAAAAAAAAAAAAATTACATTTAGCCTATTCGACATAAAAGAACGATTTTTTGTAAGCCATATGTATATCGAACAATTTATTACTTAATATTCCTCTTTTTTTAATTACAGGAAAAAACACGTATTTTTGAAAAGAAAAACAAAAAACCTTGCTTTAACAAAAAAAAAAAATTATTATTCACGGCGTGAGCAAAAAAAAACATAAAATGATATGCATACGTATGTACTTCAAAATTTTCGGTTAGCTTTTTTGAGCTGATAATTGAACATTGCCAAAATGCTTACATAATGTGTCCTAGCATGCTTTTGCAGAAAAATTACGAAAAAGTAGTCAAACGCATTAAGCAACAAAAAATGAAAAATGTATGTGATTTGACAGATTTTACAGTTTTCATAATATACCCCAAAGAAATTTCTTGTGGTAAAATTCGTAGCATGGGGAAGTTTCTTACTCTCTCGTGAGCACTTTCTTTTACGAAAACTACGAAATTTTTGCGTACGCGAACGGGTTTTCGTTACTTTTCGTTTTTTTTTGTAGATTTTCGTAATTTTGGGAGTGTACGCGAACAGACCTACTTCCTTGCGCTGTTTGGTAAAACAAATCATTTGTCGCAACGAAGATTTGTTATGCATCTTGGTGACTTAATATTATAAGATTTTGTGATTTCTAAGATAACATTTCAAATACGTGTTTTCCCCTTTTTTGAGCTAGTTTCCCCTTTTCCCCCTTTCCCCTTTTCTGCTTAAAAAGCAGAATCCCCCCCGCAATCTGAGAACACTGGTGCCTACACTATTGACATATACTCGTAAATACGTTTGTATTATAATGTAGAGTGAGATCACTCTTCAGTGGGCTGCCACGGGACCGGAGTTGTTCGTCCGGTTATGAGAACGCAATTTTGTATGGGAAATTAGAAATTGGTTCCCGAAAATATTTGCGTTAATGCGAGTTGTAGGGTGTCCCCAATGAGAGTTTTCACTGTATTTGCATCTTGTTTATTTTTGTCTGTATTACAGGACCTTATGTGCTCTAACCGTTTTTCCTGGTTTTGAGTCCAGAGCAAAGGTTTTCTCATGACTACTCGCCCAAAGAGCCCAAAAGTAGAAGAAATATAGGGGTTCTGGGGCGCCATTTACCCAACTACCTCTCACCAAAACTGCCTGTCAAGCCAGGATTGGATTGGATAGATGGGCGCTAACTTTGTCTTTCCAAACTCTCTATTATTAGGTATATAACCTATACAGGCTTCAAAAGCTTTCAAAGTAAACAACTAAACCTATATGTAGAGTTAATTTGGACTGGATAGCTATCGGGTATTATGACTTACTTTCTGGCAAATTTTATCGAAAATGACAAGACGTCATGTCACTTTTCCCAGTGCCGTCAGATAAAGATTAAGAGAACTTTTAGCCGCGATAATCGTTTTTTTATGCGAAATTTATCTTAGCCTATGTGTACATACATATATGTATACCTATGTACTGTACATAGGTTAGAAAAAAACACGCTTATCGTCATGTGATAAGATATGGTAAATATATTTTATGTTAATTTATTTGATTGTTTTGTTCAATATGTTTTTAAATTTATAAGAAATATCTAACTCAAGCTTTCCTCCATGGTTTAGTGACGACATGAGAATTCTGAAAAACAAAATGAATAAAGCATGGCCTAGATATAATATTTTAATGCAAATTCGATTGAAGATTATTTCAAGTATTGCCAATGTAATGTGATATATGTACTTTCAAATACAATTATACTTTCCTTTGGTACACCACTGTACTAAATCTTTTTCACCAAAGCTGCAGGTAGACTGCACAGCAATTTATTGCACTTTGTTTGAATAGGGAATTTGTCTTTACTTGTATTCAATTATAATTTTACTGACTGGGCTGAATCATATTTGAAAAATTTGTCGTACGAAGTCCAATTTAAATCTTCTATTTCTAGAATATTTTATGGCAACTCTGGCGTACCGCAAGGCAGCCATTTAGATCCCATATTCTCTGTATTATTTATTAGTGATCTTCCAAATGTCATAGCAAGCTTTCACTGTACCAAATTTTAAGCCTCTAGCTTGAACCCTTTGGCTCTGGGCGCCACATTTCAACTTTTCGTCACGCTCCAATATCAACTTATCCTCTTGAGGCATAAAAAGTTTAATTTCTGAAAGTGTCCTTGGAAGTAAATTTTAGTAGATACTGTCCACATTAAATTGCAGATGTTTATGGTGAACTTATGAGCCAGACTAGGTATATATCTGATAAACACAAATATTTTAGAAAGCCTAAACCTAGCACACGCTGGCTATTTTGGTATAAACAAATCTGTTTTATTATACTTTTGTCGACCATAATTTTATTTTTTTTAAAAAACACCCCAAATTCTTTGCAATTCTATTTGCATTACGACAGAAATTAAATAATATCTACATATGTGTTTTTGCTTGTGCTAAATATCCAGGGATATAAAATGTTTAACGTTTATTAAAGAATAACAACCATAATGACGCTGAACTCACGCCATTGTTGATGACTTAAATCATTTTTGCTGTCTTGATTTTATAAATAAACGAATGTATCATTACAGCCAAAGGAAAGAGCTCATCAGAAATATTTTAAATGACGCAAATTACTGGCGACATTAAGTAAGACAGCGCTTCATCCTTACGCGTAACTTTGTATGTACACATTAAATGAATATTTCAAAAAAGGAAATAAGATAAAAATATATTATCGAAATTGTTTATTTTAAACTACAAAGCGTGATTATTTGTTTATTTATCATGGAAAAAATAATGAAAAAAATAGACAATTTATTTTGACATTTCGATAAAAAAAAAAGCTCTGTTCGATCTAATCGTATATTTTATCAGTTATTAGAGAATGAATCTTCGAAAACGAATGACAAACTGAAGTCATTTGAAAACAGTCTCTATCTACAGACCGTCACGACGCCGACGGCCGATATGTCGAACAAACTATGCCCAGACCACAGACACAGAGTGGATCGAGAAATTATTGGCAGTATATGCACTTTGCCAGAAACGTATGAATCTATCTATTTATAGGGGCGTTGTTGTTCGTGTTGTTGCTGTTCGCAAGCACTGACCGCCCCTGATTAGTTGTCTAATGCATTGGATGGACTCCAAGTAGAAAATTTTAAAAATACCAATATGCTGTAAACAAAATGCTGTGTTACTAACTCACGCTCTTTAATTTTGCCTCATCTATTGTCTGCGGACAAACATTTGCTGCAGCAGTAAATTGTATAAATATGGTATTTAATGAATTCCCAGAAATATGAAATGACATATTCGAGTTTAAATGTAATTTAATGTCAATGTTTGTATACGGTTGAATATGTTCTATTTCTCTACATTGTTGAAGTGCAATAGTTTTCTTCTCAAAGTGGCTCCAATATGAATTGTTATAGAATAGAGAGTGACTAATATCTCTCAATAATTTTTTTTCATTGTACGAACCTGGCAACTCTGAAATCATATTTTTAACATAGTTGTTCCAATGTAAACATCAGCAAATTTTTATTATTTCTGTCGATTTCATCATATGTATGCACGCACAATACTAATACTGAATTTTGTATCTGATACAAAAAATAACTCATTTTAACCTCCTTTCGCTTTACATATACAGTGTACTCTCTCCTTACGGACACATCTCATAACCGGATAGATTTCAAAGAACGGAAATAAATTTACGATTTTTCATATAAAAAATTCTCCCATAACCGGACTCTCTCATAACCGGACACGGACACCAATTTTCGTAACCGCAATAGAATGTCACTCTCTCTTAAATGGACAAAACACTTCTAAATATGGCAAACTTTTTACATACTTTACTTTGTTTTTGTTTTGTTTTCCTCTTCCTTACACTTTGCAAAGAAACGAAACAAAAATGTAAACTGTGGAGTGTGCCTTTGCGTTATTATCAAACAACTATGATGTGCATTTATGAATCCCGTTGCATTTTTGATGTGTAAACATCTTAGCTCTCGGTATGGGCAAATTTTTCGCCGTCGTCCGTCACGCGTAACCAAACTTAGTATTAGTGCGTTCCCTGTTTATGATTCTCTTAGTATTAGTGCATTCTCGTTCATAGCATCCGCTATCATACACAAACGTATGTTTACACATCAAATTTCACGCATTTCTTAAATAGGTTTGTATGTTAAGTGTATGTAGTACGTGCAATTTTAAGCTTGATTAGGGGGGAACACACGATCCTACATATCTGACAATGTGAATGCAAGAAACAACGGTCGGACAGTCATGTCGGATGGTTTTCTTTTTCTTTTTGTTTATATTGTGGTGGTCGGACGGACATATCTGATAATGAATTTGGACATCATGCTGGACAATGAACACTTACAACATCGGTCTGTCAGTCATCTATCCGACCAATTCTGTGAAATATGTCGGATCGTGTGTAGTGAACGAATTGACAATGTCGCAGCGAAGTAGCCTTTCTCTTGAGAAAAAGTTGCTGTTAAAGTGTTACCTACATTGGGACGAATTTCTTCATCAATTGACGTATTTCGAACCTTTCTGGCGATAAGGAGTAACGTACCGACTAACGTGTTTGAATCTCTAAATGTATTAGATATTAGAAGATTTTGTTGAGGAAGAAAAATGGAAGAGTGTAATCCAAACTGGGGGCACCGTAGCGCAAGTGGTTAGTGCTTCGAACTACTGAGCCAGCGGTCTTGGGTTCGAATCCCGCCGCAAACACCTAAACATTTTTTCACAGTGCCCACCTCTTTCGAATGTCAGACAAACATCAAAGAGTATCATTTGTCACGATTGAGCTTCTCAACTCGCCGTTCGGAGTCGGCAAAAAACTGTAGGTCCCTTCAATTCGTGCAAAAATATAACACGCACACACAAATGGTTGCGAGAAGCAGGCCCAGGTTAACCTCGAGCTGTAGCGCCAACTAAATAAGTAAGTAAGTAATCCAAACTTAAATTACTGATTATTACTATTTTAAAGTTGAAAAAAAAAATAAAAAATTCCTAATTTCTGTATATTGAATTTTCTATATAACGAAGTGATTTTCTGCTCCCGTGCGAATTCGCTATAGGGAAATTTGACTGTATATCCGCAACAAACACGCTAAATATGGCATTAAGCTTGTAATGATATGTGACAGATGACAGTGTTACAAAATATATGATCGATTTGGGTTCCGGATCAAATTCAGGCGGCTTACCATTACGAGAACTCTATGTGACAAAGCGATCCAAATCTATGTATGGATCAAACTTGAACATTACCACCGACAACTGGTTTACCTCAGTGCCGCTAGCAAGCGCATTACTAAAAGAGCCATACAAATTAACAATAACGCCTGAACTTCAAAATTTGTGACCAGTACCATCTGAAATGGGCAAAAGATGCCTCAAGTTCGAACACAATATTGATGGGTGTCACTCTTTCATTTAAAATTAAAATAAAATATCGATTTGATAAGTTAATATGTTATATCAACTATTCATATTAATAACAAATTTTCATGAAGTTATTACTGTTGTTTTATTTTGTAATTAACTTTTTTTAAACATTAATTTATTTTAAGGTGCCTATTGAATTTCTGTTTGAATTATACCCGATTTTATTTTTGTTTTTTTTTTATATTTTTCATAACGGTAAATAAATAAGTTCTTATAACACTAAAAAAAATACTTGTATCTCTAAATAATTTCAAAAGAAATAAAAATTAATATTTCGTCGTCTAATCGACGAAGGTTAGTAATAAGGTAGGTACTATGAAATAAGATTAGTAATCTAGGGTTAATTGGTGACTATCTACTAATTTTGATATTCTGGATGAGCTTTCACCATAAGGAAACGGAAATATGCCCAGGTATAGACAAAATATTCATTGTTCAGCTATGCTCAGTACACTTCAAATTGTAGATATATGTATAGCCACTCCCTGCGAAAAAATAAAAATACGGATTTGATATATAGCTCTGAAAGACTGTAAAAAAACATAAAAATAAAAAAATGCATTAACTCTTGCAACGCCCATTCATTCAAAAAAAAATCTTTTTTTTTTCAAATGTAAACCATTACCAAATGTAACCTTCGACGAAAACTAAAACCTAAATCAATTAAAATCGCAATCGGATTCGATTTCAGTACCTTAGCACAACGTTAAGAATTTTGGCACTTTTGTTATTTACCGACCATAAAAGATTGCTATTTTTATATCGCCACATATGCAGAATTACACTGCGTTGTTTTATATTTAGAAATACTTACCCGAGAATGCTTTCGAATTCATCTCATTTCCTGCTTAAAATGCATTTTTATGTAACAGTAAAACGGATACGAGAACGTTTACCGTCACCTTTGGGAATGGTACCGGGGTATATTGTATATAAAATTTATTTTCATTAAGGTTAATTAGTTTTAGAAAACTTAAATGAAATGAGAAGTGATTTTTAATGCCCTATTCTAAGGATATGGCACGCAAGACGCAATTCACGCAAGATTTGAATTTTTCGCCATTTGTGTGGTAAAGTGTTGCCAATAAAATAAAAAAAACGTAAAGCGTGACAGCCAACGGCGTACGGAGAAATTTGTTCAGAGGAGGGCAAGATTTTAAATGTTCACTTCCAAATAGGACATAAATGCTGGTTAATTTTGAAGTTAAACTTTGTAACAAAAAAGTGTGACGACGTTATACCTTCGATAGAATGAATACTAGCCTTTCGCAGCAATGGAGCCGGTGCTATGCTTGTTGGTAAATTTTATATAGATACATACATTCATACATACATACATACATACACACAGGAAAAGACTGCTGCTAGCAAAAGTCGATGCCATTATGTTGCATAGGTGCCAAATATGTGCCAATGCTATGGAAAAAAAAAACATATAGAAGAACAATGGAGGCAGCATACCGGATCAATGCTCTAAGAGTAAGTAGCGCTTTCCGAACCATGTCTTATGATGCAGCGACTGTTGTGGCTGGTATGGTTTCAATTGACTTACTAGCACAAGGAGCGCAAGAGAAGTACCTTGCCAGAAGATCAACGGCGACATTAATGACAACGCCAACCGACAGCCAGACTCCACAAAGAGTCGAAAGCCTAAGAAAATGGCAAAAGAGATGGGACGGTTCTGAAAAAGGACGCTGGACGCATAAATTGATATCCAACATCGAAGTGTGGATCAATAGAAAGCATGGAGATCTGAACTTCTATCTGACGCAGATTCGCACAGGACACGGATGCTTTAGCGCATATCTTCACAGGTTTGGACACGACGACAATCCTGATTGCCCAACCTGCCAGGGAACAATTGAAGACGCAGAACATGTGATGTTTTGTTGCCCTCGGCGGCATGTACGGGAACAGAGGCTGGGGCAAGTCTTAACTCCAGAAAATATGATTAGCCAGATGATTAGCTGGGAAGATAGTTGGAACGCCGTAAGTGACATAGCGGCGATACTTATGATGAGGCAGCGAGTAGAGGAGCGACAGCGGAGCTCAGTGCAGGAGCTAGCAACTGCAAATACATCCAGACAAGCAGACATAGTCTGAGAAAGCCAGCCCCGCGAAGTAATACCTAACGGCAGTGCCGCGGGGAGAGTGGTTGAAGAGTGCAGGGTGTGGGTTAGTACGTAGGCGTATTCCTGGCACCGATTATTCAGGTTTGCGAATCGTGCATGCTAGTAACACGGGTTACTAGTATCTTTAGAAGATTACACATCCAACAAAAAAACATAAAAAATACATACATACACACTGTCTCTCTGTCTGGCTGTATGTATGTATGTCTGTCTGTAAGTATGTTTGTCTGTCTCTCTGTCTGTCTGTCTGGCTGTATGTATGTATGTCTGTCTGCAAGTCTGTCTGTCTGTCTGTCTGTCTGTCTGTCTGTCTGTCTGTCTGTTTGTCTGTATGTATATCTGTCTGTCTGTCTGTCTGTCTGTTTGTCTGTCTATCTGTCCATCTTTTCACGTCTAAGCCGCTGAACCAATCATAATGTATTTGGTGCAGAAATAGTCTGGGTGGCGCTGGGGTCAACTTATTTACAACTTCTATATAGATTGACCAAAATGATTCATATTCACAGTTTATGTTGGTATGGTATCTAAAACAAAATTACAAAACCTGGACCCATGAAGTGGCCCTGGAGTTATTAACAACTTCTCTATTATTTTTCTTTACAACCGCCTTGATATAAAATGAAAGGGCTCGGTGAGTAGAATACGATACCCTATGACGTCACTCTAAATTCAATATGGCGGACGCTCCAAGATGGCGGATTTCCGTTATCTTTACTACCTTCTTAATATGGGTATCGAATTAAAGGATTTGACAAGTAAAATACGATAAGCTAAGTGATTTCATTTAAAATTAAATATGGCGGACGCATCAAGATGATGTTTAAAGTAAAGCCAAGATGAATCTCCAACAGTGTATAGTATAGATGGCCACTGTCTGTAGCTGTATCGTCATTATTATCATTCAGATTTGGTTCCTGCTGAAAGGCGGTTTTCGTGTCGCTATATTGCCTTCTTTTGAAAATGTGTCTAATCAATTTACAAGCATTTCAAAATATATTTTGAAAATGGAAATACTTTTATATTTTTATTTATATACCGTATGACCACCATGGTGTAGTGGTAAGTGCGTTGGACGATGCAATGGTGCCCAGGTTCAATCCCAGCCCGGGTCCAACACCTAAAAGCTTTTTCACGGTGCCACCTCTTTCGAATATCTGACAAGCAATCAAATAGTATCATTTGTCACGAGTAGCTTCTCAACTCGCCGTTCGGAGTCGGCAAAAAACTGTGGGTTCCTGCCATTGATGCAAAAATATAACACGCACACACAAATTGATTGCGAAAAGCAGGCCCAGGTTCATCCCGAGCTGTCGCGCCACCTAAAAGTAAAAGTAAATACCACCGTGTTTCACAAAAGCAGTAATATTAGGAGCGTATTTAAGGCCGCACTATAAAATCGAAAAGCTGTTTTTGGTTGATCTTGAAAAGTTTAAAACTAACCGACTTACTAAATCGTATATGCAACATTCGTTGCTACGGGTCATCTTGCATTAGCAGGCTTATATTATATCCAGCTGTAAGTTAAATAGGTCAACGCAATGAATGTAGTCGTTTCTATGGGATTGATTAACCAATTACAAAACATGGCTCAGTGCGAAGATTGCATCATTCAAATACAGTGGAACTTGCCTTTAACGGACTTCTTGAAAACGAAGCTCTCCCTATTTCCGTGGGGATTCGCTATATGGAAGTTTGACTGTATATGATTTTATACAGAAATAACTCTGTATGTACATGTAAGTATCGAAACCACCAGTTCAGAAAATCAATCAGAGGCGGTTAATTACTTAGTCACTATATGACCAGTTGTTCATACCCATTTTATATGTCATACGTCTGACATGCTCAATTTAATCGAAAATAATATCTTGGAAGATTGCCAACTATCAAAATTGATCAAGATTGGAGATTAGACATACTTCAGTGTATATTTCAATTGTGGAATCCAAGAAATACCTTAAATAGGATGAATAAAGCTGTTTTGTGGGAAAAGGAAAACAAACGATCTCCATTTAGCGAGTGACACTGGAACCTGCGACAAATCAGACACAACGACCTTTAACATTTTATAACCTAAGACATTTATGCCTAAAATGTACTATTGTTGTCTGATTCTTTCGAGGTTTGTCATTTCATTTCGAATTAAATTGAAAATAGAATATTTTACTTAACGTTTAATGGTTATAATTTATATTTATGACTATCTATATAATTAATGCACCTTTTTCTGACACGGGTAATATCTGTCGGAACCGTAGAGTCTCGTGAATCACGTTGGACATTAAAGTCTAACAAAATATCAACGAAATTCATACACGCGTTAGTCATCATCTAAATTACCTAAAAATAGGCCAAGCCACCTGAAATAGAGGACTGACACATGTGCATTTAGAATTCCACGGAAGTAGGTATATCCAACAACTTTTGACTTTTTCAAATAATAAACTAATAAACTACATACATGCTTATAAGTGATGGGGAATATTATTAAATGTCACAATAATTAATAATAAGGTTGAGCAAGTTCATAAAGAAATCTGAAAATACATAATTTATTTCTGTGGACGAATAAGTATTTTAGCCAAAATTGAAAATAATTATGTCAATTTAGATCCAAAAATTATGAACTTGATGCGTGTAAGGCTTCATTCATGGGCGACTCGTTTTTTTTTTAAATTTCTACTATATCACAGCTTTTGCAAAGCTAAGTCCTCTTAGTTAAGCTTGAGAGGCATTTTTTTGGAACGTGGAATTCACTGTTATCTTCTTGTGACACCTTCCTAGGCTACCGTATATAAACGCTCAAATCAAAAATAAATATAGTTTAGGTTAGGTTAGGTGGCTATCCACCGTACTCGGAAGGATTTACTTAGACCAAAGTAGGTCCATGGGGCTGACACGTGTGCCGATTCTTATCGCTACTCTTGAAAACATTTTGATAGTTGGATACATTTCCATATTTTATTGATATCCGTTGATGAAATACCTAGTAGGTCTGTAAAGAAATATTCTCCCAGAATCTTTTGCTGGGCAGCTGCACAGGAGATGATAGGAGGATTCATCCTCTTACTCATCTATGCAGGTGCAACAGAAGTCATTGGTGAGGATTCCATATTGCCCAATGACCTGTCAATACCCTAACTAGGGTTCCGATATTTGCTCTGCTGATTCCTGTATTAATGCTATTGATTGAAAGTATCCGAGTGTGCCGTAAGTTAGAAAAGCCCCCTTGCAAGGTTTCTTTTAGTCGCAATGCCCTTTTTGGCTACTAAGTATGTCTCTACCGTAAATGTCCAACGGAAGCATGTTCAATCGTGGGGAAGTGGTTCGTATAGCTCCAGTTACGCCGATACAAGCCGTTCTTTGGATTTCGTTGAATATATAGACGTCCAGAGCTGTCCACCAGACTACAAGTTCATACATATGTATGGGTCTGACTAACTCGGCATACAGACACTTCCATCTGCACGGATGGAACTAAAACTGAAAACGGCACGGGGTCTGGTATCTACTGTAGGGAGCAAAACCTAAAAGTGTCCTTAAGACTCCCGGATGCCTGCAGCGTCTTTCAGGCAGAAGTTCTAGCCATAGTTAGGGCTGCAGAGCTCCTGATAGTTAATCGTATATACGGCAAGGATTTTGTTATTTATGTACATTGGCAGTCAGGCTGCACTTAAGGCGCTAGAATCGTTTACTACCAAATTGGTACTAGGCAGAAGCAACCAAAAAATGTTCAGGGCATTATGCATACCAGGCAGGACTATGTTGGGTTCCTGGTCACTCTGAGATAGAAAACAATGAGTTTGACGATGAGTTGGCAAGGAAACGAGGGAACTACCTCTACACGAGGCGGTGGAAGTCGTTACACCATTATGCAGCATTAAAACATCGATAAATAAGAGTTTTACGAAAATGGCTGACCACAAATTAGCATAGTAGGATATATGGTTTTTAGGGCACTCTGGGCCGACATTGCACCGTAAAAGGACTAGTGAACTCCATAGACTTACCAGGGTATAAATAAGAATAGCTAAATGAATATTATCCGGTCATGTCCAAAGTCAAGCCGAGCTGAAATGTTGTTTAAATTTACTTATTCCACCTTGCAAAAGAGCAGATTTACCTAAACAAACTTCCAGCAGAATGGTTGTGAAAGTGTTTTTAAATGTAAATTTCAGTCTTCAGACTGAGTTTATACCTTGCTTGTGGCATATATTTTGAAATTTGAGAATTGCACGCTCCGTAGTAGCAACCAGCAGTTTGCTAAGTGTGATAAGCAGCGATAGGATTTTGCTTACTTTGCCTCTTTTTTTTGCTTAATCGGAAGATAGTATCGACTTTACACAAACACGGTTCATGTCCTCCTGATTCCAAATATATTTATTTTATTTTGCCTTTTTTTGCCTTTTTATACCATTATTGCCTTTTTTTGCATTTTCTTACCGTTATTGCCTTTTTCTGCCTTTTTTGCATATATAGCTTTTTTCTCAAAGCTTGTTCGCTAAGAAAATAATGCTAGTATGTATGCATGTTCATCTGTGCAAACATTATGCTTCTTCCTCACAATACGTAATACGCATACTTACATTCCTAGATGCATTATAATTTAAAAGGTCTAGTCTGTGGGGAAGTCAACATGCGTTGATACGCTTTATAAAAAATACATATTGCATTGCCGCCACCAAAAGTGTCCCTGCCCTGCGATCACTGATCTATATATGTATGTATGTATGTTTGTACATGTATACATATCTACCCGCTTTGGTTTGAAAATTGTTATTGCTTGTGTGCATTCATAAATATGCATGTACACGTATTCCGACAAATCTATGTTGGGCGATAGCACGATAAGTCAAAATTTGGTCAAAATGAGATAAATATGTACATCATTCGATTGCAAATTTTATATATCATAATTGGTAAAAGCTGTATCGGCCTATTGCACACACAAATGGTAAAAAAGGAAGTGCAAAGTAGCCTTACTGTATGTGACATAGTAGAAGATTTATTTAGTTTTTTCCCTCGACTGAAAAATTGAAATATTTGACTTTTACTCGTTCTACTGCCCACCATAGAAATTGAAAAATATTTTCCAAAAGTACCGTCAAACATTGGTTCAAATAATGTTGAAAGCTTTACATGGGCTCCACTCGTATCAGCTTTTAAGAGACAAACGGAGAAGATTATTACCAGAAAATTTCAAAAAGCTCTTGGTAGTTCAATGCTACTATAATTAAATGTACATTTACGTTCTTTTTTATCGTTTTTTAATAAATGCCTTTTTTGCCTTTTTAAGTCTTTTGTTTTGCCTTTTTTTACTTTTTTAGGTCAACAAAATCCTATCCCTGGTGATAAGTATCTGCTAAATACTTTTTTTTAGAATTTACACGCGCTAAAGGGGATATGAAAACTCTTAATGTTTACACACAGCGCAAGCACATGAAGATAAATAACGAGAGACAGACAGCTCGGCGTAGTGATAGGAAACTCAGATGTTAGGTTTCAACCAACTCTAGGGGTGGTGTCCATGATAACTGGAGAGTTGTGTATTTTTGAAAGTTTTGCCCTTGCTTATGATTCACAGAAGTGTTTTTTCAGATATTTCCTATTATCGTTTTGTCAATTTCTTCAGCCATACCATCCTACTGCCAGTGTTATGCCTTCGGAGTAGGTTTTGACATCAACTTTTGAAACTGATTAACCTATTTTTATTTCGTGAGAAATAAATGTTTCGGCAACATCTGGATCTGAACCGTGAACCTTCACTGTGACAAGCGATGACGAGTACCTATACGCCACAGCCACCCTAAATAAATACATACTGCTAAATACTGATGGGGAAATTCAATAACGTTTAGCTAACTTATTTATTTAATTACGAATAAGCCAATCAAAAGTCAAAAAGAAGTTGATTGTAGTCACCTGTCACATATGCTAGATATCCCGGTAGAGTGTGTCCACTGAACTAATTTCCGAACGTACCTACAGTTCGCAAAAAACATGATTAAGTAAACAATATGCGTAGGTTTTACATTCTGGACGTTCTATTTTCGTTTCTATGTTTGGGTTTTAAGTTTCCGGTTTCCACATTTCTCTAATTGCGCAGTCAATCCGGAAGATTAAAGAAAAAATGGTATAAATTCGCACAATTGGAAAAAAACAACGTTTCGACAAGTGTCATCGTATAAATTATTTATCCATGGCGCAAGCAATGTGTCACACATTTTGATTAATAGTTTCGCTCACAAGACTTCCTGTCACAGTCAAAGCATTCAATTTAACATCTGCCAATTGATATACATATGCATTTTAAATCTAAGCAAATCGACCGTCAAAACATGTAAACCTGAGATGTCAGCAAACGACAAACTAATCACACTTACACATCAATGATTAGTAGTTGCCGCTGTTGTTTCACTTGCATGTTTGACGCCATCGATATGTACACCGTAATTATGTTTTCTATACTCCCCATTTGAATGGCTAATTAATGTCATTTGAATTGCATTTTTAGAGACTAAGATATCAATTCGACTTCGGTTGCCAATACCCTGCTGTCATCTGATGCAATTTCGATGAACAAATGCCAGGCGGACAGCCAAGCGTTCAGGTATACGCGAACATAGTTTTAGCTTGGCTGTAAATTACATCTGTATGAGATTCTAACGCATATGTGATATACCGTTCGTACAGCTCACACTGTTCTCACATAGATACTGCCACGTTTTGCACTCTTTCATCGGTGCGATGGTATGCCTAGTTTTTACTTCTCAACACCTTGCTCAACACTTCCAAAGAAACAAAATAAAAGTAATGGTAAATCTAAAATAAAACCAACATACTCGTAGATAAATAGCTTTTGCGGAATATACACGGTAAGACTAAGATTTCATTGCACAGTTTGCATCAGTACCCTATAAAAAAGCATCTAACTCGATTTTTTTCCAAATCTTTTATAAATAAAATTATTCGATACGATAAAGCGTATATTTGAAATATTTCCAAGAAACAAAATGGTCTTCAGAAGGTTAGGGTAGGTTAGGTTTGCGGGATGAGAATGTAAACATTCTCATCACACTTAGGACCCATTGTGATTCCCATAGTGACTTCCCACCCGTGGGGTCAATGTCTAGGTTTCATCCAGCCCGACATTTCCCAGTTGACAGAAGAACTGGGCTGTATCCTCATGTGCCTCTTAGTCACCGCATCCTCTGCATATGTCATCATCATTAAGTCGTAATAGCACCATGTGGTATATTAGAGTGTTGTGCTTAGTTAACTCCTTTTAGCATTGACAACGACTTCCTGTCTTTTTATAGGAGTTTCCCTGTTCTCGTTTTGTCGTATTCTGGCCAAAATCTCCTTGATATCTCACATGTGGCTAGCGATCTCCTCCTGTTATTTGCCTCAATTACTGATCTTTGTTCAATTTTGGCCCAAAGGTCACATACTGGAGGTCTAACCGTCCCGTTTGTTTGTTATCTATCTTGGGCTGAGCCCTTTCTGGGCAGTTCATCTGCGGTTCCGTTGCCCGGTATCCCGCTGTGACCAGTGATCCAGCAGAGTTTTACATTGCGCTGCGTGCCGAAAGGGTCTTCAGAAACCTCCAAAGCAATATTACTCCCGACTATTTGATGAAGTTTTTTTTTTTTTTTATAATTCACGCGCGCTAAAGGGGTTATGAATACCATTAAAATGTCTTGCACAGCGCGGGCCATAGGGAAATTTAGGGAGGATGAAAGAGGAGATACCGATGCGCATTGGTCTTAAATGTTTGTAGATCGTAACGGGAGGGAAAAATCGTGTTTGGTAAAGCGTTCGACATTCGTGTTGAGCGGTTAAAGAAAGAATCTCTATATTTTACTGTACGTCTGAAATTGGGCTTAAGGGTAAACTGATGGGCATTCCTTGCGAGACGTGTGTTGCGAGGAAATTGTTGAAGGGGAGGAATGCAACTGGCTATTTCGCTGGAGCACTGTTTGTGGAAAAAGCGATAAAACAGGGAAAGACAGGAAACATTACGACGGTGTTCAAGGGAGTCAATTGACTCAGTGATGTTTCTATCCCCTATAAGTTTCATCGCGCGCTTTTGTATTCTATCGATCAGGTGCAGTGATGTTTTTGGAGCACCCGACCAGATATGAGCATTGTACTCGAGCTTGGGGCGAATATACGCCTTATAGATTGTAGCAAGATCAGCAGGGGTGTAGAATTTCTCACATCGTTGAAGTAAAATCTTCTTCATTTTGTAACTGATTACTTTGAAATAGACGGTGTAATAGAACTGTAACCCCAGGAAGCAGAATTGAATGAATTCAAAATGTTCCAAAAATAGAATAGATCTGCTATATACTCGTACATACAGGGTGTCCAGTTAAGAGGTATAATCATTTAAGTGGAGATTACTGAAGGTTGGGTCTATTTCTACCTCCCTCCAAGTTATAGCCCGTCAAAGTAAGGCACCTCCAATTTGGTGGTAAGACAATTTTAAATAATATAACTTTATAGCTACAAAAACAGTTTTGTACATTTTGGAGAGGCAATCAGTAGCGCATAAAAAATGTGGAAGACTTTGTGTAATTTTATGCAGTCACAAAAAAATTATGTAGGTACGCTTAGATTTGTTCTTCCAATTTTATACTTAAAATGAAACCATTATAAACTAACAATGTAGGAATGCAGGAAAATTCCATAATAAAATCACAACGTAACCTCGCTCTGTCCGGGCATTAGAGCTTCCCGTCCGGTTACTGGAGATATTCCGTGGATGATGGATTGGCTTGTATATTAAGAAAAAAAATAGAAACTTTACCCACAAGAAGCCATGTAATCTTATCCCAATGTAATGATCTTCATTAATCGAAAACTATTATTTTGGTACTTTGGCACTTGCAAAGTTAAGGGGTATTCTAGTTTAGCGGTACGAATTTTGGGTGTTTTCGAAAATTCGATAAAAAAAAACTAAGAATATTTTTACCTGCCATTTTTTTTATTAGATATTTATTAATAGACGTGTTTTTTTGGTAATCTATATAGCCTTAAAAAAGTATATGTAAAAAAAGCTCTTCGGTGATTTGGTAGCACTATGCCAATTGACATTCGACATTTAAACATCTGCTTTTCTTTTTAAAAAAGGCGGGATACCCTATTGCCTATTTAATGATTTGCCTGAGAAAAATGAAATTTTTTTCTGTCTTGTAATATTTCTTCCTCACTTTTCCACTTGTTTTCCAAACTCCTTTGCATAGCATCACGTTTTCATCGCCGCAATTGTTTTCAAATTTGTCACTTATATGTCATATTTGACATTCTCTATAACATTTCGATAACATTTCAATAACAATCCACAGAAAATAGTTTGGTAGCACATTTTTTTTTTGTCCAGGCTAATTACATAAGACTCGATAGCTATCTGGATTTCGTTATTCTATATAGGCTTAGTTGTTATTTAATATGAAAAATATTTTCTAAGGCTATATAGATTACGAAAAAAACACGCCTAATATTTTAACCATACAAAAAAAAAAATAGATAAAAATTTGAAAATTTAAAAAATTACACGCTGGCAAAGTGGGGTGGTGAAAAATAAGGGCGCTTCCTTCTTGACATGATTCTGGTGATCAGAAAAAAAGAAGAAAAAAAGGTTTTTAATCAGTAAGAATGTTGCTATCGTCGGCTGTTTGAAAAAAAAAGTAATTTTTTGCCTTTTTTTTCAAAGTTATGAATTTTTTAAAAATAGTAAAAGAAACAAAATTTTTACATAAATATAGTTCTGAAGATAGAGGGATATATAAAAAAGTTCCACGCCAAATTTCAAGTTAATCGGTTCATTAGAAATTGAGAAATCGCGTCAGACATCTTGGAAAAAGTAGTTTCGAGAAAACGCGTTTAATGAAAAATGTACGTTACAACGAACTTCACATAATGACTTTCTAAGAATTCATAGTCACCCCATTCTCAATGTCGTATTTGTGAGTCGTATACGAGCATAACTGTATTTTGTAATGCATTTGCTATTACAAAGTGCGAATATAGTGGTATACGACTTACAAATACGACATTGAGAATTGGAGTGAGTTTATAAAAGACTTTCTGTAGGATAATTCAGGAAACGTTTGGAGGATATATTTTTGAAGGTATATTCTTTAAAAATATGAAGAAAAATAACGATTTTTTCAAAATTCTAGACTAGAATTCCCTCTTAATGAAAACTTCACTTTTTCGGGGAAAGCACTCAGAGTAAGTGCAATCTCGTATATCGCCACTATTTCTGATTTCAATAATTTATAAATTCTGTCAAATTTCTTCAAAATCAAGTTAACTCGTTGTGATTATTTAAAAAAAAAAAGATTTAAGATGTAGGACGTTGAGTTGTACTCAGTTTTATATCATTAATAGTTTCTAACGGTTTTCTTACTTCTGTTAAATTATAAATTGAGTCGAAATTGTTAATTCTTAGACCAAAAAAAAGTTGCCTGCAAACAATTTTGACAGTTTGAAAGTTATTTTTTCTATGATTGCTTAAGGTGAGATTTTTTATTTTCATTAAAAAAAATATTAGAAACTCGCTAATTCTACCCTATGGCTATTGAATATACCTAATAATGAACGAAATTTCTATGAACGTTAGCTATTTTTAGTTGCAGTCATTAACGCTCGAACTATCAATTTGTTATTCGCGAGCACCTTGTCCATTGTTAGTGGCAAATGTATATTTTTATGTTGAACATTCTAGAATGGCTGCACCTATACCAAAGCGATTACATACAAACCTATAATTAAAAAAAAAACATATACACATGTAAATAAAGTTGCATATCGCTGACGAAATGTTAGAATATTGAAGATAATTTAGCAAAATAGCGATTTTGTTGAAATTTATGACACGAGGGGAGGATTTTCTTATTAATGGCGGTTTAGTGGAATTTTATACGAGAAACTCAATAAAAAAAAAACACAAAAAAAAACCGTAAAATAATAACACTTTTTTTATAAAAAAAAAAAAACAGAGACGTCTTTTAAATAGCTTGGAGCATTGTGATTTTTTGGCACTGGATTCTATGTTTGCACGTAGGCTTTTTTAATGATTGCAGTTTTTAAATAAAATAACTTTATTTTTTAAACTTTATACGCGACGTCTGGACGTTAATGGGAGAATATGTTGTCTCAAATAAAAAAAAATAGCTTTATGGTTTAATCAAGGGACACAAACACATTTTTGATTGTTCAGTAAACAGACGACTTAAAAAATAAAGAATATTAAAATAAAATAATTTCGGTTAAATTTTCTTTTAAATAGACGGCAGACCGAATATTTTGTAGAACTTATTTTCCTATTGTATATCAGTTCCTATTATGCTCGTAAAGGTTGCTCACCGGGAAGATTTACTACTTTGTTAGGTCGCCATTTTGGAGAACATGAATTTTTTACAGAATATATTTGGCAATCGTAAAGTAAAGACGTGTCAAAATTATTATGTAAAAATATGCAATGAATCCACGTGTTTTAATCGTAGAAACATTTTATCTACATACATAGTCATAGATCAATCATCAATTGAGGACCGTTTTCGCAAAACTCAACAAGCGCCAAAAAGTGAAAAATGAGATATGGATAGCAACATTTTTGTAATCACAAGGCGCGTTGACTAAGCCAAGAAAAATGTCACAAAACCCAACCAGTACCATACAAAAAAATGTTTTAATCGTTAAGGTTTTGCAAAACTAATATTAAAAAAAGTGTTAATTTTCAGGACTTAATATCTGGTAATTTCGATACTTCATTATTAGTATTTCTCCGTTCTTCAGTGATAAAGTAACATTTATGGGCTAACCATTTTTACATTTTTAGTAATCTTTTTCTATTTTTATTAAAAATATTTTGTAATCCAAAATTTGCAAAATGCACTTGTTGAGTTTCGGATGCTTAAGGCTTGGTTAACGTTTATGTAGTTCCATCAAAAGGGGGAGTACCTTCACATACAGCCAATGTTACAATGGAATTACTGAGGGATCTATTTCCACAAGAAATTGTCCCAGGAAATGATGATGTTGATTAGCCCGCACAGCCGTCGGGTTTAACAGCCCCGGACCTCTTTTTTTGGGGATAACTAATGAGCAAGGTTAATGTCAACAAACCAGAAATACTTGAGCAACTCAGACAAAATATTCGTGTCAAAATTAAAGAAATACCGTTCGAAATGTGTGAAAATGTGATGAAAAATGTTACAAAAAGTGCACGGCAACAACAACTTTGACAGCCACAGTATACATTTTAGAACCAAATAGTTTATGAGGAGGAGCAGTAATCAGCAGTCCCTCGAAACTTCTGGAATGGGAGCAAGTCAACTCGAGTTGTTATCTACATTACTGTTCTGCAAGATCTCCAATTGAAAACCGTGAAAATATTTGATAGTTGGGGCAACTGAAAATGTCACTGAAATGTTGGTAGAATTTGCATAGCAACAGAGAATTTAGGACTTAGGTCTTACGTTGAAGTTGCTGTGCTTATTTTTTTTTCATCACAGAGCACACAGAACACTACGATCTCTAGTGTATACTCTTAGTATCGCTTAACACAACTATTGTTTGTTGCGCGACTAAGGATCATCTACCGATTTTCAATCTTATAGACCACTTCAAATAAACACTATTAAGAATCAGAAACCAATGAAAAAACGCGGTTTCTAAATTCTTGTCGTGATAAGCAAAAATCAATTTCATTGCACAGTTCATTGTAAGTGCTTATGTATCTTGTAATAGGCTCATTGGAACCATAATTGATTCTATGCCATTCTGGAAAAAACAACCTTCTAACACGCAGAGACCTTTGGGCTGCATATATATTTAATAGAAAAACCAATTCTGATGAAATAATATGAAAATTTATAATATCGCGAATAAACATGATAGAAGTTGCATTGCGTCTGAAACTTAAGGTTTGCAAACCAATTAATTGGCACCTTCTATCATAATTGGGAAGCACATCAAACATATTTAATTTACGAACCGCATATCTCGTGAAGTTTTTTTTTAACTCTTTCTAATCTGACTTCGTGATTATGTTGTGTGTTGTGTGTGAGATATGAGTTGACAGAAACTATTACTGCGGATTAAAGTACATTCAATACCATTATGTTTTATATCATTCAAATGGCCTCCGCGGCTGCGTTTACAGGACTCGATCCGAGAGGTCGAATTTCGCATGACTCTATTGCATAGGTTAGGTTAGGTTGGGTGGCTATCCTTCGTAATCGGTACACTCAGAAAATAAAATATTGTTGAAACAAGAATTTTCAATTGTTAAAAAATTGTAAGCTGAAATTTGTTGCCAGTAAATATTTACTAGTTCTTGCGGCAACAAATGTATTTTTAGAATATTTGGTTTGAAGTTGTTGTATCAAAAATCTCATACTCAAGGCAAATATTTGTAAGTGATAACATGTTATCAAAAGCCAACAATTTTTAGATTAAAAAGAAAAGTGTTTTCTTAGGTATGTTGTTTTTAAATATTTCTAATTGAGATTGGATACTCGAATCAAAAATGTTTTTTTTGAAACAACAATCAATTTTTTTAAATTTTCAAGAATACAAATTCTTTTCATAACAATTTCATACTTAAGGCAAAAGAAATGCACTGTTGTTTGACAATAACTGTGGAAAACGTTTAGCCTAACAATTTATTCTGCATCCAAATATTTTAAACTGTTGACTTATCAACAATGAAAATAGTTGCATCAAAAAAAAATTCTTATTGAAAAAGAATGCTTCTTCTTCACATTGGTGTTTAAGAATTATATTATCAAATCAGAAATTAATTCTTTAGGCCCGAGTTTCCCAAAGTCAGATCAGAAAAAATATCAAACCTTCATCAGACTAATTTCGCGCTTCTGAAACTTGATAGCACTTTGTTGATTTTGTTCATAGCAATCGAATTCGAAATGCTCATTTAAGAAATAATCAATACAGAAACAAATAGTAGACTTCAAATTTTTGAAAAGGCAATACTTGTTGGCAATCAGTCGAAAGTCGAAAAGAATCGAGTCGTTGTGTTGTTTTGCAGTTGCTATGAAAGAAATAGAGTTCTACGGTTCTACTGTTGACAATTGCAACCGATAACGTATTTGTTCAGTCGGAATTCACATTAAAACGAATCGCAGTGTGGTGTGTAGATTATGTGTAATGCTTTTACTTCCTTACTTTCTTGGTGGCGCTACAGTCCGGGCCCGGAGTGGACCAAGGTCTTAACCAACAGCCTCTTCCAATTAGCGCACTCTTAGTTTGTTGAGGTATGTTGCTTTTAGTGAGTGATTTTCAATTAGTTATCTTGTATTCATATTACTCTCACATTTCGGATCTATCGCCGCGAAAACAAACAATCTGGTTACTGCTTAGTAATACAGAAATACGGATCGCTAGCTAAAGTGTGGATCCTTACATGAAAGCGTAAAACCGCTTTGTAATTTAAATATTTAAACACGTTGCACATTTGAAAATTGGCTTTCATTTTAATTTTTTACTCCATATTTTCATCCATATTTTTACGATTTTTGATACATAGTTATTAGAGCACTGGTCATAAATAATAAACATAAAATAGGATTTTTCATGTAGCGAGATAAATAAATACTATCGTAAAAATATTTTCCCCTAATATTTCTAGGAAAATACTTTTAGCTCTGTAACTGTAAAAGCAAAGAAACGACAGAAAAAAATGGAGTTACAGAGTACGTAGTGTAGTGTAAAACAATTTGTTCGAATTAGTGGAGCATTCAGAATTCTGGTGTATGTTGAAGCACGAATCCAACATTTTTTCGGATGAAGCTAAAATTATTATTTTGCCGCTTGCAACAACTTACATGTGTGAATCGACGCAGGGTCATAAGTCCACAGGTGGGTTATAGGTCTACAAACCAATTGCGCATAAGTACACAATTATTAAAATTTGTCAAATTTCGTATGAAAACAAAATTTCAGTGGTTTTCAGTGGTGTAGTGGCAAATGCGTTGGACTACTACGCACTGCTGCCCGGGTTCAATCCCAGCTCGAGTCCAATGCCTAAAAGTTTTTTCACCGTGCCGCCTCTTTCGAATGTCTGAAAAGCAATCATTTGTCAATAAGCTTCTCAACTTGCCATTCGGAGTCGGCAAAAAACTGTACGTCCCTTCCATTCGTGCACATATTACATGCACACACAAATGGTTGTGAGAAGCAGGCCCAGGTTCACCCTGAGCTGTAGCACCACCTTAAGGAAGATATATGTAAGTCATAAGAATAATTGTGGACTTATATGACTTATAGCCCACTTAATTTTTCAGATTGTGGAATTATGACCCAAAATTTTATGAACTTTTGACCCACATTCAGTTTGTGAACTTATAACCCCTTCCAGGTGTGAATCAGGATTATCTGCCTACGTTGGCACTAAAACAAAATATATGTTAGATCCCGCCTCGATGCAGAGCTAGATATTCTGTTGTAGTTGACCCAAATTCAACCAGATATGACATATTTAACTAAACGTCATATTATGTACATATTTATGAATTGCTTATATTTTGAGTTAACATGTTATTGTTTTTTCCGTTAAAGTTACATATTACCAATTTAATAAAATTAAAAAAAAAATTAAAAATAGTTCTTGCCCTGTAACTATTTTTTTTTTTAAATATTTTTAAAATATCCACATTGGTAACCACAAATATTCAGGTTATTTGAGTTTTTTGGTATTACAAAACGGCACCACCTAGTGTTACTTGGGTTCTCAACAGAACCGCCACACCTACCTACATACCCAACTTGTAATAGCGTCGAAAAATGGCAAACGGGAAACGAAGTGCTCCGCGAGTAATTTCTCTACTGAAAAGTGCTCCGCGACCAAAAAAGTTTGGGAACCATTGCTTTAGGCAATAAAATAAATTCTTGATTTCTCAACAAATCATATCTTCGCGCAACAATTTATTGTTGAGTTAAGAACCAATAATTTTTGTCATTTTCTTACATAGCGTTGTTTTCTTTCTTTGTGAAAAATAATAATAATTAAACTTAAAAATTCATTTAAACTTTGAACAAACTTGTTAAATGTATTAAATGTATTACCAATGGAATTGATTTATATATCGAAGGAAAAGTAACGAAAGTATCTTTTTTTTTTGGGCAAATTTTGAGCGATAATTTAGGACCTAACGAAGTTTTAGGTTTTGTACCAGGTTTTAACGCAAAATATTATTGCAGAATTTATACAAGAGAGAAAAAAGATTGCCAAAATGATTGTGCAGAAGTTCAACACAGTATTCGTTATGTCTGTATTTACCAAAGTGGAACTAATTCGACAACATATCAACTTGATACTACCTCGACAAGAGGAAACTCAATCTGGAACACTTTACCGAATTTTCACGTTACTGATAATAAAGCTTGAGATATTATGCATTACATTTTTTTAGTTGTTGCAAGATACATGTACAATTGTACATACATATTTTAGTATTCTTAAAATAAAACTATTAAAACGAATGTGCTGCCACATGAGCCGACTCTTATCGAAACTCTTGGAACGAATTTGAGAGTTGGATGAATTTCCGTATTTTATTGATATCCGTTGAGGAAATATCTTGAAGGTCTTCAAAGAAGTATTCTCCCAGAATCTTTTTTCTTAGGGAGGAGAGAGCTGGGCAACTGCATAGCAGGTGATAGGGGGATTTCTCCTCCTCTTCATCCATGCAGCTGTGACAGAAGTCATTGGCGAGGATTCCTAAACTGTTGGCATGTCTGCCTATTGCACAATGACCTGTCCACCTACGCCCACTATAATGCTGATATGTGCTCTGCTAATTTTTAGCAGGTTGCACGTTCTACGTTGGTTTAGCTGTGGCCAGGTCTGCCTGGCGCAGCTGCACGTGTCAAGATTACGCCATCTTTCATTTGCCTGTTGCAGAGCTTCTATGGAGACTCTATTGCATATGTCGGGCTGGATTTGAATGATGTTGTTCTCCAGTTGGTCCATTGTTGTTGGTTTCTTGCTATAATGTAGCTTCAGAAAAAAAAAGTCTGAATGCGTTGAATCGCAGGGCATAAACTACATCCGACTTGTCTTTGTACGCTAACAGTTGCTGGAAGAGGCTTTTGCTCTTGATTTTCCCCTAAAATCATCTCCATTACAATTTTAATATCTCTAGGTAGCTGCTGGCTCTGAAGACGTATTTTTATATGTGGCTTTGCCAGTTGAAATCCCAGTTCCAATAGAAATTTTAGTCAACAATAATGTCTCTGCGGTTGTGGATAGCCCCAGTAAGCATTCTAGGGTTAAATAGTGATTTTCCGCTGTCACTTTGCTATTGCTGGGTTAATGTGATTTATTCAACCTCAAACGTTGCAACTCTGTTCAGCTCTTGTCAAAGTTGCTGTTGCTATATTGATCTGTTGTACGATGATGGCATCCGTATTTATGTTTGCAGATAAGGCTGTTTGAATAGGTTTGAAACGTGTGTTATGTTTCTTGATTTATGTAAAACTTATTTTCGAAGATATAAACTTTAAAGTACGTAAACAGATTTGGGGAGATTCCAAAAAGTCTGCAGCATGTCTAGGAACGGTCTAGAAACTCTATGAACCCAATTTTACAACAAGATTTCAGCAACGATATTCGGTTGCTTACAGAAAATCAAATAAGCATTCTACTACTTTTGACACAAATAATATGGCACGACGTTCTTTTTCCTCATTTAAATAAGAAGGCTGTACTACATTATAGATTCATTTTTTTTTATCGAACTTCGAAGTTATTTAAAGAACAAAATCTAATTGATTTGAGTGATAAATGCTAGCAGTATGCATAAAATGTGTGCGCAGGTGAATTCTATCATTTGTCGGTCATTCGGAATGAAAAGTCTAAATTAATACGAACAGCTGATCGGTTTGGTTGCATGAAATCATACGCATTTGAGAGGCACACTTATAGATACAAGGTAGCCTACTAATAGTAGCACATAAACACTGTCAAGGCTGGGTAGAGAAAAGTTCTTTAATTGATCAATAACCCCGTCTGCATGGATCGTGCATGGGACAGCTATTGCAATGCAATGAGTTGATCGAAAAATTTAAATGATCCAAGGCAAACGGTTGGATCATTTAGAAAGCGCGGATATTAAAGGATGTCTATGGTAAAAATTGGGGCAAAGTGGTGTAAGAGACAGAGACCACCCACAAATCGAAGCATTCATTAAAGTACATAAGTCAATAAATTGCCATCAAAGAAGACAGTAGAAGAATACGCAATTGCTGTGTTGAATTACATCATCGTCCTTTGCGTTTGTACCTGAAACAAATTTCTGTGCTAAATAAATATTTTTATTTCGCCCAGAATAATATTAACTCAACGAAGTATTATTAGACAGCATGAGTAATGTACTTCATTTTAAGAAAATGGTTCTCGTACTAGGGCATGAGCAGCAGGTAATTAAATTCCAAATTTGTAACTCTTTTCACAAATTAACTAAAACCAAAACTATCCACTTGATTGTTGCACTCGTAGTGTTAGATACAAAATGTTCGTCTTGCATATTTTATCCAACAGAAGTTTATGCCTTTCCACACTTAAAGAACTTGAAAATGGGGAAAGAAAAGCCGTATATCCGCGTTTATATAGTCCAATCTAAATTTAAAACAAAAGCAATTCTTTACGCATACATGCAGAGGGAAATAGAGTTTTTAGATATTTACTTAGAAATTCACTACTACACTGACCGTTGTGAAGAAATAATTATTATATTATTTTTTTGCGTGTAGATTGGTTGTGTATATGCGCATACAATCGAACATGAAGTGTATCTATTTTTAGTGCATTTTTCGGTAAAATTTCGACGTCACAAGGAAGGAATTTCAGTTTTGTTTGTTTCTCTTTTTTTATTCGGTGTACGAGTATGTAAGTATGCCACCCCCAATCCCCATCATCATGCCAAAATGCAAGTGTTAGTGTATCTGGCAAATACGAAAAAGTAAAACAGCAGTTCATCTTCATACCAACGATAGTAGGCGAATCACCTATGCGAAAGATACGTGCTCTGCACTTGTGTTGATTTTCAGATAGAAAATGCTTAAAAATGGAAACGTTTTGATTGTTTCGAAAAAAATAATCTTTTTTTAAACAAATCTCTCTCACTCTACTAGACTGTTGTGGGTGCAAGGATTTATGCTTTGTTAGTTTTGGTTAAACCCTCTATATTCTGGAGTGGATTTTTCTCTGACGCCATTGTCAGGTCATTACGAAATGTTGGATAATATAATAGCCGCCAACGTAATAAGTTTTGAGAATGAACGATTAATGAGTTTGTTATTCACGAAAATTGGCTGCTATCCATTATTGCCATATTTGTTAAATAATTTTGTTTATATGGTTTTTTTTTTTGCCTCTGCCCGAATTTTGTATAAAATACCCGTCACCTCATTTAAATGAATGAAATTATTTTGGACTAAAATAAAATCACAGGAAATAAAATAAATAATTTGGGGCTAAACTTGAAGAAATGATAATAAATACAGTGGTGGTCGACGCCAATAATTTATACTAAGAGACAATAGGTAGGGTAGCAGTGGCTGCCAGTAACTCGAGTACACTTAGGCCTATAGAGGCCAATTCTGATACCAAGGATCTTGGGGACGTGTTGTAGTCGTTCGGGGCAAGACTTCGAGTTTGAATTCTAAAAAACTTACAACAGATAACAAACAAAAGAGCCTATTATTTGGTAGCTCTATATTTTAAGAACAAAATTATTAAAAAATATTTTTTATTTTTCTTAATGTCTCATATGTATTGATCAAAAAACCAAAGTAAGTCAAGTTGCGCACTCTTGCCCTGAAGTCAGGGTAAGAGTGCGCAACCAGTTTGAGTCACAGTTTTCGTAGTTGAAATGGTTTGAAACTGCGCTTTCGCTCAAACCAAGTTCTTCGGCAGCGTTTCATGGGCTGCTTCCATTTTAAATCAGCTCCCTAGCCTCGCAGATTTTCCTTTGGGTTATCAATTTCCTTTCCATTTGTGTTTGGTAGATACGAGGGATTTTTCTGGAAAAACAAAAACAGAAAAATAGTTCAGCTGCGAGCTACCACCTAGTAGGGCTGCCGAAGTGACTACTAAGGGAGTATTCGTACTGCTCTCTCAAACACTGTACTCCCGTGCTCCCCTCGTCCTGATTGTACTCCCCTATAAATTATTTCCAATTTTTAGTAGTACTTTGAGTACCTTTTCTTTTTTGAATAGTACCTACTTTGTTAAAATACTAACACGATAACGTAATACAGTGGCCGAAATAAGTATAAAGACAGACATTATCAAAATTTTCAATTTTATATACAGACTGAACTGCTAACTAAAGGAGCCATGCATAAAAGGCGAAATGCTTGAGTATAAAGACAATTGTAACGATAATTTCACAGATGACTAGCACTCCTCGTAGTTCGAAATGATAATAATTATTCAAACTTGATTTAGTCATGCCCCCATAGGTATAGGACATAAGAATATCAGAGGATATTGAACACATTCTTTGTGATTGTCAGGCTATTGTTCTTTCTCGAAAGAATTTTTTAGGGAATGACTTCTTTAACATACTGGAAGAGACTGGCCACAGTAAAATCTTAAAATTTTGCAGGGAAATTAAATGTTTTGATGGCAATGTTTTGGTTTAGGTACCATCATACGATGGTCCCAGGGGATCGCGATGGGCCCATTATGGTGCCTTGTGTTTTTTGATGGCTCAGCCTCATAACCCCTTACAACCTAACTTAATCTTACCTAGCCATGTCCCGCGGAACCCAATTGATCATGGAAGGATGGGCAGTTATTGCTATATAAAGAGAGCATGGAAAGCGGTCAATTGCGTCGAAAGTAATGCGATTTGTTTCCGTTGTGTGTGATTTCCTCTGCTAGATGATCCGGTCGACCAAGCTATTTCACGCGAAAAATGCCGAATACCGGTCAGGTAAGGCGCAAGTTGGAATAACTGTAAGAAGAGTGCAGCAAACTGTCCCGATGGTTTAATTCTTTTTTTTTTCGACATTTGCGAGACGAAAAAGCAGTGAAAATGACCCGGCACTCCGAAGGTGGAAGTGCGATGGTTTGGGATCCCTTTGGGTATCATGGAAAAATCACTTTGATATGGCTACCACACAAAATGAATGGTGAGAAATACAGAGAGATGGTCGAATATGCTCTAGACGAATTTGGAAAAACTCCGGCGGGTGAAAACTTTATTTTTACAACAAGACAATTCACACGGCAAAAATAGTCCGCGAATAGCTGGAAATCAGCGGAACAAGATGTTTGCCGTGGCCATCATGTAGTCCTGATCTAAAACCAATCGAAAACATGTGGGTGATCATGGCTAGATAGATTTATATAGGAGGCAGTACATGAATGTTAAAGAGCTAAAAACACAAATAGATCGGGCATGAATCGAGATCAATGGAGAAGTTCTGCAGATCTTGATAAATTATATGCATAATATAATTTTAAAAGCTATTGAGAGCTATTAGAACCTACAAAGTACTGAGTTACAGTTTGATAGGTAAAACACAAGACTTATAGTTATTTTAATGCTTAAATTTTAGTTTTATACAATAGTTTTTTTTTAAATGTTTTTCGAGTTTATTAACCTAAGAAATTATCCACGATGACCAAGAATTTTGTTTTTCTGTTGCTTTGCTATTTATTGAAAGAAGTGAATTTTTTTGAAAAAAAGCTTGAGGCTGCAGTCTAAATAAAATAATTGAGTTTTAGAGTTTTAACAGGCTAATGGTTGTTTTTGATGTTGGATTTGTATCGTTTCTTTTTTTGTACTCCCCTTAGATACAAAACACTCCCCTGTAAACGTCTAAAATACTCCCATTCGAATTTTCAAAACGGCAGCCCTGCCACCTACTGGCTACGACTGTACGCATGTGCTCGTTGCATCTTTTCATAGAAGGTAATAGCCTAAAAATTTTAATTATAAAAAGTTAAATACTAGGTAACAAAACACTGCGCACTCTTACCCACAGAACAACTGCGCACTCTTTCCCTAGACGCTACTTTTTTTTCATTGTATTGGAAATCTAAAAACGAATAGCATTATCCACGTAAATTGTATCCTAAATCAAACACATATATGCACAGTTTATGCCTACATACTACTTATAGGGTATCGAGCTGGCACACTTTCCTGACACACTTTTAAAAATTAACTTTTTTTTAACAAAATCTGGCTTTTTTTTTCCTTGTTGATTTTCTTTGTACTGTTAATTGGAAAATTTTCGTAGAAATTGTTTATCACTGGCGGTTAGTGAAGCACACATTTTCTCATTTAGCGATTGCTGCTAATTCTTTCACAGATGGAGAAAATGGCACTGCGTACTCTTACCCGCTGCGCACTCTTACCCCAAACGACTCTATCCCTGCTACTCATGAGAACCATTTGGAGCTTTGCATAAAGCGAAATGGGCTTCCAATGTCTTTTGCTAGGTCACTGAGATTATTGAAGAGGTATTCTCCTGGGTGTAATTCTCTACTATGTGGGAAGAGCTGGGCATGCCCAGAACAGAGGAGATGTGTTGGGCTATCTTCATCTTCTTCGTCTCTTCAACTTCTACAGAAGACATTTAAAAGGATGACTGTAAGGCAATGTCCTTAAGAACACAATGGTTTAGATCCAGTCTAGGCCAGATCTATCTGATGGAAAGACAAGTAAATCCACCATCCCATCTAACATTGATTTTATTGACTGTGTCAAGTTTGAGTGATACTGATAGCTTGTAAGTTTATTTTTTTTTTCTGGTTGAAAAGGTATTGTTGTTTCCATGTAGTTTAGCGAGTTGGTCACCTTTACAATTCTCTGAAATGTCTCTGTGTCCCGGCACCCACTAAAGATGAATATTAAACTGCTTAGCCATCTCTATAAGAGATGAACGAGCATATCTTCTTGGTCCGTAGAACTGAAAGAGGAATATCACCTTTCACTTCAAACTGTGGTTGTCAAACAGCGGTCGTGCGCTGATCTTTATGCCATGCCCATGCAACCAAGAGCATTTATTATACCTTTCCCTGAAATTACGATTTTGCTTAGCGAGCGAATGGCATTCTAATCCATTTCCATATGAATTTTCCATTTCATCCATTTCAAATCGATTACCATATGAATTTTCAGTAAACAAACGAAAGGACGGAACATGGACAGATTCTACCGAAGAATCGCTGGAACTGCATATGAACAAACTTTCCCGGGTGAAGAGAGTACTGTAGCGATAAAGTACACTCCACCGAAGAAAAGGCCTAGGCAACAAATAGCTCCTTGATCTCACAAGCTTACTTTCTTTCTTCATTAGGTGGCGCTACAGTTTAAGGTGAACCAGGGCCTGCTTCTCACGGCGAATTGAGAACCTCATCGTGATAAATGATACTCTAATGCTTGTCAGACATTCGGGAGAGGTCGCAACGTAGAAAAACGTTTGGGTGTTTGTTGGGATTGAATCAGGGCAGCATTCGCGGTGGCCCAACCACTACGACACGATGCCACCCACTGCACAAATCACCACCTCTGGGAATCTACCCATTATGCTCATACAGATGACCGTTCTACCAACAACATCACTAAACTCAGCAGATTCCATAGAACAACAGGTTTCGGTGCCATCGGTGACATGCAAGCTCGACCAAGCTCGACCAAGGCATTACACGTGCTCCTACATATTCTACCCATTGACCCACACATCAAAAACATATTTGGTATCGTGAGAAGCTATAAAACTCCGAGAATCAGGGTACTGGTCCTCAAAGACATATCTATTGTCAAAGTAATGCCCTCGATACGCTACCGAAAGTTCTTGCACTGACCACCACGGCACCACAGACCATACTTCCTTTAAGTAGTGCTCTTGCGGAAGGACTAGCAATCAAAGAAGCATGTAAGGAACTTCTCCGCCATTTACACCACTATCACCTCCACCAAATTAGTGGATCAGTGCAAAGAAGAATTGAGATGGACAAGCAATCGGCTTAACATAACTCTCCTCTCTGTACCCAGCTATAGAGGGGAATGAACGAGCCAATGATGACTCCATCTTCCCTTAGGACTGGTCAAAAAATTTTCAAACACTTTCCGCGGTATATCGCGGAGGACTTGACTGGAATAGAATTTAAAAAGATCGCACGACATAACCAACAGATCGGAAGCTGAGATCGGCACTCACGCCTCAAGGTTTGGTATTCCATTAAGCACCCCACTGCCACAGTTCCAGGAATGCAAATGTGGAGCAAAACTCGGGCTTTTGAACTTCATTGATGCTTTTGTTTTCTCTAAGATTATTCGCTGTAAATTTTTACACACTAAGCAATGAGGGTATTTTCCGAATATCCGTCAAATGCGTGCGTTCGGATTACTAGAGGTTCCCTGTACTCTCAAAAATAAGTAGTATTCAAAGCGTTTGTATTTCGTTAGTAATATTCACCTTTCTGAAAATGATGATTCAATTCGTTCGCTACACCGATTGACACGCAGCAATTGTGTCGCGTGGGCTAGTGTCCTTCTGACACACCTAAACACAATTTACAGCTTTATTTACAAAATAAACTCCAAAGGTAGGTACTGGTGTCATTTGATTTTATGGTAATCATCAAAGATAAACCTGAATGTTTTACATGTTTTCTTATCGTCTGCATTCTGAATCAGTTAGTTGATTTGTTTCGTTGTTCGAACACCGCACACGCACTCCTATCTCTACGGTTCGCAGCAATCTTTCATCCGTGGGAATCGCAACACATCCCCGCAACGAGATTGTTCCGCGAATAGATAAGCGATAAGCCAATCCAAAAAAGGGATATTTTCATGCACACATGAAATACACGAAAATCAGTTCGAGTAATGTCGGGCTATTGGACAGAGTTGCGAAACTGGGTCCTTCGAGATCCAGGCAAGCTAATACGTTATGTGGTCCTATTCGCTTGCTGTATAGTTGTCATCGTTCAGGTATTTGAAATATATTTACTTATTTTAACATAACTGGTGAAAGTGCACAAGCGATGATATGGTGTTTGAACATTAAAGTGATTGGAATTTTAAGTTTTTGAAGTGAAAAATTGCATTTGGAATACTTACAGCTGTATGAGTGCTTCTCGAAGTTACGAAAACCACCAATCTCAACACATTCGTATTTCAACTTAAACGAAACGATTGAAATGCCAGCGGTTACGATATGTCGTGAGCCGCCGTATAAACCGGATGTATTGGGGGTGAGTTATTTAATTTACAGGAACATTTTCAACGAACCAGTAAAAGCTAAATGGGTTTTCAGGAATCAAACGTTTTCGAAAAATCTAGACTTCGATTTATTGTTCAGTTTTAGGAAGCCCTTTTTATGCTGGAAAATATTTTTGTGGATCCTATTGTACATTGAATAACTACCAGCTTTCATCACCTTAAGTGAAATACTTACCAAGACATATCCCAAGTCATTGAAAAAGATCTATAATTTCCAGGTAAAGTCGGTTGATTCCTGATTGTGAATAGGATCTGGTCGTTGAGCTGTACAGACCAACCTAGTAGACTGAACTGTCCAAAATTAATATGGATTCCCTACTTGTCGCATAGGCACTACATTCTCTTCACCAACTCTCTCGATTAACCCCATCGTCTGTATTTAATGAAGATGAGTCAGAATTGACTATCAATTCTTGACCCGGTAAATCAGCCTGGTTAAATCCTTAAACAACACAAAAGCTGAAGAAAGTGAGCCTCCTCTAATGGTGTTATCGATTTCCTAAAAGTGTTTTACTCTACCAATTGAATTTGTCACTGTGTAATACAGAGCCATCGGTCGTAGCTCATAGGTAATATCGACACAATAATAAATCATTATAATATTTATTGAGATTTTTTTTTTTTTTTGTCAACTGCCAGAAGAACGAGCCGACAAATTGATAACACGATAGTGTAGCTATTAGCTGAATTAAAGCGATAATGTCAATCAGGTTGCTATTTCATTTAATTTGGCCGGCTAAGTACTTACATATGTATCAAGGTGTCTATGGGCAATTTTTTATCACTCCTATCACTTCAATCACCACCTTGGTTATGTAATTCTTTCCACTCGCCATTTGCATGTTTTAAGTTCATGCTTTCGCAAGTCTCACACAAAGAATTGGACACAGAAAGACACCAAAAGTGCGCCTCTAAGGGGATATAGAAAGAGTGAGAGTGAAAGAGAAACCACCTTTCATTTTGTTACATTGTGTGCCACAAAATGCAGACATAATGGAGCTGTTTCACATCAATTGTAAAACTTCAGTCGATTACATCCCTTCTCATTGATAAAGGACTTGAGACTCGTTGCTTATCAAAACCAATAAAAAGTGGACGCGAATTCAATGTCAAATCTCAAATGTTTCTGATATTATATGCAAAACGTGACGCATTAACAACTTCCAATAATAGGCGTTTTGACTACGAAAATCTACGAAAAATAACAGGTCCGTTCGCGTACGCTCCCAAAACTACGAAAATCTACGAAAAATAACGAAAAGCAAGAAAACCCGTTCGCGTACTCAAAAATTTCGTAGTTTTTTGTAGAAGAGAGTGCTCACGAGAGAGTAAGAAATCTCCCCATGCTACGAATTTTACCACAAGAAATTTCTTTGGTGTAATATATGAGAACTGTCAAATCTGTCAAATCGCATACATTTTTAATTTTTTGGTGCTTAATGCGTTCGTTTACTTTTTCGTAATTTTTCTGTCATTGAGAGAATTTCACCACCACTCATTGAAAATTGATAGATAATACATATTTAGTGCAAATAAAAAGACTAAGGCCTCGGCTGCACGGAAGTGCATAAGGAACATTAATATGTCTTCGTAGTTATTTTTTTTTTAAATCATTTATTAATCAATTTTAAAGGTAGCTATTTACTTGACAAACAGTATTATTTATTTATTTGCTTCCAGAACAGTAAGTTCTGTCGTCACGATTGAAAAATAGTAAATAAGCAAACAACAACAACTAAACCAAAGGAATAAATAGAAAAGTCACAAAAACTAGAACCGTTGCAAACGTACTTTCACAATTTGTTATCAGAACAGTACCTATGTCGGCCCTATCTCTACGATTAAAAAATGTTAAGTAAGCTAAAACAACAACTAAACTAAAGGAATAAATAGAAGACACAAAAAAACCACAGGAAACAACTTTCTTTTCTATCATCACGATTGAAATCAGAACAAAAAGAAACAAAAAAAAAAGTAGCTCCCGCTCCCGTAAAGGGAATTCCCAAAAAATTGAAGTTCGGTGCGGACGAGGCTTTTTGCTCTTTTTTTTTATCTCTTTTTGATCTTCTGAAAGATGAAACTATTCCAATGACCGACAGTCTGGTCTGGAAGCTCATTTAAACATCATTCCACTTCATCTAGAAATACAGGAAGCAGGCAGCTCTGGCGCTTCTATGAATTCAAAGATGGGGACCTAAAAGGACACCTGAGTACACTAAACAAGGTCTATGTATACAGATATGTAGGTCTTAAATGGTAACTGGCGTCGAAACGGGAATAGGGGGATATCACAGATATATGTACATATGCCCCTCCATCAAGATGCCATAATTTTCCAAATGGAACTATTTGCCATCAATCCTACCAAAGAGAAACTTAAATAAAATAAAGATAAACATAATGTCTGACAGCCAATATGTTCTTAAGGCACTAAGAAGATACAACTACAAATCAAAAGCCAAATTCGAATGCCACTCAAACCTAAACCTGCTAGGACAAAAAACTAGTTAAACTCATATGGGTGCCAGGGCTCCAATTCAAAAATTAATGGAACAACATAGAAAATCTAAAGCACTCAAAAACGTTCATTAATCACAGCTACAAAAGAACAAATAAAACCCTAAAATTGAACAGAGAAAACTCAATAAATTCTTTACGCAGGACTGGCGGGATATGCAATCTGCAACAGCCACATCTACAAAATGAAAATCAGCAAAACAGATACTTGCAGATTCTATCATCTGTGGCAAAAAGAAGAGCCAAAACACTACGCAAATACATAAAAAAAAGACTACAAAAGTATTCCAATCAACGGGACTATCGGATTTCTAAAGATTTCTAGACATAAAAAGCGGGTGCAATTGACCCACTTATGTACTTTGGTCGTAGTGCTAGCGGGCTGACACAACATCCATGCTAAACAGTAAGTTTCTCCGGATGCAATGGAGACTCTTGATACTCCTGTAGATTATTTTTATTCTCTCTCCAAATGCGGAAATGTTGCTTGATCACGAAGCCGTTCAATCAAAAATCATTTCGGCCATGAATATTTCATAGCTCGCGAAAAGTTTGGCGAACAGAACATGAATTTGTATAGTGGTGAATTGTGTAGTGCGCAATGGTAAAATAGGTCTGTTTGGTTACACGCTGCTTTTCATAATACTATGTAAAATTACATAGAATCACATGAATCTGTGTTTGTTAACTCGAAAAAATCACAGTATATCGCAGAGATCGAAATGAGAGCATAAAAATATAGAGCGATGAAATTTTACGCAACATCTTTTTCTTGTGGTGAGCTGGACAACTCTGTCAAACCAGGCCATTTGACAGTTTGTCATAATAATCATAATCTTCATTGTTAGTGGAAAAAAAAAACAAATTGATAAGTTTGACCAAAAGTGTGTTTGATTACTTTTGTGCAAGTTTTCTGTCTGTTAGAGGATTTCTCTCTCTTTGAGAGAATTTTACTTTTTGACAGGTCTCACTCGCTTGTGCACAAGAAAGATACCAAACAGACCTAATGGGCGCATTCATGATTTTAGTCACTAATTATTTAGATATTCTGGAATCGTGAATGCTCTTTTTGACTAGATATTTAGTCGACAGTTCAAACGTCAAAAACGTCGTTTACTGTCTATTTTCGCTTGGAATTGTTTGGAGAATTGTGATTATATAGTACAACAAATCCATTTTTTAAGCAAAAAAAAAACCAAAAACAAACTTACAAATTAAAATTTATGTAAATAACACTAGATACACATGTGTTTGGAATGAAAATCAGTTATTTCACAGGCCAAGTTGCATTATTTGATGTGAACGACTTGCTGAGTTTGTCAATTGTTCTACATGATCCAACAGTATATGAACTGCATGAAAAAAATAAAAAATAAAAATACTCCTTCATAATTTACTTGGATTCTCATTTTTGTAACAAGTAAACAACAGCCACGCAGTATAACCAAACCAATTAGTCAGTTCATTTTGACGTTTAGTCAAGATTTTCTTGACTAAAATCCAGTCCCCGACCTCAAAAAAAGTTGACTAGCTGTTCTGTCAATTTTCGGGCTCTCGACCAATCAGACCCGTTGACTAACTGTCATCTAAAATCCTGAATGCCCCCAATGACGACTACGAAAGAACACAAACGTCAAGGAATAACAGCATTAGGTCTGTTTGGTGTGTCTTTTTCACGTAAGTGATTGGTATCTGTCAAATAGTAAAATCCTCTCAAAGAGAAAAAACTTGAACAAAACACACCAAACGCTTTTGAAACAAAACCTGTCAATTTGTTTTTGTTATCCACTACAATGAAGATTATGACATTTCTCAAACTGTCAGATGGCTTGATTTGACAGAGTTCAACAGTCCACGCCGAGGAAAAGGTCTTGCAGATAATTCATCGCAAAGAGAGAGCCAAATGAGAGTAAACAAAATTGAGAGCTATGAAACTGTCATGATTCTAGGAAAGTTTACATAGTACTGCGAAAACCACAGTACACGTATCTAAGGTAGTATATTGCGCATCTGTCAAACAATTTCAAAGCAAAAAATGGCCGACAACTGTGTGGCATTTCTATGGGATTTAATTCAAATTCATTGTTTTCGTAGTTTTTCTTATAATTTCTTAATAAAATAACATACGTTTTTCTTTATGAAATCGATTTATTCGTTTATCTTTTCATTTTCCTTGAGTTTTCTATAGTTATTGTTCGGATATTTCAATCGGTCATATTTTCTCATCACAGTTCTTTTTATTATTGTTCACACAACATTCGTATACGGCACAACACATTTTTCAAAGTTTTGACAAAAAAGTTAGTTAAATAGTATAGAAAACATTAAAAAAACGAAAATTAAATGCAAATATCCTCACAGTTGGTAGCCATTTTCTTGAATTTTTGACAGATGCGCGAACTTGGACGAAAATGAACACTCTAAGTATACTACCTTAGATACGTGTACTGTGTGCGAAAACCATCGACCTAATAGGTCTGATTGGTGTGTTGTGTCGCTTTTTTCGAAATTTCTATTAATACTACATAGGAGAATCATGACAGTTTCATGGCTCTCAATTTTTTTACTCACATTTGGCTCTCTCTTTTGTCAGTAAATAAGCTCCAATAACCGTTTCACCTGCTTACTGAAAGGGGTTTTTGGTTGAGGCCTTGGTTCACCTCGGACTGTAGCGCCACCTTAGTAAGTAAGTTACCATTTCACCTTCTGAGCACAACCTGCCCACAAGTTCAGAATTGAATTTTTAAAATGTTAAATCTGTCCACTATTTCTAAGCAATAGTTTTCCCAAGAATAATACTTGTTGCACTTTTGATTTTCATTTTGGCGAATTGAAATTTTTTTGTAGGAACTATTCAACAATTCAAACTGTTACCACCCAAAGTACACCAACTGTTGGGACACGTTCCCCTATGATGAGATCCCACTGGATGATATTTTCATTAATGGAACATTTGAACAGTTAGAAACATTTCAAGCATACGGATACAATTCTGAAGATACTAGTAAGTTTGTATTTACATATTTATTTTATTTAGTTTTTACTATAATTGCATATTCCCAAAAGATGTTGAGATGAGCAGCAGTATTCACTTCAATCTGGGACGCTGTTATACACTACGACCAAAGTTTCCATCAAAGCGAGTTTCTAAAAATGCCGGATACTCCATGATGCTGACGCATCATATTTTGAAGAGCGAAAGCTATCGATATGAAGCAGAACCAGGATGGCATATTTATGTTCACGATGCCGATGAGGAATTTACAGGTATAACAATATTATATGACGTAGACTGTATTCCTTACAAATACAAAATTATAATTAGAAATCAATATGAAAGCATCAGGGCGTGTTGAATACGTATTCGCTGAGATTGATGAAGACATTGAAATTAAATTACAAAGTCAGCATTTCTCAACGGTCTCAACTTTAGATGATTTGTGCGATGAGGCTGAGGATTATAGTGATGTCAAGGTAAGGAGAAGAAATATATTTAAACAAAAATAAGTTATAACCTCACCATAAACTAGGAAAAAGGGTTTTTCAATAAGGATATAACAATTTTGTATTTAAACAAAACACAGAATGATTGAGAGGGCTGAAATTTATTCCAGGTGTAGGTACACATAAAATTAAATTTAAGTATGGGATTCGATCTCGTTTAAATGACCACATCGAGCACATTTGCAACGACCGATTTTTTGGAGCTAATATTCCACCACTCTTCCAACACATATCGGTCCGGAACGTTGGCAATATCACGTCCGATATTGTTCCTGAGCTCCTGTAACGTTGTTGGCCTATTGATATAAACCAACGACTAAACGTAAACCCTTGGAAAGAAATCCAACGGCATTTAATCGCATGGGCAAGCTGGCCATTCGACCAGACCATTTCTCGAGATTACACGATTACTGAACTTCTCCTTCAATAGATTAATTGTTTGACCAGCTGTGTGGCATGTAGCACCATCTTGTTGGAACCACATATCACAAATGTCAAGTCCATCCAATTCAGGCTAATTATAGTCTTCCAACATGGCACGATGAGCACCGTGGTGGTAGTGGTTAGTGCGTTGGACTACTATGCAATGCTGTCCGGGTTCAATCCAAGCCCGGGTCTAACACCTAAACAGTTTTTTTCACGGTGCCCCCTCTTACGAATGTCTGATAAGTATCGAAGAGTATCATTTGTCAATGAGCTTCTCAACTCGCCGTTAGTAGTCGGCAAAAAAAAATCTGTATTAGTGCAAAAATATATAACACGCACACACAAATGGTTGCGAGAAGCAGGCCCAGGTTCATCTCGAGCTGTAGCGCCAATAAAGTAAGTAACATGTTACCTGGCACAATAGCGAACTACATTGACCGTAACATGGCGATCGTTTCCATCGACAAAAAAATACCGTCCAATTCCAATCACCTCCGGCATGAAATCCACAGCACACGGTCACTTTTTGTGGATGCAATGGAGTCTCTTAACGCACATGTGGGTTTGTTGCGTTTGTTACGGCTGCGATATTTTCGGAACTTCGTCCGTTGTGTTGTCTCACTGGCACAGAAACACTCAATAGTTACTATGTTGACTCGAATTTATCCACTATGGCACACGCATAGCCTATCTGGTTGTGGGGCGATTATTACGACCGAAAATTGTAGTAAGCGGAGGGCTCTTATGCCCGTTTTTACTGTGCGAGTTTAAGTGTCTCAAGATCAACACGAATTGCGTTTTCACAGTGCAGGCTTAACGACATAATCCACTTTAATAGTCATTTAACTTTAGCCACCGATTTCCGCGGCTTAAAGTGTCAATCCAGAGAGTAAATTGTTGCCGTAAGTGTACCAAAATAATATTAACCTCAAAATACAGTACAGAAAACCTACCTAAACAACGAAAGTTTTTATCTGGTAATGCGGCTGGCATTGCGATTCTCATTTTATGCAAGTGGAGGGGGATGATTCTGCTGATATCGCTGCTCGCTGCGCTGGCGACTTTCATCAGGATGCACATTGCACATCGAAGAAAGGAAGGGGTGTGCATTTTTTTTTTGTTTTCGTCTGCATACTGCCGTTTCGTCGTTTTTTGAATTAAAAATGAATTACAGTACACTCGCGGTAGAGTGAACTAATAAAAACCAGGCCTGTTCATTCGAGCGAGATTGTTCACATTACCGAGTGTGTCAATTTTATGGCATTCTATAGTACAGGTTCTCAACAAGTGCATACTGTGAATAGTTTTTTTTTATTATTTCATATTGTTTTCATTAATTTTGTCAGAAGATGGAAAAAAGCTAAACTCATGGACAATTTTTAATTTATACTAAATCATGAATGGTCAATAAAATTTAACTCAATGTTTGTAGATATACATATATTTATGTTATATGTTATAGGTATGTTTGTTTTTTCCTTAAATTTAAATCAACCGTTGAATTCTTATGATTCATTTTCAACAGAACCTTAACGAAAAACTACGAAATTTTTGGGTACGCGAACGGGTTTTCGTTGTTTTTCGTTATTTTTCGTGGATTTTCGTTGTTTTGGGAAGGTACGCGAACGGACGTAAGACCAACGGTAAATTTCATTGAACGATTGTGCATCTTTGCAGCTCGTTTATTCGTGTTTAACTGTGTTAAAAATATGTGTTCACTCTAAAGAGGGTTTCGTTGTTCACTCCGTAGAGTAGTCTGTATAAAATTTTGTGTGTTCACTCATTGGATTGTCCACTCAACCGATGTTCACTCTACCGCGAGTGTACTGTAATTGAATTATTTTTCTATTTCCACACATGCAGCGGCTTCTTTGTCTTTTTTTCTCGTTATTTTCATTGTATTTTTTCTGAAAAGCACTTGACAAGGAAATGAAAACCAAATTTCGTTTGACATTTTGTGTTCATTCACAATTGCTTTTTTCCATAAATGGTTCACGATGACACTCAATCCATGACTAACCTAAGCTGTTGACTGTTAAAACCAAAACTTGTTAAGTGAAGTCTATGTTCAATCCTACACTTAAATAATCCGGCACTTAATCTCGCACAGTGAAAACGGGCATTAGAGTTGCGACCACCGACTCAAAATTTCGTTAGTAATTTTTAATAATTTCCAAACGGTAAAAGTAAAAATAGTAGTAAAAATGTAGACTTGACGTTTTGATATTGACAGATCATAAAAAAAAATATTTTGATATTCGAATTAGCCACTAGATGGTGTAGTTTGTAGAAGTAGCTGCAAGGCATATGACGAACGGCTGAAAAGATGTTTACTTTACTTTTCTTGAAATTTTAGTGTGGCGAGACTTGCATATGGAAGGAGGTAACCGACATATCTAACTGCACTGGACCATGGATGCCAAGCATCAAAAGAGATCCCTGTAACACTGCCGCTTCCATGAAAAATCTTACAAAGTTATATCAAAGGTAAAGAATATGCTATTTTTTGAGCGTGTACATTTTGTCAATTCATGGATCTTTTTCAAGTAAGTACTATGACGAAGATGATCCATCTTGTGAGTGCATGGAACCATGCCATTCGAAGATATTCTCAACATACATACAGAGTAGAAAAGATTTCAGACAACCGTTGCCGACGACACAAGTTTGGATTTATTATACTTCAAAGTTGATAACGGTAATGGCATTAAAAAAAAAATACAAAAGTTATATTGCTTCACAACTAAAATTACAATTAAAGATGATTGAAGACAGACCAAGTTATGATACAACTCAATTTATTGCCGATCTGGGAGGCACGTTAGGCTTCCTGCTTGGCCTCTCTGTTCTTGGACTCATTGGTATTTTGGAGCATGTAAGTTCAATAGTATATATAGTATATAGTATATAGTATAATCCAGCTTTAGACGGATTTATATATGTCGCAATACCAACACTAGAATTTGTCATTGACTATTCGTGTTGGTATAGTGTTGCCTACATCAACTATTTAGTGTTCTTTAAATCAGCGCTAAACCTGTTTAAAGCAGCTTATAGAGATTTGTAAGGAAAAAAACAAAAACTAGTGTACTGGTGCGAGTAATCTCTATACCCGTAAGTAGGGTAAACTGGGGCACATTTGACACCGGGGCACATTGGACTTTGCGATTTTCGGTATGAACGCAGCCTTTAAGAAGAAAAATTGAGAGGGCGAACGAAGCCTTATTTAATATAAAGAAACTTTATGAACTTTGGCAGCTTTGTTTCAACTTTTCTTCGAGTAACACGTGTTTTTGTGTTTTCTGGATTTTTGATGAAATTTTTGACCACCGGTATGTAAGAGATTTGTAAATAAAATAAAAGAGTTTTTTTTATTGTGAAATAATATTATGATAGCACTGTTCTTAAAATGGTAATATTTTAAAGCCAGTTTTGTGAAAGTAAAACATTAATATAAAAAAAAAAATCAAAAAAGTTATAAAGAACATTTAGGGCACATTTGTCTTTTGCAAAGGGGGCACATTTGACATTTTTGTTAAATATGCCGCACATTGGTCTGTTATACTAATATTTGTGTTTTTAATTTTTTATTCATGTTTATTTTAAAGATATGGTTAGAAACTACAAGAGAAAGACGAAACGGAGTGCAATCGAGGTGAAGAGGGCTATTTCAGACATACGAAAAAAACTTGAAACACCAACATCAGCAGGTGAAGAATATGGGGTAATTAGAACCACATTGATAGTGGGCACCGTAGCGCAAGTGGTTAGTGCGTCGGACTACTGAGGTCTTGGGTTTGAATCCCGCCGCAAACACCTAAAAGTTTTTCACAGTGCCCATCTCTTTCGAATGTCTGACAAGCATCAAAGAGTATCATTTGTCACGATTGAGCTTCTCAACTCGCCGTTCGGAGTCGGCAAAAAACTGTAGGTCCCTTCCATTCGTGCAAAAATATAACACGCACATACACAAATGGTTGCGAGAAGCAGGCCCAGGTTCACCTCGAGCTGTAGCGCCAACTAAGTAAGTAAGAACCACATTGATAATGCGTACAAAAAAGCAGGACCCCATAAAAGATTGGTCAGATTCGGGTAATGGAAGTAGCTCTTACGAAGGTTTCACTTTTCAATCAAAATATACGCCGCAACAAACGTTAAGGAGTGAAATCAAATTCAGACTGCCAAAACCCACAAATCCAGCCTTAACTTCTCGCTGTCGTCAAAAATATTTATTTGACGTTGACTTCGGCAAACTCTATATTAAATAAGATATTTAAAAATGTTCCTATGTCTTCTCTTTATATGCATATGATTATGAGTTAAAACTGAAATTGTCAAATGTTCCCCTTGTAAAGCCTGGAGCACTTTTGACAAAATGACTTCTTTTACAAAACAAATTTTAAAAAAATGATGAAGTTTTTATAAAAGCAAAATGTATCTGTGAGTCTTATCTAGAATAGTCAACGCATCATATTAAGAAAAAGAATTGGATTCATCTATAATTTTAGCAAATACAGACATTTAAAAATGAAGTGTCTATTGTGCCTCAGTTCCCCCTATAGGTAATAATGTAAATAAAGTTCAGGTGATGAGCTTTTGATCAGTGTATGAATCTTGCGCTAGCGATTTAAATATAATGATGATGATGATGATGATGATGATTCTTGGAACGAGTAATAGACTTTTATGATTAGTTTTGAGACAAAATATTGCCAACCGATACCAACTCGGGAAAAACCCTTTATTGGCTTAAGTGATTTTTTTTACCAAGTAACTACTTACTTCTTTGAAAAAACTCAAATTTCACCTGTGAATGAAATAAAGTGATGAATTTTCTACATGCCGGTATTGAAAATTACGGATCAAACAAGCGATCTGGGAATCCAACAAAATGTGCGCCGACGCGACGGTAAAACTGTGAAATGTCCAAAACAGGAGCTTTTTCGTCCCAAATGGTTCAACGTTTTAGTTTAGACTGCGATTTTAGCCTCATTTGAAAATGAGCAACAGCCTCAAACAGCTTGAAGTATCGGAATTGCTTGTGCAAGCCACCACTCAAACAGCGACATAAGTTAGTAGGTATTAATTTGCTGAAATATACGTCCAACAAAGTAAAATGTGGTCTCACGTGATCTTCACTTCAGTGATGAGAAAAAATTTAACCTGGACGGTCCCCAAAAGCGGCTTCAGGTACTACTACTACCTATTAGCAGGATCTCAGGAAAGAAATGAAAATCATGTCCCGCAGGCATTTAGAAGGAAGAGGAGTTATGGTGTGGGCAGGTTTCATTAGAAATCTAAAAACAGAAATTGCTTTTATTTCTGGAAGAATTGACGCCAAAAAGTACCAAGTACTCGTAACTTCGGGCATTTTTTTCTTTCGTATTGGCTTACGCCCAGCAACCATTGTCTTCTTGATCTAATGAAACCTTAGGTAAAGTAGGTACTATGTAGGTAGGGTGGCTGTAGGACAGGTCTCGCCATACACAATTGGCGCGAGTGCGGCTTTTTGATGCCACAGCTCAAAATAACCTGATTTCCATGGTGTCTGTGTAGAGGAGGTAGTGACCAAATCCATCCTATGGAGTTACGAACTTAATGAGGTTACAGAATTTTATAGCAGATATTTCTGAAACATCCTTAAGGTAGTATGTAGTTGCCTAGTGTGCGCTGTCTGGCTCTAGCTAGTGCCGGTCTCAGCTCTCAATCTGTTGATCAGGTCATATCTATTTTTGTGATCAAACCTTTCTTTAAAGAAATCAGACAAAGTTCCTATATTCGAACTAGCAAATACCTAAATTCTCAAGCATGTACTGAACTTCAGATATGCAATTATCTGCTTAATAAAAACAATACGTCTTTTACCTTACACGTTATATTTTGTGAAACTTACCAAACTTTATAATCCAGATCTTTGTATAGAGAAAAAAGTTAATACAGCCAAACTTGCTTAAGCGTCAGCTGGATTTATCTGAGACAATTTGTGAATTACTCTTCAGCTTTCGTTCGATATACCTCTATAGGTATCTAATATTGTATGCCTTTGAGGTGGGCGGTATTTTTACAAGCTTTATATTAACTTCACTTTTGTGAGCATGGAATCTGGGAATCGATTTTACACCCACTTCCAGATATCCGATCATCCTAAAATTTTGCACACTTGACAATGCAATATGGGCTATTTGATGACGTTGTAAATCCAATATGGCGAACGCTTTTTTAACTTTTCCATTTCTGTGAGGGCGGAATCTGGGAATCGATTTTACACCCACTTCCAGATATCCGATTATGCTGAAATTTTGCGTGACAACTCAATATAGTATATTTCATGATCTTGTAAATCTAATATGGCGGACGCCCAAAGATAGTGGATTACCATTATCTTCACGAATGAAAGGATTTGACAAGCAGAGTACGATAAGATAAGTGACGAGATTCTAAATTCAATATGGTGGATGCCATAAGATGGCGGATTACCTTTTTTTCACAACCCGCATGACATGGATATCCAATAGAAGGGTTTGACGAATAGAATCTCAAACAATATAGTATATTTTATGACGTTGTAAATCTAATATGGCGGACGCCATAAGATGGTGAATTACGGTTATCTTCACGACCTCCGTAATATGGGTATCACCTTAAACCTTAAAGGGATTGACAAGCAGATTTAGACTAGATCAGTTACATCATTCTAGATTCAATATGGTGGGCGCCCCAGGATGGCGAATTACCTTTTTCCTTACAACCACCAAGGCATGAGTATCAAATGAAAGGGCGAGTAGAATCTCAAACATTCTGAGTAACTTTCCCATATCCAACCCACCGAAGCTAATATATCGTATCGACTTAATTTTGTAAAAAAAATTCAGATACTAAAAAGTAGGAAATAAATACAATCAAACTTTCCTATAGCGAATTCGCACGGGACCAGAAAATCACTTCGTTATAAAGAAAATTCGTTATACAGAAATTAGGAATTTTTATTTTTTTTTTCAACTTTTATTAATAGTTATCAGTAATTTTAGTTTGGATTACACTCTTCCATTTTTCTTCCTCAACAAAATCTTCTAATACATTAGAGATTCGAACACATTAGTCGGTACGTTACTCCCCATCTCCAGAAAGGTTCGAAATACGTCAACTGATGAAGAAATCCTGTTGTTATATCAACTTTTGGGGAATCCCCTAATATGTCTTGGTACAAAGTTTTTTAATGTGCGAAACAGAAAATTATTGGCAAAATTCGTTATATGGAAACAAAAACGTATGAGAGCTCGATTTCCAGCTACAAAATTTGTTCGTTGTAGAGAAAAATTCGCTATATGGAAATTCGTTATGAGGAGATCAAAACACACTAAAAGTAGAACGAGAAAGCTGTGTACTTGAAAAAAATTCGTAATAGGGAGAGCTTCGTTGTACAGAAGCTTGTTATGGGGAAGTTTGACTGCATAAAGATAAAAAATAATTTTTAAAAACAAGCTTTAAATTAACTAAAAAGTAAAAAATCATTTTTTTTTCCGAGTGACCAATATGTGACTATTAATTAAAGCTTGGGGCGCTTAGGCACAAGAAAACACATGCACGATATGCACCAAAGACGAGGTATCATCAAAATACGTCATCGTTATTTAAATAAATTCTACCTCGAGACAGAGAATATACCGATCTGTCAGCTCGCTCCTCAAAGGCATTTCTGGTTTATCTGTTATCATGACGGAACTACATATAGTATGCAATATGTATAGATGGAGGAAAACACATTAGGCTGCAGTGATATCCTCTATCAACAATCTACAAAAAATGTACAAAAGAACCCGAGTCACATACATATTGGTCACTCGGAAAAAAAATGATTTTTTACGTTTTAGTTAATTTAAAGCTTGTTTTTAAAAATTATTTTTTATCTCTATATTTTTTTTTTTGTTTTTAATAATTATAATCATAATTTTTTGAACCTCTGTCTAAGGGTTCAGATTCTTTTTCGAATTTTAAGTAAAAACGTTTTTTTGTCGTAGTTTTTTCTTTACATTTATTACACAAAGACTTGTATTTTTTTTTCGTCAAGCGAGTAAGATTTATGATTTTATCTGGATAATATTGATCAATGAAAATGGAGTTATTTCCATAATAAGGATCAAAATATGTACGAGCCTCTTAAGGTCTCACTTAATTGAATTCATATTCTATGCTTAAAAATCTGTGCTCCCAAAGTTGCTAATTCCTTAGGTTTTCCAGAAGAGAAGCAAAGAAGAAAACCATACAGGGTGCTTTTTATGTTCCAAGTCGAAATAAATCGATGGGAGTCAAATCAGGGGATCGTGGGGCCACTCGAAAAATTTCTCGCTAAGTTTGCATCGTAGCGCGAGCTGTTTGTGATGTGGCACCGTCTTCTTAGAACCACCACACGCCTAATTGATCCAATTCGGGCCCAAGAAAGTTTTCCAACATGTCCCGATAACGGTCAACATGATGAAGACATTGCGCACGGCCCCGATAAGTAGTACCTGGACATTCAGCAACACTTTGAATCAATGCATCCATCTTTTCTGGTTGTAGGCTTAGTTGTCGCTCATTCTTTACTTTATTTCCCAGTGTATGCACATTTTCAAAATTATTTATTACACGCTAAATGGTTGACTTACTTCGGCATATGATTTACACTTAAAAAGTCACGTTTATTTCTCCGTACATTAATAATTGAGAAAATAAAAACTAAAAGCTTGCCCACCCTCTGTATACGAGTACAAACTTAATTTTTCATTTTTTTATTTTTTTTTTGTTTGACACTAACTTATGAAGTTTACGTCGATTACCAAATTGATATTTAAACCAAATTATTTCTCCCTTTAGATCACTTTACTGATTTTCGGTGGTATAATTAAGAAAATACAACTGAAAGAAGAGAAACGTCTTCAAGCGGAGAAGGAAGAAGAGGAAAAGCGGTCTACAAGTAGCGATGCAACCCTGGATGCATCCTCAATGGCTAAAGATAGATTCTAAAAAAATTGTTTGGTGTTTTATCATTTATTCTTAATCACTATTAATTTACGACTTAAATGTAAACAAATACATTCTACATATTGCTTACAAAATAACAGAAATACAAAAACAAGGAATTCATTTATATTCAAATACAAAAAATTAAAATTAAATCGTTTTCGGTAAAACGAATATTTTTCTTAAAACAAATGTTTTTACTGTTACAAAGTTACATATGCATAATTGCCTTAAGAGTAATATATTTACAACTAACTATACTTATATCGTTTGTTCTCAAGATTCTAGCTAAATCCCTCGTAGATTGAAAACGGTATCTACTACTAAGCTGGACTACACGTACACATCTTCACAGCTTCATTATATCATTTTCCGTATTAAAAAGCCAATAGAAAGTAAAACATGAGATATAAGGATGGAGCTGCTCGATGACATCGTTGGATTGGTTACTGGCCTCAGAATGTCACCCAGTTTGTTAATCAAATCCGGTAGGGGTTTGGTTTTGATATCACAGGCTGTATTTTCGATGGCATCTTTCACGTGCGCTGTTAGGATTCTAAAATTGATATCTTCTAGATCCATTTCGTCGTAAATGAATTCATGCAATCGATCTGATAGCACCCACAAACGGTCCTGATCGTCGACTTTAACGTCGTTGGGAAATACCATTTCGACGGGACTCATGTAGACACGTCCTTGTGACTTAATAGTGTACGCTCTGTTTGAAGTTTTCCAGCATGCGACTGCATTTAGATTAGGCACCGCGTAAAATAGCACACCAGTGAGCTGATCGAGGAAGGCGGCACCAGCCTGAGCGTTTGGACCTCTTGATCCGAGAATTTTGAATTCCTTATAAACTTGATTGGATGTCGCAAGAGTCTTATTACGCAAGATCATCGTTGACACTGAAAACTCCATAGTGGAACTAAGCGGATGGAAGTAGAGCGTAGCGTATCCATCTGATTGAGCCTTTGACAAAGCCAATCCGAATAGACCATCATCCCATTGGAAGCTGATTCCACCTATGCTATAGTTACCGGCAAGTGGATCGGGATGGAAGAAATTATGACTGATTCTCCATGACTCCTGATCTTTCCACGAATAGACTACTAGGCCGGGAGCTCCCAAATCACCGGCATACGCGAATGTATTTTCACAATCGCCATCTTCAATGGCAATGTTAGCGAAGAAAGATTTCTCTTTCATCTGATCTTGTGGGAGTACATATCTTCTCAGCAGATTGTCATTGTGCAGATCGTAGACGAGAAGTTGTGCTGGTCCATAGAGTTTTGTATGTGACAGGACATTCGAAATTCTAGAGTCCAAGACCCAGAGGCGGCCACATCTATCGGCACGAACTCTGAATGGAGATACCAATTCAGGATCTTCTTCGGTTAATTTGTGTGCCTCCCAACTGGGGAATGGAGTCAGTGCTGGAGATTTTGTTGTGTTATCTAAAACGAAAAGAAAATTAAATAATTTTAATATATTCACGAAAACTCGTATGTAATCTTAGAAGCTATAGGTTAATGTATACAAAAAAAGGCAAGAGTAACAGGTACTCGTGAAATTTGATGTCTAAACATACGTTTGTACATGATGGCGGATGAACAGAGAATACACTAATACTAAGAGAATCATATACAGATAACGCACTAATACTAAGTTTGGTTAGGCATACATGACGGACGACGGCGAAAAATTTGCTAAGATGTTTACACATCAAAAGTATAAGCCCAACATAAAAATAAATCAAAGCTATCAAATACTCAAAATCACTAAACACATGTAACAGGCTACTACGGACATAATAAAACTACATAGATCAGACAGATGAAGCAAATATTCTAACCGAAATCTCAGAACTTGACGTGGTCTAAATTTTACCTAAAGCTTTATGCTTCGGCAGGATACAGTGATCCCAAGCCGTTAAGAATGGAACAATAAAAATCCTACCTCAGAGCTCAGACCTGAAAGGTAACAAGTTGTATACCGATAGATCGAAGATGGACACCTCGTCATCCTCGAATCAGGAATAAAAGCTGTCCTCATCCATATATTCACGGATAGTCAAGCAGCTATAAAAGCACTAGGCTCAAACTTGATTGACTGCTTTCATACTCTCCAAGACCTCTCCCATAGAAACAAAGTCAAACTTTGGTGGGTGCCCGGACATGAGAGTATTGATGGAAATGGAAAATACTGACGAACTGGCTGGGAAAGATTCGGCTGGCTCGGTTATCGGCCCTGAACCGTTTTGTAACATTCCAAATTCAGCTATAAACTTGAAAATCAAAAGTTGGGAAAACAAAATGAATATCTCCTATTGGAAAAATACCCAGAGTCTTCGTCAGGCTAAAAGAGTCATTAAACCCTTCCACAATAAATCCATAGAACTCCTCAGTAGAAATGATATCAAGAGATTAGTAGGAGCACTGTGATGTAGTGGTAAGTGCATTGAACTTCTACTCACTGCTGCGTTTTTTCACGGTGCCACCTCTTTCGAATGTCTGACAAGCCATCAAAGAGTATCATTTGTCAATGAGCTTCTCAACTCGCCGCTCGGAGTCGGCAAAAACCTGTAGGTCCTCTCCTTCCGTGCTAAAATATAACACATACACACAAATGGTTGCAAGACGCAGGCCCAGGTTCACCCCGAGCTGTAGCGCCAACAAAAGAAATTGGGATTTCTAGCAGGGCATTGCCATCACCTAAGCAAAATAGGTCTCATTCAGGAAACTGAATATCATCTCTGCATGGCACTATGTGCCCTCAGAAGATAACATTTCCATTAGGAATCCTAACTCCTCCAGTTAGATCTTCAACTTCATCAAAGGATTTGAGCCTCTTCTGGTTCCCTCAACTGACTTTGCAGTACAATAGGTCAGAACCTTTTAAAAAAAGGGGGAAAAAAACACTCCACGGAATTTTAATGGTGGATCATTGTTATAACTTTTCATACAAACAATAGAGTGTGAAAATTATATCGAAAAGTTTGCGCAAATTTTGATAAAGTCATTTTAAGGAATTCGGGTTATTATCCCAAATTTTCGAACATCAATTTGTCATCCTTCACAAAAAGCACATATTTTGAATCATTTCGTGCAGTTAATCGTCCTAGAACTAAATGGTTATAAAACGCGGTCTATGCAGGAGCTATTCTAAAGGGTATACCCCAATTTACTTATCGGAGTTTAATAGATGAAATTCAGGCTCAAGTGCTGCTCAAATCAATGAGTAAATAAGAATATTAAGTCTGTTTGATATCTTTTTTGGCACACGGAATTGAGATCTGTCAAATAGTAGAATCCTCTCAAAGAGAGAGAAATCCTCTCAAAGACAGAAAACTTGCACAAAAGTAAACAAACGCTTTTGAAACAACACTTGGTCAAACCTATCAATTTGTTTTTGTTTTCCACTAACAATGAAGATTATGACATTTCACAAACTGTCAGATGGCTGGTTTGACAGAGTTGGCTCAGCCCACCCCGAGGAATAGGTTTTGCAGAAAATACATCGCAAGTTGAGAGCCAAATGAGAGTAAAAAAAATTGAGAGCCATGTAACTGTCATGATTCTATGTAGTTTTCATAGAACTTTCGAAAACCAGCCAAACAGACCTATTTCTAACCATCTTTCAAACCGATTTATTTTTCTGGTATGGCTTTACCTGGAAGAGGTCACTGGTCATTCGGTACTCACATTAAAGAGCAGTCTCTATAAACCAATTTCGGATGAATTGTCGTTGACGATAAAGCATCGAATATGTTTTTATATGTACGTCTACTTCAAAATTCTGCTTAAACAAAATTCTTGACCAGATCAAGTAACAACTTGGCCATTGTTATTGTGACATGTGTACCAACTACACAAACATTTATTTCAATATGGGAATGCCATCTCTGTGCAAGGCCAATAACTTTTCACCTTGCCCTTAAATTTCTGTATATTTGCATAGCTGAAATCATTTGAATAACCGGCTATAAATGAATAATGGTTCTAACTACTGGCCTGAGCTTATCAAAACAATATGCGGCTAAAAATGAGAAATTGATGTTGGCAAGAATGCTTAGAAATTTTCTAACAAAAGAGGAGACTTGTTGGTCGATAACTGAGCTCATTTCAAATACGTGAATGATTAGAATAATATTTCCAGTGCTTCTCACAGTTTCGATAAAATGTATACCACTAAATATTCGATAACCGATGTTAAAAAAAAAACAGCCATCGTTTCAAGGCTACTTATGTACGAGTATTGGTGTTCTATTCCTTTGGTTCTCACACTTTCAATGAAATTTAAACCATTAAACATCCAAAACCGGTGCAAAAAACTAAAAAGCACTTCGTTTCTCTTTTTAAGACTACAAATTGTCATCGATAACATCTGTATTTATTGTGATTCGTGATCACTCGCCCGTCTTTTCCCCAATTCGATTTATTACTTCGTCCGTCGACTAGGCTAATAAAAAAGAGCATAAAATCTGGTTAACTTACAAAACAAAAAAATATAAAATACACAAATACGCACACAGTTCTTGTTTCATTGAAGCTTAAGTGTTGATCTATATTAATTTATTAGCTGTGCTATTCAGCGCAACTACAAATATTAAATGTTTACTCGACTCGTAATATGAACTTGAAACGATTTTATTGAAACCACAATTTTAAATTTCAACACGATAATTAGAAAAGGTTAATATTTGATCACTGTTTGCCATAATAATTACTCAAGCCCCGCCCTTTTCCAGCTAAAACAGAAAAAAAAACAAATTCAAATAAAATTCAAACAGGATTAGAAAAAAGTTATAAAAATAAAATTGTGTAAATCTCGGAGGAGTGATTGGCATTTTAATTGACTTGTTCCTACCACAAACAGAGAATTCACCTGCAGGCGAATTCACGTACAATGTGACTCATAAAACCAGTCCAACAAAAAGTGCAAAAAATAACAAAACAAACAGTTTTTTTTCGGTGAGAAACCGCATGACTCACTGTAAATCCTAACACAAAAGTAAATAACATTTTATGAAAGTAGTATCTCAAATGGCATCGTTAACCAATTCAAAGGTGAAAATTATTAGAAATAAAGTGGAATTTTGTCAAGTTACACAAATTACACACTCTGTTTGTTTTGTTTCGATTTACATTTTTCTTTGAACTGACATGTTAATTTCGTTTTTTTTTTTGAAAATTATTGCAAAATATTTCACACACTCCCTGTGGTCATTAGTAAACAATAAAAAATGAACTTTTACCACATTTTCGCAAGTGTTTCGCCCCGAACGTAGAAATCAGAAATCAAAATTGATTTTCTAATGTTGGCATTGAAATTTGCCATAAATTCCCTTCACTAGCATTTGCAAAGTATTGATGGGGAACTGAAAGGAAATTATGTAATTTTTTTAATTTTCTATCATCCAAAATGAAGGCTATAAATTCGCAATGTAATTAAGTGTGTATTGTTATTGTATGTATGTATAAGATACGTTCAATATACACTCATTTTACTAATAAGTTTTCTTTTTTAGTTTCTTACAGTATATGGAATATGGAAATTAAAAATCTTCAAAAACGGCTTGTTTTAGATTGATTTACAATGGACATTAATTAGCGAGAGTGGTGGGTTACGTAATCAAAGAAAAGTTCAGCATTAACGTAGCCGGAACAGCTATTAAAAAAGCCTTTTGGAAGCTATAGAAATGCCGGTTCCAATGGCATTCCATTTCGGGTTTTTATATCGATTGGACCGGTTCTTAGGGTGGCAGCACTAAATCTTGTAAAACGCGGCTTTGTATTGAATAGTCGAAATTGGATCCAGGCTTCTACTAAAGCTAGGATTACACGATTGACGCTTTGCGTCAATATTTACGCTTTTCTGAACTCCAATCGACATCAATCGTGTAAAGGCACAATTTTTTTACGTCAATCTACGCCAATTTGGTTGACCCCCAATTTCCGTCAACCAAAATTTACTCGATTCCGTCAATCGTGTAAACGAATTAATTGAAACATTAACGTCAACCAACAGCTCAATTGCGTCAACCAGTGGTTGACGACTCGATCGTCAACCACAGGCGTCAATTTTGGATCAATTTCGTAGGCAAATTGACATATCTCGTTTATTTTCGTTTCAAAGAACATGTAGTTTTTTTTTAAATACTTATTTTCTAGTGTTTTTGAACATGATGAGTGAGAAATTTTTATTCGACGATATTATGCATTCAATTTTCTGGTGTGATGATGCAAGACAATGAAACAACAGTTCAAGAAACAACAGAACAGAAAGTAAAAAATCGAATTCCAAAGCAATGCCCAAAGTTGCAATTTCATGGCCGTCTGAAAATGATGAATATATTGCTTAGCAGACTTCTGGTAGGTACTATGATTGATATTGTACATGGTACCATTCGAAACAGTATTGAGAGCGATTTGAAGCTGTCGCCAGTATCTAAAAATCTCAAAGTTACGGCCAAACGCCAAGATGCGTAAGTTGACCTTCTCATATTTGTGTCTTGTTTCTGAATTAGCGGTGTTACCATATGCAACAATTCATTGGGAGTAGTTTCATTCATCCGCAGAAAGTTTTAAAAAAAATGTCTCTGATTCTCATTATCACGGAATTCCTTCAACAAACTGTTGTGTGCTGCACATATTGTCCGGGTTTTCAGCCATTCAAACATCCAGGCTATTCGTACAACGCGAGAATTTTCTGCTGCCTTCTTTTCCGATTGCTGCTTATAACTACACTTGTCTTTCGCTTTGCGCGACTTTTGCGCGAAATGCATTTGCCTACCAAAATTCGATTTGAACGGCTGAAATGCGGTACTTCGTCTTTCAGGAATCCAACACCCTAAATACATGAAATTCATACTTCGCTTTGCGCGATTTCGTATTTCACGAGACTTTTCATTCCCCTAACCACCGCGCAAAGCCAGGGATCAGTGTAAAATGCTGTAAACACGTACAAAGCAGCTGCTGTTTTTTTTTTTCACTTTGTGACGTCATTTTCTTTAAGATTCTAATCGAAGAAATAAATATAAAAATTTATTTAATTCATTTGGCACTAATGACAGGGAGCGTCAACCAATAGTCAATTCGATTGAATTAAAAAAGAGTCAATCGTGTAAACGGTCTGATTGTACGGTTGACGGTTGACCCTTTTTTTTAAATTTCGTCAATCGATATTTTGGTTGACGTTGATAAAATTGACGCTTTTAAGTCAATCGTGTAAATGGGGGGAAACATCTATTTACGCTTCTATCAAAACTACAGCAATAGGGCGTAAATCTATTGACGCTAAATTTACGCTTTTGCGTCAATCGTGTAATCCTAGCTTAAGGGGCGTACTTTTCAGGGTACGCGAAATGAATTATGCCAACCTTTTTAACCTCATTCAATGTTTTAGTGTGGATATCCGCAGTCTGGTTTTGACAGCTGATATCCTTTTCTCATTATGGTTCAAAAGCCTTGACACTTCCGAGTTGTTATATCGAAACTCAAAACAAGAATAGAAATGTTTGTACAGGGTGGCCCAAAATATATCACCCTATTGTAGTATGCTATAACTTTTACAAATGGCGGCAACTGTCAGTTTTGTTTTGATATTTGGAAAGTGAACAGATGCATAATACAAGTCGCCAATTTATGGAATGCTATACCCTATACTCCTCAAGATCGCGGAATACTCGTGACTATTTTTTTATGGAATAGTTCGCCAGTATTTTTGGGGCAGATCTCCCGACCGTCCAACGTCAACCGGTCAAACACTAAGGCCTTAAGCCGCACGCCTCGAAGAGACTGGAACAACGCGTGACAGAAGAGGCGCCCGCCGGAGAGTCTCGTAGTACTCGTTCCGAAGAGAATCGGAATCTTCGCCGCTGTGGCTGAAGATGTCGAGAGTCGAGGGTGAGGTTACTGTGACTGGTGAGCGATACAGAACCATGATCAGCAAGTTTTTACTGCCGCAAATTTATGAATTGGGACTGCAGCACATGTGGTTAGAAGAGGTTGGTGCAACCGCACACACAGCTCACGCGACAATAAAGATTTAGAAGGATGCGTCCCCTAATGTCTTGTTTTTGCCGCTCCCGACTTCTTTCGTTGGGGTTTTTTGAAGTCACGGACTTATCAGAACAGTCCACAAACTCTGAAAGCTCTCAAGGAGGATATCCAACAAGAGTGCGAGAACTTATAGCCGGAAGTTCTCACCAAAACGATTGAAATTGCGCTGAAATGAGTCCAAATGGTCACCACTAGACCGCTATTATCGTCAAAAAATAATGGAAAAAAAGGTCCAAATAAACGGGCTGGTTTAATCACCTTGACTTTAACTTGTTAACATCTATCCAGAGCATTGTTTGTGTTATTACGAGATAAATAAAGTAATGTTCGATCCTTTATATTCCATTGCCTCAGACCCGCCTAAACGAGTAAGAACTGACAGAAGAGACTAAGTGTCGACAAGCTTTACTAGGCGTACACAATCTGCAGCAGATGAAGATGCACGTTCACAATGGTGCAGCGCAGCGTGCGTGTTTTGCTGTTAAAAAATAAATATTTTACCACACTTTCGCCTTTTTTGCCGTCGACTACTCCTCTTTCATTTTCGTTTCTTTGTCTGTTTTGAACTGTCAAAAAGTACCGCCACACGTTCGAAAGCAGAAGTTGATTTAACTTACTGCAGCTACATTTCATACTACAGCTGAAACTTCGCATTGTGTGCGCGATATAGGGTTTGCACGTATTTCCACTTTGACAGCGCTGCATCTGCATACCATTGTATTCGGACAGATAGAAAAGATCAAGCACATGATCTGTCTATGACTGTCTGCCGTACATGCGCATAAAGTAATTCTCAACACTGACAACTTCAGGAACACCTTTTACCAAGGCAATTGTAAATTTCATAAGGTAAATAGGATATCGTTTGTTTTTATAGAATTCCTTTGCTTTTGTATATAATTGATACTGAACACAAAATCACTAGATTGGCTAAAACCACACAGGACAAGAAAAATTCGTCTCCAATTAAAAAATGTCCAAAATAATAATTTTAAAACTTTTTTTTGCAATTTTCATTTTTTATTTATTTCTTACAGACAGTTAAATAGCTAAACTTTATAAAGGTCAACAAGTATAACCGGTTACAAGACAAAGCGGTACTAGCCAAATGAATTGATATTCGAGTTAAACTATTTTTAATAAAACAATTATTCGCATTTGCTATATTATTTGCCAAAAATAAACATAAATCAAATATTTGAAATTTTCCATCAGACAGCAATAAATATTTGAGTTTAGTTTAGAAGAAGCGGGAACTGGTTTGGCTTGTTTAACTTTAACTTGCCTGCCGGTGATCACGTTTCTGAATTTACAGTTTTTTTTTTTTTTTTTGAATTTCAATTAGAGGTGTTTTAAACTTGACCGGTCTTATCTGATATACAACCCAACTTTCGATTCTAATATAAGCATTTTTAGAGAGGTGCGTTGATCAAAAGCCGTTGGATCAGTTTTAGTTTACGAAAACAACATTTTTGAATACACATTTTTTTAAATACAACACGTTAAGTGTACGGATACATATCTTAAACCAGTCCCATACAGTCCATGTGAATCACTTGATATTTGCAACAATTGTTTGTTTATTTTGTAACTTGACTCATACAAATGCGTGCATTCGCATACTTAAATTCCAATTACATATGATTTTGCAATCGTTTAACTGCTCGTCTATCATTGTCAGTTTATTTGATTCTTTGTTCATCAATTCGCAACACTAGTGTCGCAAGCAAAAAAAGGCCAAAAATCGCGTGCGCATTAAATCGCTTCAATTAGCTAGTACCGTTTCCACGTTGTCATACCACAAACCACTCTCATTGTTGCAGATAAATAGTCGCGTGACACTAGTAGTGATGTTTATTTCGGACACGTTACCAGCTTTAAGTTCATGTTGGTGTACGCCATAGTGGTAATTAAATGTGGATTATTATGTACTTTGTTCTTCAAAATCCGCTACAATTTAGGTACTTAAATTTTATAATTTTCTAAATTTTAAGAGTTCCATAGGTTATTGGAAAAAAATCATATGATGATACTTTGTTGTCTGTGCGTCAATTACCAAACTTGCATTTCTAAGTCAGAAGTACAAAAATTTGTTTTTATCAATTTCTTGGCGGCTAGTGGCTAAAAGGAATTAAACATTTATTTGTTCACCCGACAAATGGGGTGTCATTTGAAAGGACATTCATTACAGAATCTATTTAGTTAGTTTCTGAAGTAATAACAAAATTTTTTTTTTAAATGTATGCACAGTGGTGGGCACCGTAGCGCAAGTGGTTAGTGTGTCGGACTACCGAGCCAGCGGTCTTGGGTTCGAATCCCGCCGCAAACACCTAAAAGTTTTTCACAGTGCCCACCTCTTTCGAATGTCTGACCAGCATCAAAGAGTATCATTTGTCACGATTGAGCTTCTCAACTCGCCGTTCGGAGTCGGCAAAAAACTGTAGGTCCCTTCCATTCGTGCAAAAATATAACACGCACACACAAATGGTTGCGAGAAGCAGGCCCAGGTTCACCTCGAGCTGTAGCGCCAACTAAAGTAAAGTAAGTATGTACAGTGGTGGTCCAGTATAACAAATGCTGATACAACGCGTTTTTTGTTAACTTTTTGAATTGGATAAAATATTTGTATATTTATTTAATGTTTCGTACACGGAAAATGGATTCGGCATTATGAATTTTTTGATATAGCAAATACAGCTGGACAGTGGACACATATTATATTATTGTGATATTGGACCACCACTGTATTTACAAAAAAAAACATTTTTACCCAGTTTTTCCATAAACCTGAACTTCATGGGCTAACATCGGCATACAAGCTAAAATCGGTTTGATTATTTTCCAATTGTTGAAGTCTTTTCCTTATCAATCTTTGCCTTACTTTGGTGCCATTTAATACTTAATATCAGGACTTAGCAATAACCACGATCATTTCTAATATCTGGATCCTTCATCTCCTCCATAAAGTTCGAAGAATGTACGTGAAATGACCTAATTTATACATAAAGCGATATGTATCTACAAAAAAATAGCTAATTAAACATTTGAAATTTATGTGCATATGTTTTGAATAATTGGAGCTGCTGAGTTCTAGTATAACGATTAGTTTCTTCATAATTTATTCGAAAGAATAAGAGTTGTGATGGAATTTTAAATAAGTCATGAAAAAGTCATTAAAAGAGTTCTGTAGATTCAGAAGCGAAACCGTGCTAATTAATAAATAAAGAATGACATTTACTAGATCTACTCACAAAGAATGGTTCTGTAGAATAATGTTTGAAGGGTAAAAATTAGCAACATTTGAAAATAACAGGAACTAGCATTGTCCTAATTGAGGTCAGAAAAGCTATAGATTTTATCTTAGGTATCAATTGATTAATCTTCATCCATCCAGCAAAAACAAATCCCACACTAGTCTTTCTTGAGCCATATTAGGTAATTTATTTAACGACAATAAAAGTTAGCTGTTTGACTCTATTTTATAATAATAATATATACTAATATATACTACATATATACTAATATATAATTTTAACATATTTTTAATTATTTTTCAAACTTAAAAAAATTATTAGATTGTAGACTTCTATTCGGCTGCATTAATTTGAACTGTCTTCAATTTAAGTACTAAGTATTTTAAGTACCTTCACCAGAAAAAAACATATGTAATTCCTAAATTCACCCTTTAGCAGATACTTTATAACATTTCTTATTTACACAACACTTACTTAGTTGGCACTACAGCTCGAGGTGAACCGGGGCCTGCTTCCCGCAACCATTTGTGTGTGCGTGTTATATTTTTGCACGAATGGAAAGAACCTACAGTTTTTTGCCGACTCCGAACGGCTAATTGAGAAGCTTAATCGTGACAAATGTCACTCTTTGATGCTTGTCAGGCATTCGAAAGAGGCGGTGCCGTGAAAAAAAAACGTCGGCAAGAGAGCAAAGCAGCTATTTCAAACCAGCGCTGCCGAAGGTGATACTATAGTATCATTTTGATACTATTTCGGAGCCGGTGATACTGTGATACCCAAAGCTTAAAAATGATACTCTAAGTCGAAATCAAAAACAGAAATGAAATGTTTTTTTTTTGCACAATCTTACTTCAATAAATAAATTACACATCCACATCCCTAATCCCGAACTGCACAAGTACATTTTGCTTGCTGTATTGCCTTGATGTATTGGCTTCTTACACTCTACCTCCGCAGCGCTTTGCTTCTTCACCAAAATGGGATGAAGCTATGAATCAACTTAATCAAAACGACAAAGCACATGGCTTAGCCTGCATCGCTGGGAGAAAGAAAGAGACAATTATTTGAAGTACATATCGGAAAAGAGAACAAAAACAATGTTAAGGAAGGATAAAGCTTACGGTATCTTTGTCGTGCTCTATTTGAACTTTCGTTACACAGCTCATAAACGTACATAATATCTGCGTATTTTTGGTTTGTAAAAGATGTTATATCAAACACAATTGTTGCGTAACCTTGGCTTCAAAAATCAAACTGACGAATTAGATTTTTTTTTCTAATCTTTTACACAATTTTTCTTAGGTAAATTTTACAACTTGGCCTACAAACTCAAACCTAACTCTTGCTGCGATTTTAAAGGAAAATGGTATGGAAATTACGGTTTTTGGCGGGTAGTCTAATAAATGAGCATGCTTTAGATTTTAGAACCTTCGTACAGCCATACATTTTTTAAAAAAATATTGCAAAATTATAGATTAGTTGGGAAATCGTATTAATTGCCAACTGCAATTAGAAAAGTAGGCAAAAATCATATTTTCCTTTTTTACCCGCTGCCGATTTTCCCAAGCATCAACAAATTTGTGGTTTATCATACATTTTTTGTTTACAATTGTTATATAATAATGTTTATTACGCATTTTTTTGTAGAAAAGCAAACTGAAAGTCAAAAATTTGCTTGGACAAGATAAATGAAACTGACTTAAAAATAAAATATCTACAAAGCCAAAAAAAGGTTTAAATTTTATTTAAACGCAGTTTAAAAGGGTATTATTTTTTCTAAGATTGAAGCCCTAAATAAAGTTTCTGTAGTAAGAATTAGCGAATTTCTTCTTCTTATTCTTCTTCTTCTTCTTAGCATGTGTCAAGGTAGGTATTTTCTTAAATTTTCGATAAATGATGTCCACATTGGAGATAGACTTTGTAAACACGCTGTATGTATACATATATTTTTAAAAAGACGAAAATGTGTGTATTATTTTATGATACCCTTGGGTTGAAAATGATACCCAAAAATTTCAAATTCTGATACTCTTGAAAATTGGAAAACGACAGCACTGTTTCAAACATGTTTGATTTCTCTGCTCTCATCGCTTGGATTTTTCGTCTATTTTTAAAATGATTTACCGTTTTGAGAAGGAAAACGAAGAGTGGTTAAGTGAATACCTTATTGGTAAATAATGACTACATATTAAAAGACATTCAGACAGCAAGACCTCAGTGAAAGATGAAGGCTAAGATACAGGGTGGCCCGAAATATATCACCCTTTAGGAAGATGATATTACTTTTGCAAATGTCGGCAATTGCCAGTTTTTTTTTGTCAATTGTAAAGTAAACAGAAGCATATTCCCCAAGCCATGGAACGCTATACTCCTCAAGATCGCAGAATACTCGTGACTCTTTTTTTACGGAATAATTCATCAGCGATTTTGGCGCAGATTTCCCGACTGTCGTACACCAAGTCATCAACTGGTCAAATACTAAGGCCTTTAGCCGCCTATCTTGAAGAGATTTGAACAGCACGTGCCAGAAGAGGCGCCGGAAAGCTTCGTAGTGCTCGTTCCGACGAGAATATCGCCGCTGTGGTTGAAGACCATGATCAACAAGTTCTTATAGCCACAAATTGATGAATTGCAACTGGAGGACATGTGGTTCCAACAGGACGGTGAAACCGCATACACAGATCGCGCATCAGCAGACATTTTGAAGGATGAGTTTCCGAGTAGCCTAATATGTCTCGTTTTGGCAATTTTCACTGGCCGGCAAGTTCGCCTGATTTGACCGCTCCAGACTTCTCTCTTTGGGATTTTTTGAGGTCACGGGTCCTGAGTCCATCAGAAGAAGCTACATACCCTGGAAGCCCTCAAAGAGGATATCCGACAAGCGTGCGAGAACTTATTGCCTTAAGTTCACGCCGCGATTGAAAATGCGGTAAAAGGAGCTCAAATGATCATCAACACGCCACTTGACCGATATAATTTTCAATAAATAATGGGGAAAACAAAAACTTTAAAGAAATAGAAAAAAAAAAAACAGTGGTTGAGTGTTTTTGGGACACCCTGTATTATTAGACGTCAGCTTAAATAGAATAAACAAGGCTGTACCTATAATTAGGTCATAAAATCAAACCGCAAATACCGGCTGCCGCGCCTATTTTAAAACAACACACAAATTGGTCAATCCAGTTATTGTACATTACAATTTTAGAATTAATTTGCATTTAAATTAAATGAATCAAAGATACTCATTTGGAATTACATCTCAAGAAACTATAACAATAAAAGTACGAGTACTCCATGAAATTTTATAAATCTATTTTCCCAAGTCATTACAGACTAAGGCGGAAGAACGCATGACTACCCATCTAAATTCCCAGAGGGGGGACAAAATCGCACGGAATTAAAGTTAATTTATTAACTATAAATTTAAATTTTCAATTCCGGTTGCAAAATGCGTTTAAAAAATATTCCATTTTTTTTTTAAATCTATTCAATCTTCTAGAACAAATTTATATACTTCGAGGGCGTATACGTATCCACGTGTATGCGCTCCAAAAATCATTCAATAAAAGAAAGATAGGTTTTAAATTAAAAATAAAAAGGTTACTAGGCGTGGTTAGTAATAAAAAAAAATTAAATCAACTTTCTGAAAGCAACAAACTTCTTAAAAATCAAAAAAAAATAAAAATACCTAGTTCAAAAGAATAAATAAATCAAGTGAAAAGATAACTTACCATTAAGATCAAGGTAAGCCAACGAAGCTGGTACACCTTCCCTCCACCGTGGCAGAGTGACGAACAACCTTGATCGGTATACTTCCAAGCCGACTGGTATAACATTCTCTGGTATAAATTCATAACTTTCGATTGCCAGCTGTTTCTCTTTCGCGCTTGGATACTTGAAGTCGATTTCTTTCCATTCGTATGCAACACGGAGATTATCATTGCATGCGACTGATGTCATCAATCCAAAACCCCACAGTAGAAGACCGAGCCAATGATTTTGTTGAACTGCCATTGTAAATAAATGACTTTTCGTTTCACCTTAATTCTATGCTTAATACAAGAGTTTTTGTTTGTTTACAAGAGTTTCGAATTCTTATTCTAAAAAAACATGAACAAATAGATACACAACCGCGATCAGTGTAATCATTAATTTTCTTTTTTGTTACCACTCACACACACAAGGGGTTCTTACAACATCAACTGTTAAGTGATGAACATGTGCCACAGATATCTACATATACATTCACACCAGGTAAGTTATGCGGAGTTTGATTGTGATTTTTTTTTTTTTTGTTTAATTATATAACACGGTTATTGATATTAGTGATCGATTTATAATAACTGGATTTTTCCATTCGCAAAACTGTATCTGCTACTTAAAGCCGGCTTTCTGAAGGACTCATTAAACGCAACACAATAATTTTCGATTCACACGTAATACGATTATTGTTTTTCTCATAGAAATGTAAATAACAAAAGAAATACTAAACACGAGTCAGTCTATTCACGCTTGATCTAATGATCATCATACTTTCCAAAAATGAACAAAAAAAATAACAACAACAACGCGCGAAATGTAAAGCAAGTTTAAACCTACTCGCTCAAAGTACAAATCAAGACTGAATCGCCGCTGTTGAATATCCAAAGTATCCAAGAGATACTCGTACTTTTGCAGAACGTTTTTAAATCTCTGTGGTGCGTCAGAGAGAGACTTAGCTTTTGAGCCCGATTCGGTGGAAAGAGTGGTAATGTCTGAATGTATTTTGAGTGGTGACTGTGACTGGTGAGGTGATATGAGCGGAGCAAAGCTTTAAGCGTGGGTTAGGCACTCATGTCATTTGGAGATGCAAGACGGTTTTAAGTTATTTGTACATTTGTGTGTTTACATTCTTTTTAATTACGGTCATTTGGTCAGTTCTGATTGGATCCAATTGACAATTAAAAATTACCCAAATGGGAACAATGATGACGTGTCTATGTATGCTGAAATACTGTCTTACACAGCCTTTTTAACACTTCAGCCTCGGTCTGTTCTAGGTTTTCAAGACTGAGTTATTTCATGACACAATTGATCGCGAACATAACGTAACGATAGCCAGGCTTTCAACCATTTTCCCTAACTAGAAATCCGCGCCAGAGGCTGAACTCGTTAACATGGCTAAAGAGGCAATTTATTTAGGCCCTCATAATCCGAGTCTAAATCTCGTCGATGCTAGTGATTTCTGATTTTATTTTGGTTTGGAGGAGATACTCGTATGCGAATTTATTGGCTGAGATAATTTCAACATGTAGAAGGGCACCAATGCTTCGAATCAGAGCCGAATACAGCTCGGAAAGATATCGGGGGAGCCGCGGTGTACGAAATAAGCGACATTAATGTATTTTACTATTTTTAAGACTTCTTTTTGCAAACCAAATTTTAAGATACAAATGTCAGGGAATTTCAATTCAGTAAATATAACAAAAAACATCCAAGTGCGAGTCAGACTCAAAGCGTTCCGTATTTTTTTTAAAGATATTAACGAAGAGGTAATTAATAGTTTTAGTACTGGGGAATAATCATAATATAGAATGAATAAGCGCATAACTAAATCGTATGCAAAATCATTGCCAAAATCATGTGCAAGACTACTGAGCTGCTCGTAGGGTTGCAGGTTCGAGTCTCAGCAAAATCACGTTTGTTTATTTATTTTTTTTGTTTTTTTTTTGTAGTGAATACTTCTTTAACGACGTATTTGTTTTGAAAACGAGTTACGATAAATGAGTTACGATAAATGTGTTACGATAAATTTCGATAAATGTGTTTCGATAACGGGGAAATGATTCCATACCGGGGAAATATGTATACAGAAAACATCAGCTGTCTGTATGTCTATCTGTCCGTCCGTCCGTCTGTCTGTCTGTCTGTCTGTCTGTCTGTCTGTCTGTCTGTCTGTCTGTCTGTCTGTCTGTCTGTCTGTCTGTCTGTCTGTCTGTCTGTCTGTCTGTCTGTCCGTCCGTCTGTCTGTCCGTCTGTTTGCCTGTCTACCTTTTCACGATAGTCAGGGACTTGAGGAAGGACATAGATAGAAAACCCGCTCACTAAGGGGCGCTGGAGTCAAGTTCTTAACAAAACCTTAACCTTTTCACGCCTAAACCACTGAACCAATTGTAATGTAACTTGGCAAATAGATAGTCTGGGGCCTGAGGAAGGACACATGCAAAAAAAAGTGGCGCTGGAGTCAAGGTATTTACAACGTCTATATTAATAGACCAAAATGAATATCAGCTGTATATTATTATATGTAAACATGTTAACTAAATTTTATTACATATTTTCTACCGATTGTACTAGACAACTTTCTTCTTCTCTTAAACAATACACATACAACTGCTTTGGATTGAATAAGTATTCACTTCCCCCGTGAGCTTATGTGGATAAGGCTAACACTTTTTTTTTTATATTTTAGTGCAATTTTGGAATACCTTAAGGCTTAACGAATTACTGATCGAATAGTCATACAGTACTATTAGTTGCTATTATTGAGGTCTTTGCAATATTTTTTTTTTTAAGTTAATATATCTTTTCTGTCTGACTCTCATAAAATATTCACAGCTTAAATGTTATCCAGTTAAACTGAATTTTCTTCAGCCCATTGAAGGCTAATGTTGAGGGCTTGAATTGCAGCCTCTGCTTTAACTTTTAACCGTGGGGGTTCTGTAACTGCATTTCGCCATCACTTTCGATTTCTTCGGCTTCCAGATTGCTGCAAATCGGTCCGAGATGGGTTTTATTTGCGGCCAGCTATTGTTTACGCCTAGATTCAGTCAGTTCAGACACTTCGCTTCTGACCGAATGTACCAAAAGAATTTTTTCCTGTAATAGAGTTTAGTCAAGTCGATAATATTTTGATCCATTGGCTGTAGCACGGTGCAGTTTGTAAAATAAAAATAACTGCTGGGCAACAACAATAACAAAAGTGAACAAAAGGAGATACAAACAGGGAAGGATGTAAGAATTTATGAAACAAAAGTTGTGTATATCGAGTCAGATTTTTTTTGAAGAGTTGTAATTACTGAGTCAACAATGGTAAGATTTTAAGTGTTGCTTTTATCGAGTAGTTGCGCGTATCGAGGGTTGCTTCGAGGTTCATAAATATCGGCTCAGAAGTTTTCGAGTTACTCGATCGCGAAATTTTTTTTTACATGAATTTCTCAAAAACTATGTAACTTGCCATAATTTTGGTTCATTATTTAGCTAAACATCTACGAACCATGATTTTGTCACATTTTTTAGGTACGCCACCCTGTGTAGTTCTTTCACATTATTTTTGAGTGATAAGTAGTCTCAATCTCAAATGTGTGGACCACCGTAATGTACATAAACGATTATTTGTGTCAAATTTCAATTTTCTCGGTAAAACGGTTCTCGAGCTTGCTATCGTGACAGACATTTTAGATCTAGAGCGAACTTATAATGGTTCCATATTTCCCTATGGTTATGGAACTTAAAAATTATGTTTTTCAGTGACCTCTTTGAAAAGATCATTTTCCTGCTTCTGAATCATTTGAAGATGTACAGTACATACCTATATGTGTGTTCTAAATCCAATATAAAGTCAGCCCAATTTGCTGAGACGCGTTTCTGTACTCGCTTCTAATACAGCATCACAAACTAGTATTGAAATCAATAGCCCAGCTGCTGCATACGTTTCAACACATTGGTAATGATAATTAGTAATGACGAATCTACCGGGTATCTATCAGTAGGCCACATATTTAAGTGTCAATTGCGTAATACAGTGGTGATCCAATATAACGAATGATATAATGTCCAGTTGCATTCGCTATATCAAAAAATTCGTAATATCGAACACATTTTCCTGGTACGAAACATTTAATAAATGTACAAATACTGTTTCTAATTCATAACACTTCATTTAATTTATTCATAAGGTCAACAAACCAAGTTAAAAAGTGGAAAAAGAAGTAAAAGAAACTAAAACAAAATTAATATCTTTCCTTTCCTTCTCCAAAAAGCAATCGCCAATAAGAACATGCTTTTGCAAACGTTCAACTCAGAAATTTGTAGCTATTTCCCGTAGACTTATCAGAACTTCTATCGCTGTTCTATTTGGCTCAGTTAGTACACTCTCAACGGCGTCGAGTGGGCTGATACGCGTGAAGGAACATATCAGTATTGGTCGCAGATTCCAAATCCTCCGCTTAGCTTAACTAAGCGAATGGATGGATCAAGAAGCTTACCTTCGGTTGCATGTATAACACCCAAATGATTTCATCAACCGTTTCCTAAACATTATTGTATTTCTTAGGTAAATTTGTCTCTTTCTATTTTTTAAAGCATGTACACAGATATTGTAGCAACATTCGTTATATCGAATATTAATTTTTTTGTTCGTTCGCTATATAGAGCCGATAATGCATTTGAAAAAAGTGAAAAAATTATATCGATCATTCGTTATATCGGCATTCGTTATACTGGACCACCACTGTATTTAGAATATGCAAAGTTAAAGGGCCGATGACTGAAAAGTGCATATATTTGGGATTGACAATCTGGCCAGTTTATGACTAGAAACAAGAGAGAGTGACCCGCGACATCGTTAAACTTGCGAAAGTTATTACCTCCTACTAAAATTCAGACAGATGTACTATACATGTGTACTCAAGGGTTGTATAACCACTTTTTCAGAATCTAATGGGGCTGTTGTTTCGCACTCGAAACAAAATTTGTGGGCAATACAACTTTGAAAACATGTGAGCTCAACATTTCTCTTTACGAGTCAAGAACTAGAAATACTTTCTAATAACACACAAGGTTCAAATGCCTCAAGCCTCATGTCCATAATCTTTAAATTTCTATGCAGTAGCGTGGAAGACATTCCATTTTAATATTACTTTAATGGCCTTCAAAAGCAATGACCAATTGCTGAATTGCTTCCAAGAAGATATCTCAACTCAATTCGAAGATACTGGATAAACTCTTTAATTGAAAATGGGATTTTCCATATCCGATTGTTATTGATCACCAAAATAATAATTTAATTTATTTTATAACTATTTTCAATTCAAGGTCAACGTTTCAACACAAAACAAATCTGATTTCGATTTTTCGTAGGCGAATAGCTGCGCTGCGTTGTCTTAAAGTTCCATAACCGATTTAAGATTGAGTGCCACTACAGCTATTCAACATATTTATTTATTTATGATTTACCTGCGTCAATTCTCCATAATTAATTATTCAAAGCGGAAATACAATGTTCATCAAAGTTCTCTTGAGTTTGGTCACGATTAAAATATACAAAAATGTATCTGTCTGCATTAACTGGCATCGTAGCAGTCAATAACATAACACATCACATTATGTACATACATATTTGCGTCTAAGAATTTGTGAGAATGTAATTATATTCCAATTATCACTGGACACTTGCAAATTTAAGTTAAGAATGTACTTTGAGGTTATTGTATCCCAGAGGTTCGTGGTAAAGATTTTTTGTTTGCCTTCTTCTGTAGATTTGTTGAAAATTCCCATCTAAGTTGAGGAATAATGGGTTCATGAGCTACACATTTATTATGGTGACTCATATCCGTGGACAGATAAATAAAATCTGCCTTTATTTATGTTAAATCCCATGACAAATGACCTGACTAAGAATTCGAGCGAAAAGCAAAGTGAAATGGCGGTCCCAGCAAAGCATCTCATTAGTGAATCAATTAAAACTGAGTCAATGGGAACACAGCTTGGGATTTTTGCACTGCTTTAGATACTTTTTTTAATAAACACAAAATGTAATCTATTTTTTTTTAAGAAAAAGCTATAATTTGAATTTTGTTCGATCGAAATGTGTCCGCAAAAACCTTAAAGAATCTGAAAGAACATATGAAAGACACAGAGTTCATTTTCCTAGATACTGTGGTGCCGAAGCCAAAGTCGTTAAACTAACTTAACAAAAAAAGAAAGAAGAGAGATGGATCTCTTAACCCCAAAAACACTGAAAAAAAAAAACCAAAAAAGATAAAAAATCCTGTCTATAAAACAAGCCAATGAACGATGACATCATTAATTGCGTCATATGGCAACATGAGAAGATTAGGCAGTCCGCAGAAAGGGTAGGGCTGAAGAAGAACGGATTCTGTAGAAAATCTTCTTTGCAATTGTTCAAGTTCTCAAGAACTTGGATTACGATTTTTGATCATCAGTAGCGATTACTCGCCAGATGAAATGATTGGCGGATCATACCTGATTATATAAAGATAAATATATGTATATATATACATACATATGTACATACAGTAGAAGCTCGCTAAGATGACTTCGAAAATATGACTCGGCCTGGTTTTTTATACGTTCATCAAATCGAGCTACAAGTAAATATATTTTTATAGTAAATTTATCCAAAAAATGTTTAACCTTTATTTAGAAAAGTTTTCCCATGTTAATTACACTAACAACTAAACCTATATAGGCTTACTAAAACTGGATAGAAAAATGTGCTACCTAACTATTTTTCGTCGATAGTTATGGAAAATTTTATCGAAATGTCAAATATGACATGAAAGTGAGGGAGAAATATTAAGGCCGGTAGTTATCAACCGAACTCTGCTGTTATTTCAAATTTAAATTATTTCTGTTGATTTTTAAAATGGGTAGAAAAGAAAGAAATACGAAATTATCCGACAACGAAAAGAAAATTATAATGAATTAAGTGAACATGTTCTTTATTTTATTATTTAATTGAATTGAATTTGACGATAAAAATGTTATCCACCAACATCAATTTCACCATCTACAGCTGTGTTGCATCATCCCCAATATTTACATTGCCAATTGTCATATGTCACTGACATCCTCGAAATAGCGCCAAAAATTTAAATTTAAAAGCGATTTATGAGCGCTTGATAACTACCGACCTTACTTTGAATGAAAACAATGCAGATGTGAAACTGTCAAATGTCAATTAGCATACTGCTGCCAAGTCACTGTTCGGCGTTTTTTTTTTTCTTATTTTCCGCTAAGCCTATATATGTACATAGATTTGAAAAAAAAACACGCCTATTATTTATTTTCACTTCATTAATTATTATCAATTTTTTTTTAATTACGAAACAACTGTGTTCTGAACTTAATTCACAATTTTCTTTAGTTAATACAATTTTATTTTAGTCTATTGTGAATAAGATTTTAAAATTTCTGGGCTATGTGTACATATGCGTACCTACATGTATGTATGTATGTATATGTACTCGTGGGTATATATATTTTAACCATCATCCTGTATTTTGGGCAAATTTTGCCCAAACGCATTTTGAGACATAAAAAACTCGTGCGATTTCTATAAATGTATGCTACCAAATGTAACAAATGTAATTCAGTTATCTGTAAAAAACATTCATTTACGGAAATAAATTGTAAAATGTGCAAATAATGCAATAAAATTGTGCTAAGAACAATTCACCCAAAACACTGAATATGTAATTTTTTTTCTTTACAGGATGAGGGTTAACTTTTTTTTTAAAAGATAGGATCTTTGTCAACTCTGGAGTAACAATTAACACATACGAGTAACACAGTATCCAGTAAAGAGTAAGTATTTTTTGTTTGTCAATAAATGCTTTTGTCGGTTAATGATTCACTTTTGAATGAGTAAATACACTTAGTTACAAAAAAGTGGTACAGTCATACTTTTTCATGTGTTTTTATTATTTTAGTAAAATGCCGCATGTTTTTGCAGAGTTTAATTTTTTTTATTGATTTACTGGTTTAATGGTTTATCTGTGTGCCTGTTTGTATAATCGCTTTCCACTTTCATTCTGATGCTTGCACCAAATTGAGGAAAACCGTATTACAGGCAAAGCTCGATTTACGCAATGCTCGTTTTGAGCAAATGCTCGAATTCCGCACAAGTTAAAACATTTGCACTACCGCTCGGTTTCCGCACAAAATTGTGCGGAAATAGAGCCCTTAGTACAAATGCGACACATCTTTGAGCATTCATACCATTCAAATATTTTCCTTTAATATTCCGTTATTTCAGGTAACGGAACGCTGATACAAACCTAATCTCTTTTTTGATTCTCTTCGTATTCACGTGTCACTTACGCGAAATAACCGTTTAAAAGATCATTATGTCAGAGTTCAAGCTGCACAAATTTAACGATTATTTTAATATTGGGTGTAATAAATGTAATTGACAGTAAATAAAAGCGTTTTAAAGTATCATTTAGTGTGTAAACATGGTCCCTCTTATGTTTTGTACTTGTTTTGTAAGCATTCGAATTGCGCACATTCTCGATTTGCGCAAATGGCCTAAATTTTACCTTGTGCGCAAATCGAGCTTCGCCTGTATAATCGTTTTTTTTTTTTATACTAGAGTGAGATATAGCAATTTTGGTTTCCTTGATCCGGTGAGTGTTCAAGTTTATTGTTTATTGAACAGCGGTCAAGCTGTCTCACAGGTATCGAACTGTTAGAGGGGCACCTGTGAGCTGTGAACGCTCAAACGATGAGGCGGTGAATAGCGAAAAGTGGCCTGAGAGCAAGAAGACCTGCTCGTGTACCGAGAGCGAGACCCGAGACCTATGGTACTGCAAAAGCGATGTCAAATACAAAATAATACAAATGTGAAATGTTGATTTATGACGTTTATATCCGTTTCCATTTCACATGAATTACTTTTTTTTAATATTGGTATTGTATTTAAAAAAAAAAATTGTTTTTTTAAACTAAAAGTTATTGCAAAATTTCAATGTGCGCCACTTTTTTGTAACGGTGTAGATTTAAATTGCAGTGACAAAAATGATCTTATGGAAATGCGATAAAATAACAAATTTAAAAAATACAATTTACTAAATACATAATCTAGGTCTCTAACAAGAAGCACAAAGCTGTAACAATACTACGTACACGAGAATGGGTTATTATTACTTAAGCCTCTACCAAACAGAACGCGTGCCAGCGGTGTGGGCAGAGCACGCTGTTTCCCGCCGCGGTCAGTGATGAAAAAACATAAAGCGGTCGCTGTGTAGCAGAAATGAGCAGTAGTTTTGAAGAAGATGAACTATTCCCTTTTCTTACCCTTGCATCAAATAAGAGAGTAGATGTCTTTGTAAGGCACTCAATTTATTTTATTGAGGATCTAAAAATTTCAACAAGCCAATACGAGTACGGGTGAATTCGTAAACGCAAGACTTGCAAAGCAGTTGCAACGTCAAAAGCATATGTTTGCCTTATACAAAAGCAAATGCAGAGCAGCATTTATTTAAAGCTGCGCAGATGCTCTTGCTTTTGCGCAAACAACTACGTTTTAGAACATTTTGCTTTGCAGTAAATTTTGCTAATGCGTTTGCGAACCTCCTGCTTTGCATATATTGCGCAATATATGCGTTTACGAATTGGGCCTACCTCTTTGGTTCCGAATGGTACTCATAGAACATATGTATAGGAGGTTCTAATATCTTTGAAGATTGTGGTCTACTCTTTTGTATGGCTGTCGGCTGATATGCTTTTGCAACAAAATTGTAGGAAGCAAATGGGTGTGATTGAACGAAGAGGAGCTCTCTAGGTGGCAAGCTCCTACCAAACTGTCTCGGAACCAGCCGTTCACAGTCCCCGGGGTTGTCTCCATCAACCTCCTAGCAATGAAGAGGAAGTACATACATACACGAGAGAACAGCGGCAATTGGAATATAACTGACCACAGAGAGAGAGAGACCACTATGTGTCACTGGCAAGATTAGTCGAGCAGAAAAATTAGGGGTAGATGAACTGCAAGAATTATCTAAAACATGACGGATTGGACAAATCGAAGCTATGGAGGTAAATTTCTTCCTCACTTAATTATTATGTACTTAAGAGAAAAATTAATAACCTGATCCGGCCATAAAAGTTTAGAGCTTCATAGCGGCTAGGTTAATTGGCACCACCCAATTTGAAACATTTAGCGACAAAAAAGGAGAAAAAAGGAGGTCCATGTATGTATATACAACGGAAAAAGTGGTGTCAGCATTTCAATCGTTGGTTTCCACTTATTAAGACACAATTTTGCTTACTTTTATACTACCAGCAGTTCCCTAGTTTTCACATTTACTAAATATATGATGACAATATTTACAAGATTTATTTTAAAGATTAAAAAAAGTCAAACACTTACCTTTACAATAAGTAGGTACGTCCCAAATATGTTTCGCTTTAAACTTCATTAAAGCTGTTATATCAAACCTGTTGTTAAATGTTTTTACCACTATCTAAAAAAAATTAATACAACGAAATAAAAACTATCCTTTCAATGTTACGAGTACTTTGAAGACATTTTATCTATCTTAAAAGGTGGATGTCCATTTGAGAGTAAAAATGCTGCGAGCAGTTCTCAAGCAGGGTTGCCGCTGAAAAATTCGAAAAAGTCGCAAAAAAAGGGTCATGGAGCAAAAAAAGTCGCAACAAAAACAAATAATAGGTCTGTTCGCTTACGTCTGCTCCAAAAATAGTAAGGTATTAAATTTCATGGAGTGGGGGTAAAATTCTCCCAGACAGTGGCAAAATTACGAAAAGTAAAGGAACGCGTTTAACCACAAAAGTTGCAACAAACGAATTGTCATTCACGTATGTATGTGAAATAGACGTAAACAAAATGGTGTTGCAACATACATGTACAATTTTGGATTTTACAACAGAGTCCACCCTTCATGATACCTATCCCAGATCCAATATATTGCTATATGCAAATTTCAATATTCAGAACAATCAACTTTCATCTATGTTCCTTTTCTTTCCATGGTATTTTACTTTTTGCATTAAAATAAAAAAATACAAATAATTAAAAACAAATGAAACAGCTGAGTTGAGATAGTTCACTTTTTACTGGCATACATTTGTTGAGTGCTAAGATGTTCACGCATAAAAAAAAATATTTTAAACTAAATCTGTACAAAAGGAACACATTGGAAAAAATAAATTAGTGAGTTTTTGTGTAATATGTATACTGAAACTAGTGCTGATTGATTGCTGATATATTTTTTGTACGAAAAAGTCTCCAGAAAAACTGAAAAGGGTCAAAAAGAGATGTTTTTTAAAAAGTCGGGTCAAATTGCGACTAAAGTCGCATAGCGGCAACGCTGTTCTCAAGTAACTCTCGAGAGCAAAGTCGCAAGTGGACAGTCTTGAGAGTAGCTCGCTCGCGTTAAATTTTTATTCTCGGTTTCGATATTCGAACTTTTTGAGTCATTCGCAAATGAACATATGTTTTGATCACTCTCGGAGATTAGCTCACAGAATTCCAACACAGTTCGTATTTTGTGAATGGCTGAGCTGCCGAGAGTCGACATAGCAAAAAATTGGACATTGGACGAAGGAAATCAATCAACTCGTATTCTATTTAAACTTTGTTGAAAACTGCGCTGGGGTACTGGTATGGCTTCCCTTATTTTGGTATCCTTTTTTAAAAAAAGTGGGCCAAACCAATTGTATTACATATTCTACTTTACTAGTTGTCAAACGGCAAAAATCTCTAAATTGTTGAGCATCTTCAGTTTGAAGCTCTCTTGTAAGAGAAAACCCCGCACCGAATTAGCGACGACAATCTACACAGGGTTTAACCCAGCATTTTATTTTTACTTTTGTTACTGTTCTAAGAACAGTGCCAATAATTAAAGCAGTTGCAACCTTTCGCTAGTAAGAATACATGCCACTTTCACTACTTCCAATTCAACTGATAACTAGCAGAAGAAATATATCAAGTAGTTCGGTTTTGAGAGTTCTCTCAGGAAATAGAATCCCAAAATTATATCTACCAGAAAACTCGTGATACTAAAATCTCGAAAATATTACTCTCCAAGCGACAGCCACCCGCGAATAACTCCCAAGAGTTTAATAGCCCCTCAAATGGACAGGTATCTCAAGTGAAATACGTCCTTAAGCGGACGCATAAGCAGAAGACGACAAGAGCAAGACATTCTTCACTCGTTGCTGTGGCTGCTTATCGATTTTAAAATTCTGTTTCATTTCATCTAAATAAACAAAAGTAAAGAAATCTTATTTCATCTTAACACTCGCAAGTATAATACAACCGAAGAGTCCAATAAGCCCATTCGAAGCCATTCTAGAGGATAACGAATACTCATCTTTTTACAAATCACCACACTTGTCCAATGAAGCCCACTGTAAAAAACCGCTATGCTAACAAGAAGTGAACGATATTTACGAAAGAAATAAAAGTACATAAACCATTCAGTGAAACAATACATGCACAAACATATGTAATTTATAAAAATTTAATAAATAAAACAACGACTTGTTTGGTGGAGCTATTTGAATATTTTTTTTTTTATTATTTCTTTTGTATTTATAATAGTAAATTTTACAAGACTAAAAATAGGAGTAATAATAATAATAAATTCAATCAATTAATATGTAGATATATTAGTTTGTTTGTTTTTTGTTTTATTTTTTTTTTCTTGTCAATCAATACTAAACTTAAGAGAACAAAATTTACATGACCTTAACATCCTGAGATTTTTTTTATATAAAAAAAAAAAACTAAAATAAAACAAAATAAATACTAGTAGCAATCTGCAACAAAACAACTATGTTTATTTATCTTTATATAATATGTATATGCATAAAAGAACAAGTTTTAACTTTACTTTTAGAAATTGTATTTAAACAAAAAACATAAATAATAATTTCTGTGGGAGCAGACGTAAGGCAGATGCGACACTGACCACAAAAACAAACAAATCGAAAAAAAATAATTCAGAAACTTGTATTTTGTTTTCACTTTTCTTTTTTTTTATTGTTGAATTGTACCTAAGTGTTTTTTTTTTATTTAGCTTACAATAGTACAATTATTAATTGTTTTTGATTTTTTTTATATAATCTATGATTTTTGTTAATCTTTAAATAAAAATGTATTTTATATTTCAATTATATAATTAACAATGACAAGGACCGGGAAATCCAACAGTTTTCTTTAAAAAAAAAAAAGTAAATATATATTATGACTCCTAACATCCCAATAAACTGTGATAAGTTTCACTTGCGGGGGTAAAATTATTTGAAAATTTTGAAAACTAAAAAAGAAAAAATCCTTTCCAATAATTACCCCCACAAGGAATTTCCCGATCAACAAAACTAATGTGACAAACTTTAAATGGCGTTTCGTTCATTTGTTTTATCGAAGAGCACGATCCATCTACTTGTTTGTCGCCCATCTTTTCCAGACTAAAATAAATTCATGAAGCGTACTTAATCGTATTTAAAAATTAAATCAAAATTAAAAGCAGTTTTTTTTGTTTTATTTAATTATTCTACAACAAGTCCAATGCCTACTTGTAGACATATAGATACATACATCCAAGAAACAGAGATAGGTAGAGAAACATAAAGATATAAAGTTTTACCTTGGCAAACTGATGTATATACACATAAATATGTAATTTTAATATAATATATAGTTTGTATTTGTCTGGAAAACGGTGAGGTACATTCGTCCAAATATTTTTGGACAAAAGTCCAACATCAATTTTGCGAAGATTCATAATTCCCTCGGCGAACTACTCGCACACCGATAAGAATTTTGAACATCACTTGTCATGCTTATTATACTCTAGTTTGTAAATATATTTTTTTTTCTCGTTTTTTTTTTTAATAATATTAACGTGCTATTAATATATAATACATATATGTATATGTACGTATATGTAAATACTTTTTTGAGCTGCAAATAAATACCGTTACCCAAATTAAAAATAGGGAACACATGTGCTGTTCTTATTGGACAAATAGTTCATTTGATAGGGGAAAAGTGTTAGGAAGAATGTAATAGGATTAATGATGTAGGCAATCCTTCATGAGTTCAATGTTAACAAAATGAGCCTTTAGTCAAGAATGAATAGAAGAATGTTATGATCATTTCGGGGAACACATCGACAAAGCGAGTAACTTTAACAATTATGCGACGTCCATAAAAGGACATGCATTCTAATCAATGACAAGTATCAAATTTCAACACGACCACAAAAAAGATGATATACATGACACAAGAATGTATAAATTCTTTAGATGAGGTGTGGAGGAAGCTGACGTATTTTATAAAGGCGCACACGGCTCTAAGGTGTGGTAGATCAATAAGCCACTTCTAGATTATACTTATTTAAATAGTAACGTTTAAACTTGTAGACTGTAACATAATAGCCATGTCCTAACTTATTTTAAACTCATAAAAAGGAGTGTCGAGCCCCTTGGGAAAATTACAAACTGTGCTGCCAATGTAAGTCCTTCGACTAACCAATAACAAGTGAACTAATACAACATAATCTCGTATCTAAAGGCTCCCATGACTGATTGTCCTTGCTCTTAAAGGATTTCCGAACTCATTAATCGTTCATACATACATACATATAGCAACAAATTCTAACAAAAATAAAACAAAGAGTACAATGCCCGTGTTCGTGTATAGTAGTAGTGAGTGAGTAAGAATTATAGTTTTGTTTTTAAAAACACTTCATTCCTTAAATATTTACTTTTAAACTACACAATTTAACATATACGGGAATACCTTTCCATATTATATGCTCTATCTTCTGATTAAAGTTTTTTTTTTTTAAGAATACATTAATTAAGTAGCGTGCAATTGCAACAAACAATGAATGTTCTGATACTGCCTTTCTTTTCTTTTTTTTTTGTATATAGCAATACCAAGCAATATTTATGTATTTAATTTTTTACATTTTAATTATTATTCAACACAACATTGGTGAAAACGTGGGTAAACATTTAATTTAAAATGTACTGTATGTAGATAATAGTAAAGAGTAAATAGTTTTATATGCTTAGCTGGTTTTGTCTTTCTCAGAAATGTATCGCCTCAATGCGGGTTTTCCTTTTTTTTAATTGGTGGATTGGCGGGAAGTTTAAGGTAATAAGATATACATACATAAATGTTGAAGTAGTACTTACTAATTTTTTATGCGACGATGATGTGGAACAAATAAAAACAATTATATATTCAAACATATTGTGAGTAACTAACTTTAAAATTGTATGATAATAACATTTTTCTAATTTTCTTTTACATAGCTTACCTGGTGTGTACTCACTTAAATAAAATAATAAACATTATATGTTTATTAAAACATTTAAAAACTATATAAAAGATAAGTAAATTATTTGTACCCAAACCAAAATGTTGTAGCTTTAGTTGTTGCGTAAGGATGCATTTGTTTTAAAAACCAAAACAAAAAACCTTGGTGGCATAAGTCAATCGTTGTTAGTTAATTTTTTGCACTACCTCTCTGTATTTTAGCACCTTCGAAACGAACCTCGGGCTGCATATAGGGGTGGAATTCACCTCATGCTTTTCTACTTTGGATGATTCCAAAAGCTCGATGCTCTTTGAAGGTGGTAAACCCAGTTTCTTATGCTAAAAATATTAAACACAGATAAAAATTCGTTCGAGCAGGTGTGAGAAACAACAAATTCAATGATTTACTTAAAATCCTGGGGTCGAATCGTCTGTTCCGTGACCGAATGAGCAATCATATCGAAAACAATTACGTTACGAATGAAACGATCAAATTGATTGGAATTGTGGCATACGATCAGTGACGAATCGAAATTTAAAAAATGTGACCGATTTTTTTTAACATTGTACTAGACGTCAAGGTGTTGAAAACACCTAAAGGACAGAAGCAATCCATAATCATTGCCGATTCCAGCGTAAAGAGGCATTCAGATATGTTGTCTCGCATTTGGAGTTCCACGGTCATTTTTCAACATCGGTACAGTTAATAATAATAATACGTAAATCAATAAAATAACTCACATTTTGAATGCTTGACTTGCAAATGAAAATTCAATGACATTTCGAAAAAATGAGTTCGTTCAGTAACCCGTTCAAGAAAGCCAAACTACAAATGCCAAAATGTCAAACACGAACATTTCGAACGCGTTTATTCGATCACGTATGAGACGATTCGACTCCTAATGTGGATACAACCACATATGTTCATATGTCTAAGCGGTAAACGGCAGTCATTATCGTTTCAATACTACTGAAAATATGGTAGCAGATTATTTTGATATAGAAGACGTTTCATGGCCAGCGGTGTGATAAATCATTGATATCATAACGAAAGAAAATCTTTTCTTTCGACAATGGTTCTATTCCTTCCGAAAGGCTCATAAGACCCTGGAAATCAGAATTAAAGAATGTCGACCGTTGCTAATTTCAGATCAAAGTAAGCGAGTTTTTAGTGTGTTTCGTTTAAGGACTTCTGCGTTTTTTTTTTAAATTATTTATACTTCATGCCACCCCACGCTTTGAAAAAATATAAATTCGACGACAGTGCGATTATAGGATAATACGGGTCTACAGTCGTTCTCGTCCCCAAAAGGCGAGTTAATACTCAAATGCTTTACAGACAAAACTTGTTGGTCTTTGCTGGGATTTGTTCATGTGTCAGCATACTCAGTAGTCCAATTTCAATCCAAAGTTTTATTCTTTCGAAATACATAGAAATATAAGGATATTTCATTTTAATTTCAAATAATTCACGTCGCTAGCTCAATTCAGCCATTGGCAGCCCAAATGATTTATCAACCGGCGAAACCTTCGAATACGTTTAAGAATTGTAAATCCTTTTTTTAATAGGCCAATCTGAGATTAAAACTACAAGGATCTGAGAATAAAAACTAAAAATAAAATATTTAGGTCAGAATTTTGCCGATCTGAGTCAAATCAATTAAAACAAAAAGAAAATAAAGACTTCTTCAGGACATCGTTCTAAAAATAATCAAATGCATACTTTCGAATAACTAAAGCAACAACAATAAATATGCAAAAGATATATGTATGTACTATATACTATAATTAAATGTCAAATACGCTATGTAAGTATTAATCTCGTTTTGATTGTTAATTCAGTCATAATTTGTTTTAATCCAATTAAAAAAAAAATAATAATGCTTGGAACTTACTTGAAAAATTATATAATAAATGACACAACATTTGACTTGTGCAAAACACAAATAAGCCCAAGGGGGGAGGAGGATAAGAAAAATACGCAAGAGCGGGGAATAAAGATACCGAGACATTTTCCATGAATATTAACAACTTTAAGCCAACAAATACATGAGAGTTAAATGCACTTGTGAATATGATGAGACAAAAAAAAAATAATAAAATGTAAATATAACAGGAAAAAGGTCAGCACAACAAAATAATAATAAAAATACAAACAATAAAAAAAGAGAAATCCTTACCAGACAATTTGGAAATATTTTCTTTGTGTTAGAAAAAACTGTTTGCATTTTTCGCTCTAATTTATTTTTTTTGGAGAAAACATAGAAATTGGGAGGAAAAACTTGTTTCTTTCGACATACCAGCTGTAGTAGTAGTACGTACTGTCAAGCATGTGTGATGTGAAGAGGAGTAGCAGGAGAAAGTTAACAAAAAACGCCCCCAATATTCGACTTTTTTTTTCTAAACATTGTGTGATGCGGTTATGTTTCTCTATCGATTGACCTGTTAAGAATTCATTAGAAAAAAACAAAAGTATAACGATGACATTTATCAGAAAATTAATAAATTCTTATTCGTACTAACTGGAAAAAGTTTTTTTTAAAAGAAATTTAACTACTTCAACAGAAAAAAAAACGATCAGAAAAACTAAAAAAAAAAAATAAAAAATTACTAAAATAAACTTTGGATGCATGTTTCCCAATAATTTGTTTTTTTTTTGGTTTTTAATATTTACAAACAAATTAGAAAGTATTATTGTTAAGTGCCGCACAGCTGCTGATGCTTGCTGAATTATTGATTACTTGATTTTGATTAAAATAAATTGCTACATTGC